>CM061558.1:218522202-219722202 GCA_030864225.1 Capsicum baccatum var. pendulum | reverse complement strand
AAATAAACCCTCTAGAATTCTTTGGGTCAGTAGTAGGTGAGAAGCCGCAACTTTATCTAGAGGAGATGAAGAATATCACCCAGATTATGCATGTTTCTAAAGAGAGAGAGAGTGAATAAGTGATCTAAATAGGTAGTCTTGGTTGCTCGTAGTCGGGGTGTCAAGGTGGTAGTAGTTCTTTGTATGGTCTGAGATTTTTAGTTCTAGCTCCATCTTCAGCTACTGTACCCGTACCTGTGTTTGGGAGTGGCAGATCTGAGGGAGTGCTAAGCTCTAAAGGTCAGAGTAGTACTAGTGGTATTCATACCTATTTGAGATCTAGAGAGTGTGGCAGGCGCTACCAAAGTTTGTGTAGAGCCGATAGTGATACTTGTTTTGGTTGTGCTGAGTCATTCCATAGAATGCAAGAATGTAGCGTGCTGACACAGAGGGGTAGACTCTGTGCGTTTTGGGTCGCCTTGATCGAGAAAGATCCCCTGAAATAAACCCGGGTATGTTATGATCCCCTTATCTTTGTGATATGCATTGTTAGATCCTTTGCTCCCATTTTGAGCTCATATGTTAGTATGAGTCATGCATGAGTTTCAAATCCTGATTGGTCCATTATGACCCAGTCTATAGGTACCCGACATAAAGTCCTAAAGGGGAGATACCCCATAATATTATGATGTTGCATGCCATTAGATTTATCTCGATGCATGTTCAGATTTTCTTTATGGAGTTAGTCTCAGTTGTTATTGCATTGTCAAGTCGTGCTTTTGAAAGTCAGCTTAGCCGGACATTCATGCATTAGATATGCGCATTTAGAAGAAATGAGTTCAACTTGTCAGTGTGTGATCAGTCATGTAATCTTAAGATCAGCCCAGTTATGAGTCCATGCATCAAATATACATTAGTGGTATGAGAATTCAGCTATGAGTAGATTCAGTTGAGTATTCCATGCATTAGATATGCATGCCCAGTGTGAGAACTCTATATCTTAGTGGTTCCAGTTGCATAAGCATGCCTTGAAATGTTTCCGTTTATCGAGTAGGTTATGTTGATCCGTATTTTAAGTCTATCAAGCGACATTCGAGGATGAATGTTCCTAAGGGGTAGATAATGGAGTTCCCCACAAAATCCTCTTCCAGTCTGAGACTAAAAGCGTGTTTGGTAAAGCAAAAATCTGAGTCTAAATGTTTTAAAAATATCTTCCCAAGTATGAAATACTTTGAATTGTGTGGGAATCTATTTGAGCATGAATTAAGACCATAAAGGTCCCCTAACACAAGAACGCGTCGAAAGCTTTCCAATCGTTCAAGTTTTAGTGAGCGTCAAAACTTTGGTAAAATTCAATCGACTATAACTCCATGTATGTATCAAATTATAGGACCTACAATATATTAAATGAAAGCTTTTTGAATTTTATTTCCAACGATACCAATTTCATTAAAAACCAATATTGGAGAAAAGAGTTATGCCTATTTTACTCCAGAATGTCTGGCTGGGAAACTGGTGACGATATTTTGTTACAAGCCGTCATACCCATGACAGCCTCTCACCAATGTCGTAATACTTAGACAGATTTCTGACCCTGGTGATGACATTTTGTGACAAGCCGTCATGCCCATGATGGCCTATCACCAATGTTGTCAACCTTAACCAGAAACTTAAAATTTTACCCTTTTGTGACGATAATTTATGATGGCCTATCACCAACTTGACGGTTTGTCACGAATGTCGTCAGCTATTTTTTCAGCAATTTAAGGACATTTTTGTAAGGGTATTTTGGTCATTTCCCACCTTTTCGAAGCCTCTATAAATATTAGAACCCTCATTCAAACCCTAATTTCTCCCTTTCACTTCCAATTCTCTAAAGAGAGAATATCTAGGGTTTCAATTCTAGAACCCTAAACTTCCAAAAATTCATCCATAATTCTTCCTGATTTCTTCAAGAACCAAGTTCCTCATAGTTTGATGATGCTTTAATCATTATGAGATGCTTTAATGATTGTGATGATATATGAATGATTGTGATGATGAATGGGTGATTCTGATGATATATGAATGATCGTGATGATGAATGAATGATTATGCTTTACTTTTTTGCTATCGAGTCCTGGGAGTATTTATACCTGACAATAGAGCTGTTGTCTAGCGCCGGTGTTAGTTTCTCAATAATTGTAGTCGAGCCATGATTCTCAGAACTCAGTGAACTATAGAACTCAGTATCCTCAAATAAGTGAAGAGCATAAGAAAGCTCAATAATCTCAGTTATCTCTGTAATCTCTGTATTGCTAGTAATCTAGCCTAAGCCTTGTAATCAACTCAGATCTAATAGTATTAAATTGATTTAATTCTAATATCAGAAGAAATTTGAGTAATCTATTCAAGATTTATATCATCAGTCAGATACCATGATTTGATACCTTTTTCGTCAGATACAAAACAAAGTAATCTCACCATAACTCAGTCAGATATTTTGAGATAGATGATCAGTATCAGATTTATTTTAGTTGTGTTCAGTTGAGAATTCAGTTCAGATTCTTTAAGTTGGAAGTAGAAGCTAGCACTGAGCGAGGGAATGGATGGTGGCTCTCCCGTTAGAGAGGCCGAATCACTAGGAGCAATCCCTGAACTTTAGAAATGCATCGCTAGTGCAACATACAGGAGTCCCTATCAGTAGAGGCTATCACCGTTAGATATGTTTGCCTATTATATTGACTCAGGTTGACTTCCTGCGAGGGTCATCCCGTTAGAGAGGCTTGAGCAGAGAGGTTTTACCCATGGGATGGTATTGACACACTTCCATCTAGAGTTACAGGTTGGACCCCATTTATGGTAGGTTGGGAAATGTCGGTTAAGTAACTACTTCCCACAGTTACAGTTTCAGTATCAATATTCAGAAATCAGGTACGGTCATCTATCTCAGTGAGGAACTTAGATAGTTCCATTAATTCATGGACCATGTCATTAGATAGGCTTAGTCTCATATACAGATACTTATTATCATATCTAGAGATCTCCAGTCAAAGAGGCTTGATCTCTGTCTCAAACCATGTTGAGTATTCTTATTATCATATATAGAGATCTATCGTCATATAGGCTTGATCTTCATCTCAAATTCTGTTGAGTATTCTTGTTGTTAGATTCAAACATAATCATACTTCTTATCATTGATAATCACTTTTGGAATAATTTGTTAGAAAAGTTGATCTCTAATTCTGTCAGTCAAAAGCAGTAAGCTCAGAATTCAGTCCTTGAGGTAAGTACATCAGGAATATCAATTATTAGTATCAGATGTGTTAGTGATTTAGTATCTCAGTGTCAGTAGTGAGTTTAGTCTATAGTAAAGTGGTATCCGAGTTTCAGTATCTAGAGTTGCGGTGATTGTGTTCAAGGTCTGTGCATTCCTGTATGTGTTATCATGCGGCATCTTCATGATTATTCGGTTTAGATATTGTGCATGCATGAGCCCTTGCATTAGCCTACCTTGTTTACATACCTGCTACATCCCTGTACTGATGCATTTGCACTATGGTATTTTATTTGACACCATAGGTTCAGAGGCACAGTATCCAGAGTATCCTCAGCAGTTCAGTCCCAGTCAGCAGTAGTAGCAGTGAGTCTTTTTCTTTAAAGGAAGAATTTTAGTTTACTATTATTGGTTCAGTCTTTATTTATTTTCAGTTGATGGAGTTAGTTCGGGACCTGTCCCTTCAACTCTACCGTTCAAATTGTTTAGAGGATTTTCAGACGGATGTATTCGTATTCTGTTTTTCTGTATTATGAGTATTCATACATGTGTTGAACCTTATGACTAGTTTCCATATTTATATCCGATATTATGCAATGCACAGGTACAGGTATCAGTAAAGAGTTAGATTATGGTCCTTTATGGTCATAAGCACCGTGTGGCATCACGGGATGGGATCCTGGGGCGTTACAAACTTGGTATCAGAGCCTAAGGTTCAAGAGTTTCCTAGGGAGTATGAAAACCTGCATCTAGTAGAGTCTTGTGCATAGGTGTGTAGCACGCCACATTTATGTACAAGAGGCTATAGGTTGTTCTTAGGAAGAATTTCTCTTTTTTCAGTGATTATTTCATGCGAGTGAGAATGAACTTTAGTTGGTTCTCAATCTAATCAACTTCTTTCTTTCAATTACAGTGTATGCCTCCTCACAGAGATTTTTTCTATGGGGTTGGTGATTAACGCCCATAGCCAGTAGATTCTGAGAAAGAGAGTGTGTCAAATGTAGAGTTTCGAGCAGCTTTTTAGGCGCTAGCCTAAGCTGTGACTAATGTTTAGGGGAACCGTCAGTCTGCAACCCCACCATTGCCAGGGTTAGAAATTTTATTAAAATAAACCCGCCAAAATTCTTTGGGTCAATAGTAGGTGAGAACCCACAACTTTTTCTAGAGGAGATGAAGAAGATTACCTAGATTATGCATATTTCTAAAGAGAGAGAGTGACTAAGAGATCCAAGATAGGTAGTCATGGTTTCTTGTAGTCGGGGTGTTAAGGTGGTAGTAGTTCTCAGTATGGTCGAAAATTTTTAGTTCCAGCTCCATTTTCAGCTAGTGTACCCACACCTATGTTTAGGGGTGGCAGATCTGAGGGAGCGGCAAGCTCTAAAGGCTAGAGTAGTGCAAGTGGTGTTCGTACCCATTTGAGATGTATAGAGTATGCAGACGCAACCAAGTTTTGTGTAGAGCCGGTAGAGATACGTGTTTTGGTTGTGGTGAGTCAGGCCATAGAATGCAAGATTGTAGAGTGCTGACTCAGAGGGGTAGACTTCGTGCGTTTCGGGTCACCTTGATCAAGAAAGATCCCCTGAAATAGACCCGGGTATGTTATGATCCCTTCATCTTTGTGATATGCATTGTTAGATCCTTTACCCCCATTTTGAGCTTATATGTTTGCATGAGTCATGCATGAGTTTCAGATCTTTTTTGGTGCATTATGACCCAGTCTGTAGGTGCCCTGCGCACTGGCCCTCTATTTCAATGAAGTATATTTAGAAGGACATAGAGTCCTAAGGGGGAGATACCCCATAATATTATAATGTTGCATGCCATTAGATTCATCCCGATGCATGTTCAGATTTTCTTTATGGAGTTAGTATCAGTTGTTATTGCATTGTTAAGTCATGCTTTTTAAAGTCAGCTTAGCTAGACATTCATGCATTAGATATGCGCATTTAGAAGAAATCAGTTCAGTTTGTCAGTGTGTGATCATGCTTATATTCTTGAGCAGCCCAGTTATGAGTCCATGCATCAAATATGCATTAGTGTTATGAGAATTCAGCTATGAGTAGATTCAGTAGAGTATTGCATGCATTAGATATGCATGCCCAGTGTGAGAACTCCATATGTCAGTGGTTCCAGTTGCATAAGTATGCCTTCAAATGTTTTCGTTTCTTGAGTAGGTTCTGTTGATCCGTATTTTCAGTCTATCAAGAGACATTCGAGGATGAATGTTCCTAAGGGGGAGATAATATAATGCCCCACAAAATCCTCTCCCAGTCTGAGTCTTAGAGCGTATTTGGTAAAGCAAAAATCTGAGTCTAAATGTTTTAGAAATATCTTCCTAAGTATGAAATACTTTGAATTGTGTGGGAATCTATTTGAGCATGAATTAAGATCATAGAGGTCCCCTAACTCAAGGACGAGTTGAAAGCTTTCCAATCGTTCAAGTTTTAGTGAACGTCAAAACTTTGGTAAACTTCAATCGACTATAACTCCTTGTATATATCGAATAATAGGACCTACTATATATCAAATGAAAGCTCTTTGAATTTTTTTCAAATGACACAAATTTCATCAAAAACCAATATTGGATCAAAGAGTTATGCTTATTTTACTCCAGAATATCTGGCTGGGAAACTGGTGACGATATTTTGTGACAAGCCATCCCACCCATGACGGCCTATCACCAATGTCGTAATACTTGGATAGATTTCTGACCCTGGTGATGAAATTTTGTGACAAGCCATCATGACCATGATGGCCTATCACTAATGTTGTGAACCTTAACTAGAAACTCAAAATTTCACCCTTTTGTAACGATAATTAATGACGGCCTATCACCAACTTGACGGTTTTTCATAAATGTCGTTAGCTATTTTTATCAGCAATTTAAGGACATTTTTGCAAGGGTATTTTGGTCATTTTCCACCTTTTGGAAGCCTCTATAAATATTAGAACCCTCATTCAAACCCTATTTTCTCCATTTCACTTCTAATTCTCTAAAGAGAGAATATCTAGGGTTTCAATTCTAGAACCCTAAACTTCCAAAAATTCATCCATAATTCTTCCTGATTTCTTCAAGAACCAAGTTCCTCATAGTTTGATGATGCTTTAATCATTATGAGATGATTTAATAATTGTGATGATATATTAATGATTGTGATGATGAATGGGTGATTGTGATGATATATGAATGATCGTGATGATGAATGAATGATTCTGCTTTAGTTTCTTGCTATCGAGTCCTGGGTGTATTTATTCTTGACAATAGAGCTGTTATCTAGCGCTTGTGTCAGTTTCTCGATAATTGCAGTCGATCCATGATTCTCAAAACTCAGTGAACTATGGAACTCTGTATCCTCAAATAAGTAAAGAACTTAAGAAAGCTCAATAATCTTAGTTATCTCTGTAATCTCTGCATTGCTAGTAATCTAGCCTAAGCCTTGTAATCAACTTAGATCTAATAGTATTAAATTGATTTAATTCTAATATCAGAAGAAATTTGAGTAATCTATTCAATCTTTGTATCGTCAGTCACTTACCCTAATTTGATACCTTTTTCGTCAGATACAGAACTAAGTAATCTCACCATAACTCAGTCAGATATTTTGACAAACATGATTAGTATTATATTCAGTTCAGTTGTGTTCAGTTGAGAATTCAGTTCAGCTTCTTTTAGTTGGGAGTAGAAGCTAGAACCGAGCGAGGGAAGGGATGGCGGCTCTCCCGTCAGAGAGGCCAATTCGCTAGGAGCAATCCCCGAACTTTATAACTGCATCGCCAGTGCAGGATATAGGAGTACCCATTAGTAGAGGATGTCACCGTCAGATAGGTTTGACTATTATATTGACTCAGGCTGTCTTTCTGCAAGGGTCATCCTGTCAGAGAGGCTTGACCAGAGATGTCTTTACTCGTGGCATGGTATTGACACACTTCCAGCAGGAGTTACAGGTTGGACCCTATTTGTGGTAGGTTGGGGCATGTCGGTTAAGTAACTACTTCCCACAGTTGTAGTTTCAGTATCTATCTTTAAAAATCAGGTACAGTCATCTATCTAAGTGAAGAACTCAGATAGTTCCATTGATTCATGGACCATCCCGTAAGATAGGCTTAGTCTCATATACAGATACTTATTATCATATCTAGAGATCTCCAGTCAGAGAGGCTTGATCTTAGTCTCAGACCATATTGAGTATTGTTATTATCATATCTAGAGATCTCTCGTCATATAGGCTTGATGTCCATCTCAGATTCTGTTGAGTAATCTTATTGGTAGATTCAAACATGATCATACTTCTTATCATTGATAATGATTTTTGGAATAATTTATTAGAAAATTTGATCTCTAATTCTGTCAGTCAAAAGCAGTAAGCTTAGAATTCAGTCCTTGAGGTAAGTATATCAGGAATCTCAATTATTAGTATCAGATGAGTCAGTGATTTAGTATCTCAGTGTCAGTAGTGAGTTTAGTCTACAGTAAAGTGGTATCCGAGTTCCAGTATCTAGAGTTGCGGTGATTGTGTTCATGGTCTGTGCATTCCTGTATGTGTTCTCATGCGGCATTTTCATGATTATTCAGTTGAGATATTGTGCATGCATAAGCCCTTGCATTAGCCTACCTGGTCAATATTCTTGGTACATTCTTGTTCTGATGTATATGTGCTATGGTGTTGTATTTGATTCCATAGGTTCAGAGGTATAGGATCCAGAGTATCCTCAGTAGTTCAGTCCCAGTCAGCAGCAGTAGTAGTGAGTCCTCTTCTTTTGAGGACGAATTTTAGTTTACTATTATTGCTTCAGTCTGTATTTATTTTCAATTGATGGATTTAGTTGGGGACTTATCCCTTCAACTCTGTAGTTCAGACAGTTTAGAGGCTTTTCAAACAGATGTATTACTATTTAGTTTTTCTGTATTATGAATATTCATATATGTGTTGAACCTTATGGCTAGTTTCCACATTTATTTTTGATATTATGTAGTGTATAGGTATAGGTATCAATACAGGGTTAGCTTGTGGTTCTTCGTGGTCATAAGCACCATGTGACGTCTCGGGATGGGACCCCGGAGCGTTATATAACCCCTCTACCTGCACATCATCCAAAAGTAGATTTTTCATGTCTTCAAGTTAGGGGCAATGTGGTAAATGCATATTTTTCTTATTGGGTAGCATAAAAAAATAAAATGCTATAAAATAGTACTTAGTCACAATTACACCTCACTTTTGAAACAACATAAGATTAAAGAGAAAAGAAGGTATCCAAGGTCTCTACATAAGTTCTTTCGTCTTTACTTTAGTCTTCATGTAATTTTACTTATGAATTCAATTATTGTGATTCTTTTTAAGACTATGAGTGGGTAAACACCCTTATTATAGCATTCTAGCTATGAACATAAGTACTTAACATTCAATTGAGTTGTTTTAAAGTTAATTATTGTATTTGGTTGTTCATATGTTCTTGCTATTATGATTCTACTGACTCGTGACCTATAAAATACATTCATATTTCTATTACCAGCCTAGGAGATGGAATATTAGATTAGAATATGGAATATATAGAGTGACTTCTTGTATTTTAAATAAATTGAAGTTTGAATTTGCATTCAGGATAGGGATATACCTAATTCACCCTACTTCTATCAAATACGGGATGAAATAAAAATATGATTGAATTAGTTCTCACTTTCCCGCTCAACGACATAATTTTAGGGCTAAGTTAAATAGACAATTAGAGGCTCAGAAGACCATAGTCATGTTAGCAACTCCATTAATTAACAACCAAGATAATTAACTTAATCGACGAGATTGTATAACTTAATAGGATTGTTCAAACACTTTATTCCCCTCTTTATTGTGTCAAACACTTTCTATTCTCATTATTGTTTATTTTTACCTTCAAATTTACAAAAAGAAAACAATCATTTCATTACAACTCACACATTTAATCTCACTAGTAACACTAGAATTAGATTGCTTGTTAAATACGAAGTCCTTATGGGATTGCCATTTGGCTCGCAAAGGCCACTTTAGTACTTGCGCGGCCACGTACACTTATGTGTGCAGTAGGATGTAACATAACCCCTTCCAGGTACTACAATCATAGATTCAAGACATTATCTTTGGTGTCTCGTAATGGAGATTGCAAGATTCGAGTGACCAGTTTCTATATCAAATTTCAAAAATCAAATAACTCAACCAAGAAAACAACCCTAACTTATATTAGGTGCACCCACTCAATCTTTTTTAGTTTTTGTACAACATTTTTGATTACTGGAGATGTATAATGCCGGTCTTGTTAGATAATTATCTTTCGGTTCCTTTTCTTTGTATTTTTAGGCTAATTATCTTGTCTATTCTTGATTGATTACTGGTTCTTGTTTCTCTATTACATAATTGTATTCACGTGATTAAGTACATAGTATAAGTTAGTTAGGGAAAGCATATATCTATATGTTACCTTGTTTAAATCTCACTACTTATTCTTATCGGTGGGTTGTCATTTTCTGCTGGTGTTTCTATTATCATTGCCTATTTTTTTTTGTTAATTCTTGTTGTTGTTCTTAGTTGAATTCTTGGTGTGGTCTTGAAAGATTTTTTATTTTTTGTATTGCATTGTTGCCTAGGGTGTGGATGACAGGCCGAGGATTAGAAAGTTTTCATGACTTGAATCGAGGCCCTGGCTCTGATGGACTTCCCATAGCATGAAGGCCTGAAAGACCCCTTAGCATATATTTAATAACATAACTCATGTGAAATGGAAGTGCAGAAGATAAATTGAATAAATGATAGTCCCATAATCAAACTTAAAACTTCATGACATCAAACCATAAGAAAACCCAAATCCAATATAGAACATTATACGAAGCCTCTACTAAGATGAACATACTAGTCTATCTAAATCGGGACAAGGCCTCTGGTAGGGCCATAAAACTAAAAAGAAACCAACACTTGGGAAAAATGACTTCCAAAGTAAGGGAGACTCACCAACTCTAAATTTCTGGAATTAATCTACTGGTTAGCGGGACCATGGGACTAGGCCTCAAAACATAAAGTATAGGCAGTCAATACTCAAAAGTACTGGTATGCAAAACAATCCAAAAATATAACATAATGAGAGTATTTCATAAACTAATTTAGTATAAGGTAAATGAAAATACATAGGCATAATTTTGATGAGCTTCAACCATTCTAGTAAAACACTAACTCAACTCTTTATATTACTTCAGAGCTAGATGGTACACCTTACAAGTCTATAATTCTATGGGCAATATGGAATCTGCCCTTGACTTGTTGGCTAAGCCCCTAACCCAAGTTTGTCACAATGGCTGGAGTTTTTGATTCACCCATGCAAAGGGAACAAGTACAACATATAATACCCTCTTTCAGGGAACATCCCCTCTTTAGGAGAAATCTCCTCTTTTAGGGCACAACAGATCCCATATCGGCAAAATATAATTTTCGACAATGAGTCATCTGAACTCGTGTCTTCTTCGGGTAACCATATAATTATATTTAAGACTAATTTTAGTCTTTTAAAACATGCATCTTACTGAAATCAATATCTGAAATATGTAAAATCTGTAGTTTATTCTTTTCTGAGTTGTTGTGGCATTTATCTGATTTGGCATCATCATACTAAGACATGTAAGACATATCATCCATATCATATAATATTTTAGTCCTTTCATTCGAAAACATGTTATTGGACCACCAAAATATTCAAACATTATAGGAGAGTTCTTATTTTGAAAGAACCTAAAAACTTATGCAAACACACTATCCTTTCAAGACTTAAATATGCAGTGGCCAATGCAATCATTTAATTCATGCATTATCTCCATTAGGACACAAGAGTCTCTAGAATAAGAATCGACTCCTTAAAAACCAATGAAATAACGAAGTTTAATTGACCAAGAGGAATTTATGAATTGAGAAACATCATCATTCATAAAGCAGTCCCAACATAAATTATACATAAGTTTCATGATAAAAATGGGACTTATGATTCATGCTCTCCAACCCTTTTAACAATTCATACCATGGTAATATCATCAACTTCATCATGGAAAATAGATTTCCCCTAAATCATGCTCATAAAATTCTTTTAGAAAAATCATACCATGAATGCACATGATTTTAACACAAGTTTCTGTAAAACACAATAATAACCACATACTTCCTTCAAAATGGGTTCATGATGCATGCTCTTCAAATGATTTCCAAAAACCTTTTCATATGTATACATATATATCTTTAAAACTTTTTAAAAATGTAAAGTTTATGCCCATGCAATTTAGGATAGTCCCACATACCTTTGAATCGACCAAAACATTGAGAAAATTAACCCTTGTAGATTAATTCCTCAAGCATTAGTTAGTATCTCTGCTTTTGTTTAAGGAAGATGATTTGGGGATTTTGAGAAGTGTAATAATGTATGTTAAGACCCTAATTTCATCCATTTATGATTAGGAATGGTTATTGGGTGTGAAAAGACCTCAAATCCATTAAAATAGAATTAAATAGAGCAACTTATGTCGCTTGGCTTTTTCCTTGCGGCGCACAACCAAACCTAACCTTAGGGTTGGTGGTGCATGCCAAAATACAACTCCATCCGGTGGTTGTTGGCATTTATTTGGTGACATGAGGCCTTGTTAGAAGGTCTAATTCGATATGCACACTCATTTTTAGTGCCAAAAAGCACCCCAACTCATCCTATAACTCCTAGACATGGTTTGCCATCAATTAGGGGTGCTATTGATCATTTTCAAAGGATTACTAGAGCATTAAAAAGACAGGGTGTTACAAAATTGTAGACTGACTCTAGCCATTATGCTTGAGATAGGGCATAATTTGATGGCGAGAAGATATTGGGATAATAGAGGAGATGTTGATACTATATGGAATAAGAAATGTATTTGCATTTGGAGATGGCTAAAGAAGTGTCAAGTGTTGAGAGGCTAATTTGTTCAGCATCAAAAAGTCTGATGGTGAAATATAGTGGTTAAATAGAAGTTTAGGGCTAAGATGAGGGCTTACACAAAGTAGGCTAAGATTAAGGATACGAAAGAGAAGCGAAAGAAGCTGAGATGAGGGTCACTCACAAGTACTTCCTAATGGGGCTAAGATGAGAGTTTACACGAAGTAGTCTGACTATGGAACTGAAGTACTAGTAGTTCAAACTAATTTCTACTGACTGACTCATCTGATCTGTTGACTAACTGGTGGTTGAGTACTGGGCATATAAGACTGAACTATTCTTAGTCTGAATAACTGGACTAAGAATATGGAGTCTTTATGAACATAAGAAAGGGACTAACTAAGTAACATAAGATAGCTGAGCATGAGTTCATGAAATACTTGTATTATCTGAGAATACAAAACTAGGCGTATAACATGATTCAAAAACATTCTATAAGATGAGGTACTGAAACACTGATAACATGCATAACTGATAACTACATGCTTATGGTTAAGCAAACCTGAAATTGGACTATGGTACAGATCTGATTACTGAACTGAGGCTGAGGGTGATACTATATCTAAGACTATAGCAGAGACAACAACTAAATTTGTAATTGAGACTCATACTGGGACTTAATGTTGGTTTCTTATAATTGAGGTTTAGACTGGTAATGAAGTACTGAATTCTGATGGCTAAGTAATTGATAACTAAAAGCCATGGTCCTGCAGGACTATCTGAGTCCTTTAACGAATACCAATTACTGAACTAACACTATAACTGAGGACTGAGGGATGGAACATCGACACCACAGATTCACCGAGGGATCTTAACTGAGGGTATTTATGACATACCTGAGTTTGGCTGATCAATAGGAGTGGAACATAATTCATGTGGGCTGAGCATACTGTAAAGCATGACATGATTACATGAGTCATGAGCTACATGACCTGAATTTGAAGGTTCTCTATTCATGGGGCATGATCCATATTATTGAGTAAACTGGAACTCCTTATTCTAGGAACTAAAATCGCACAGGATTCTAAGAAATGTGCGTAAATATAAGTTGTGTTCATGGAACATGATTCATACCTTGGAGTAAACTGGGACTCCTTTTACTAGGAAATAAAATCGTACATTATTTTAAATAATATGCACAAATATGTGCAATGATCATGGATCTAATAGGTAGGACATGAATACATGTCATGATACTTGATGGGGTTTAGAGGATCTGTAATACTATTCTAAGACGGTATGCATAATTATTTTCAATGTTGTAATAGTCGAGGATATCATCCATAAAGACTATGATGAACATGTCCAAGTACTGCTTGAACACATGGTTTATCAACTCCATGAGAGCTTCTGGGGCATTGGTAAGACCAAAGGACATTACTAAGAATTCGAAGTGACCATATCGAGTTTGAAAAATTGTTCTCGAAATGTCACATTCTCTAACTCTGGGTTGATTATATCCAGATATGAGGTCTATCTTAGAGAAATAGCTGGCACCCTAAAGTGGGCCAAACAAGTCATTAATTCTTAAAAGTGGATACTTATTCATAACCATGACTTTATTGAGCTGACAGTAGTCTATACACATTCTGAGAGAGCCATCTCTCTTTTGTACGAATAGAACTGGTGTACCCCACGGGGAAACACTGTGCCTGATGAATCCCTTATCTAAGAGATCCTTCAACTGTTCTTTTAGTTTAATTTCCCACATGATAAATAGTCAAAATTGGGGAAATTCTATTTGATTAAAACATAATTCACTTAGAAAGTCATCCCTAAATCTTCTAGATACTAAATTAGACTTAAAAAAAAGTTTAGGGTATTATAGATGGCTAAGAATATAGCTTTAAAAACCTTATACATAGGGCTAGAGGGTATAGATGGTGATAATAATTTGTACAGGCTAGCCAAGTTTAAATAAAAAATCTCCTGGGACCTTGACCAAATGTTCGTATTAAGGAAGTAGATGCAAAGTTTTGGCAGAGGAGTTTTATATTAGGAGATGATGGTAGTCTTACTATTATAATCTCTTAATGAGGAAAGGGACACTAGAATTGGGTTGGGGGATTTGAAACAGTCCTAAAGGCTTTGTGACTAAAGATATTGTAGGCGAATTCAGGTAGATGAGGTTAGGTGTGCTATTTATAGGATGTGTAGGGGTAACAACTCGGCCAGCTAAGAACTTGGTTGTTTTTTGCAAGTGAAGAAGAGAGAAATAGATGAAGTGGTTCACTGAGTTATTTAGTATCATTTTTAGGGTTATGAAGATGCTTGAAGCTTGGAGATGGATTATGATGATTTCATTTTATAAGAATAAGGGTGACATTCAGGATTGCGATAATTATAGAGGTATCAAATTATTGAGCCACAATATTTAGGTTTGAGAGAGAGTGGTAGAGTTGAGGTTAAGTAAGATTATGACTATATCTGTTTGGATTTAGTAAAGATACTAGTGGATCAGTATAAGAAGAGGAAGAAGAACTTGCACATGGTGTTCAACAACATATAAAACGCTTATGATAGAGTCTCTAAGGAGGTTTTATGGAGGGTTTGGAGACTAGAGGTGTACCTATGGTGTATTCTAGAGTGATTAAGGGTATGTACAATGGATACAAGACTTTAATTAGGACTCAAAGGGGAAAGGGGGGGTGGGGAACTCAGAGCACTTTTACTTCTTAGTGGGCTTACACTAAAGATAAAATCTTAGCCTATTTTTATTCGCCTTAGTGATGGATGGTTTTTTGAAAATTCAAAATAAGGTGCCTTTGTTTTTCTATTTGCGAATGAGGTAGTCCTAATCAAAGAGAATTATGGTGAAGTTAAAGATAAGTTGGAGGCTTTGAGGCAAACCTAAGAGCCTAAAGTGTTTATGTTGAGTAGGTCTAAGATAGAATACTTGGAGTGTAAGTTCAGTGAAGTATCGTACGATGCTTATATGGTTATAAAGCTTAATGCTTAGGTTATCTAGAAGAGAGATAATTTTAAGCATCTTGGGTTGATAATTTAGGAAAATAGAGAGACTGATGAGGATGTCACTCACCGAATTGGGGTAGGATGGATGTAATAAAGGCTCGGGCTAGAATCTTATGAGACCAAAAGGTGTCTCTTAATCTCAAAGGCATGTTTTAGAGAATAGTAGTTAGATAGGCTACATATATGGGGTGGTGTATTGACCAGTTAAAAAATCTCACGTCCAAAAGATAAAGGTTGCAGAGATGAGAATGCAATAGTGGATATGTTGGTGTATGATAAAGTATATGATTAGAAATGAGATTATTTAACATAAGATAGGAGTGGAATATTATGAGAAGGATCATGGATACCCTATTGTGGAGGTATAAGTTGTTGGCTAGGGATGGATTCAAACAAAGTAGAAGCAGATTAAAGAAATATTGGAGTGAGGTAATTAGACATGATACGGAGAAGCCTTAACTTATCAAGGATATAACCCTAGATAGGAAGGTGTGGAGGAGAAAAATTGAGGTATAAGGATAGTTAGAAGGATACATCATTGATAGTTGGTAGGCGACTATGTTTTGTTATCCATTCTGGTAGCTATAATATTAGTACAATTTCTGAGTGTGTATTACTTGTTGTATTACATGGTGAGTATAATCAGTAATATTGTTATGTGTGGTAATTCTTATTGTTTCTTATCCCTTTACTATCTATTTTCTAGACTTTTATATCTTGAGTCGGGGGTCTATAAAAAGCAACCTCTCTACACTTACCTTTCCCATACCCTACTTGGTGGGAATATACTGGGTATGTTGTTATTGTTGTATATATATATATACATGTGTGTGTGCATGCGTGCACGCGCGCGTGTGTATGTGTTCATTCACTTTGAGAGGATTTTTGTAAGGAAAATTAGTTTATGTGGTATTTGATCACCAAAAAAAAATTGTGTTCAAGTTCAAATTTAAGGTATGTGAATGCTAATTTTTTGATTTATTTTGTCTTGATTCTTTTAGTTTTATAGTTTTGGGGGCTTTGAGATAAAAGTGACAATAGAGTTCGAAAATGAGCCGTAGGTGATTCAAGTCTTAATAATTGAGTGTAGGTGACAATTACTTTATTATGGATTAAGAAAGTGGGAGAAATTTGAAAATAACCCACAAGTTTTTAAATTTCAACTTTGATCTAAATGTTAGTTAATATAATTGGAAATGGAGGAGAAAAAGGCGTGTTTTTCTCTCTTCTCATATGTTGTTGTTTTGTCTCTCTTCGCGGTTTTTGTTGTTCATTGGTGTTGCTGCTTTATTCATCATCTTTTGCTTCATTATCATAATTCTCTACTTCATTATCATCTTTATCTTCTTCTAATAGAATATTATTGTTGTTTTTACCGCTACTGCCGCTTTTTGACCAATTTTTTAGGTGAAATTTTGTTTCGTACATCACTTTCCACTTTGTCATTACTTTATAGGTTACTTTGGGAAGTAAAATTATTATTTTTAGTTGAATTTGTCATCTGGGTACATTGCTACTGCTATTTTTGCAACAATGGATAGAACCCATTCATGAATACAACATAAGAGCCCATAATTTAAATAGATCACTTAGTCTGTTGCTACAGATAAATATTCTGTTGCAACAGAAGACTCATGTGTTAGATTCATGCTTATGGTCCTATAATGATCGTAACATGAATCGAACAGATGGTTAATATGTTGCAGTAGACGAGTTATCTGTTGCAATATATTACTCATCTATTGCAACACAAGAGTAATCTATTGCTAGAAAATATTTATCTGTTATAATTGACTATTTATCTTTTGCAACTGATGAGTAATCTATTTAGAACAACATAATACAACTCCTGCCACAAACCCAATTGATAACCAATATGTTTCAACTCTTACTACTGCTACTAGATTCAAATTATTCATTAATCGTTAACATGTTTGTTAAGACGAACAAAGACATAATGAAAATTAATAAGAATTAAAATGTCAAAGTTGATAAAACATAAATTGTTTTACTAAACAAAAACAAATAAAAATATATAGGCTAAAAGATAAAAAAATTATGTAATTATTATTATTATCATCATCAACAACATTATTATTATTATTGTCAGCCAACCAATCTTCAATCGGCAGCAGCAGGGTCCTCCTCTACCTATGGATCTCCCGGAGCATCCTTTCTTTCACAGGGCCCAACTCCCGTAGTAGGTCATGAACCTGCCTCCAAAGTTCCTGCACGACGTCTTGCAGAAAAGCAACATCCCACACTTGATCAGTCATATCTAGAACACACATAAATTGACAAAAAATATAATAAAAAAGTAAAAAAAAGAATCTGAATGTAATACAATGTATACTAGCAATTGGGTATATTTACACAAAAAGCATGAAAAAAACTTACCTGAGTTAGGGAAGAGAAAGTGGTCGAAGGTGTAATATGAAAGACAAGATGCAGTAAATAAATAAATAGAGTGTTGTAGAATGAATGAGTAAGGAGGGGCCTATTTATAGAGTATTGAATTTGAGTGAGTTAGAAAAGAAGGAGCGACTATTCACCTTCATTTATTAATTATATACAAACTAGTGACTTTTTTATTACTGCAAAAAGTTATGACTTTTTTATTATTGTGATAATTAATGACTTTTTAACTTATTATCATTAATTAGTTCTTTCCAATAACTGTTTTTATTGAGTTGTGACAACAAATTATATATTTGTTGCATCAGATAACCCATTGGTGACAATAGATATACCATCTATTGCAACAAATCTATAACCTGTTGCATTAGATAATTTATCTGTTGCAACATATAATCTATCTTTTTAAATAATAATCATATCATTAATCCAAATTTGGTGACTTTTTAATTATATAAATTAAAAAAATAGATCTAAAAAAAATGGCGAAAAGTCACTACTTCTCGCCTATTTAATATTAACATCAACGTAAATAACCATTTTTTACGGTTATAAATTGTGTTTATTATTTATTTCCTTATTATTTTCTATGAAAAGAAATGACTTAATTAAATCAAGATGGTGAGTTTCTTATTATTGTGACAATACATGACTTTTCAGCTTATTTTTAATAATTGGTTCTTAAATTTAAATAACTTTTTTCTTTATTAATAAATCGAAGACTTGTCATCCTTTCAATAATTATTTCTTTAATAAAATATTCACCATTTTTATTGAGTTGTAGCAACAGATTCTATATCTTTTGTATTAGATAACTCATCTGTTGCAACAAGTAGACCATCTGTTTTAGGAGATTTTTTGATTTTTTCTAACAGCTGATTCATTTATCGCAATAGATGGGAAATTTGAAGCATCAGCTGTTATGAATGTGTTACGCAAAAAGTCACGACTGTTCACCTTTTTTTAACAATCATCATATACCTTAATTAATCTAATGTTGTGACTTTTTTTATTATATAATAAATAAATAATTTTTAAAAAGTGTAGAATGATGGGTAGGGACTTTTTGAAGCTCTAAAAGTGTAGAATAAAGAACATAATCTCTCATTGATCATTTTTCCTCAACTAAAGATGTAAAGGCATAAAACGAGTTTCAACTAAAGATGCAAAGGCATAAAACAAGTTTCATGATAACCCCTAGTGAAACGTGTAAGCACGAAACATGAGGTAATGAGACTTTATGTAGGGATGATCTTGCACATGAGTTCTATGAATCATAATCATCACAACATAAGGCAGAATCAATTTGGTGATAATAGGCCTGATTTACATCGGTATAACCATGGGACGAGATTCCACAGGAGATAGGGATAAAAGCATTCTCTACCTTACACAATACAACAAATAGACTTAAACTTAAAGACACTACTCATCTAAGCCTCAAAATTAAATAACATAATTCATTTTTTCCAACTTAAATGTCTACCATCACACATCTAACCACAAGAGTTTGAGTCCCACTTCATGGTACTTCCATGTTGCAGCCTAACTCAGAGAAAAGAGGTGTTAGCTTAAGCTATGAGACCTAGTACTCTATATCCCATTATGAATATTATTTCACCTTATCACTACCATCAAACACACTCGAGTTTTAAATCAAGGAGTCCCAACCACATAATACATTGGTTTGCATTTTCATAAATCACAACATTCAAGCCTATCATTACTGCACCAACTTCATGGATTCCCCCACTAAGACCAGCAAATTCAATCATTCTCACAAAGATTTTTTTCAAATACCTCCTTCCCAATTATTTCATGTAATGAAAGTTCATCTACTTTTCCCCTCTTCTTCTATAGCCTTAGCTCAATAAATCACATAAAAAAAATTTCACCTACAAGAACATCTACTCTCCTACCTAACACTTTATTATGCTTCCACAACCATCATCATACTAACATATGGAGGGTTATTAAGGGACCAAATCACAAGCATCATGAATGGGAAAAACAGTACTCAATTATAACCCATATCTGTTGATCTACTCAAGGTGGGACATTAGGTGAAGATATGATACCATCACGAAGTTCTTTCTATATGAAGTGTCTAGATCATAAGTACAGACTCATTCGGAAGAAACACAATACAACATGAGTTCTTAGGACAGAGCACAATGAGAGAAAATTGGTTCACATATCATGAGTTATATAGCATGAAGCTGGAATTTATGTAGTTAAGATCTAAGAGAAATATTTCTACTTGAAGCGATTGCTCCTCATTTAAAGAACTAAAATTTTCAATGAGTTTGCATAAATTTTTATCACTTTGGCTAATAGCGGCATAAAATAAATTGGTAACATATAGAAAGTATTGTTTCCTTAGAACTAAGAATGATATAAAACAGGATTTCTTTATGGATCATGAGCATCATAACATAGAGCTTGAAAACTTGAAAGACTAGATTACTGAGAGACATTATTGCTTCTAGTTTGGAGGTCAGATCATGAATATAAGTCCAGAGAGAACCTAAACCATAGGCATAGGCATGACTTGAACACATGGCATAAGACATTAGTAGAATAGCATCCTAAATCAAAGTAGGAGGAGTATACTTGAGTAGGAATAGGTTTATCATGACTCCTCCCCACAACTTCCCACACTGAGAAAATTTGGGAACTACCTAAATTCACCGTCTCCCCCTTAGATCAAAGTCACAATCCTAGACTTGTGGACAAATCCCCTTATCTAATCTATAACCACAACTCTCCATAATAATTTTAAAAAAAACACACAAATTTCTTGCGAGGACATCCCCCTTCATGGACACTAATCATAGCTTTCTCTAACCCCTAAAGTCATAGACTTACGACTAACATTATCATGGGCATAAACATCCATGCTTCTAAACACTTAGCACTTTATCTTCAACTCATTAGAAAGCTTAACATTACCCCTCGAATCACATAACTTACAACCTAACAAAATCTAAACACTATAGCAAAACTGCCTATTGCCTACCTATATTTCCTCAATTCAACTCTACATAACACCATCTAACAACTCCCTCGACTTCTCCATACACTGAAATCTGCAGACATAGACTGGGTGTACATGACACTCATACACATAAAACCTTATCTAACAATATACAATCGGGGGTCAATTTATTTTTATATTCTTATTCCCTTGTCCACTTAATGACTCAACTACAATTCATCATTTTGAATACTAGTCCTCATGTCTATATACATATCACGATTATCCACTTTCTTATTCGACAAATTTTTCAACATAGGCTAATTCAAACATTACACCAAACCAACTAATTCATTCCCACAAAACATGCGTTATCAATGTCGAACTACTATTCTCACCACTACACTCCACATCTAAAGTTCAAGCATATTGTCTAACAATACCATGCATATGGTGCATGCCATATACTGCACTAATTAATCGAATAGAAGTATCCACCTAAGCCTCATATTTCACTTAACTATCGTACATATGTTCATACTTTAAACGAAATTACTACTACACCTCAAAATCTACTACATACCTTCAGACATGTAGTACTAATTTATAGTGACTAGAGAAAAGACAATCAAGAGGGTAAAGTCACATAATTGGGATAGTCGATCTTAATCTTATATTATAACCCATTATGATCTTATCTACATATTCCACTTTCTCACATCATTGTTACTTACCCATGCACACATCACAACTACCACCGAAATTCCATATACAATAATGAGTCTATACTTGTAACTTATTGGTTAATCTATCCATTTCCATTCACTGCCTATAAGGGATTTCTATAACCATCATCACTATCCACTCTAGGCTAGTTCCCTATTTTTAATAGATAATAATCATATCCAAACAGTTCCTTCACAGTCTACCATATAATCTAAAAATATTGCTGCGACGTTAGGCTAGCATTATAAAAGGGAAACCCATCCCTCAATCAATAGTTATTCAACTAAACTAACTTCTTTATGCAAAAGTCACCCTCATTCCGACTTCTAACCTTGTGACATCATATCACTAACTTTGGGATCATCTTACTACCAATAGGGTATGATACCTTATCACATACTACTACTCGATGGAAATATTATTTCAACATTCTGATATATATCACTACCCTTAAGCATAACATCTACAATAAAAATTTTCAAAGGGATTGAATAAACTTCATACCTCAAGCGCAAACACGCAATTGGTGAAGATAGGGGTATAAGCTTAAATTGATACACTTTAAAGCACTTATGGACTCCTCTCAAGTCCTTGTGAAATTTCATAATCCTCTATGACTAAATTAGAAGGGACCACCTCATTTAGACTTTAAGATTTTTCTCTTGAACCGACTGACAGTGGGACATAGTTAATACAATCAGAGTAAATAAGGAATCTAGATAACATCCAAAAGGGTAACAAAATGGCATGATCTAGAACATAAAGATAAGTGAAACAATCCGAAATGCCTATAGCTTACTTTTTATAAGTGTGGCGCGCTACATACCCATAAATTGGACTCTACCTGACATAATTTTGCAGATACCCTAGGACTATGAACCGTGCTTAGATACTAAGTTTGTTAAGACCAAACCAAGGCCTTAGCCATGAGGGTATCTCGAACCATGGAGGCCTGAGTGCCCTACTCTAATTGGAAATGATATACACAATTCATATACTATAATGAAATATGGAAAACACAGCAAAACAGAAATATGGTCATACTCTTTTATTTCAACTAAACAATACGTATATAAGTTCATAAATATTCAAAAGCATGTGACACTAGTCTGCGAAATCTCTAACAACATTAAAATGACTTCTGTTTAAAAATAGGGATAAGGCCCCTTGTCAGACCATACACCAAAACTAACTAAAATATCACATAAACATTTCCTTCCACAATAAGGGAGGCTTACCGACTGTTACTGCTGATAAACAAATCTACTGCTTAGCGGGACCCCAAAAATTGTGCCTCTGAACCTTAAATATAGGGTGTTAATACCAATATACTAGTATGTGAAACGATCCGAAATAACATAATATTTATACAAAATAGGTGAGAGAATTTCATAAGACATTTAACATAAGTAAATGAAAACACATGGGCATACTTTAATGAACTTCAAAACACTTCTTTGAAACCATGAGTCACTCTTTAATTTTCTTTTGAGCTAAATGGTATACCCTACAAACGTACTTATCCATGTGCTATATGGACTCCATACTTAACTCAGCAGCCAAGCCCCCAATCCGAGTTTTCTGCAAGGATTGGGGTCTGTCATTCGTACTACGCTATGAGGCCATCACTAGTGTAAAATCCTTAATGTAAGACATCATAAACCCAAATAGGCAAAACACAATTTCAGGCTAAGAGTTAACTGAACTAAATCCTTCTTCGGGTAACCAACTAGCTCGCTTTAAGTGATTATTATATGCGAACTCTGCCAGGGCTAAGTGATTCTCCCAATGGCCTCCAAAATCTATAATATAGGCTCAAACATATCCTCAACCACCTAATTAGTCCAGTCGGACTGGCCATCTATCTGCGCATAAGAAGATGTATAAAGATCAAACCGATTGCCCAACTCCTCCTATAAAGCAATATAAAATATAGAAGTAAACACAAAACACTAGTCCGAAATAATAGAAATAAGCACACCATGCAAATGAACTATCTCCCAAACATAGATATGGACAAATCTCTCAGAACTAAAGGATATTTTAATAGGAATGAAATTTTCCATCATTTTGGCTTATGATTATTAATAGTTCTTTCCAATAATCGTTTTTATTGAGTCCTGACAACAGATCATATATTTATTGCATCAGATAACCCATCTGTGACAATAGATATACCATCTATTGCAATAAATCAATAACCTTTTGATATTAGATAATCTATCAGTTGCAACATATAATCAATCTTTTTTAATAATCATCATATCATTAATCCAAATTTGGTGACTTTTTAATTATATAAAGTAAAAAATATATCTAAACACATAAATGGTGAAAAGTCACTATTTGTTTCCTATTTAATATTAACATCAATTCATATTAAATAACCATTTTTTACGGTTATAAATTGTGTTTATTATTTATTTCCTTATTATTTTCTATGAAAAGAAATGACTTAATTAAGTCAAGAGGGTTATTTTTATTATAATTGTGACAAGTCATGACTTTTTAGCTATTATTAACAATTAATTTTTTAATTTAAATAACTTTTTTCTCAATTAAAAAATCGAAGACTTGTCACCCTTTCAATAATTGTTTCTTTAATAAAATATTAACTATTTTTATTGAGTTGTAGCAACATATTGTATATGTTTTCCATTAGATAACCCATCTGTTACAACAAATCGGCCAACTATTTTAGGAGATTGTTTGATTTTTTCTAACAGCTAATTCATAGGTAGCAACAGATGGGGAATTTGAAGCATCAGCTGGTTTGAATGTATTATGCAAAAAGTTACAATTGTTCACCTTTTTTTAACAATTATTATATACCTTAATTAATACAAGTCACAATCCTAGACTTATGGACATATCCCCTTATCAAATCTATAACCATAACTATCCATAGTAATTTTAATAAAAACACAATAATTTCTTGCTAGGACATTCCCGTATAGGGACTCTAATCATAGCTTTCTCTAACCTTCAAAGTCATAGACTTACGACTAGCATTATCATGGGCATAAACATCCATTCTTCTAAACACTTAACACTTCATTTTCAGCCACTTAGAATGCTTAACATTTCACCTTGAATCACATAACTTAAAACTTAACAAAATCTGCAACACTATAGAAAATGTGCCTATTGGCTACCTATATTTCCTCGATTCCACTCTACATAATACCATATAACAACTTCCTAGACTTTTACATACTAAGAAACTTGCGGACATAGACTGGGTGTATATGACACTCATATAAAAAAAACCATATGTGACAACATTCTATCGGGGGACAACTTATTCTTAATATACTTACGCCCTTGTCCACTTAATGACTCAACTATAATTCATCATTTTTAACACTAGTCCTCATGTCTAGAGAAAAGACAATCAAGAGGGTAAAGTCACATAATTGGGATAGTCGATCTTAATCTTATATTATAACCCATTACGATCTTATCAACATATTCCACTATCTCACATCATAGTGACTTACTTATGTACACATCACCATGCGCAAATCAAAACTACCTCCAAAAATTCATATACAATAATGAGTCTATACTTATAACTTATTGGCTAATCTATCTATTTCCATTCACTGCCTATAAGGGATTTCTATAACCATCATCACTATCCACTTTAGGCTCCTTTCCTAATTTAATAGATAATAATCATAGCCAAATAGTTCCACCACAGACTACCATACAATCTAAAAATATTGCTGCCACATTAGACTATCATTATAAAATGGCAACCCATCTCTCAATCAATGGTTATTCAACTAAACTAACTTCTTTACGAAAAAGTCACTCTCACTTTAACTACTAAGCTGATGATGTCATATGACTCACTTCGGGATCATCTTACTACCAATAGGGTATGACACCTTATAACATACTACTACTTGGGTGGAAATATTATTCCAACATTCTGACATATATCACTAACCTTAAGCATGACATCTATAATAAGAATTTTAAAAGAAACCGAATACACTTCATACCTCAAGCTCAAACACACAATTGATGAAGATAGGGGTTTAATCTCAAATCAATGAAGTTTAAAGCACTTATGGACTCCTCTCAAGTCCTTGGGGAATTTCATAATACTCTATGACTAAATTAAAAGGGACCACATCATTTAGACTATAGATTTTTCTCATGAATTGAATCGACAATGGGACATAGTTAATACAATCAGAGTAAATAAGGAATCTTGATAATATCTAAATGGGCAACAAAATGGCATGATCTAGAACATGAAGATAAGTGAAACATTCCTAAATGCCTATAGCTTACTCTTTATAAGTGTGACGCGCTACACACCCATAAATAGGGCTCTACCTGATGTAATTTCATAGACACCCTAGGACCACAAATCATGCTCTGATATCAAGTTTTTCAAGACCCACACTGAGGCCCTAGCCATGAGGCCATCCCAAACTATGGAGAATTGAGTGCCCTTCTCTAACTGGGAATCATATATACAGTTCATATACTGTAAGAAAATACAAAAAACATAGCAAAACAGAAACATAGTCATTCTCTTTTACTTCAATTGAGTAATATGAATACAAGTTCATTAATATTCAAATGCACGTGACACTAGTTTGTGAAATCTCTAACAAAATGAAAAGGCAATAAAAAATAACACAATATTATAACAATATAGGTGAGAGCATTTCATAAGACATTTAGCATAAGTAAATGAAAACATATAGGCATACTTAATGAACTTCAAAAAACTTCTTTGAAATCATGACTCACACTTTATTTTTCTTTTGAGATAGATGGTATACCCTACAAACATACTTATCCACATGCTATATGGACTCTGTACTTAACTTAGCGGCAGAATCCCCCAATTTGAGTTTTCTGCAATGATTGGGTTCTGCCATTCGTAATATACCATAATGACATCACCAGTGTACAATCCTTAATGTAGGACATCATAAACTCATATCAGCAAAACACAGTTTTAGGCTAAGAGATATCTGAACTCAATCCTTCTTCGGGTAACCAACTAGCTCTCTTTAAGCCTAATTTTAGTTGTTTAAGAACATGCTTCATGCTTTTAAAGCATTCCATACTTATGCTATCACCAACATATCATCTCTAGATATCATCATACCCAAACTTGTAAGTTATTTATATTATACCACATCTTATCTACCCTTCTCATTCAAAAATATGCATATGCCCACCTAAAGATTTTATCAAATCACATGAGTTTTTATTTTCAAAGCAAGTGCAAACTTACGCAAACACACTCTCTTTTCAATAGTTTATTTTGTGGTGGACAATGCTTACATAAAACACATATAATTTTTTTTAATATTACATTGAACATTTATAAATAAGAAAATATCCTCTCTTTAATTCATAACCAAAATTAAGTCCATAAGAATAATAAAACATTCATTTCATGCTTCGAAACATGCAATTGAACGACCCATAATATGTGAAATCAAGAGGTATCATAACAAGAGAGGGAGTTTATTCATCCATGCTCTTAATTAAACTTTTAAAAATTGAAAACATACATGTATAAGGATCTTTAATTCAATTCCACAAAAAAAGAGTTTGATACAATTTATATACTTTCATCAAAATGATTTCACGTCATAATTTTTGAACAAAATAAAAAATATCCTTTGTAAAATGATCATAAATCCATAAACTTGATTAAACCATAAAAATTATGCCCATGAAGATTTAGGATATTCCCACATGCCTAATGTTGTATAGTTTGAAGATCGAACACTAATGTTGACTCTTTTCTTGAAATCTTGAACTTAGAGGTTGGATTCTTGATCTTTGGGTAAGAAGAGTTGAATCTTGTTCTTAGGAGGTGTTTAGGATTTTCCTTGAGAGAAATTGAATAAAGAGGAAACTAATGCTCCTTGGGGGCTGAAATGTTATGTTATGGACAGATTTGGGTGAGGGAATATGACCAAAGTGCCCCTAGATCTTTAAGAAGGTGAAATTGCATGTGAAAAAGGTTTAGGTCACGTCAGATACTGAGTTAATAGAGAAACGTGTCGCATCTCTTCTCTTATCATGTTGAGAGACCGGTGCACCATGTCCTAATTGCATTGGATTACTCCCCCTCACCAAAAATGTAATAACGTTTTAATCAGGTATCTGATTAAGGTGAAATTGGTATAGTTGGAAAGCTAACCGAATTATCTACAACTTGTCGGGTTTTGATCTTCCAAATTCTATGTGTATCAAAATTTACACATGTTCAAAGTATACCCTTGCAGAATCGAATACAAAGATTTAGCCGAATCAAAGGCTCTTAGCTCAACTTTTCTATAAGTGATTCCTATGAAAATTTGTTTACCTCAAAATCAGTTCAAACATAAGGATAAATATCATAAAACTTATTAACACTTGGAAATCATTTGTATATAAGCTTATAAACATAGGAACAATGGGTCTATTTCTAGCTCGAAAATGCAGGGTGTTAAAGATTGGGTGGGGTATTAGATGATAAATGGATGATTAGTGATACTTGGGATTATTTGAAGATTTTAGGATATTAAACTAGTAAAATGTGATGCTTGACCTTTAGCTTAATACCTTAGGTAGTTCTACATATTGTCTGATAAATTGTATGAGATACTCTAGTTTCTCTAATAGTTGTGAATGATGTTGTTGTCTAACCTTAAGAGTATCTTGACCTAGATATGACTATTAATGGAATAGATTTAGTGTTGGGATGACTTATATAGAATACTTGAAGAGGATTTTTCCTTATAGGCCTAGTAATAATTGATAAGTCCTTATGGTGTGATTTAGATAACCTAGCGTAAATTCGGGTAGAAGTTAGCCTTCTAAAAGTGAGCTTCAGCATTATTGGGATTTAGGTGTGGTACTTAAACAACCATAATATTGAATGATGAAATTCCCTAGTGACCTTGATATTTGAAGAATATCTGAATCAGATTATTGAGATCATAATGGTTAAACCTTGTTGTCGGTGTATATATGTGGTCTATGGTTGGATAATATGTATACTTGATTGATTATTTTTTTATCATGATATGGATAGCCTTGGAAGGTCTTGTGAATTTCACTTATGGTTATGCTATCTATTGAATTATTGATTAGTTCACCAAGTGAATCTACAATTATGTTACCACTCATCTCATGAACCAAGTCTAATGATTAAGCTAATGCTCATGTGAACAATTTCTATTTTTTGGTTAGTATTGTGAAATGTGGGAATAAAGAAGGTGACTAGAAAACATGCACTTGACTTCCTAATAAACATGATAACCTTGAAAAAGTGGTAATTAAGTATATCATTTAGATATTCATTCTCATGCATCTACTTATATAATGTAGTGATGACTAATGGTAAAGTATGATGATACATGTTACCTTGCATTACTTATACTCTATTATTGTGGCTTGTACATGTTCAATGATTCGACTACATTATATGTGAATATTGGTTGTCTTGGGAGATGTGCTAATCATATGATCACTCCTAGTGAATTTGGAGGATATATTGATATTATGATGATTCCCAGTTAATCCAGAAAAGGTAATGATGTTATGATGATACCCAGTGAATCCAGAGGATATAATGATGTTATGATAATGCCCGTGAATTCGAAGAATATATTGATATTATGATGATGCCCGATTATTTCAAAAGAGGTAATGATATTATGATGATACCCGATCAATACAGAGGATATAATAATGTTATGATGATGATCAGTGAATCCAGAGGACATGTTGATATTATGATGATGCCCGGTTAATCCGAAAGAGAGAATGATATTATGATGATGCCCGATGAATCCGTCGGATATGTTGATATTATGATGATGCCTGGTTAATTTGGAAGAGGTAATAATGTTATTATGATACCTAGTGAATCCGTAGGGTATAATAATGTTTTGATAATGCCTGGTGAATCTAGAACAATTAATGATATATGATGATACCCAGTGATTCCAGAGGATATAATGTTGTTATGATGATGCCGGAGAATCCAAAGGATATATTGATGTTGTGATAATGGCCAGTTAATTTGGAAAAGGTAAAAATGTTATGATGATACATTATGTGGTGAGTATATATGAATATATAGACATATGTGGGGTTATGCCATATGTGGCTAAACCTATATGTGTACTTGGGAAATGATGTATTTCTTGGTAGATTATTAATCACTCTTTGTAATTAATCACTAGTTAGGAGGTGTGACCCGTATTAATTAAAATTAGTAACTAGAAGTGGATTATATTGAGTTTTGGGTTCTGACTAATTGATATGTGTAATCTTGTGAAGAACCAAGGGCTCACCTATTACATCTACTTGACATGGATAAATGGTGATGTTATGGATTTTTGCCTAATAAGGTGTCTTATGTGATAAATAGTTGTCTTTAATAAATGACTATGACTTGTGGGCTAGAAGCCTAGTAAAATAGTTGGTGGACCTTACTTGGTTAAAATATAGAAACTACTCCTTACGGTTGTAACATGTCTAATGATATTGAACTTTATATTTTATGATAACTAGTTAAGTTGACATCTATCATGTGATGCTGTGGTGGCTTAATTGACGACTTATATAATGAGGATGCTAACTAGAAAATATCCTTGAGATATATGAATAAATGATAGTTTTGGTAACCTGTAGCTTTTACTTATTTGATGACTAGTAAACTATAAGACTTGTAAACTAGTATTTCATGGATATGGAGATTATATAATATAGACTAGACTTGGTGCTCATCAACAAGATATAGAATAAGTAACTATATAACTATGCTATGGTGATATCGGTTTCGTTATGCTAAATTACGGTATTGATAATGATTTTAGACCTCGGTAAGTGGCCATGGAAAGAATGTCCAACTTGTGGCTTTGGTGAGTTTTTTGTGTAGTTGTTCTTTGATATATTGATGGATTGACCTTTTGGTGTACTCTCCGGTGATAAGGGACGCCGTGACAAGTTCATTGCGGTGTTCTTTTGCATATACTTCCCGGTGGTATGGGACTTCGTGGTAAGTTCTTGTACTTTATATTCTAATGATTGTTGATGTTGATTATGGTAAATACATATTTGTTAATGTATATATGTGTCTTTACACTTTCAAAATGATTACTCATTTGTATGACGATTATAGTATATGGTGATATGATAGGTTATGCTATTTCTCTAGTAGATTAGTTTTTTTATATCGTGATATCAAAGAAGATTCGGGTTTGGTCCTATACCTTAACTTTAAGTTATGGTCTTACTTTATATCGCCCTTATATTATAATTTAGCTCAGTCAGCCGATGATGCCTTCTGAGTACCTGTGTTTTGGAACTTATACTACAGTTCTATACCTTTTTGGTGCAGACTTGAGTTCTAGTTGCTGCTGTTGAGTTGAGATCGTTCTGTGTTTATCAACAGGAGATAGGGGGTGCTCTTGGAGTTTGAGTTGCCCTTTTTTTTCCTCTATCCTTATTCTATCTTTTGTATTTGCTCTTGTTCAAATGTCAGGTTTTACTTTTGTGAAATATTATTGTTGTATTGTGTTCCAATATAGTGTCCGTGTTGGACGTTTCCACCAAGGTAACCTATTGCATTAGCTCCAGGTTGCTGTGTAGGCTTACCTATAGGTGGGTTATGGTAGGTGCCAACATGACTCGAAAATTGAGTCATGAAAAAATTAGTATTAGAGCCTACATTTCACGGGTATTATTGGTAGAAAAAGGAAATGTATAATAGAGTCCTTCAGATCAGAACATTGACATCTATTTCCTATCTTCGAGAGTCCGTGTGACATTCTTAGGAGTCCTTAATTTTTTGTCCATTCATATTGTTCTAAGAGTCTGAGTTTGTTTGTAGTATATTTTCAATAACTCAAAATTGGTCATGGGGGGTGACTTTGGATCTTAATAATCATCTTGTATTGAACTCATCTTAATGATTAAGGTAAGAATTTCTTGAATTAATGCTTGAATTTCGTCTTTTTGACCCAAAACCCCAATTTAGCTTAGGTATTGATTTTATCACAAAATATGCTTAGTTTTGACCGATTCTTTGAAGGTTATTATTGCTTGTTCACATGTGAACATTGGGTTGTCCTCAAAAACACAGTTTTCATATGTGGGACCCACTTATGGTCTTGGCGTTGTTTCTGGACCAGGAGAACAATAGTGCAATATGGGTGTTATTAGACTCGTATTAAAAAGTAGATTATAGTTTTATAGTATGATGGCATTTTGAAAATTTTAAGTGAAGACGAGCATATGTGTGATGCCTCGAGACTGCAACCTAGGTGTCACACGATGCATACAATCCCAAAGGACCACAAAGGTAACCCATGACTGGTATCTGCTATGAGTACTTAATATAATACTAGAATATATATGTGGAAGAAATCTAAAAATGCCATAATGTTCTCAAAATAATGAAATAATAACTTAGTAAAATTGATAATAACATCCAAAAACTAAATAACTGACTATGATAGTCTCAAAGCCTCTAACTGTCTGAATATAAAGTTGATGGGACAAACTCCCAACTAAATCCAACTGAAATAACTACTGAATTACTGAAAAATTGAAATAGATAAACTCTGTTCTCGAAATATGAGAACTCACCACAATAACTACTATTGATAGCCTGAGCTGCTAAGTAACATCAGGAACCTAAGCGTCTGAACCTATGATGTGAGACATCATAGAACAAAAGAGATTATGTGTCAGTACATGGAATATACTGGTATGCTATGTGAGGTAAGACTGATTTACATGGGTTCATATGCATAAGACGATAACTGACTGAATGAACATCATAAAGTTTCTGGATAAGAGTACTAGCAAAAACTGTAACTACTGAACATGCAATACTGCGCATATTGGTATACATCATGTATCTGAGATTATAATGAATTTGAGTACTAAATTCTGATGGCTGAGTAACTGATAACTGATATCCATGGTTATGTAGAACTGACTGAGTTCTTTACTGAATACTTAGAATGAAACTATAACTGTGGGAGTGATAATTTAACTGACATACCCCGATATAAACTAATTTGGGGTCCAACCTGTTACCCTAGTTGGTAGGGTTTTAGCACCTTTCCACAGGATATTAATAGCTGTATCAACCCTAATCTGGCAGGAAAACGCATGAAGTATACATATATATATGATTACATCAACCCTAGCCTAGAGTAGGATGACTTACCCAACACTGGCTACGTAGTTCTGTAACTCAGGGATTGCTATTAAAGATCAAACCCTAACTGGCAGGAATTCCCCAATCCCTAGATTTGCTAGGTGCTGAATCGTACTCCCAGCTAAAAGACACTAATCACTAGGTTGTACTAATATTTACCGAACTAACCCTGATTGAGTTGACTGACTAAACTGGACTGAGTTCACTGAGTTCTGTTAACTGACTAAGTACTACTGCTCTTGCCCCTTATTGGGACTATAATAAAACTACTGCAACTAAGTAAACAACTAGATTTCGGATAATAAATACCCCAAGACTCAATAGAATAATTGATAAACTAATATCACAACTTTAGCAACACAACAATTGGTTATAATGCATAATTTACTCATATGAACATTTTATCAAACACCTAGGGAGCATGATTGCTATACATGGAAACTAACCACATAGGGCATCATAACTACAACATGCAACTTGCAAATTCAAGGGTTTTGACATGAAAAATTCATAATTCAACACATATGCTAACTTAATTTCATGTTACTCATAAAAGATCTTAACTTGAAACCCATACAACAACACAAACATGAGCATAATTCAATTCATAACATGGGAATCATAATTTAAGTTTTGAAAAAGGTTTCTTCAACTTCAAGGGTTGAAGGAAACCCAAGGATAAACACCTAACATACCGGAGTAACAGAATTTGTAAAGATTGTTGTGGATTTCTAGAAACTTTATCTTGAGCTTAATGAACTAGGGTTTATTTCTTGAAAGGGTTTTAAGAAGAATGAATGTATTTTGCCTATTGAGGGGCTAAATTTCATGTTATGGGGGGCTACTGTGGGAGAAAAATGACTTAATTATGCCCACAAACCCATAAATTAATACGCAATCTGTGCCCAGTGATATAATAACCGACGGCCTGCGTCGATAGTGTCGACGCAATTGTTGATGCATCACATCAATATTATCAATGTGATAGCCAACGTGATGCATCGAGATCGTATTGTCTTGCTGTTTTAGCCATCCAAACGTGACTTAAACGATAGCCAAAAATTGCAAACTCACCCGAGATAACCTATAGATAACCCTGATCATGAATTAGTTTAAGAATCAACATTCTAAGGTCGGAAAGATCATAGATAATAAAAAAGGGCAGCCTGGTGCAATAAAGCTACCGCTTTATGTGGTGTCTAGGGAAGGGCGCCACCACAAGGGTGTATCGTACGCAGCCTTACCTTACATTTCTGCCAAAGGCTATTTCCAAGGCTTGAGCCTGTGACCTCCTGGTCGCATGGTAGGAACCTTACCAGTTACTCCAAGGCTCCCCTTCAAAGATCATAAATGATGCCATTCAAATATCGAGGAAAAAAAATAAGACTAAGTCTCAACTCCTTGATGAAATTTTCTAAGTCTAGGACCTCTTTTGGCATGCTATAAAGGACTGAAATGACTAGGACATTATAGGGGCTTACAATATATCCCCCGTGGGAACATTCGTCCTCGAATGAGACTGACTGAACTGAGAGAAACTTCGGAACTGTACTTACACTGACATGCATAACTGAATTTTGGAGACATAATATATGATTTAACCGATTCATGAATGCATAAATGATATGAGAATTATATGACGCTTGAATTAAGCATGGAACAGAGTAAACCTAAGGAAAACTATTACCTTAAGTTTAGAATACCAAAGAATCTGAGATCCTTTACTGAACATATATGAATGGAACATAAGATCATCATTGATTATGAAGCATGATACATGAACTGAATATCATGAACTAAAATGAGGTCTTGAACACATGCAGTGACATGAGAATAGTTATAAGTCTTAAATAGGAATGAGAGAGTCAACTAATGAGTAACCATTATCTCCAGCTGGATCAAGTTTCATAATAAAAAGATGAACGATTTATTACATGAAAAGATCGGGAGTATTACATCCCCCCTTGAGATAGTTCATCCCCCAAATGATACTGACTTGACTGAATTACTAGGAAAACTAAGATGATGCATGGGACTCTTAAGGACTGAATCATGATTGACTATCTGAGATATGAAATATGATGCATGAATTGAACTGGATTCACAATTTACATAGAGGCAAAAAAACTATTTCTTGGAAGGGATATATTCATGAAACTTCAGATAGTAAGACTAGATCGAAAGACAGAAAAACCATAGGAACCTGTCTTTCTTACTAGTAATCTAAATTACTGGCCATACAGACTAACTTATACTGAAAACTTACACTTAACTGGAGTATTTATTCGACACTCTTTCTACGAAGTTCTAATGACTTTTAGGGAGTAAGGAATCATGGGCATGGTCTGAATGAGACATGTGTATAAGAAATCAAAACAAGGCTAAAATACGATAATATAATATAGAGTCCTGAGAAACATCAGCTACTAGGCCTTATGCACTGCACCTACTATATTTTAAGCTTAGACGTACTTCTCGAATACTCTCTAAGCTATACCTTCCACCTTAATACTAAACTTCATCTGAGACTACTGAAAATTTTCACATGGGCACTGATAACCCTATCTACTGAAATCTAAGCTGGACTAAATTCTCCTACTTTGTACAAGCCTACTCAAAACTACATAATGCACATATAACACTGTAATACTGGTCTGAATCATGAATTTAACACACCCTACATTTTCACAACCTCTTATCTCATGAATAATTTAGATTTTTCATTTAACAACTAAATACAACCTCTTACTAGCCATTAACTAATGTGTAATACATTTATCAACATGACATTCAAGTCTTTATTAAAAACTATAGCCTCGAGTAAAAAAAGTATGCAACAATCTTTCCTTAACATAAAACATTTACTCTCTCCCATCTAAGTAATTTCTCATCACTATATCATTTCATAAGAAGAAGTCACTGAAAGGCGAAAATATGAGGAACTAAAGCATAAAAGAATACTATACAGAGCTTGACACTTAGAAGAGTCTTGAGGAATAAAATATCAACATCTTGGGTTCATCAAAAGACCTAAACTGAGGATATACATGACATAATCTGAATTTTACTAATCATTAGGAGTGTTGCATAAATACTGGAACTGAACATACTGTAGGGCATGAGCACATGAGTCATGAGCTACATGACTTGAGTTTCAAATTTTTTAATTCATGGAACATGGTTCGCACTATTGAGCAAATTGTAACTTCTCAAATAAGGGATTGGAATCGTACATAATTCTATGGAAAGTGCATGAATATGAGCTATAAGTATAGTGTTGATATTTCAAGCATGAGTAGATATCATAATAATTGAAGTACAAATACTAAAATAAGCATGGGTAGGGCATTCCCTCTAGTGTTATTCTAGAATGCACTGGTATCACTACTATCATTTGAGAGCCTGACTTGGTCACTGGTTCTACCATCTCCTCCTTAGATTAAAGCTATCATTCTAAGTTTGTGGACCACTTAACCAATATCTCTAAATAGTACTGAAACTATTTTACTCTAGAATTCGAGATATAACAATACACATAAAAGATTACACCTAAAAAGTGTAAAACCCTACTGCTGATACTTCATTTTAAGATAGAACTCTTAAATTTCTATAGACCTAAATACATCATGTAACAACTTAAGAACTGACTAACTTAGAATTTTCAACTCCTCTTTCTATTAGCTTAACCTTCAAAGATTTAAACTTAGATCTTGATACATAACATGGATATCCCCAATTGTTTAATAACTATACTACTTTCATCATATCCTACAAATGTCACATCCACAATACATATTTTGAATAAACAAACTTAAATTTATGTGTACACTAGTTTAAGACTACTGATTCACCTTTCACATGACTAGTCTAATGAAATATATAAGCTGCTCAACTTCAGATAACACTATCCTAACTCTACTACTCTTGATCATATGTTGTCATAGAATTCTAATAAGGAAGCTAAAATCACATATGACTTCTAAGCATTGAGGTACTACCTCTTCATTCACCAACTGGTTCAGTGAAAAGCTAAAATTGAACTACTCTATTGCTAAAATCAACTGAAGTGATTTACTGGGATACTATAATCGGGAAATTTCTGTATACCCATTTGGCTAGGATAGATGTACCCACTAGGGTAGACACTGAGAAGGATTCTACTAAGGTTTTGGGATTGACACTCAATTTGACAAATACATCGCGGGTTACATAACAAAGAAAAGCTACAGGATCTAACAAGGCATAAATATGTAAATGAATGGTCGGTAACGTACCCGTAACCACATCAAGAGAACTTTTCTGATCCTACCGAGACTGAATTGCATATAACCTATTTTGATGTTGACCACTATTAGCATTAGAAGTCGCACCCTGCTGATACAACGACCGAACTGAACTGAGGAATGGTTAGACCAACCCTGTTGACCACTCTTGGGCAATATCTGACTCTGTGGCCTGGATTTCTGCACCCAAAATACATATCACTATCGCCTCTACACACACCCTTAGGATTCTTAACACATTCTTCACCAAGCAGATTAGTATGAACACTCTTCCCACTACCATATAACTTAGAGCCTGGTGCTCTATCTCGACTATCATTCATAAACTTAGGCACTAGCTAAAGTAGGAGCTGGGGCTGAGAATTTCTAATAGGATTGGGAGCGGTTACTACCCATTGACCTAGTCTTAAAACTACTTAATCTATCCCTCTTATTCTTTCTCTCTTTTTTTAACACACCCTCTCTCACTCGGTTGAGCATAAATGAATAGATTAGATTGGACAACTACCTACAGATTAATCTAAGAAACTACTGAATAAGCTAAGGTAGAGAAACAAGCTCTAAATTCGGTATGAGAGACATGCTTATTCAGGTGATATTCTTCTACTGGTGGAAGTGTAGGTTGATTCTTATTTCTTTTTTCTGTTAGACTTTTAGGAGGCATATTTTATAAACAGAAGGGAGATTAGAATTAGATAGAGAGGTTAACTTGAGAACATGCTCACTCGCATGATATGAACACTGAAAGAAGGGAACTTTTCCTAAAAATTCCTTATAACCTCTTGTCCATAAGTGTGGCGCATTACACACCCATGCACAAGACTCTACTTAACATGAATTTCAAACTCCCTAAGGCTCTTTAGAACCTTAGGCTCTGATACAAAGTTTGTAACGCCCTGAGACTATACCCTGGGTATCACACGGTGCTTACAATCCTGAAGGACCACAAGCTAACTCATAACTAGTACCTACTATGAGGACTTAATATAATACTAGAATATATATGCAAAAGAAATCTAAAAATTCCATAAGGTTCTCAAAATACTTAAATAGTAACTAAAACAGATAATAACATCTGAAAACTGAATAACTGACTATGCTAGTCTGAAATCCTCTAAATTTTTGAATATGGAGTTGATGGATAAACCCCTAACTAAATCCCACTACAATAACTATTGACCTGTTGAAAAACTGAAATATGTAAACTATATCCTCAAAATATTAGGACTCACTACTATAACAACTGCTGCTATCCTAAGCTTCTAAGTACGGTCAGGAACCTGAGTGTCCAAACCAATGATATGAGACATCATAGAACAAAAAAGAGTGTATGTCAGTATGTGGAATACTAGTATTCTAAGTAAGGTAAGCTTGATATACATGGGTTCATATGCATGAAATGATAACTAACTGAATAAATATTATAATGTAACTGGATGAGAGTACACGCAAAATTATAACTATTGAACATACTGAATAGACAATACTGTGCATATCAGTATACGCCATATATTAAGATTATACTAAAGCTAAGTACTGAATTCTGATGGCTGAGTAACAGATAACTGATAGCCATGGTTCTATAGAACTAACTGAGTTCTTTACTTAATATTGAGACTGATAGTGTAACTATAGGAGTGTTCATCTACCTGACATAGCCTGATATAAAATAATCTGGGTCCAACCTGTGACCCAATTTGTAATGCCCCGAGTCTGTACCCCGGATGCTACACGGTACTCATAATCTTGAAGGACCACAAGCTAACCCACAACTATTACCTTCTACAATAACTAAATAACAATACTATAATAAAGCAAAAATTAGGTGAAAATCTTCCATAAGGTTCAAATAAGAAATATAAATTGAATATTAATACTGGGAACTTAATATTGATATATCTATCTAAAATACTTTAGTCTGAAAATCCTCTACTATCTAAACAAGGAGTTAATGGGACAAGTCCCCAACTGACTTTGACGCTGAAGTAGACTATGTACTAATATAATTGAAAGGATAAATCTATCCTCGAACTATAATGAATCACAACTAACTCTGTAGCTGATAGATTAGGCTACTAAGTGTGATCAGGATCCCATGCATCTAAACCTATGATATAAGACATCATAGCACAAAAGAAAAGTATGTGTCAGTACTTTGAATATACTGGTATGCTAAGTGAGGTACGCAGATGTGCATGGGTTCATATGCACGAACAATAACTAACTGAATAAAATAATCATAACTGAAAGAATGTACATGAATGAATGCTTAAACTGTAACTGAGGTCATGGTAACATCGAATGCTGAGTTTTGAATCACTCGGTTTTCTAATAATTGATTTTACTGATACTGCATTATTGATAACTGAGTAATTGTATCTGAAAGTCCTAATTTCTGTAGAACTATTTTGAGTTCCATACTAAACTAAGTGACTGTGTGTAATAGTCTTGATTTCTATAGAACTAAATGGAGTTCTATTTTGAAGACTAAAACTAAGACTATCGGAGGTAATCATCTAATCGATATGCCCCTTCTTTGAACTAATTTGGGGACCAAGCTACAACCCTAGTTGGAAGGGTGTCAGTACTGTGCCATGGGTGAAGACAAATGTTGAGTCACTCTTACCTGGAAGGTGCTCTAAATGAGAATGGTGGTACCCTCAATTAGCAGGTAAGACACCTCATCAACACTCAATTGGAAGGTTGATGTCTCAACCTATGCTGGCTACGTAGTTTTGGAATGCAAGGACCACTTCTAAGAATCACGCCCTCTACTGGCAGGTTAGTCCCCATTCTTGTATTCAGTTGGTGCTGAATTCTAATCCCAACTAAATGACATTGAGCTGATGTACAGAACTGAAATGGACTAATACTAAGTTTACTGAGTTTTCCTGAGTTCTGTAACTAATTGAGTTCTACTGAGTTTTGTATTTGACTGAGAGTACTACTGATCATGACATGGCTGATACTATTTTGTACTGACACTGGCTCTAGGTAAAAACCTAAATTGTCAGGTATTAAATACCCTAGGACTTGATATCATAGATAATACTAAGAAATTGCACTTCTTGATAACATAACAATAGTCAAATATTCACAATGTAGTCACTGAGATATTTTGCCATATTCTTGGGCTTGTACATGAATGAAAATGCATGCTAGCATAACATAATTTCACTATTCAATTCTCATTGACATTCCATTAATCAGTTAAAAAGTATATCTTTAACATGGGAGCAAATTTTGAACATGTAGTTCGAGCATGAACTCATCATAAGGTCACCAATGGACCACAATGCATAATTTATTCACGTAGACATTTTGTCAAACACGGAAGGCATAACCTTATACTTAGGCATGAACAACATGCTAATACATCGTGACTACCATAATAAATTTACACATTCATGGGTTTAACATGGATTCACAAGATACTACACATATATTAATTAACCACACATGAAACTTGTAATAAAACATGGATTACAAATCCCACTAATCATTATAATCAAACCCAACATGGAATTCATGAAATCAAAACACTTGAATTTTTAAAAAGTAGTTTCATGAACTCGAAGGGTGGAAGGAACCCTTGGATGAACACTTCACATATTCTAATTGATAACTTCATTGAGATTGGGGTGAATTCTTGAAGTTTTTTTCTTGAAATTGATGAATCTAGGGCTTGTTCTTGAGAGGATTTTATGAAAAGAATGAGTGATTTTTCTATCTGGGGATTTAATCCCATGTTATGGATCTATGGGGTGAAGGAAAATGAACCATTTTCTCTTAAAAATATGAAATAAAATGACATAAAATTACTCGGACCGGACTGGCTAGGGCGCCATAGGATTTCGCTCTGGGCGAGGCACCACAGTCTCCAGCGTGTGCTTCCCCAAGGATCAGACTAGTTGAGAAGCCACGGGCTAATCTTCCTGAGCAGCTATTTTAGAGTTTCAAACACGCCCTTATGCTTGTCCGAATATTCCAAAACTCACCTAAGAGGTAATATTGACTCCCTCATTCATGAATCAACTTAAAAACTAATATTTTGAGGTCGGAAAGTTTGTAAATAAATTCCTCAAAGTTTGAGGGCTTTAGAAAAGACTAAGTACTAACACTTGGCTGAAATTTTCTAAGTCTGGGACCCCTTATCAAGATCTAAGGGACTGAGTTACGCTTAGGATTTTTGCAGCGTCTTACAATATCTCTCCCTTGAGAACATTCATCCTCAAATGAGAATGACTAGGTCAGAATACTGAAAGACTGAATGCATGTACCGAACATGCACAACTGAATATGATTACATGACTGTCACTACTGACATACTAAAATTTCATATTGAACATGCATATCTGATCCATGAATACATGACTAAACTTATTCATGGATGCATGACTGGGATTGCTGATAAGCTGAGTATCTCATACTGAACATGCATATCTGATGTATGAACATCTGACTGAACTAACTCATGAATGTATGAGTGAATATGTAATGGTAACTTATACAAAGTTTTTATGGGAAATCTTAGCCTGAAACTGAGTAAGTTTAAGGAAAACTGTTACCTTGGGTAGATTCTGATTTCGTGGATAAGATTTGAGGATACTTGGCCCACATGTCTGCTTTTTCTTACCAAGTAGCTCCCTCAACGGACTGATTCTACCTACGAACTTTAACTAGAGGGACTTGTTTGTTCCTTAGTCTGCGAATCTGGTTGTCAAGGATTTTTATGGGAACCACTTCGTAAGAGAGACTGTTCTGAATATCTATGCTCTCTATAGGGGCTACAACTTTTGGGTCACCTATGAACTTCTTAAACAAGGAGACATGAAACACTGGATGTACTGAATGTTGAGCATGAGGACGATGGAGATTATAAAGAAACTATGTGTGCTCTAAAAGAAATAGGTTCATATTCTCATACTCCTAAGAAGTTGGACCTTGATCTTACAAATCAACCTTCACAAGCAGCGATGACTTCCATTGTAGAGCCACCAATGCTAGAATCGAAAGAGCTCCCCAAATACCTAAGGTATACATTCTTGGGATATGGAAATACACTTTCGGAGAGTGTTGCGGATGATTTAAGTGAACAGCATGTAGAGGCTCTCATCTCTACTCTGATGAGGTACAAGAGAGCTATGGGTAGGAAGATTGATGATATAATTGATATCCCTCCTGGGATATATATGCACAAGAGTCATCTCGAACAAGATTGCATGCCTACAAGTAAGTATCAACGTCGTCTGAATCCATTCAGAAAATGATGCCCCATCTATCTCGATGAAGTCTAAGTAATCGAGGTAACTATGTCGTGCCGCGACGATAAATCAAGCGCTACATAGGAGGCAACCCATGGTTTTTAATCATTTTTTTTGGAGTTTGTTTTTGTAGTCGAGCCACGACCAAAACTAAGGCGCTTGATGGGAGGCAACCCATCGTTATAATCATTTTTGTTGTGTTTGAGTAAGTGTAGGTGCAAGATGTATAAGGAAGGAGGTTGGTCTTAAATTTTGATTTGGAAGCGGTGCATGTTAAAGATGGTAAGTTAGGAATGAAGAAGCAAAAGGTTATGGATTGGGCATTGCTCATGAAAATATAGGCATCGAAAAAGGCTAGGCATAGGTAAAACTAGGCCACGAACAAGGCAAGGCCTATACTATGTCCTAAGGTCTCTGAATCTAGTGTGCCATAGCATAGGCGCCGCCCATGACCAAGTATGCCATAGCATAGGCGCCTCCTATGCTAATGCCTTTTGTCTCTGAATCTCATATGCCATGCTAAAGGTGCCGCCTATGGTCACCAAATGCTTTGCAAAAGGCGCCGCCTATGCTCACACAATGCCATAGCATAGGCGCCGCCTATGCAAAAGCCTTCTGCTCAACTAGGCATGGCCTATGCTATGGCATTCTGCTCAACTAGGCGAAGCCTTAGGCGCCGCCTATGGTCACTTTTGGTCTCCAAATCCAATTTTAAATGGGTCAAAACCCAACCCAAGCTTGTTCTATAAGTAAGAGACTTAGTCTTAGACCAAAAACACATTGTAAACCTAGCATAAGCGCCGCCTACCTCTCCAAATCCTCTAAAAAAATTTTCCTTTTGCTCTTTTACTTTGCAAGAACATCATCCGAAGTCATCAACCAAGTAAGTACTACTTTGTTCTTCATTTTTATTCCATAAGTACTACACTACTACACATATTATGAATTTCTAAATCTTGAAGTAGTATTGGTGATTTGAATGTGGTTGAAGTGTTGTGATACAACTAAGTGAGTGAAAGAATACGTAAGAATGATCTTAACATGTTTCCAACTTGAATTTGATTATGATGCACTTTCATACTTTTGCAGAATTGACATGGTCACGAAAATTGCATACTCTTGTCAATAGAAAGCTTACATGTTGGAATGACTTGTTCATCGAGATGAGAATTAAGGTTGACTACCAACATATGAGGTTGCGATTATTTCTAGATGCTATACCTTGATTCAATCTCTATGTAGTAGTCTTGATATATCAAACATGAAAGTATTGCCAAGATTACAAGAAGTATGACTGGACTGATTATATTGTTGGAACATATCACCTAAATGTATGTCGATGAAGTCTGAGTAATCGATATCATTCACTTAATTAGTTTGTGTCAACGAATTAAGTTTGGGGTGGTGCCACTATTGTCTATTTGTTGATTGAATCTTCGAAGATGAAGCTAACATGACTCTATTGAGATCTCAGGTACAATGTCACCAAAAGACAAGAAAAGCAACCACTTTACAAAGAGGCCAGAAAAGAAGAAGAAAAGAGCAAGGTGAATCCTCCGTGCTGCAAATACCTCGACGCACTCTTGGAAACAAGTGGGGTACTTATGAGGAACTTCTGAGGATGACGACTCTGATGATGATTCCGATGAAGGGGGTATGACCCCAGACATAGAGGATGAGTCCGACTAACCAGGTTCTTCATATTTATTTTCCACTGAGGGCAGTGTCCCATCTAAGTGTGGGGTAGTATTTGCATGCTATACTCATTTATCCGCATTTGCATTTATTTATGTTTGTTTGTTTTAGTTTTGTTCATTTTTCGTTTTTTTAGTAGTTAATTTTTTTTTTAACTTAGCTTCGCATGAAATTATTCTAATAGGCAGCATAAGATTATAACAAGAGTTGTGCTAAAATCATTACTATTGAGACATTTAGGCTCTAATTGTGACTCACTATGTGATATTTATATGGTTTAATTCCTTCAACTGTTGGGTCAAGAGTCTATACTACTCCCAATAAAGTCGACCATGTGCCTTGTATGTGCGAGGATATAGTATATTCTGTGTTTGTAGCTGATGCTAGAACTTGCCTGGTGTGGGTGTGAAGCAAAAATAAGGAGTGCTAGTTTAGGATATGATTTAGGCATTTCTTTGGCAAACTACACTTGTTTACCTTCTTTTTACCTACCCATGGACATCATCCTAGATAACCCCTTTGAGCCCTTAGCCTATTTTCTTTGACAACCTCATATGTAAGCCTAATCCATTTTTTAAGACCATAATTTGATCCAAATTCCTAAGTGCTTTAAAGTGTAAAGTCATGTGACAAAATAAGAGGAAATTGGGTAAGTACGATGCTTTAGAATGTATTGGTGCTTGAAGTCGTTATGAAAAAAGAATTGCTATCATAAGAGGTATGTTATGAAAAGAAAAAGGAAAAGAACACTAAAAAGTTAGTTATGTTCAAAAATTGAAAAACAAAAGAGGTGACAAAGGGAGGTAGATTAAAACAAAGCAAAAAGGTTGTTTGAAAGAAAGCATAAATGGCATTATGTGATGTATTAAAGCGCTTAGGAACATAGTCACTATTTCTGGCCAAAATAGTCCTACCCGTCCCTTAGCCTACATTACAACCATCAAAAGACCTATTTGATCCTAAGCTTAGCATTCTGACATTTAGTGGAGCATTACACTAAGGGCAAGCCTATGATCATCAGTTGCAGCATATGAATTCTTTGTGAGAGCGAGAACAAGGATACTCTTATACCCATGTTCGAAATATATACTATACTTGTGAGTGATTATGGGTAATATATGGTGAGACACGCATGGTTGATGAGTTTTGGGTAATTGTGTATGATTCTTTATGCCTTGAATTTTGAATATGAGTTGCCCTCCATCACGAGTCTATGTTAGAGGTTGAATTGTTTCTACTAATGCTCAGAAAACTACTCTTTGTTAATGATTGACGTGCTTGTCTTGACGAATATTTTGTGTGGTTACTGTGAAACCCTAAGTAGATGTTTAGAAGGACATGATATTTTGTTTGAGGACGAACAAAGCTTTAAGTGTGGGGTGTTGATGATAGGCGAATTTACACGCCTAAAGTACTATATTTTACCCATATTTTAGACTAGTTTTGAGGAGAAATTATATAATTCATGCACTTTTAGTCCTTTTTCCTGTAAGTGAGCTAACGAACATGATTAGCAAGTTTTCAGGTATAAATGATGCAGAATTCAGCATTTTATGGATAACTTGATGCCAAAGAAAGCTTCACGAAAGAAAGAAGGGAAAGCTTGGACGCCAAGGACCAAAAGCGATGCATGGAAAACCTGTCCCGAGCAAAAACAACATTTCTGAAGACTTTGGGGACCAGCAGTAACCTATTAGGATTAGGATAATAATGCAGTAATTTATTAGGATTAGGAAAATGATGTAGTAACCCAGTAGGATTGGGTTAAGTAATTCATTAGCTTAGTAGGAATAGGATATGGGTGTTATAAATACCCTATTTTGCTAGAGATCTTTATTCATTCCACACAATTCCCCCATTCCATCAATTCCCATCCATCCACCATCCATCCATCCATCAAAACAATTCTCTTTATTAATTTATTCTTGACAATTTTCTTTCATCTATTCAATTCTTAATTTCCACAACAAGAGAAACGTTACTACTGCAAGGGAAGTTCACGCCTAACGCCTACCACACTATTACTACACGAAATCTTTATTGTGGTATAATAACAATGTCTATTGTGATTTTCTTCGCACTCATGGGTAACTAAACTTCTCTGTTGGGGTTATGGAAGACTTATGAGATACTATCTATTCCTATGAGTTTGTGAATTCGTGACACGTATGCTGCTTATATCATTATTCTCTTCATCTTAATGCAAATTCTTGTGGCTGCAGACGCATAGAATAACGCCAGTATAGCATTAACTTGTTCGAAAGAAAAGTTATATGTCTGGAAAAGAGATAATGTCAAGGTAATAGGGTCCCATCCCCTATTAAAAAGTTAGTACCGTAACTGGATTAACCTCTTGGAGAATTTGTACCGTTAGATACGCTTTAAGCTCGAAAGAGTTAAAGTGAAATAGTCCTTGTTGAGGTTGAAAGACGCTTGGATTTACCATCGAATACAATTCTCTATAGGCACATGCATGTCTGAATTCTGCACAACTGATAGCCAATAGAGACGTACAACTCATAGATAGACATAACCCCAACTCCTAAATTCTCATTGTTTTACATCTTACTAAATATTCTTTCTTTTTACTTTGCTATTTTCTGTTTTTACTTTACTATTTTGATTACATTATTTGAACGTTACAATCCCCCCTTTTCTACGAGACTTGCACCAAAAGTCTAATAATTATTACTTACTTGTTGACCGACTATTCCCTATGGGATTGATACCCAACCCAGTTGGGTTCTATATTTGACTACGACCGCTTTAAACTCTTACAAGAGCTGTAGATTGAGCGTTATCAGTGAACTTGGGTTCCAACAACCTTTCAGAATGCATTCCAGAATTGAGAGGTAAACTGGGTACCTCTATCTGAGATAATTGATAATGGAACTCCGTGTAATTTTACCAACTATTCTGATATAGAGTTTGGCATAGTTCTCGGCTGAATAGGAGGTATGGACTAGTAGGAAATAAGATGATTTGGTCATCCTATCTACAATGACCCAAATCGAATCCTGTTGACGATGAGTATGAGGCAAACTCATCATAAAATACATATTCCCCTCTTCCTACTTCTAAGTCGGAATATTGAACTCATACATAGACCCACCAGTTTTTTGGTGCTCAATCTTAACGTACTGACATGTCGAGCACTTAGCTACAAACTCTGTAATATCTCTTTCATCCCACTCCACCAATAGATCTCCTGCAAATCATGGTACATCTTAGTGGCCCCTATGTGAATAGAGTAACACACACCATATTCTTCTACAAGATTTTTCTGCCTCAAGTCATCTATACCTAGCACACATATCCAACCCTGATAACGTATAACACCATCTCTTCCTTGGGAGAAAACCTTTATCTTCTTTTCTTTTACTGATTCTTTCAAGTTAACTAGGTTGGGATCCCTATCCTACTTTTCCTTCACCTCAAAAATCAAAGATGATTCTAAACTACTCTTTACCCTTACACTACCTTATGTTGAATCGACTAAGCGGACACTCAGTCGGGAAAACTGATGAAATTTCTGAGATAACTTCTTCTTACCATTTTCCACATGAGCAATGCTACTCATAGACATCCTACTTAGAGAATCAGCCACTACATTGGCTTTACTCGGATAATACAGGACACTTATGTCATAGTCTTTCAACAACTCCAAGCATTTTCTCTGATGGAGGTTTAGGTCTTTCTGAGAGAACATATACTGTAAGCTCTAATGGTCCGTGAACACATCAATGTGCAACCCATACAAATAGTGCCTCCAAATCTTTTAGGCAAATACTACTTCTGCTAAGTCAAGATCATGAGTAGGATAGTTATTTTCATGGAATTTGAGCTGTCTAGAGGCGTAGGCTATGACCTTACCTCTATACATCAAAACATACCTTAAACCAACAATGGAAGCATCACAATACACAAGAAAGTTAGCTGAACCATCTGGTAGAGTCAAAACTGGGGATATAGTGAGTCGAGTCTTTAACTCTTAAAAACTCTTTTTACAATAATTTGACCACTAAAATTTGATCTTCTTCTGTATCAATATAGACATAGGGGATGCAATAGACAAAAATCCCTTAACAAACCATCAGTAATAACCATCCAAACCCAAGAAATTCCTGATAGCTTATGGAGAGATAGGTCTGGGCCAGTTTCCAACTGCTCTAATATTTTTGGGATCAACTCTAGTGCCATCACTGGAAATGATTTGACCAAGGAAATATATTGACCTTACCCAAAATTTTCCCTTCCTGAATTTCTAAAACAGCTGATAGTTTTTGAGAGTCTGTAAGACTATTAAGAGATAGCCTGCATGATCTGCTCACTGCAGAAGTAGACAAGGATGTCATCTATGATGACTATGATGAGCATGTCCAAGTAATGATTGAACACACAGTTTATCATGTCCATGAAAGTTACTGGGGCATTGGTAAGAACGAATGATATGACTAAGAATTCAAAGTTACCATACTAGGTTCTGAAGGCTATTTTTAGGACATTACATTCCCTGACTCTGAGCTGATGATAGCCTAATTTGAGGTGTATCTTGGAAAAGTAACTTGAACCCATAAGTTGGTCAAACAAGTCATTGATTATGGGGATTTGATACTTGTTCTTGACCATGACTTTTTTTAGCTGACGGTAGTCAATACATATTCTGAGGGAACCATCTTTCTAATGCCTGAATAGAACTAGTTCACCCCAGAGGGACATGCTAGGTTTGATGAATCCCTTATATAAGAGATCCTTCAACTATTCTTTTAAATCCCTTAGTTCTGCTGGAGCTATTTTGTATGGTGGAATAGAGATAGGCTGAGAGTCTGGAGGAAGGTTTAATCCGAACTTAATTTCCCTTTCGAGAGAAACTCTGGGAAGATCTTTAGGAATAATATCTAGGAATTCACATGCAACTGACACTAATTAAAGATTAGGGGTTTCTGAGCTACAGTCTCGAACTCAAACGAGATTGTAGACATACCCCATAGATATCATTTTTCTTGCACTTAGGTAGGAAATAATATGACCCCTAAGTGCTGAAGTACTACCCCTCAACTCTAGGATGAGCTCATTTAGAATAAAACTGGATAATTCTGCTTCTGCAGTTGACTGAGGCATAGAAGAAATGACGCCAAGCTATGTCGAGAATGACATTAAAATTGACCATATCGAATTAGACTAAGTCTTCTGTGGTAAATTTCTGAGATACCATAATCGGATAGTTCTTGTATACCCATCGAGCTATGATAGATTTACCCACAGGGGTAGATATTGAGAAAGGATCTGCTAGAATTTCAGGACTGACTCCAAAGTTAATAGCTATATAGGGAGTAACAAAGGATAAAGAAGCTCCTAGATCTAGCAAAGCATAAATATGGAAATAATAAACTCGTAATGTACCAGTGACCACATTAGGAGAACTTTACTGATCCTATCAGGATTGAAGGGCATAGATTCTATTTGGGCGTTGCCCACTGGTGGCACTGGAAAAGGAACCCTGCTGATTTGAGCGACTTGACTGGGTTAAGGGACGATTATGCTGACCCTGGGAACCTAACTGGGGACAATATCTAACTTTGTGAACTATCTTTCCATACCCAAAATATACATCACTACCCATACAGATACCCTGGTGGTTTTTGCCATATTTGTGGCAAAAGGTATTGGTTCGGGCGGTGCTGACACTACCCTAAGGCTTAGGGCTTGGCTCCCTATCTCTTTTGCTATCTTTAAATTTCAGCACTGGAGCACTGGTTGAGGTTGGAGCTAGAATAGAGGATTTTGGGTGGAACTGAGAACGATTTCCATCTCTAACTTAGGCTTGGTGAAGTTGAAATTATTTGTCCTTGCCCTCTTGTTCTCCCTCTACTTTTCCCTACTCTTAGCCTCCTCTTTCTGCTAAACATGGACCATGAGCCTTGATATGTCTATCTCTTTAATCAACATTATTGTTCTACACTCCTTGACCACACTGCTAGAAACCTCAGACACAAACTTACTCATTCTGGACCTACTATCTGCCACCACATAAGGAGCGTATATATATAATTAAGTAAAATTGAGAGAATACTCTTTCAGTGTCATGTTGCCCTACTTCAGATTTATAAATTCCAAAACCTTTGGTTTCTTCAACTCTAGTGGGAAGAACCTATTAAGAAACACAATGGAAAACTCCTCCCATTTTTCGGACCTATATCTGCTGCGCTCTCTACTTTTCAATTATTGAACCATAAGTGAGCCATATCCTACAAGTAATATGTAGCACACTCAACACCCTTAATATCAGTCACCCCCATAATATCTGTAACTTTCATCACCTAATAAAGAAATTCGTTAGGGTCCTTATTTGACTTAGACCCAGTAAAAGATGAAGGGTTTATTCAGGTGAAGTTGCGAATCTTGGATGCAGTAGTATTGTCCACTGGGTTGGCCGAAATGGTAGCTGGTTGTTCATTCTAGTCTTCCATAGAATGAGCTAGGATAGTGAAAGCTTCCCTGAATTTAGTGTGGGAGACGTGTTATTCTAGGGGATTTGGATGAACGGGATGAGGTGCTGGCTAGTTTCCCATTCTTCTTCCCTTAGACATCCTAAGAGGCATATTCTATAAACGAAAGAGAAGCTTAGATTAGACAAAGAGTTTAACTTGAGCGTAGGCTTACCCACACAACATAATTATTGAAACAAGGGAAAGCTTTCCTAAACATCTAATAGTATCCTATACATAAGTGTGGCGCACTACACACCAATGCATAAGACCCTACTAGATACAACTTTCAAACTTCCTAGGACTCTGGTGAAGCTTAGGCTCTGATAACATGTTTGTAACACCCTAAGTCTGTACCCTGGATGCTACACGGTGTTGATAATCTTGAAGAATCATAAGCTAACCCATGAATGGTAACTGCTATAATAACTGAGTAACAATACTATAATTACGCAGAAATTAGGCGAAAATCTACCATAAGGTTCAAATAAGAAATAAATATTGAATATCAATACTAAGAACTGAATACTAATACATCTATCTGAAATACTCTAGTCTCAAAAATCTCTACTGTCTGAACAAGGGAGTTGATGGGACAAGTCCCCAACTAACTCCGACTAATGAAGTAAATTAGGTATTGATATAACTAAAATGACAAATCTATCCTCAAACTATGAGGACTCACCACTAACTCTGCATTTTGTTCATTGGGCTACTATGTACGGTCGGGATCCTATGCATTTGAACCCATGATATAAGGTATCATAGCATAAAATAAAAGTATGTGTCAGTACTTTGAATGTACTTGTATGCTAAGTAAGGTAGGTTGATATGCATGGGTTCATATGAATGAACAATAACTAACTAAATAACATGACCATAATGGAAATAGAGTAAATTCATGAATGCTTAAACTGTAACTAAGGTCATGGTAACACCTAATACGTAGTTCTAAATCACTAGTTTACTGATATCTGAGTTTAATGACACTGTATTACTGATAACTAAGTTACTGTATCTAACAGTCCTAATTTTTGTGTAACAATTCTGAGTTCAACACTGAACTGAGTGACTATATCTGACAGTCATAATTTCTGTAGAACTGAACTGAGTTCTATTCTAAAGACTGAAACTGAGACTGTGGGAGGTAATCATCTAACTGACATACCCCTTCTCTAAACTGATTTAGGGTCCAACCTGTAACCCCAGTTGGAAGGGTGTCAGTACGTGCCACGGGTCAATACAAATTTTGAGTCACCCTTATCTAGTAGGTGCTCTAAATGAGAATTGTGGTACCCTCTACTGGAAGGTAAGAGACCTCATCAACCCTCAACTGGCAGGCTGATGTCTCAACCTACATTGACTATGTAATTTTGGAATGCAAGGACTGCTTCTAATGATCACACCATCTGCTGGCGAATGATTCCCCATCCTTAGGTTCACTCAGTCCTGAACCGTACTCCCAACTGAAAGACACTAAACTTATGTACTGAAATAAATTGGATTGATACCGAGTTTATTGAGTTTTCCTGAGTTCTATAACTGACTGAGTTCTACAGAGTTTCATATTTGACAAAGAGTACTACTGATCATGACATGACTGATACTATTTTGTACTAACACTAGCTCTAGGTAAACAACTAAATTGTTTGGTATTAAATATCCCCAGGACTCGATAGCATAGATAAAACTAAGACATGGAACTTCTTGATAACATGACAATAATCAACTATTCACAATGCAGCCACTGAGACATTTTGCCATATTCTTTGGCTTGTACATGAATGAAAACGCATGCTAGCATATCATAATTTCACTATTCAATTCTCATGGACATTCCATCAATCAGTTACAAAGTATAGCTTTTACATGAGAGCAAATTTGGAACATATAGTTCTAGCATGAATTCATCATAAGGTTACCAATGGATCACAATGAACATTTTTATTCACTTAGGTATTTTGTCAAACACATGGATGGAATAACCTTATACTTGGGAATGAGAAACATGCCAGTATATCATGAATACCATAGTAAATTTACTCATTCAAGGGTTTAACATGGATTCACATGATACTACACATATATCAATTAACTACACATGAAACTTGTAATAAAACAAGGATTAGAAATCCAACTAATCATTATAATCAAAGCCAACTTGGAATTCATGAAATCAATGCACTTGAACTTTAAATAATAGTTTCTTGAACTTCAAGGGTGGAAGGAAACCTTGGATGAACACTTCACATACCTTAATTTTTAACTTCATGGAGATTGAGGTGAATTCTTGAGGTTTTTTTCTTAAACATAAAGATGCTAGGGCTTGTTATTGAGAGGATTTTGTGAAAAGAATGTGTGATTTTACTATTTAGGGATTTAATCCTATGTTATGGAGCTATGGGAAGAAGGAAAATGACCCATTTTCCCATAAAATATGGAACAAAACTGCCAAAAATTACACAGATCGAATTGAACAGGGCCCTACAGGCTCTGAAGCTCCGCTTGGTCTCCACCGCAGACTTCCCCAAGGTCTGGAGTAGGCGAGGAGACGCGGGCTAATCACCCTGAGCTGCAGTTTTGGAGTTTCAAAAATGACCTTACACTTGTCTGAAAATTCCAAAACTCACCCGAGATGTACTATTAACTCCCCGGATCATGAATCAACTTAGAAAACTAACTTTTGGCAGTTAGAAAGGTTGTAAAAAATTACTCAAAGTTTGAGGGTTTTGGAAAATACTAAGTTCTAACACTTTGCTGAAATTTCTAAGTCTAGGACCCCTTATCAAGATCTAAGGGACTGAGTTACACTTAGTGTTATTGTGGGGTCTTACATAGTTGGAAGGGTGTTAGCAGCTTTCCATGGGGATACTAACAATTGTGTCAACCCTAATCTGGTAGGAAGACTTATGAAATATATATATGATTGTGTCAACCCTAGTTTAGCAGGAAGCTGACTTACCCTACGCTGGCTACATAGTTTTGTAACTCAAGCATTGCTACTAAAGGTCAAGCCCTAACTAGCAGGAATACCCCCATCCCTAGGTTAGCTCGGTGTTGAACCCTACTCCCAATTGAAAGACGCTAATCACTGGGTTGTACTAAGCTTAACTGAACTGACTCTGATTGGGTAGACTAACTGAACTGGACTAAGTTCACTAAGTTCTATTAACTGACTGACTACTACTATTCTTGACCTTTACTGGGATTGTACTATAAATACTGCGACTAAGTAATCAACTAGATTTTGGGTAATAAATACTCCTAGGACTCGATAGCATAATTGATAAACTAATATCACAACTTTAGCAACACAACAATAGGTTACAATGCATAATTACTCACATGAACATTTTATCAAACACCTAGGGATAATGATTGATATACTTGAAAACTAACAACATAGGGCATCATAACTACAACATGAATCTTGCAAATTCAAGGGTTTTGACATGAGAGATTCATAATTCAACACACATGCTAACTTAATTTCATGGAACTCATAAAATATCTTAACTTAAAACCAATACAACAACACAAACATGAGCATAATTCAATTCATAACATGGGAATAATAATTAATGTTTTGAAAAGGGTTCTTGAACTCCAAGGGTGGAAGAAAACCCAAGGATGAACACCTAATATACTGATAACACTCAAACTACACCTCTCAATGAGAATGTAAGCGATCGTTGTCAATATAAAACCCAACTAGGTTAGGGTCAACTCCAACATGAAATATGGTGTGAACGTAAGTCGTTAGCAAAATAATCAACTGATAGTTGGATATTTCTAGAAATAGGGGTTTTTTAGTTTAAAAAGCAATTTTTGGTTGCGTTAGTTTCAGTGTTCATAATCACGAGTTTATGAAAAAATAGAATTATGTTCACTAGGGCTTCCAGTACTTGACAGATGCTAATGGTAGTTCAAGATTCTCAGGGTAGGTAGGAAAACAAGTTATCTTTATCGACATTATGCTAAATGTCTCTTAACCTACTTAAGCATTTAACTAGCTAATCCTCTCAAACTTTGAGAATTTATATTCATTGCCCAGGTTTTCCTCAAGTTAACCAACCTTATTACAGCGCTAATTATTAAATGTAGTATTTCCAAGTCCTTGTTGATAATTCACTTCCCACTATATTTGATTTAGTTCTCAAGCAAACGAAAGCAGGTATTATCTATTGTATGCAACCAATAGATGTTAATTAAAAACTTAGAATTATCAAGAAATCCTACCACCTTTTGAATCTTGAACACTTTGCACATTATCAAGACTTAACCCTAGATCCCATAATTTAGGTTAAAGGAATTTAGCCACTCATAATGCTCAAATCAAAAAAATTCATGCTTTGAAAGTTAAACTTACCACAAGAAGAATAATAACTAATGAATCTCAGATTTGATCACAAAGGAAAATCCTAAAATAATGATAAGAATATCTTCAAAGTATTTGCTTTTTCAAGACAAGAGATTAGAGAAAAAATATCAAAACTATTGTCAAAACTCAATGTGCAGACCTCAATAAAATGCTAAAACGAAACTTGAAATAGTTCACCCTAATTATGGAAACAAAATAATAGAATTCAGAAATCCCTCAGATTAGGTGACGACATTTGTGATAGCCTATTAGGAGGCTGACGACTTATCACAAATGTCATCAGCTCCTTCTTCAGTTTTGGATCATTCTATTTAAGGCTGATGACAAACATGACAACTTATCAGCTTCATGAAGGCCTATCACAAAATGTCATCAAAGCTCTGCTTCAGTTCTCCTGTACTGCCTCAGGATGACAATAGTCTTGACAGCTTATCAGACCCTTGATGACTTTTGACAAAATATCATCACATCATTCAACTTAGGCCAATTCTTTGTTTACTACTGAAAATGAACTTGATAACTTATCACAGGGCTGACGACTTATCACAAATGTCGTCAGCCATACTTGTCTTCAGATTTCAATTTCTTTCCTTCCATTCTTCATGGTTCTCTATCATATCAGCTTAAACTACAAAATCAAACATAAACAAATCAAAAAAGACAAAATTTGTTTAAGACTTTACAATTATTCTTAGTTAAAAGCCTCAAATTAGGCCATTTTCCTAAGTCAAGTTAAACAGTGTCCAAGGAGGACCAGGGCCAAAACAGGTTCATTATGATCTAAATAAGAAGGTGACAGGTGTCATACAAATAAATAGGCTAATTAGGCTCAAAACAAGGATCAAGGGATATTATTAACATAAGGAAGGTCATTTATGCTAAGGTGAGCTAAAATTTAAATGACCTACGATCCTTTCCTAACCCCTATCCTTCAACCTTGGTAAAACTAATCGAGCAAGTTTTGGCTTTAGCATATAGAGGGAACTAAGTAGTTTCTCACACACACATGGCGCATAAGTAGATCACAAGCTATGACTCATTCAGTTCATGCAACTATTTAGCAATGACTACTATATTACTAGAACAAATGCAATACAAAGATGCACATTGGTCACACTTGAATGCAAACAACATAGTTACAAAATTAGACCACTTAAAGAGGTGTACAAAAATCAAAAAACAATTCAAATGCCTCAAGTACAAGTATTTCTTCTAATCAGCTACAAAATTTTACAACAACAATTTACTCTACACCCTTAACATAAAATGAAAAAAAAACTGAACTTAGGGTTAGAGTATACCTGAAATGGATCAACACCGGGGGTTATGGGTTCCTGATCCTGCTGCCACATCTCCATCAGGTGCCTCACTTTGCTCTGGTTTAGCTGTTCTATCAGTCTCTGAAGGCCTAGTAGTAGAGGCACCTACGGCTCTCGCTCGGATGGTTGCCTCCCATCTCTCATTATCAACTAGGGACTCGATTTTTTCCCTCTTCAGTTCCTCGTTTTCATCCTTTTTTCTTTACCTCTTCTCTACTTTTTACTCTTCATCACTCTTAGGCCTCTCTCTCTTCCCATTTTCTTTCTTCTTTTTATTTACCAATTCCTTGGTGAAATCAAACAATGGGATTTCTCTCTCAGACTCCTTCACTACTAGCTTCGGTGACACTATAAATTGGTGTTGTTGTAACTTTCCAACCTCCATCTTTACCTTAGCCAATTTTTACCTAAGCAGCGCTATCTCTAGGTCTGACCTCTTATTCGACCGCGCATTGAAGTGGTTCTCTAATTTATCAATCCTATCCGATAAGGCCTTGTAAGGATCAAGTGTATCTTTAACTCTTTTGTCAACTAAACTACGAATTTCTTGGCAAAGAGTTTAAGCTAAGCCTCGCACCACTTAGACTTCTTTGCTAGTTTCTCAAAATTCATCAGAGTGAAATCAAATTCTATTGTAGGCATAGTAGCTGGCAGATTTGTCTCAATTCTAGGCACTGATGATTTTGCCATTATTGCAGATATTGAAGGTATAGCTTCAGAATCTGGCATCTCTGCATTAGGTACTGAATTAGTACCTATAATTGGTGGATCTGTTGGAATCTATACGCCCCTGTCAAACATTGGCCTCAGCTGATTTTCCTTATTTATGATAGGATTTTGGGTCTTCTTGGCAAGGAGTTCTTCTAGCCCTACAATCTTTGGCATGTTTGCTTCCCTATACAACCTTGTAATTAAACAAGGGAAGGGATATGCTGTATCAGACCTCGAGACATGAATTTTTATCTCTTCGGTAATGATCTCTCCAAAATTTAATTTGAGGTTAGCCACTAAACTTGTGACTAATATTGCTCTATCATCCCTCAGAATATTATCACCATCTATGGGCATCAACCAAGTATGACCAATACCCGACAAAAATCATACCTTTGAATTCAGGTAGGCCTTGAAGATTCTTTCACTTGGATTTGTTAGCCATTTCGGTTCTCCATCAGCTATGAGTGTGGCTAACCAATTTTGATGATTTTCCCGATGCTTCGAGCAGGCATAGAAAGTAGGTGAAGTGGCTTGAGGAGTGAAGTTCAAGCCATGAAGGAACTTATTGATTGTTTCTTCAGAAATATTCACCATTACACCTCGTACCGAAACTTTATCCAACAAAGGTTGCTCAGCTGCTTTCTCTCCATCTTTGAATATATTTTCTAAGAGAGCTTGGTAGTTCACATAGATTTCCCTAAGTCGCATTGGGTAGAATGAACTTCCTCATCATGTAGTCCATCCTAAATTATAGCCATGAAATTTCTGCTCCACTTCCTGGTACCTAATCAACCCTTTAGTGATGATTCCTTTCTCTTCAATGATTGACCTCTTGACAGCTCTTCTATTGGTTCTGTGAAGCCCATCATAGAGGATATTCTGAGCTTTGGTAATCTGCCATCTAGTGCTATTTAAGAATTCAAGATTCATGTATTTTACTATAGTTCCCCGAATCGGAGAGTCTTCGTCATCTTGTGGCTCAGCAGAAGGGGATTCAGTTGATGATCCCTCAGATTTTGGTTTCCTAGAATTAAGTTCCTCAGACTCAGGCTGATCTAAATTATACTCTTTAGATGCAGCATGTTCAGACTCTTGTTGCTCAGAGGTCGACTACTAAAAAGTTGTATGCTTGGATATTGTTGGCCCAGTTTCACCTTCTTCACCCTCCTCCACCCAAATTGGTGGGGGTGGTGGAGTATTTTAATAGTTTTTCTTCTTCTTTTGCTTCCTGAGATGAGGCTCTTCCTCTTTATAATCAGACTTTTCATTGAAGAGTCTCCGAGATACACTTCCCTTGGTCACTTTCTTTGTTGATTTTGAGTTCTTTCCTATGGGTGAAAATTTCAAGACCTGTAGCAAGAGAAAACCCATTAGTTGACCCTCAAGAGTACAAACACAAACACATTGATCATTGAAATTCCACACCCCTTGAAAGGGTTTAGAAATGCTTCAGGTCCCAGGTATGATGACATTTCTTGATTAGCCATCATAGTTGTGATAGCTTATCATGAATGACGTTAGACTAAAACATAACCCATGAGATTTTATCAACTTCTGACGACATTTCTGATAAGCCGTCATAAATGTGATAGCTTATCACAAATGTCCTTAGCTCTAAGCAAATCCATAACATTTTTAGCAACCTTTGATGACATTTCTGATAAGCTATCACAGTTTTGATAGATTATCATGAATGTCGTTAGCTCTTATCAGAACCCCCAACTTAACTTGAACTCAATTTTTGGTCCCATTTTTTTCTTAAAATCCACTCGAGTTTCGTTGTTTTTTCTTTGAGCTGAATTTTTAAGCCTTAGGCTTGCACAGCAAACCCTAGTTCCAATTTTTAGCCCTTTTTGAAAGTTGGACTTTGTTCAAACTTCTTGGGAACTTGATTTTACCTTAGCTCAACTCTCTTTACTTCTCTTTGATTACACGTGCAAGAAGAAGTAAAGAGAGGTTTATGATTTTAATTACAAGCCTCCACACATAAAACAAAGCTTTCTTCTTGGTTTACTTGGAAAGAGTTTAAATAAAGGATGAAAATATTCTAAGTATGGAAGGAAAATAACTTAAAGGAATTAAAACTAAGCGGGAAGGTGGAAAGTCCAAGTTGTGGACCGGATCAGGTCTTTTTAATTTGGCCCACGGTTTCAGCTAATGTTGGGCTCTTTGTGATGACATTTCTAATAAGCCGTAACAATTGTGTGGCTTATCACAAATGTTGTCAGCCTTGATAGACCCTTTTTCAGAGCTGAGGTCTCTGACAACAAATCTAACAGCTTATCATAATCGTGATAGCTCGTCAAAAATGTTGTCAGGAGTACTTGGTTGAATACATCGATTCCACCTTCTTTGAACTATAACCTACTAAAAAAATAAATAATTTACTAGAGTATAAAAATTTTAGGTTGCCTCCCAATAGCGCCTGATTTAATGTCGCGGCACGACTTAGTTATCTTGACTACTGAGACTTCGTCAAGACAACCTGTTGAAACTCCTTTACCATCTTTCTAGAATACATCCACAATTGAAAAAACACTCATCTTCTTTGCCGGTGTCATGGATGAGTGTATTTTGACTCTTGTTTCCTTATCGTTGAGACTGAACTTTAACTAATTCAGCTCTATGTCTACGATCGCTCTCCCAGTTGTAAAGAATGGTCTACCAAAAATGATGGGCACTTTAAAGTCCACCTCACAGTCCAGGACTACAAAATTAGTAGGCAAAATAAAGTCGACCACCTTTACCAACACATCATGTAATATACCTACTGGCCACTTTACAGACTTATCTGCCATCACCAATAACATATTCATTATGGAAGGATCCCCCAAACTCAGTTTCTTAGATATAGCGAGTGGCATTATATTTGTACTGACTCCCAAATCGTATAGTTCTTTTGTGAATTTAGGAACCCAATAGTACACGGGATGGTAAACTCTCCCGAATCGGCCTTTTTCTGCACTAAAGACCCTGTAGAGATAGCACCATAATGAAAGAGATTATCCTCTAGCTTATGGATAACCTTTCATTTCTTAGTCATAAGGTCTTTTATGAACTTCGTGTATCCTGGTATTTGCTCAAGTGCCTCAACTAATGGCACATTTATTATAAATTTCTTGAGTACTGCCATGAATTTGATGAATTTTGCATCATTGGTTTTCTTCTTCAATCGCTGAGGAAAGAGAGGTGGTGGTCTTGGGATAGTTTTCAGCACTACCTCCTTCTCCTTCTCTTTACCTTTCTATGGAACATCATCAGAATTATCGAGCTTCTCAGACTCCATTGGACCTCTTTCTGGCAGTTCATCAACAACTACCTTATTGACAATAGGTTTGACCACAGAAGAGCCAGGTAATATCTTACCATTTCTACTGCTAATAGCCATGCATGAGACATCATTTTGTGGATTCTATACCGTATCACTTGGTAACATTCTGCTCTTCCTCTGGTTGAATATTGCAGAAAGTTGGCTCATCTGCTACTCAAACTATTTGATTACGGTGGAGTATGAGTGCACCAACTGACTGATGGATGTTAGTTCGTTCTTCATGGTGATCACACCAGAGTTGGTTTCCTCCACTTCCTTCAATAACTTAGACACCATATCCTCCATAGACATATTTTCCGAACTTATTGAAGCAGCCTTATGATTTCCAGGAGGAACATATACTCCGCTCCTGACATTGTTATTCCTCTAATTTCCTTACTCCCTATATTTATAACCAGGCTTATCATTAAAGTTCCAACCTTGATTCCCTTCGCTATTGAATCAAAAACCCCCCTGATTATTAATATAGTTTGTCTCTTCATCTGCATCAGCATCACTTCTATCCTGATATCCCATATCTTTTACCTTTTTAACTTTGCCTGATAGCAAGTGCTTGGTCAGCAAGTCCATCTTTATTTTAAGGTGAGCCATGTCTTTGTCACGCTTCTCTTTTTTTCTACATTGTTTCACAGTAATACCTATAGAAGTAGTTGGGCTAGCTACCACAAGTCTCTGGAATACCATGCCCGACTCTTTTTTGTTATTCTATCTAGCATCTCTGAAGCCTCTAAGAATGTAAGATCAACAAATGAACCACCAGCAACATTATCTACAATTGGCTTCATAACAGAGTTAAGAGCCCTGTACAAAGTTTCCATCAAGTGTATGTCTGTCATGTTGTGGTTCGGACACTGTGTCCGCTTCTTCTTGAATCTTTCTCATGTTTCATGCAAGGCTTCAGTTGGGAGATGCCTAAAGTTGCTGATCTCATCCCTCAACTCTACCCTCCTGGGAGGCGAAAAGAAACTGTCTAGAAAAGTTCTTTTCAACTGTCTCCAGTTAGTTATAGAATCAGGTGTCAACTCATTTAACCACAATGTTTTCTCTCCAAATAGAGACAACAGAAACAATATCAATCAGATAGCATTCAGGCCCACTCCTGGGTTATCAAAATATTTGCAGATAGAGACAAAATTCACCAAATGCAGGTTTGGATCATCCCTAAGAAGGACACAAAAGAACTTTTTCAGATTGAGGAGTTGGATCATAGTACTAGTAATGTTGAATTTAGCTCCAGGTGTCAATGGTGGAGGAATAATTGTACCCGTTTTACCTGCTCCATCCATTCCATCATCATCATCATTGAGATTATACTGGACTGGCTGGTACTCTTGTCTTTTTCGGAATGGACGGTTCCTGTTAACATTACGCCATACTAGTGTAGCTATCTGCTCTACACGCCTTGGGTTACAAAGATTCAGCAACTCCTCATCTCCCAAATCTTTTTTCTCAGTATTTTTATGTAATTCTTGTTGATCGACATTCTGTATATTCACCTGAGCTCTAGCTAAGGCTGCTAATCTATTGGCCTCTTGTTGTTCTGTCATTCTTCCAATTCGTTGCGATTCCAGATTAGGTGATAATAATGGTTCACTGGAACTTCTGATTCTTGGAATACAATATAAAGATCCTTCAATAAACAAAAATAACAAATAAACGTAAAACTAGGAAACTTAACTAAAAGTCAATTTGCACACACAAATATCAGTTTACAATCATATTCCCCAGCAACGGTGCCATTTTTGATAACGCTCAAACTATACCTCTCAATGAGAATGTAAGTGATCATTGTCAATATAAAACCCAACTAGGTTGGGGTCGAATCCCACAGGGAATATGGTGTAAACATATGCCGTTTGCAAATTAATCAACTGATAGTTTGATGTTTCCAAAAAGAGGGAATTTTTAGTTTAACAAGAAACTTTTGGTTACGTTAGTTTCAGTGTTTATAATCAAGAGTTTAAGAAAAACTAGATTTATGTTCACTAGGGCTTTCAGTACTTGACAGATGCTAACGGTGGTTCAAGATTCTCAAGGTAGGTAGGATGACACGTTATCTTTATTGACTTTATGCTTAAATGTCGCTCGACCTACTTAAGCATTTAATTACCTAATCCTCTTTCACATAGAGAATTTATATGCACTTCCCAGATTTTGCCGCAGCTTAACCAACCTTGTTATAACATTTATTATTAAACGGAGTATTTTTAAGTCCCTATTGATAATTCACTTCCCACTATATTTGATTTCTTTCTCAAGAAAACCAAAGCAGGTGTTATCTATTGTTTGCAACCAACATACGTTAATTAAAACCTTAGAATTATGAAGAAATCCTACAACCTTTTGAATCTTGAATAGTTAGCACCTTATCAAGACCTAACCCTAGATCCCATAATTCAAGTTAAAGGAATTTAGCCACTCATAATGCTAAAATCAAAACAACAAGTTGTATTCATGCTTTGAAAGTTAAACTTACCATAAGCAGAAGAATAACTAGTGAATCCCAGATTAGATCACAAAGGAAAATCCCTAAATAATGATAATAATCTATTCAAAGTATTTGTTTTTCAAGCCAAGAAATTAGAGAGAAGATATCAAAAGTATTGTCAAAACTCAATGTGTGGATTTCAATAAAACCCTAAAACAATGTTTTAAATAGTTTACCCTAATTATGGAAACAAAATAATAAAATTCAAAAATCCCTCAGATTAGGTGATGACATTTGTGATAGCCTATCAGGAGGCTGATGACTTATAACAAATGTCGTTAGCTCCTTCTTCAGTTTTGGCTGTTTCTGTTTAAGGATGACGACAAAGTTGACAACTTATTAGCTTCGTAACAGCCTATCATAAAATATCATCAAAGATCTACTTCAATTTTCCTATGCTGCCTCAGGCTGATGACATTCTTGACAGCTTATCAGACCCTTAAAGACTTATTAGAAAATGTCGTCACATTTTTTAACATAGGCCAATTCTTTGTTTACTGCTGACGATGAACTTGTTACCTTATCACAGGGCTGACGAATTATCACAAATGTCATCATCCAAACTTGTCTTCAGATTTCTTTAGATTTTAAATTCTGTGGTTCCATTGTTGTTAGTTCTCTATCATATCAGCTTAAACTACAAAATCAAACATAAACCAATCAAAAATGACAAAAGTTTCTTAAGACTTCACAATTATTCTTAGTTAAAAGCCTCACATGTGTTAGTATTAGCTCACACCTAAGTGATGGAATTCATTAAGATTATTGGTGATTTCTTGGAACTTGATCTAGATCATGATGAACTAGGTTTTTTTTCTTGAGAGGATTTTCAGGAGAATGAATGTACTTTGCCTATTGAGGGGCTGAATTTTGTGCTATGGGGGTCTAATATAGGAGTAAAATGACTTAATTACCCCCACAAACACATAGCATAATACATAATCTGTGCAAAGCGATGCGATGATCAATGCGACACATTGATGGTGTCAACGCGATTGCTGACACACCATGTCGATGTGATAGCAAACGTGATGCATTAAGATTATGGTGGCTTGCTACTTTGGTCATCCAAATGTCACTCAAACGATGTCCAAAAATTTCAAAACTCACCCGAGATGACCTATAGATAGCCCTAATAATTAATCAATTTAAAAATCAATATTCTAAGGTTAGAAAGATCATAAATAATGTCATTAAAATATCGACGCCAAAAATGATACTAAGTGTCAACACTTCACTGAAATTTTCTAAGTCTGTGACCTTTTTGGCATGCTATAAAGGACTGAATGACTAGGACTTTGCGGGGTCTTATTATTTGGTGCAAGAAGTGAGGACTTGCAGTTTGGCCTTTAGGTAGGCTTCTGTCTACTTTTCTTCATAGATAATATGTGATATATATTGAATGTGATTATGGATGTTATGATTGATTATGGATAGGATAACTTGACCTTGATTGTTGATGTTTGGGGAATAAATAAGGGTTTTCGACCCATAAGATGGAATGTTTATGATGCTTTTGTATCCTATTTCCTTGTCTCTGTAGTTTAGATTAGTTATAGAATGGATATGATATAATTTTATGTTTGGAATATGTTTTAGCATTTGTAACATGATTTGTATATTTAGTGTTGTTAGGCTAGTATGGTAGTCTTGAAATCATAAGTTGGGTAGAGTTGATAGACATAGATGTGGATAGTAAACCTTAGAATAAGGTTACTTCATAACTTGGTAACTTGTATTAATATTCTACGATTGTGGCTTTTGAGTAATGCTTATGATACTCATTGTGGAAGTGATATTGGGCATTTAGAGATGATATTCCTCCTAGATTAGTTATGTGGCCTATATAGATATTATTTCCTCTTAGACTTGATGATTTTCCTATAGAGTTGTTATTTCCTCTTAGACTTGATGATTGACTTATAGAGATGCTATTTCCTCTTAGACATGATAATTGTCCTATGGAGTTGTTATTTCCTCTTAGACTTAATGATTGGCCTATAAAGATGCTATTTCCTCTTAGACTTGATGATTGTCCTCTAGAGTTGCGATTTCTTTTAGTCATGATTGTTGGACCTGTAGAGACGATTGTAATACCCCATGCATTCCTAGTTTAGTTCAGCCCCTATTAATTTCCTATAGCACTTACAACCAGAAAATAAAGCTAAGTATTGAGGGTTTTACTTATTTTTTACTCCCTTTAACTCCAAGGATTTTACGTTGCTCTTCCTAGCTCTGAGACGATAATTTTTGAGTTTATTTATCCTCGAAGGTATAATTATCTGGTCTCTATCACACCCCTGTTTTTCACCACATCCGACCCCGCTAGGGAGTTGGTTTTAGAGAAAATGGGTTTTTTCAATTAAAGTGATGTTTTGAAAAAGGATTATTTTATTTACAGAGTCGCCACTTGGAATTGATTTTGGGTGTTCCAAGTCACCTTATTGAATCCCAATTCAAAAGGAAATGACTCTTTATTTTCTTTGGTCTGCAAACTAAAAATTCGGATAAGGAATTCTGTTAAATGAGGGGAAGGTGTTAGGCACCCCTCGAGTCTCGTGGTTCTAGAACGGTCGCTTTAATGACTTATGTCTGTCTTAAATTAATCTTTTGGATATATAATATTTGTTAGCCTAAAAGTGACTTCTATCTCGCTTTTATTTATTTTTGAATATATTTAAAACTCTATTGATGTGTGGTTCACCGATAGAAATACTTTTCGGCCTTACCACGAGTTTTGAATAAATTTCTCGCGCCTTTGTGCCCCTTATGGAGCATCCCATATTTTCAAAATCTAAATAAGAACCTAATAGGTTTAGAACCCACCCAACCCGATTCAATCGGCTTCAAATGGTACGTCAGATTTTATTATAACGAATGGTCGGTAGCAGGGCTTTCCAAATTCCTCGTTAGATCTTCACTGGTATATTAAATCTTAATTTATGAGGGATTAAAGCCTAAATCGTTCTTTTACAAATTCGCTCCTTCTTTTCTTTTGTCGAATGGGCAATGTAGTTTGAAATAAATTTATATCCTATCTCGCTCCCTTACAAATAGATTTTCACTTCTTTCTTTTATTGATGCATGTAGCGGATCCCATTCATATTTTTGTTAATAGCATACGAAAATATGAATGGTGCAGTAACTCTTCAAGATTATACAGATATGTAACAACACTATCAAACATTTAAATGTCATATGAATATATAAACTTAAACATGAACATATTCAAATCTTATTAACTTATGTCTATATTTAAATAGTATAACAATCAAACAAATCATTTAGAGGATTCTAGGTGAAAATTTTATAAGCTTCAAAAGACATTCAAAATCCTAATGCAAATTCAGCACGTAATTGTATAGATAAACACCACCAATATAAAAAAATATTGGCTCTATTTATAGGTTCACTATTTTCTTAAATAAAAAAAACAAGAGCTGTTGGAACTCCTCTATCCCTTAACTTAATGAAATCAAAACATTCTGACAAAGGGAAATCAAAACAGCAAAAAGTGATCTTCAATAACCTTTTAGAACCGACTAGAGCCTCGAGTGGAAACCTCTTGTAATCCCTTACAAAACATCACTAGAAACTCAAAGTTGGAAACACAACTCAACTTCCTACTCTTTCTTTTGTTTTTCTCCTCTAATATGTTCTTAACTCTCCATGCATGCAATTGAAGTTAACGTCAACGATAGTACTAATTTATTTCCTTTATTTATCATTATTTAGGCCTTGATGTGACTAGTTTCTTAACCTATTCATTGATAATGGAAAGGTATCACCCGTGCACAAATTAGCACCAAGTAATAATAACTAGAATAATAATTTAGATTCCCAATATATAAAAAATAAAATCCAATCTAGCTTGGATCTAAAACAAAATATACTCATTTACTACTTCTCAAAAGCTAACACTACTAATTTATTTTCAACACACAATAATTATTTCTATTTAAGATAAATCATTTTAATAAATTATGGCAGCTTATCCAAAAGAGGCTCGGGAATCTAATTTAGGCAGTAGAAACAACCCGTCAATATAGCTAAAGTACGTGACACTCTAATAACATGTTTTCCTTGAAGTGATCAAGAGTAACTTAATCGTACAATGTACATCAAGCATGAATAGTCGCATAATTAATCAACCACACAAACTAAATGATACACGAAACTAGTTAAACAACTTTATTCATGATTTGATTCCAAATAAACTTATAAGATAGCACAGGATCAAATAAAAACCTGTGTGATGAACTAATGAAAGTATGAGTAGAAACACCGTCACCCTAAACACGAACCAAAGACCTATGTCGAACTCTAACCTATGAACTGTGGAGAGAAACACTCTAAATTTTTTTTGCTAACGTTCTTCTTGTTTTTCCGTCTATTTTCTTTTCCTTTGCTTTTTTTCTTCTTTGTCTTGTTGCCCCTATTTCTATATCTCCCTTGTGTGTGTGCTTTTTGAGTTATATAAGGAGTAGCAGATTGTGAGGGAGTGGGATTGAGGTGTAGGAGAGACGTGGGTTATGGGGATATCGGGTAGTTTTAGGTTTCTTTTTTCTTTTTAAACAAAAGAAATAATAGAATCTATTTAAAACTAAAAAAAAACAAAATAAGTCAATTAGTTGGTTTTAGGAATATGGCTAAGAAATATTAATATCACATTCTTTATTAAAAGTTGAAAGAAGAAAACAAATATAATTTAGAAAAAAAATTCTTTTTATTTATTTTTTTTTTACAAATAAATAGACAATAAAATAAAAACTAATTTAAAAATGTGACTCTATTTTTGTAGTTTTCAAAATTTTTAACGAACCTCAAAAATAAGATAAATTTAAAATGCCTAAAAAATAAAAATTAATTGAACATTAAAATGGTATAAAAACATTAGGTTTGGGTCAAAAATCAGGTGTTTATAGTCTCAGATAAGTTTTGGATTTATCAAACCAGTTTTAAATCATATTTGGATTCGCCAAACAGCAACTAATTATGATTAGATCGCGTCGCAGTGAATATAGAGGTAAAGAACCCGCACATAGCGGTGGACATCTAATCGATAGTTGTCAGTTTCTAGAGAGTCACCATGATTGCACCGTATCACGGTGGGTATCATGATGATTCCCTTTCCACATCTCGGTGATACCCAAATCAGCAATGGTCCCATTCTAGTGAGCCACCAAAATTCCACTATGTCATAGTGGGAATCGTGATGACCCATTCATCGCATCGCGGTGATGCCTAAATGGCACTCCAGTTCCAAACATTAAATTTCAAGGGTAACATAGTCTTTTTATCATGCATCCAAATTGTGAAACAAAAAACTTAACCCTATTCTAAGCACATTACACTCATTTCTCACAAAAATTCTCTCTATGATAGCTCATATGGTTTATGTTGATTTGAAGAACCTTCCTAAATCCTATCTGAAAGATTTGTAAAAGAATTTCAATACAAAAAAGAGTATCCCTAATAGAAAATAATAACAGAAAAGCTTTTAGAAACTAAATGTAAAGGCTCACAAATTTTACTCAGATATTGTTTTACATAATGCATCAGTTATGATATTTTAGCTTTCAGTTTTCATAAAATAAAGGTGAGTCCTTTTTATACTTAGCCTGCATGATTTGAAAACAGACTTAACTTCAGTCCTACTTAGTTCATTATCAAAAAGAGTAAGAGTATAGCTTTTGGAACTATGTGTTATGGTTTACAAGATTTATAAAGTATGCTTATTTCTCATGATTTATGATTTTTAGCTTTCATTTATTCAAGACATTGCGAGTCATTTACACTTAGCATGAATTCTTTACAAGTTATATAAACAATTGAGTTACTATTTTACTTATACAATCACACACACATGCTCAGTACATTCCAAAAGTAGAAATCTACCTATACATCCACATGCTTCATTTTTTAATAATGTAGGTACCAGTTTAGTTGTAGTTTATATATCACCATTAGAAAGTTTTAGGTTCCAACCAACTGATGATAAGTCCTCCCACTTCAGGGACTTCAGTTACATGTTATTTATGTACTTTATTTTCTTCGTCATGTGTATTAGTTAATGATATTTGGAGCCGTATCCCAGCTACCTATAGTCAGTATAGTAGAGGCTTCATAGACTGTTTGTAGATCTAATGTATTTGATTCCAATTTTATTTTGTTTGATCAGAGTTGTAATCATGTTTATATAGCTTTTTATTGATCAGATTCAGAAAAGATTGATCTTTTGCTTATTTCATTTAAATTTATGTATTTTATTCAGTTACTCATGATTTATGCCAGTACAACAGTTAGCTTGGTATCACATATAGTCCTAAGCACTATGTGATGACTAGGGGTAGTCTATGGTCTTTACAAACTTGGTATCAGAGCACAGAGTTCAAGTGTCCTAGGATATCTGTGAAGCCATTTCTAGTAGTCTGGCAGAATGGTACGAATATGTCTGTACTTTTCTTAAAGAGGCTACAGGGCTTTTAAGAAATGTCTTATTTTCTTCATACTCTAGATCATGCTACAAATTTTATCTCTAGAAACTTTTGTTGATTTATGTGTTACTCATAATTCTCCATATAAGTTATAGTCCTGAGATAGTATGATTTGTAAGTTCTAGATTCCTCCCAAGATTATAAGTTCCTTAAGTTAAAAGTTATGTCCCCATCCTTATGAGTTGTTCAGTTTAGACAGAGTAAGATGTGTATTCACATTCCTCGCTAACCCTTTAATACAGATAGTGCTCATGAGAGGAGATACTGTGAACCTAGATTGTTAAATAAAGTTTGCAATCAAGGGATATTGCAACCTAGAGTGTTATGATTTATAAGTAGTAGAATCTTCTTATAGTTAGAAGTGTGGGCTTAGAAGTGTAGTGTGAAGAAAGGTGATGATGAAAAGTATTTGGTGGTTGAGTATTGTGAATTTATTTTTCTGTTTAGGCTGCAATGAGTTTACTTGAAACTAATAGAGCTATATAGGGAATTTAGATATCTAGACAGGTGAATGGTAGTGATGTGTAGAGGGATTATGTGTTAATGGATTTTAATAAGATAGACCATAGGATCATGATCAACTATTATTACTTTGAGGCTTTAGTGGATTAGCGTTTCTTGATGTCTTATCTTATAGCTTCCAACTGAGAATAGTATGCGAGGTTGGGTTATTAATCATGCCTAGCACTAGAAACATAGTTTAAACAGTGGATGATCATAAAAGGTGGAAATGATGATTTCTTTATTGGTGATACTAGCTATATAGAAGTGGTCTAGTTGGCTTGAACTGTGTATGCAAGAGTTTAAGTTCATGTATTCATAATTAAATATAATGTTGTAGGTATGATGTAGATATTTGCCCAAGGTGATATGAGGATCCATTATTTTTGAAGTTTATTAAGTATCGTGTGTGGTTAATAGTACCCTTGAGTAGTTAAGTAGAACAAGGCTAGCTATATCGTGCATGGTGTTTAGTAGATAAGTTGAGGAGTTATGAATAGTTGGTGGTGAGTCTTGTAAGTATGATTTTGATTCTAATAATTTAGGAAAATATAAGTTCAGAGATGTGATATTAGTAGGCTATGATGAAAGTAGTATGATTCATTAAAAGTTTTGGGATATCCATAGTAAGTGTTAGAATCTAAGTTTGAATCTTTGAAGATTGAGTTAAGAAAAATAAGAGTAGAAGCTCTAGAAGGTGTTAACTCAGGGTATGGTGATACTCGTGAAGATTCTAAGATAGTAAATTATCAAGTTATTATATGATGACTATTGGGCTATAGAAAGAGAGAGATGTATGTCAGAAGGAAGTATTAGTAGTGGGTTTGACACTTTTAGATATAGTTCTTTCAAGGTAAGTTTGTTATTTATGTGTAATGTTATACTCTAGGATCTACAGTAAAGTGATTGCAGTTTTGATTAAAGTTTAGTAATGGGTTCCACAGACTTAGAATGATGGCTAAAAGTTAAGGGGAGAATGATAGATCAAGTACCTAAGATAGATTCTTTGATTCCAGTAGTGTTGCCAGTATGTTGCAAAACAACACTAGGGAGAAAGATGTCAGACCCATTCATATATTGATATTTGAATTTAAGTTATCACAGTATCTACTCTTGCCTTACATTTCATTTCTATGATCATAGTTTAATGTTTATGCATATAATATAGAATCATGTACTCTCTCAGTTCCTATTATGAAGATTTCTAGTTCATTCAACAGTACGAATCATGCTCTAGAAATTTATGAACTCCAAACTCAGGTCATGCAGCTCATGACTCATGTACTCATGCTTTACAGTATGTTCAGTTCCAGTACACATGCTACACTCTTAATGATCAGCCAAAAAAATTAGTTTTTGCCATGTTTGCCCCTCAGTTTAGATCTATTTTATGAATCCATAATGTTGATAATTTGTTCCCCAGGCCTCAGTTAACTATCAAAGTTATACTTTCATGTTTCAGCTCCTCATGATCTAACCTTTCTGTGACCTCTTTTTTGTAGGGATAGTGATGACAAGTAATTATTTGGCTAGGAGAAATTGTTGTATGTCTGTTTTATCAAAAGTTATAAGTGTAAAGGAAGATTGATGCCAAGTTTCTGATGTATTTCCTAGTCAGTTGAAATTTTGTGTGTGAATTTCTAAAGAATAGTGCATAGGAATTCTTAATGATAGAGGTTTAGAGAATGTGAAAAAGATGCTTTTGTGGTTGTTTTCCTAGAAGTTTTGTTCGGTTATTAAGATAGGCTTGAGGTTATGTTGGTGTATAAGTGGAAGAATGCATTGTGGATGAGTGAATTCATAGTAAGAGGTTAAAGTTATTTGTTGAAGTGGGAATAAGTATTATTCTTGAGATGGGAAGCTGTAAAAACACATGGGTATTGAGTTCATGGTCAGACTAATGTTATGGTGTTATGTGTAGTTCCTTAAGATTCTAAGTTAGCCTTGAACATGGTGAGAGTGCTTAGTCCAACTCAAACTTTGGCAAGAGTAGTTATATGTACCCGTGTGAGAAGGCATTTAAAGGGAGTAGTATAGCGGAAGGAGTATTTGAGAAGTGTGGCTAAGCTTGAAGATTAGCATTTGCATTGCATATGGCCTAGAAGTTCTATCCTAGTGTCACGCCTCAAATCCTATTGGGGTGGACTGGCACCCGTAACCGAGGAGGCCCGGGAGAACCAACTCATAACCTTATACTTCCCATGCATACCTCTATGACAACCCAAAATTCAGACAACATCATGTTGCATATAAAAGGAAATTATCACCTGTATAAGCTCGAGCACACATATATGTGTATATACAATACTTGGCCGTTGGAGCCATCACGTCTACAACAAAACACCACCTTAACTGTACATTAGGTCTACAAAGCCTCTAGACAATACACAGAGTTTAAATAAGGTCGGGACACACCCCGCTATATAACTAACTTTTATACAATACCAAAAGTGACTAGATATGACACAGAAAACCCCGAAGTAAACTGGAGCTCACCAAAAGCAGCTGGGTATCCTGGCTCCTACTTATGTGGTGTATGAGCTGAGGTACCTGTGCCTGCAGCATGAAATGCAGGTCCCCTATGGGGGTCGTCAGTACGAAATATGTACTGAGTATGTAAAGATGTAGATAATCACATATGATATAGGAGCTCAATAGAAATCAGAAACAAGTGAATAAATCGTAATAGGAGTGGACCACACTTACTAGAACTTGTGACAACCTGTACATTGTATTTATTCAATCACTTTACCTTCGTTCTTATCATCGTTGTAATCATTACTGTACTGTACTGTGACCATTAGGGTGCCTCCAGTACATATCAACTGGGATCGACCCATGCTAGGCTTATGCCCCTGGGATACCACCCATAAACACATAAATATAGATCGACCCATGCTAGGCTTATGCCCCTGGGATACCACCTGATAAGAGAGAACTTTCATAACTTAGTTCAATTAATCTTTGAGATTGTTATTTCAGTCGCCACCATATTTTTGATACTTTAAAGCAATGATACATCAATAAGAAACATATAAATAGACCATCAATGCAATAACAATGAATTATGAACTCATTGGAACATCAATAAAGTGTATGGGAGTCATCAATGCAATAACAATGAAGTAGGAACTTATTGGTATATCAATGAAACATTTTGGAGTCATTAATGGCACATGGATCTTGTTTGAGTAACTGGATACCTTCTGACATTCATTTGTGCAATAAACATGTAAGATTTGGAAGACAAGTAAGTATTGGAATGTCTTGATATCTTGTAGGGTGGAAACAAGTTCATTGGTAACATAGGACATCATACAAAACCATTATGCATCACATGTTACTGAATAACTTTGGAAACTTTCTTAATAGAACAATTGTTCACTTTCATGCCAAAGATATGGTATAGAGTATGCTTTACATACCTGACTGTCAACCTTCGATACTAGTCCCAAATGGACTTCTCGTCTTTTCGGATTACTTATCTACAATGAACATATATAGCAATCTAGTATTAGCGATCAAATGTCACAATTCAATTATTTGAACTCACCAAACTAGTGGTTAAGTAGTAAGCCTTAATTACACCATAAAGGGTGTCACTTTAACCCTCTTATACTCCAATTACATTCACATGCCATGCATATTCATACAACATCCTCCAATATCAAGTTTGGATTCATTTATCCTTCCAACCAATCCATTAAACCAAATTGAGTCATAGACATAAATAATCATCAATTCAATAGTACATCACTATATCCACCTTTCATAACTCAATTACCATATCCACCTTCCACAATTCAATACAACCAAACCATGCAAAGTAGTCCATAACCCTATTTCTATTACTTTTCAATAACAACTAATACATATAATCCTCTATCACACATATACATATGGAAGAGAACAAAGGAAAACAATATTCATACCTTAGAATTCACCTCTTGATTATGCAATCCTGTTTGCGCAAATAATAGGTTCCATTTGAAGCTCTCGAGATGACAAACGCAGTTATCAGATTACTTTGGAATTTCTACGGTTGAATCAAAAGTAATTTAAAGGTCAAATTTGGCTAGGGTTTGTTCTTTCTCAATGATTGATGATGAATATGAGTTTTTGAACTCATATACATGTATATATACACATATTCCCGTCCATAATATCATAGGGAATGACCAAAGTGCCTTTAAAATTTAAATAATGTCAAATCTGTCCTTTGGTGGACTGTTTTCATAAGCTAAAGTAGATCGACCATAACTCTTTGCTCCGTTATCGGATTTGTGTGAAATTGGTATTGTTGGAAATATAATTAAAAGGGCTTTCATTTCATACAAATTAGGCCACCCAGTTCATCTAGTACAAGGAGTTATGATCATTTTAAGTTGACCCTAAAAATCTATTTTGAGAGGCTGAAGTAAAACGAGTATAACTCCTTACTCAGATGTTGGAATTGGATGAAACCAGTTGCATTGGAAAGAAGACTCAAAGATATTTCTTTCAATAGGTTGACAATCTCCCAGTTAATTATATTAAGGTAGTTATGATCGTTCAAAGTTGACCCAAAAAATTAGCTGGCCTCAGTAGTTTGTGCGCAGGAAATTTTCCTGCACATTTACTATTCACAATATTCCGGCCACCATTTTATAGTTTCGAACGTGCTCGATTATATCCAAAACTTATCCGTTTTTGGAAATCTTTATATCATTGGAAAGCTTATTCAATAACCTTCGTATGGAACCATCGACAGGCGAATTCCGGTATAAATAAAATAAAAAATTAATTCCATATAAATAAGACCAATACACGTACTTTAATACGCCAATACACGTACTTGAATACGGGGTGTTACACCTAGCTTATGTTTCATAGGCCTATTTTCCATGTTACAGATGTTATAACCATAATAAGATTCCTTATTTAGATGTCTTGGTCAGTTCATGCCCTTGATCGTTTTCTCCCAAATGTTGCTATAACTTCATAGAAAGAGTATTGAAGAAAGACTATAGTTGAGTATAAGATTTTAGTATGATTCAGTCAGTATATCCTGCAATCTAGTTTAGACAACAAGAAGATAAGTTCCTACAGATTTCCAACTACCTATTTAGTCTTACTACCCAAAGTTTCACTAGTAAGGCCATTACACGAGGTAAAATGTTCGATTTCATGTAAATTATCAATTTAACTTAGTTCATGCATCATATTTTAGCTTCCATATATTTAGTCATGATTCAGTCCATAAATGTCCCGTGTATCATCTCAGTCTTTCCTTAGTATTTTAGAAAGTCAGTATCAATCGGGGCGCGAAGTATCTCAAGGGGGAGATTTTACCCCGAGTTTTCATGTCCTAAACCTCTTATCTTTTCTTCACAAAACCAGATCCAGCTCGAGGTAATGGTTACTCATAAGTTAACTCTATCATTTTAATCTCAGCTTTATTACCCTTCCTATGTCACTACATGTATCATGAAATCAACTCAGTTATGATTTTTAGTTTATGTAGCATGTTTCAGACTCAATTATGGAATCATGTTCCAAGTCATGCATGTTCAGTATATGACCTCAGATACCTTAGTATAGTACTCTCAGTCTAACTAGTCTCATTCGAGGATGAATATTCCTAAAGGGGAGATATTGTTATATCTCGTACGTTCCCATTTCAGTTCATTCCCTAGTAATTTCCTATAGCACTTTGAACTAGAAAATAAAGCTAAGTGTTGAGGGGTTTAGTTAATTTTGACTCCCTTTAACTTCACAAATTTTTAGGTTGATCTTTCGGTTTCCGAGATGATGATTTTTGAGTTGATTTTTTCTTGGGGGTATAATTATCATGTCTCAGGTAAATTTTTTAATTTTTGGAATAGGTTTGGATCATATTTGGAGTTTCCAAGCAGTATCTCACCATGATTAGACTGTGTTGCAGTGAGTATAGCGGTGAGGAAGCCACCGCGTCGCAGTGGAGGTCTAATCGACAATTGTCAATTTTCAGACTGTCACTGCGATTGAACCACATCGTGGTGGGTATTGCAATGAATCCATTTCCACATCGTGGTGATGCCCAAATTAGCAATGTTCCCATTCCAGTGAGCCACTATGATTCCAGCGCGTCATTGTGGGAATCTGATGACCCATTCACCGTGTCAACACTCCAATTCTTAATTTTGAAATTCAAGGGCAACATAGTATTTTTCCCATGCCTCCAAATCATGGAAATAGAAGATTTAACCCTATTCTAAGCATATTACACTCATTTCTTGCAAAAATTCTCTCCAAGAAAACCATAATGCTTCAATATTAGACTTCTTGAAACCCCAAATTTTAACCGTTCTTCTTTCAAATTAAGTAAGAATTTGAGTTTCCCAATTCAAGAACTTCAAGAAACAATCTTCAAGAAAACCAATAGGAATTCAAAGTCAAGTGTCTTCATCAATTTAATCCACTAAGGTATGTGGGGTTATAAAGAAAGATTACTTCTTTTATCCCTGTGGCCAAAATTTGTTTTATAGATGATTTCATATGAATTTACATGAATTTCAAATTAGGGTTCATACCCAAAATATTGCTACTTGAAAATTATGATATTAGAAGTATTTTAGATGATGAATTGCATGACTATCTTTGCACAGTTATGCTTATGAAGTGGTTTAGGATAGATTGAAGGTTGAATTTCTCCATTTTGACTAGGATTGTGTAAGAATTTCATGATTTTAAATATTGAGCATGATTTGTGACAAATTGACATGAATTTGAAGCATGGGTTGTTAATTCCTATTTGGAATATTGATATTTCCAGAAGATTATGCTTTAACTATCACATGATTAGTTTATATTTAGCTTTAGAATCAAGATTTGATCTTTTAATCCCCTATTAAGATATGAAATCCACTTTATTGTTTCATTTCAGTTTAAGAAAAATCGATTGATTTTTATTAAATTTTAAAACAGACAGATGCATAATTGTTTTACATTATAAACTCTTATGCTAGTTTTAAAGTGGATGTCCTACAGAATGAGCATACAGATTAAAGAGAGTCATATTATCACCGAGCAGGAAGTCTGGGTTTAGCACATCCTACTTCCCCTGAACTACTAGCCAACATAGGTACAAATTCAAATTATTCCTATTTATATGAATAACAGAGGCAGATTATGGTCACATAGCTCATGTATACTCCCTGGGAAGAGTATGGCACCTCTCCCCAACATGAGGTTTTCATCTTAGGCGGACTAGAGGTTGGACTCCATTATAGCTCACATAGTTTATGCCGGTTAGAAGAACCTCCCTAAAGCCTATCAGAAAGATTTGTAAACCAATTTTCTGTAATACCCTATATTTTCCTAGATTAAATTTGTTCCTAGAATGTTAAGGGATAGCTTCCAAAATAAATAATATTTTCTCCATGTTGTATTTTCAAGATTTAAACTTTTCATTGTGTGGGAAATTGAATAAGCTTTCCATTGATACCAAATTCGCCCAATTCCGACACTCGATGAAGAAGTTAGAGCATTATTAGCAAAACTGTGTGCCACCTGGACTCTCAGCGAGTCGCGGTGAAGGCGCAATTCATAATTGTCAATTCCAGTGGACCTCCATGATATCGGAACATCACGGAGAGGTCAAAATTCCCATCTGTCAATTTCCAGTAAGCTACACTATAGTGGCACGTCGCGCGAATGGCAGAAATGGCAAAACGATAGGGCACCGCGATAGCTCTACATCACGGAGAAAACTAAATTGCCACTATTCCTTTTCTAGTGAGCCAACGCGATTGTGACGCATCGCGGTGGCCAACAAAATGGGGGAAAAATTACATTTTCCAGTTTCATTTAAAATCCCAAGAGGGTATTTTGGTCAATTCTCAAGCCCCCAATTCTATCCAAACATAAGATTTAAGCCTATTACAACAATTTTATGCTCATATTTACCAAAATTTCTCTCAACCAAAACTCTAAGATTCAATAATCAACCTCAATAAGCTCAAGATTCCACCATCCTTTTCTAAATTGATTCAAGATTCAAGATTCAAGAATCCCTACTCAATAATTCTAAGAATCATCATTCAAGAGTAGAAATAGGATCTCAAAACCAATATTGTTCATCCAGTTCATCATCCAAGGTATGTGGGGTTTTGAAAAAGGGTAAATCTTTCATTCTTGTGCCCAAAACTTAACTATGGTTTCAATTTTACTGAATATTCTATGATTTCCCATGAAATTTAAATTAGGGTTGATACCCAAATCCCTATTATTTTAGTTTATGAAATTATTATGATATTTAAGGCTCCGATTGAAAGAAATTTATATATTTTCATGTTTGAAAGTACAAGATTTTTATAATGAGTTATATACCATTATCTTGACTAAGATTTTTGAAAGCTTTTAAGATAATTATCAAGCATGAAGTTTAAATCTGATTATTGATGCATTAAAGCTTTATACTTTGAGTTCTAAGTACTATTGATGATTTTATAAGGATATTATGATCTCAAGTCGTATTGACAAGTTTTGAATAGAGCTTTTAAAATCAAAGATTGATCTTCTTATCTAAGCTATGATAGGAGTCCACATGATTCATACAGTTTATGATTTAAAGTGAAGCAATGCATAATTGGTTTTCATTATAAACCCTTGTGCTGTTTTAAGGTGGATTTCCTAAAATTTCTTAGCGATAAGTATGGGAGATGTATTTAGCACTGAGTTGGGTATGATTCCAAGGTCTCAAGCCCCAGAACTATGTACCATCATTGGTTTTTCTAATTTGTCCATGGAGGGATAAGATACTGATCACTTAAGTTAAGGTTCTATTTTGATGGCAAGGGTAGAACAACTTTCCCTAACGTGGGTAAGACGTTGGAATCCATGTCAGCTCACATGGTTTATGTCGGTTAGAAGAAACTCCTAAGTCCAAAGTCCCAAAGTTCCAAAATTTCTAAAAACACCCAAAGTTTCTATGTCCTAAAGTTTTCAAAGAATTCCCTACAGCTTAATAGTAATGATTTTTAGAATAATTTTCAATAATCTCCCTTCAGATAAAGTGTTTTCCCTAAAGTTTTAAAGCTTACAAACTACAGATTCTAGAATAAAAAGAGTAACAAAAAATCTTTTAGAAAACTAAGTGTTGAGGCTTACAAGTTTTACTCAGATTATGCTTTACAAAAAGATACTAGCTATAGTTTTCACCTTTCATCTCACAGATTAAGAGTAAGTCCTTTCTACACTTTGATAGTATGATTTAAAGGGATAATACAAGTACAAAATGTTATGGCTCACAAGATTCATAAAGTATGTTTTTCTTCTTAATGCCTCATATTTCAGTAATTAAGATATTCCAGCTTATGTGAGTCATTTACATTTAGCATTCATTATTTTACAAATTATAATGATGAGATAATGTTTTACATATTCATTTCACCCTCATATACACAGTACATCCTCAAAGTACTGATCCATATATATATTTACATGCTACATTATCTCATAATATAGGTATCAGCTTAGTTATAGCACGCATACTATATTCAGACATATTGCAGATTTCAGTCAGCAGGAGATGAGTCCTCTTGATTCAAGGGCTCGAGTAAGTCATAATGTTTTAGTAGTATCTTATTTTTGTTTATTCAGCTGTATTGACTTGGGATAGCTGAGGGTCATGTCCTGGCTACTTATAGTAAATATTGATAGAGGCTTCATAGACAGTTAGTAGAGTTAAGGTATTTAATTCTAGTTTTATTTATAAAAGCAGAGTTGTAATTATTTTAATTTAGTCTTGTATTGATCATATTCAGAAAAGAGTTACCTTCCGCTTATTACATTCAAATTCATGTATTTTATTCAGTTTCTTATGATATATGCTATTAAAAGGGTTAGGTTGTGATCACTTGTGGTCCTAATCATCGTGTGACATCTTGGGACCATTTTTCAGAGTGTTATATTTCCCTACAGAAAAGAGTAATCCTACCAAAAAAAGAATAATAGAAAACCTTTTAGAAACTAAGTGTAAATGCTCATAAATTTTACTAAAATATTGTGTTACATGAGGCATTAGTTATAAGATTTCAGCTTTCCGTTTTCATATAATAAAGGTGAGTTCTTTTTACACTTAGCTTGCATAATTTGAAAATAGACTTAAATTTAGTCCTACATAGTTCATTATCAGAAAGAGTAAAATTACAGCTTTTAGAAATAAGTGTTATGGCTCACAAGATTTATAAAGTATTCTTATTTCTCATAATTTGTGATTTTCATCTTTTAGTTATGTAAGCCAGTGTGAGTCATTTACACTTACCATACATTATTTACAAGTTATATGTACATTTGAGTTACTGTTTTACTTATGCATTTACCCCCACATACTGAGTACATTCCGAAAGTACTGATCTACATATACGTCAATATGCTACATTGTTTAATAATGTAGATACCTGTTCAATTATAATCCATATATAATGATTAGAAAGTTGCATATTCTGGCCAGTAGATGATAAGTCCTCCCACTTTGAGGAGTTTAGATTAATGTTATTTATGTACTTTGTTTTCTTATTCATGTTTATTGATTAGTGGTAGTTGGAGTCGCAATCCATCTACCTATAGTCAGTATAGCTGAGGCTTCATAGACGGTCCGTAGAACTAATGTATTTGATACCAGTTTTGTTTTGTGTAAGCAGAGTTCGAATCATGTTTATATAACTTTATAATGATCAGATTCAGAAAAGATTGATCTTCAGCTTATTTCATTCAACTTTGTGTATTTTATTCAGTTACTCATGATTTATGCCAGCACAAGGGTTAGCTTGGGATCACGTGTGGTCCTAATCCCTTTGTGATGACTTGGTGTAGTCTCAGGTCATTACAACAATGTTTCTCTTCGCTATGTAAATTGTCCTAGAGAATATTCCTCATTGTCATGATGTATGACCTATTGATATATGATATCCTATAGATAATTTCATGTCTATCTATATTATTACTCCTAGATGTGAGATTCCTCTTGTGTGAGAGATGATGACGGTCTTAATAATATAATGCCTCTTATATGTGTGATGATTAGGGATATGCTACGGCTTATAAATATTATTATTGATATTAGTTCTGGATATGTGAATGGTCCTAAGGCCATGATTATGATGTTGTGATTATTTCGAATAAATTTATGGGCCAAGGGCGGTGTTGTGATATTGATTGAATAGTCTAGAAGTGCTTATCATTTAAATGATGTGATTATAGTTGATGAATATAAATATAACTATGTTTGTATACTTATCTCTCCATTATGGGATGGCGAAAGTTGCAGTATTATGCTTATTATTCCACTAATCTAATATTTAACACCTCGATAATTTTTAATATTCATTTTAATATTTTAGACGAGTATAACTCTTAATCTAGGAAGCATTGCCTGATAGAATAGTTTTGATAGTATGCATAGATTCGGTACGTTAATGATTATTTACCACTATAAATGATGTGATTATAGCTGAAATGTGATTTTATGACTACTCTTCTTGTTAGACGGCTAAGCTATGTTAGAACTAGTTTCCTTTTAGGAGACTATATCTCTTGATGTCTAGGAATCTAATGTATTAGTTAATGAATCTTGCTTAGTTGAAATATGGTATCTAACGATGGTTAGTTAAGGAATAATGTCAGTTAATAAAAGATTGTTGGGTGACAATTAGTCATGTGTTGTTTAGTAATGATTAACAGATATAGTCATGGGTGACAATTAGTCATGCACTTTGTAGAAAATCAGGTACTCTCCCAGTTACTAGTATGAGGAGCACCAGTTCACCCTTTAGTACGAATCATGCTCCATAAATTCAGAAACTCCAAACTCATGTCATGCAGATCATGACTCATATATTCATGTTTTACAATATTCTCAGTTTCAATGACTTATGCTACACTCTTAATGATCAACGAAAGTAAAATTTGTGTCATGTATGTCCTCAGTTTAAACCTCCTTAAGGAATTCATGTCATTATAGTCTATTCCTTGGGCTATAGTTCAGTGTCCAAGTCATGCATGGTATTTCTTCCATGCTTCAGGATCTCATGCTCTAACTTTTCAGTGACCATTCTTTATGAATTGATGGTGATGTTGAGTGATTTGCTTAGATTTAAGAAAGTAAATGTTTTATGTTAAGGATAGAGTGTTACATGCTTGTTTTACATGAAGCGGTAGTTATGAAGATAGGCTTGAAAGTCAAGTTGGTGTGTAAATGGATAAATGCATTGCGTGTTAGTGAATGGCTAGTAAGAGTTTGTATTTAGTTGTTGAAGAAGTAATAAGAATTATTCAGGAGATAGAAAGTTATGAAAATGTAGAGTGTATTGAATTCATGACTCAGACTAATATTACTGTGTTATGGGTGTAGCTTATCGATTTGAGTAGGCTTCAACATAGTGGGAGAATACATTCCTGCTCAGACCTCAGTGGGAAGAGTTATCGTGCCCATGTGAATATTTTCAATAGCCTTAAGTGTAGTACGGTGTTGTAGTATAAATTATATTTAAGGGAGATGTTGAGAAGTGTGGCTAAGATTGTAAGTTAGTAGTTGCAACGAATAAGGCTTATTAACTCTATCCAAGCTGATGCTTCATAGGCCTGTGTTCCATATTATAGAATTTTAACCATGTTGTGATTTTTTGTCCAGATGACTTATTCAGACCATGCCCAAGATTATTTTCTCCTTGGAGTCATTAGAAATTATTAGAAAGAGAGTCACAGAAATACCCCATTTAAGCATAACCTTTCAGTATGAGATAGTTTGGACAGCCAATAATTGAGTTTAGCAATCAGGAAAACAAGTTCCTATAGTTTTCATCTATCCTATTCATGAAGAGGTTCCTTCATGACCATGAAAATCAGAAATTTAGTTTAGATCATGTATGAGTTTGAGATTCCACATATACAGTCATGATTCAGTTTGTAAGTTCCACGTGCATTATTTCAACCTTTCCTCATATTTCAGCCTAGTTAGAATCTTTCAGGGGACATAATATCCTAAGGGGGAGATGTACTATAGTCTCCTAAGCTTTCATGTCCTAAATCTTTCATATTATTTTTATGTAATAAGATCCAACTTGAAGTAATAGATACTCATAAGTTGACTCTGTTGTTCCAATTTCTGCCTTATAACCATTCTCATGTATTCAAGGAGATCAATTTAGTTTATGTTATTCAGTTCATGTATTATATTTTAGACCTAATAATGTTCTCATGTTCTTATTCAGGCATGTTCAGTATATGATCCCAGATTCTTTGGTACTCTCAACTTAACCAGCCTCATTTGAGGATGAATGTTCCCAAGGGGGAGATATTGTAATACCTTAAAAATCCAAACCTACATTAGAGTCATGTTTAAATCTTATGTAAATTACATTGTAGTTCTTTGGTAGTTTTATGAGTGAGTTTTATGAATATCAAGACCTCAAATAACTCCCAGCTATTAGGTGAACCAAACTATTCCTTACCGATTGAGTTTTTCAGAAGAATGTTGCTTTAGTCAACTTCAAACAATCTTATCGTTTATTATACTTAGAATTTTACATCTCAAGACCTACAAAATTGTAGGAAATTGAATTATCTTTCTAATGATACCAATTTTTCCTAAATTGGATACTCGGGTGAGAGGTTATGGCAGTTTTAGTACAGAATAGTAGCCCAATGTGATATGGATGAATCATGGTGACGGGTAATTTCACGTTCTTCCTTTTCCAGCGTGTCACTATGATAAGCGTCGCATCATACCTAAGGACTATTTCATAATCATCACTTTCCAGTGAGGCTCCGCAATTGGCATCTTGTTATGCTAGAGTGCCAGTTTGCACTCGTCAATTTCCAGTGATGCAATGCATTTCCATCGCGTCGCGTCAAAGTGAATTTTCACACTTATTTGTGGAATACAATTTTAGACGAATTCTAGTGGATCACCTTGATGGCACATCGTCGAGGTGAAGCCCAAAAATGGGATTCCAGTGACGAAAATTTTAATTATTTCAGGGGCAGTTGGGTCTTTTGTCATGACCCTAATCAGTCCAAAAGACAAAATTATTTCCCTAAAATCCTACTTAGTTGGTATTTATTCAATTCCTCTCAAATTAATAGCATTCTCTTTCAAATTGAAAACCCTAGCCTTTAAGATTCAAGATCAATTCCTAAGAAAATTTCCAAGAAACTCCAAGAATTCAACTACTCAGGTATGTTAAGTGTTCATCCATGGGTTACTTTCAGTCATGGATCCTAAGTATCCAATTATAAATACAAAGATATGATCTTTACAAGTTATTATGGTTTTTAATTATGATTTTAACCATGAAATTCCTTGAATCGTAATTCTACACCATGTTTACATGAAATAATTGTTGTTATCAAACCCCACATGTTTTAATGTTATTATTGATTGAATTAAATTATGATTAAGCGTTATTAATGTTGAAATTATTCTATATCTCCAAGTTTAAACTAATCCATGTTTAGCCCAAACCATGCTTATCAAGTGTTTGATGAAATACCTACAAAAAAATGAATTATTGATAAATGTTTTAATGTAATGTCCTCCAAATTTAGTACTGTTTTACTATTATTATTATTGAGTCCTGTGGTTACGAATACCCCAAAACTTAGATTTTTACCTACTCTTAGTACCTTTAGAATAGATTCAGAATATTTTATGAACATTTTCAGCTCAGTCAGCCATCAAAATCAGTTAAACTTAGAACAGTTCAGTATTCTGATCAGGTCAGTTGGGAGTAGGATTTAGCACCTTGCGACTGCAGGGATGGCGGCTTTCCTGTCAGATAGGCAGAGTCGTTAGTAGAAGTCCTTGCACTCAAGAACTACTTACCCAGCATAGGATGAGGGGTCACCCATCAGTTTAGGCCTGACTTCCTCCCAGGCGTCACCTGACAGATTAGGCTAAACTTTGCCTAGGGATCACCCGTCAGTTTAGGCTTGATATCCTTGTTCTTCAGTAGCTTAGTGGATCCACATAGCCATTTTTAGTACCCATGGCACGATAAGATCACCTTTTCAATTGGGGTTACAGGTTGAACCCCAATCAGTTTAGAGAGGGGCATGTCGGTTAGATGATACGTCACACAGTCTTAGTCTAGTAATTATTTTAGCAATTCTATTTTAATTTATTGACCATAGTATACAGATATCAGTGATTTAGTTATTAGATTTCAGTACTTTCAGTATTTACAGATAACATGTTATATGGTCTATCATACATCCTCAGTGTTTATAAATTTCATGCGTCCTCAGTATTTATAGATTTTATGCATTCTTAGTATCTATAGATATCAAGCACTCTATTCAGTACTTCATGATATATATATTCAGACAGTTATTATTCACATTCATGAAAACATACATATCAACGTACCTCATTTAGTATACTAGTATATTCAAAGTACTGATCACATACTCTTTTCTTGCGCTATGATGTATTCTAACGCCTAGTTCCCAGGTCGTGCATATACTTTCTAGAATATCAGTAGTGGCAGTGGTGAGTCCTTATATTTTAAGGACAGGCTATTTTATTTTTATGCTTTTAGTTTAACAGTTAGCTGGAGTTTGTTGGGGCCTGTCCCATCAACTCAAATTCAGTTAACTTAGAGGCTTTAGAACATTTCAAATAGTCAGTTAGTATATCTTTATTTTATCAGTTTTAGAAAGTTAGAGTTCTCAAATTTCAGTTGTCTTTGCCAGATGTTTTATCAGTACTATTAGTTTTGGTAACAGATTTTATCAAATTTATGGCATAAAACCTTATCGCATTGACTCAGTTAAATTTTGCATATGTTATGTTGTTATCAGTTTTACTTAGTGCTCACAGCAGGTACCAGCTCATGGGTTAGCTTGTGGTTCCTCGGGACTGTAAGCATCGCATGGTACCCAAGGTGTACTCTCGAGGCATTACAAGATATGAGTAGTTATAGAATAGCCTTAGTGCTGGGATGACTTAGAAAGAATACTTGAAGAGGATTTTTCCTTATACGCCTAGTAATGATTAATAAGACCTTATGGTGTGATTTGGATAATGTAGCCTAATTTTTGGCAGAAGTTAGCCTTATAGAAGTGAACTTTGTCATAATTTGGATTTACGTGTGAGACTTGACCAACCTTAATCTTGAGCGATGGAATTCCCTAGTGACCTAGATATTTAATGAACGTCTAAATCACATTTTTGAGATGATAATGGTTAAACCTAGCTGTCGATGTATGTAGTCTATGGCTGGATAATATGTATACTTGATTTATTATCTTGTTTTCATGATATGGATAGCCTTGCAAAGTCTTGTGAATTTCCCTTATGGTTATGCTATCGCTTGAATTAACGATTAGTTCACCAAGTGAACCTCTTATTATGTTACCACTATTTCCATGTACCATGTCTAATGATTAAGTTAATGCTTATGTGAACTATTCCCTTTGTTAGGTTAGTAGTGTGAAATGTGGGAATAAAAGAGGCGACTAAAAAGCATGCAATTGACTTATAATTGACTTCCTAATTAACATGATAACCTTAAAAAATGGTAATTGCATATATCATTAAGATATTCATTCCCATGCATCTACTTATATTATGTAGTGATGACTAACTATAAAGTATGATGATATGTGTTACCTTGCGTCACTTAAACTCTATTATTGTGGCTTGTACATGTTTAATTATTTGACTACATATGTATGTGAATGTTGGTTATCTTGGGAGATGTGCTAATGATATAATGATGCATGGTGAATCTGGAAGATATGTTGATATTATGATGATGCCCGATTAATCTAGAATATGTAATGACATTATGAAGATACCTGATAAATCCGGAGGATATAATAATGTTATGATAATGCCCGGCTAATCCAGGGGATTTGTTGATATTATGATGATGCCTGGTTAATTCAAAAGAAGTAATGGTGTTATAATAATACTCGGTGAATCCGGAGGATATAATGATGTTATGATGATGCTTGGTGAGTTTGGAGGATATGTTCATTGTAATACCCCGTACTTCTTCCTAGTATGAAATCATCCCAAGAATGTTAGAAACTTACTTTGAAAGATGCATCCATTTTTGTACATGTGAAAAATTGAATAATCTTTCCATCGATATCCATTTCATCAAAATCCGGTATCGGGTTAGAAAGTTATGGCCAAAATATAGAAAGCAGTCAAAACTGCCCAGGTGCGACGGTGAAGGCCGACGGACCGTCGCCCAAGCCGTTGTAGCAGAGGCAGTGAGATAACATTCTGGATAAGGGTGACGGTTCAGGCCGATAGACCGTCGATCTAGTGATGGACTGTCGCTCAAGCCATCGTAGTAGAGGTAGTGAACCCCTATTCTGCCCAGGTTCAACGGTCATGATCGACTGATCGTCGACTTAGCGACGGACCATCGCAACCAGTTATTTAAAGTCATTTTTAAAATGGGGCTTTTTTGTCTTTTATCACCCTTTCTAATACCTAGTTACATCAGATCAAGGCTCACAAGTTCATTATCCATCTACAACATCAATTTAGGGTTTTCTCCAAAAGATAATCCCCAAGAACAAGATCCAAATCCTTGTTCAAGAAAATAAGAGTTTCAGGATCTTAAAGTCCTAGTACTTCAAGAAACTCACTATCAAGGAATGTCATATGTTGATTCATGGGTCCCTTTCATCCACGAAGATCAAGAATTTCTTTTCAAAATCCAAGATTTGTGTATGTATGAATGTTCATGATTTAAATTGAATAGAAATTCATGTTCATGATGTTTTGGAGTTTTGATTCGTGTTTGAAATTACATATTCCAATGATTGACCCTAGTATGTGATGATTTGCATAATAATCATGATAAACCCTTCAAACTTGCAAAATTATTCATGCAACTATGACAATAAGATGCATTGATGATGGCATAACTAAAGTATGCTCCTCATGTGTTTGATTAAATGCCTATGTTAATAAAAAGTTCCATACTAGTATGATAATATGAAATTCCCAATCATGTACAAGTTTATGCTTGTCAAATGTTTGATGAAATATCTTAGTCTGTGAATTATGGATACATGTGTAACCTTGTGGTGCTTTAGAACATCTACTTCATGAAATCTCCAACTTATTGTATTATGAATTGTGATGTTGGTCGTGTATTCAAGAAAATCATGGTTTGTCAGTTTCATGCAATCGAGTCCTGGGGATACTTGTACCCGACAATTCAGCTGTGTGCCTAGAGCCAATGTCATGTTTTCAAGATACTCTCAGTCGAGCCATGTTTATAGAAATTCAGTTAGTCATATGACTCATGAAAACTCAGTAAACTCAATAATCTCAGAAATCTCAGAAATTCAGTAATCTCAATAATATTCCACTAGTCAATAGAACTCAGGTAACTCAGTCCAGTTTAGTTCAGTTAATTATGTTCAATGTCTATTTAGATGGGAGTAGGATTTAGCATCGAGTAAACCCAAGGATTGTAACACACACTGTCAGGAAAGGGTGTGATTCTTATAAACAATCCTTGCACTCCAAAACTACGTAGCCAGCATAGGTTGAGACATCAACACTGCCAGATAAGGGTTAATGAGGTGGATAAGCACTACTAGATGAGGGACCCACCATTCTGTTTTATGGACACTGTCAAATTAGGGTCACCTATAGCTTGTCCTTCCCAGTGGTGAGGTATTGAAACCCTTCCAATTGGGGTTACAAATTGGACCCCAACTCAACTATATTACTTTATTTGGGGTATGTGGATTAGATGACTACTTTCTATAGTTTTATTTATAGACCAAGATTGTCAGATACAGTCATTCAGTCTCAGTAATAGAGCTCAGATAGTTCTACAAAATTCAGGAATGTTAGATATAGTTAGCTTAAAATAAAATGGAACTCAGCCAGTTCCATCAGAAGCTAGACTGTCAGATACAATTTCTCAATAGTAGTTATTTCAGTAATACAGTTATCATATCTCATGTTATCAGTATTCAAATTCAGTAATAACGTTATCACGAACTCAGTTATAGTCATTATTTATTCATGCATGTATTCTCATGTTCATGTTATTCAGTCAGTTAGTATAGTTCATGCATGTGAACCCTTTACATTCAGCCTACCTCACATGTATACCATTACATTCAAATATAGTGACGCATTTGCGCTATGGTGTTTTATACCATTGGTTCAGAAACACGAGCTCCAAAGAATCAGTAGCATTCCAACCTAAACAGTTAGAGTTAGCAGTGAGCCCTCATCCTTTGAGCACATGACAATTACTTTATTATCTCATTAATTAATTTATTTTAGTAGTTGGAGTTAGTTGAGGACATGTCCTATCAGCTCCTTATTCAGATAGTACAGTTAGTTAGAGGCTTTCAGACTAGCGTGTTCAGACAGTTATTTCAATTATTTCGGGTATTTCATACCCCACCCAGATGTTATATTTTAACAGATATTATGTCTCAATTTTGAACCTTAAAGCCTTTATTTTCATATTTTACAGTATATTATGCAGTGTTCAGGTACAGATATCAGTCATGGGTTAGCTTGTGGTTCTTTGGGGTTATGAGCAGTATGTAGCATTTTGGGTACCAGATTCGGGGTGTTACATTTATTTTATGATGATGCCCGATTAATATGAAAGTGGTAATGATGTTATGCTGATGCCCGGTAAATTCAGAGATTATATTAATAATATGATGATGCTCGATTAATCTGGAAGAAGTAATGATGTTATGATGATGCCCTATGAATCTGGAGGATATAATGATGTTATGATGATGCCCGATAAATTCAAAGGATATGTTGATGTTATGATTATGCCCTATTAATTCGGAAGAGGTAATGATGTTATGATGATACCTGATAACGCCCAAACTACAGCTCTCGTAAGAGTGTAAGCGGTCACTATCAAATATAGAACTCAACTGGGTTGGGTGTCGAATCCCATAGGGAATACTTGGTCACTAAGTGTTGTAATTGTTAGCAGACTATTGGTCGAAAATTCTACTGAAAGGGGGGATTTAATTGTGGCATAAATTAAGAGTATCAAAGTAACGACTGAAGCGATTAATGTAGTAAGATTTAATCACAGAGAATAATAAGTTAGGGTTATGTCCACCTTCTGAGCTCTACGTATCTATTAACTATGAGTAATGCGGAATTTAGACATGCATGCACTTATAGAGATTCGTATTCTAATGGTAAATCCTAGTGTTTCTCACCCATCCAGGATTATTTCACTTTAACTCTCTCGAGCTTAAAACATATACTAACGGCACAAACTCTCCAAGAGGTTAATCCGGTTAGGGCATTAACGTGTAAACAGGGGTTGGTAGCCCTATTTTCTTGTCACACTCTCATTTCCAAACATGTAACTTTTCTCTCGAACAAGTTAATGCTATAATGGTGTATTCTATATGTTTGCAACCATAAGAATTTAATTAAAACAAAGAGAGTAATGATATAAGTAGCATGCGCATCAAGAATTCACAAACTCATAGTAATAGATAGTATATCAAAAGGCTTCCATAACCCTAACAGAGAAGTTTAGCTATGCATGAATGTAAAGGAAAGCAACGAAGACATCATCATCATACCATAACGATAACAATCTCACGATGGGTATGTATTGGCGTCACTATGATAATGACGTGATTTCCTCTCTAGCCGTTCTTGTAGCGTTGTTCTCTGTCTAAAGTTACAGAAATTGTAACGTGAATTGTCTAAAATTCGAATGAAAAGAAAATAGAATCGAATGAATAATAATGCTTGCTGAAAAATTCAGCAAATAAGGTTTTTATAACATCCTTGTCCTAGTCCTACTTGGTTACCGCTGCACCCCTAAGTATTAAGAAATACTAATTTTTCCCGGGACAGATTCTCCATGTATCACATTCAGTCCACAAGCTTCCAAAAGCTGCCTCCCTTTTTACGTGAAGTTTTACTTTGCTTCCCAAACCACAAAGTGCTGAAATCTTCATCATTAATACCTGAACATGCTAATCACGTTGGTTAGCTCACTTACAGGAAAACGGACTAAAATTGCAGGAATTATATATTTTATCCTCTAAACTTAGCCTAAAATATGGGTAAATCATGGTGCTTAGGCGTGTAAATACGCCCAACATCAACACCCCACACTTAAAACTTTTTTTGTCCTCGAACAAAATATTACGTCCATGCAATCATCTACTTAGAATTTCACAGTAACAACACAAAATGTTCAGCAAGACATGCACGACAATCATTAACAACGAGTAGTTTTCTTAATCACTACTAGAAATAATTCAACATCCAACATAGACTTGTGATGATGGTTAATTCGTATCCACAAGTTAAGTCACAATGAATCATATAAAACTACCAAAAAATCATCAACCATGTGTGTCTCACACAAGATATCACCCATAATCACTCACAAGTTTTGCATTTTTCGAAACATGGGTACAAGATTCTCCTTGCTCTCACTCTCACAAAGAATTCTTATGTTGTAACTGATGACAATAGGCTTGCCCTTAGTGTAATGCTCTACTAATATCAGAATGCTAAGCTTAGGATAAAATAGGTCTTTACAGGTTGTAATGTAGGCTAAGGGATAGGTAGGACTATTTTGGCCAGAAATAGCGACTATGTTCCCTAAGATCTTTAATACACTACGTTATGTCATTAACACTCTCTTTAAAACAACCCCTCTACTTTCCTTTTATCTACCACCCCTTTTCACCTATTTTGTTATTCAATTATAAACACAACTATCTTTTTATTTTTATTTTTTTTCTTTTTTATCTTTTTTTTTTATAAAACATAAAACACCTCTATGATAGCCACTCAATTTCATAACAATTTCAAGTACCAATACACTCTAAGGAATCACTCTCACCCAATTTCCTCTTATTTTGTCACATGACTTTACAATTTAAAGTGCTTGGGAATTTGGATCAAATTATGGTCTTGAAAAAAAATGGATTAGGCTACATATGAGGCTGTCAAAGAAAATAGCTAAAGGCTCAAAGGGGGTTAACTAGGATAATGTACACGGGTAGGTAAAAAGAAGGTAAACAATCACAGGCTGCCAAAGAAATGCCTAAATCATCTCCTAAACTCACACTCTTTATTTCGCTTTACACACACACCGGGCAAGTTCTAGCATCAGTCACAACACAGAATATACTATAACCTCACACACACAAGGCATATGGTCAACTTTATTGGGAGCAGTATAGACTCTTGACCCAATAGATGAAGGAATTAAACCACACATTTATCACACAGTAAGTGACACTTATAGCCTAAACGTTTCAATAGTAATGATTTCAGCACAAACTCTTATCATAATACCATGGCGCCTATCAGAACAATTTCATGCAAATCTAAACTAACTAATTACGACTAATTAACATAAACAAACATAAATAAATGTAGGCAAATAAGTACAGCATACAAATACCAGCACCCCACACTTAGACGGGACACACTGCCCTCAATGGAAAATTAATAAGGAAAGCCTAATTAGTCGAACTCCTCCTTACTGTCTGGGGTCATACCCCCACATCAGAATCATCATCAGAGTCGTCGTCATCAGAGTTAACCTCTACGTATGAGTCTGGCTATCAGCGATCATCGTCAGTCGGCACATGATCATCGAGAGGTTCCTCAAAATATACACCTACTCCACACATAGCCCGCGCATACTCATTCATCGGGTAGTCATAATCCAACTGCTGGAGCTCTACATCAGTTGGATCACGTCCACCACTCATCATGGTAAACCTCGTCAAACCATATAAATGGCGGAAGAAGCTTTCGTTGTGAGCATGTCTTTCTGCAGTGGTCAGGTTGATACCATGCATAGTTTTAGGATCTTTAACCTTCGTAAGATCAACCTTCTTCGGGTTGTGTGGAAGCTTATGATCTGCAGGTTCCTCTTCAATGTCCTCCTTCCTCAATATCGTAGTCAACAAATTACCAAAGCTGAAGTGGGACCTCTTGTGCAGCCTAGCCTTACGCATTGACGATCGTATCACCGCACCAATGCTGATGGGAATATTAGTCATCAGAGAGTACACCAAGCATACCCTATCACATATGATCTTTGTGTACTGTGTCCCTGGAATCAGGAAAGAGTTCACTATCCTCAACCATATGCAAGCTTCTCTATTCAAGGAAGCATACGGGAAGGTATTGTGCCGACCGGTATCCTTGTGATGATTCCAACGTGCCATTGATCTAGTTCCGCACAGTGCGTGTCTGATTACCCTTTACGGAGGTCTTTGTTGAATCTCCTTGAGTGGTGATGGATCGACAGATGAAAGACCCAGAAAAGTGTTGAAAAACTCCGCATTCAGTTGCAAGACTTGGCCCCGAATTTTCACTTCACTTCCGGTAGTCTTTGGGGACCAATTTGCATAAAACTCTCGCGTTGGATCAAGATTGCACTCTCCCATATCTTGGAAAATGAAATCAATATCTAGCTCCATGATTTTAGCTAGAATGCGAGGTTCTCTCTTCGCTAGACTCTCATTTTGTATCAACTCCACGTGAACATATTTTTTAAATTTGTTGGTCTTGTACCACTTCTTTACTTCCTTCTCTAGGACCCACTTTATCCCGAAAGTGCGTCGAGGTATTTGCAGTGAGGAGGATTCAGCTTGCTCTTTTCTTTCTCTTTTCTGACCTTTCGATAAGGTGGACACTTTTTCTTTCCCTTGTCGTCCATTTGGTGACATTCTACCTTTTTCTCCTTTATTCCTAACTTACCACCTTTAACATGGCTCACTTTCAACTCATAATGTTGGACCAATCTCCTCTTTTTTACGTATTTTACCTACACTTACTCAAAAATAATAAAAATGATTAGAAAGATGGGTTGCCTCCCACCAAGCACCTTAGTTTTGGTCGTGGATCGACTCTTCTTTTTGGATTTTTATTTAACAAAAACAAACTCCTAAGAAAAGAAAACAATTAAAAATGATGGGTTTCCACCCATGTAGCGCTTGATTTATTGTCGTGGCACGACATAGTTACCTCGATTACTCAGACTTCATTGAGATAGATGATGGCTCATTTTCTGAAGGGATTCAGATGCTGTTGATGCTTAATTATAGGCATACATATCCCAGGAGGGATACTAATTATATCATCAATAATCCAACCTATAGCTCTCTTGTACCTCTTTAGAGCAGAGATGAGAGCCTCTACGTGCTGTTCACCTAAATCGGCCGCAACAATAACTGGAAGTGTATCACCACTTCCCAAGAATGCATACCTTAGATGACTGGGGAGCTCTTTTAATTCTAGCATTGGTGGCTCTTCAATGGAAGTCTTCGCTGTTGGTGAAGATCGATTCTTAAGATCAAGGTCTAGCTTCTTAGGAGCATGAGAATAGGACCCTATTCCTATTAGAGAACAAATGGTTTCTTCATATTATTCAGCCTCCTCACGCTTAAAATTCAACAGCACAGCATACAATGGCTCAACAATAAGCTGCTTCTCTACAGATAAATCTTTCTCATCCTCATAATAAACATCCGCTACAGAGAACACATCCATATATTTGGGCTGCTTCATTGATTTGCATACATCAAAATGGACCACTTCTTCATTTATCCGGAATAAAACTCATTAGCTCATAAATTAATAAGCACACTTCCAGTTGCAAGGAAGGGAGGCCCCAAGATTATGGGAACTTCAGAGTCCACCTCACAATCCAAAATAACAAAGTCTGCAGGAAAAATAAAGGAAGAAACCTTTACAAATACATCATATAGGATACCAACAAGTCGTTTTACCAACCTGTCTGCCATCATGAGCCGCATATTGGTTGCTGTAGGATCGCCCAACCCCAACTTTTTGTAAATGGATAGCGGCATAAAATTGATGCTAGCACCCAAATCGCACAATGCCTTTGCAAAATTCATAGATCCCACCGTGCAAGGAATAGTGAAAGCACCAGGATCTGCCTTCTTCTGTACTAAATACCTTGTGGTAATTGCACTGCAATGATGAACATTATCAGCCAGCTCATAGCTTACTTCCTGCATCTTTGTCAAAAGGTCCTACATGAATTTAGCGTACCCAGGCATCTGTTCCAGCGCCTCCACCAAAGGAACATTAATAGTCATCTACTTCAACTTAGTCATATATTTACTGAACTTGGTATCATCAGCTTTCTTCTTCAGTCTCTGAGGAAAAGGTGGTAGTGGAAGGGGAATAGTTTTCTCCACCACTTTCTTTTTAAGTTACTTCCAATTATCAACCTTTTCAGGAGTGTCATCAATCTTCTTCTTCAGTCTCTGAGGCAAAGGTGGTGGTGGAAGGGGAATAGTTTTCTTATGAACGCTCTCATTTTGATTTTTAGCTTCTACAGAATCATCATAATCTACATCAATAACATTCTCCTCTGTATTATCAACCACCTGCTTGCCTTTGGATGGATTTTCCAACACTTTACCGCTCCTAGTAGTAATAGCCATACATGATCCATCATTCCTTAGATTTTGCACGGTGTCGCTAGGTAAGGTGCCGGCCTTTCATTGGTTGAATGCCGCCGATAGTTGACTCATTTGTTGTTCCAGTTGTTTTATTGTAGTGGAATGCGAGTCAACCAATTGGTTCATTGAGGACAAATCATTTACTACTGCAGTTACTCCCATGTTGGTTGCCTCCACTCCTTTCAATAGCTTAGCCATCATATCTTCCGTGGACATCTTTCCAGAGCCAAATGCCATGGCCTCACAGTTTCCAGGATGAACATAAAAACCACTCCTGTCAGTCTTATTCTTCCAACTACCTTGACCACGGTCTTTGTTTCCAGATTTATCATAATAGTTTCGACCTTGGTTTCCTTGGGCATTACCTCGAAAACCCCCCTGATTATTTAAATAATTTGCTTCCTCCTCAACATCGGATTCATCTCTTCCTTCTGATACAATAGCCTTGACTTTTTTGGTCTTCCCTGATAATAAATGCTTGGTAAAAAGATCAATCTGTGTTTTCATGTGAGCCATATCCTGTTCACATTCCTCTTCTCTTCGCCTCTGTTCTGTAGTCATGCCAATAGATACAGTAGAGCTTGATACCTCAGAATCCATGGTATGCCAAGCTCTACTCTGCTTTGTCATACGATCTAGCATATCACTTGCCTGAATAAAAGTAAGGTCCATAAATGACCCTCCTGCAGCATTATCAACCACTGGCTTAGTCACCTAATTCAAATTCCTGTATAATATCTCTATCAAGTGGACATTGGTCATATGATGATTTGGGCACTGCATAAGCTTCTTTTTGAACCTCTCCCATGTTTCGTGGAGAGCTTCAGTTGGAAGCTATCAAAAATTGCTGATCTCATCTCTTAATTGTGCTCTCTTAGATGGCGGATAGAATATTTCTAGGAAAGCATCTTTTAGTTGCCTCTAATTAGTGATAGAGTCAGGAGTTAGCTCGTTCAACAATAGAGTTGCTTCTCCAGATAGAGATAATGGAAATAAGCGCAGCCGGATTGCATTCTGTCCAACCCCTGGATTGTTAAAAGCCTTTTATGTTGAGATAAAATTAATCAGATGCATATTTGGATTGTCTCCTGCAAGTCCACCAAACAACCCTTTGGGTTACAATAGCTGAATCATGGTGCTAGTGATATTGAACTTGACTCCGGGAGGCAAGGGCGGAGGAATAATAGCTCCAGTGGCACCAGCCCCATCCAAATCATCATAATATCATCAAAAGAAATCTGCATAGCTCGACATTCAGGTCTCAATCTAGCTTGACGATCTCTTCTGTTCACAGGTACCACTACCTCATTAGCATGTCTCAAGTTTAGTAACTCATCATCACCCAGGTCCTCATCATCAGGATTTGTTGCGCGCCCTGGGTTATCAATATTCTGTTGGTGTACTTGAGCAACGGCCAATGCAGCTAATCTAGCCTGCTCTTGTTGAGCAGCCCTTCTTTAAATGTCTCGTTGTGCCTCCATCCTGCCAATAAGTTGCGGTTCAGGATTTATGGGTAATAATGGCTGACCTGAATTTCGAGTATTTGGCATGCACTGAACAAAACTTGAATAAAACAAAAACAACAAGCAAAAAGTAAAATTCGAGAATCTTTGACCAAAGGGTCTAGTAACTACCACAAACTTAGTAGACAACCGTATTCTCCGATAACGACGCCAAAATTTGATAACGCCCAAACTACAGCTCTCGTAAGAGTGTAAGCGGTTGCTGTCAAATTTAGAACCCAACTGGGTTAGGTGTCGAATCCTACAGGGAATACTTGGTCACTAAGTGTTGTAATTGTTTGCAGACTGTTGGTCGAAAATTCTACGAAAATGGGGAGATTTAATTGTGGCGTAAATTAAGAGTATCAAAGTAACGACTAAAGCGATTAATGTAGTAAGATTTAATCACAGAGAATAATAAGTTAGGGTTATGTCCACCTTCTGAGTTCTACGTATCTATTAACTATGAGTAATGCGGAATTTAAACATGCATGCACTTATAGAGATTCGTATTCTAATGGTAAATCCTAGTGTTTCTCAACCATCCAGGATTATTTTACTTTAACTCTCTCGAGCTTAAAGTATATACTAACGGTAGAAACTCTCCAAGAGGTTAATTCGGTTAGGGCATTAACGTGTAAACAAGAGTTGGTAGCCCTATTTCCTTCTCACACTCTCATTTCCAAACATGTAACTTTTCTCTCGAACAAGTTAATTCTATAATGGCGTATTCTATATGTTTGCAACCACAAGAATTTAATTAAAAAAAAGAGAGTAATGATATAAGTAGTATGCGCATCAAGAATTCACAAACTCATAGTAATAGATAGTATATCAAAAGGCTAATCACGTTGGTTAGCTCACTTACAGGAAAATGGACTAAAATTGCAGGAATTATGTATTTTATCCTCTAAACTTAGCCTTAAATATGGGTAAATCATGGTGCTTAGGCGTGTAAATACGCCAAACATCAATACCCGATGAATCCATAAGATATAATGATGTTATGATGATGCCCGGTGAATTTGGAGGTTATGTTGATGTTGTGATGATGCTGGGTTAATTCGGAAGAGGTAATGATGTTATTATAATACCGTGTATGGTGAGCATATATGAATATATGGACATATATGGAGTTATACCATGTGTGGCTAAACCTATTTGTATACTTGGGATATGATGTCTTCCTTGGTATATTATTAATCATTCTTTGTCACTAATCACTCGTTAAGAGGTGTGACCCATATTAATTATAATTAGTAACTAAAAGTGGATTATTCCCAGTATTAGGTTACGGCTAATTGATATGTGTTTGTGTAGAACCAAGGGCTCACCTAGTACACATACTTGACTTGGATAAATGGTAATGTTATGGAATTTTTTCTAATAAAATGTCTTTTGTGATAACTAGTTTTCTCTAACAAATGACTATGACTTGTGTGTTAGAAGCCTATTAAACTAGTTGGTGGACCTTACTTGGTTAAAATATGAAAACTCGTCCTTAAGGTTGTAATATGCCTAATGATATTGGACATAGAATTGTAAGATGAATAGTTAAGTTGACATCTTGCATGTGACACTGTGGTGGCTTAATTAATGACTTATATAATGTGGTTGCTAACTAGAAATATCCTTGAGATAGATGAATAAATGATAGTGTTGCTTGTAGCTTTTCCTTGTTTGATGACTAGTAAACTATAAAACTTGTAAACTATTTTTTCATGGATATTGAGATTAGCTAATATAGACAAGACTTGGAGCTCATCAATGAGATAGAGAATAAGTAACTATATAACTAAGCTATGGTGATATCAATTTTGTTGTGCTAAATTGTGGTATTGATTATGATTGTAGACCATGGTAAGAGGCCATGGTGGGAATGTGCAACCCGCGGCTTTTGTGAGCTTCTTCTGTAGTTGTTCCTTGATATATTGATGGATTGACCTTTCGATGTACTCTCTGGTAGTATGGAACACCGTGACGAGTTCTTAGTGGTGTTCTTTTGCGTGTACTTCCTGGCGGTATGGTACATCATGGTAATTTCTTGTGTTTTATATTCTAATAATGGTTGGTGTTGATTATGGTAAATACATAGTTGTTATTTTGTATATGTCGCTTTACTCTTCTGAAATGATTACTCATTTGTATGATGATTATGGTATATGTTGATATGATACGTTATGCTACTGACATAGTAGATTAGTTATTTTACATAGTAATATCAAAGAAGATTCAGGTTCAATCTCATACCTTGAATTTAAGTTATTGTCTTACTTTATATCATCCTTATATTATAGTTTAGCTTAGTCGGCCAATGATGTCTACTGAGTACCCATGTTTTGCAACTCATACTACACTTCTGTACCTTTTTGGTGTACACCTGAGTTCTAGTTGCCATCATTGAGTCAAGATTATACCTTATTGATCATCATGAGAAAGGGTAAGCTCTTTGATTTTGAGTTTCCATTTTTCCCCTCTATTCTTATTTTTTCTTTTGTATTTGAGATTAATGCATGAAAGCATTTAAGACTATTTAAGCTTATTAGACATCGAGTTGTAATTTCTATTTTTAGAATTAGAGTGTTCTTGTACTTTTAGTATCAGGTCGGGGAATCGGCATTCAAATGTCAGTTGTTTCTTTTGTGGAATATTATTGTTGTATTATTTTCCTATATAGGTTTCGTGTTAGAGATTTCCACCAAGGTAACCCATTGTATTAGCTTCGGTTTAAGGTCTTGGCTAACCTACTGGTGGTTTATGGTGGTGCCATCATGACTAGGAAATTAGGTCGTGAAAAAAATTGTGTCAGAGCCTAGATTTCATGGGTGTTACTGGTATATGATCGAGTGTCTAATAGAGTCCTGCGGATCAAAACATGACGTCCATTTCCTATCATCAAGAGTCTATGTGACCTTCTTAGGAGTTCTTTATTTTCTTTCATTCATATCATGCTAAGAGTCTGAGTTGGTTTGTAGTATGTTTTCAATAACTCAATATTTGTCATGGGGGTGACTTGGGAGCTTAATTATCATCTTGAATCATAATTATATTCAATATTAAGTTAAGAATTTCTTTAATTCATGCTTGAATTTCTTCATTTGGAGCCAAAACCCCAATTTATCTTAGGGCTTGATTTTATCCCAAAGTATGCTTAGTATTCACCCATTCTTTGAGGGTTATGATTCCTTGTTCATATGTGAACATTAGATTGGCCTCGAAAACTTATTTTCCATATGTCGGACCCATTTATGGTATTGGTGTCTTTTTGAACCCAGAGTACAATAGTTCAATATAGGTATCATTAGACTCGTATCAATTAACATATTATGGTTTTTATAGTGTGATGGCATTTTAAGGATTGTAAAGTGAAAACGAGCATATGGTGCATGATGTGAGGTTTTGTGGTTTTGCCTTGAGGTAGGATTTTGTCTAATATTCTTTAAGATGATGTGTGATATATGTTGCATGTGAATATGGATATTAGGATTTATTATGAGTAGGATACCTTGATCTTGATTGTTGAGTTTTGGGGAATAAATGAGGTTTTTGGATCCGTAAGATGGAATGTATATAATCTTTTTGTATCCTAGTGCCTTCTCTCTTTAGTTTAGATTAGTTATAACATGGATATGATATAATGCTATGTTTTGAATATGATTTTATCATTTAAAGCATGATTTGTATATTTAGACTTATTGGGCTAGTGTGGTAATCTTGAAATCGTAAGTTGAGTAGAGTTGACTTGAGTGCACTTGTTTATAGTCAAAGTTGCTATTTTAGGCTTGAATATGGATCTTACATAACATCTAGAAGATAAACTAGATACCCTAGCCTAGTTTGGTGTATAGTATTCCTTATTATGGAAATTGTGGATTAGAAGTGGGTTCATTTGGTCCACTTAGGCCTAACTTTATGTTTAGTCCGATGGACTAAGTTGTGGATTTTAGACATAGATGTCGCAAGTAAACCTTAGAATAAGGTTACTTCATAACTTGGTAACTTTTATTGATGTTCTCATATTATGGCTTTTGAGTAATGGTTATGATACTCCTTATGGAAGTGATATTGGTCATTTAGAGATGATATTCATCCCAGATGCATTATGTGGCCTATAGAGATGTTATTTTCTATTAGAATTGATGATTTTCCTATAGAGTTGTTATTTCCTCTTCGACTTGATGATTGGCCTATAGAGATGCTATTTCCTCTTGGACTTGATAATTGTCCTATGGAGTTGTTATTTCCTCTTGGACTTGATGATCGGCCTATAGAGATGCCATTTCCTCTTAGACTTGATGATTTGCCTATAGAGATGCCATTTTCTCTTAGCCTTGATGATTGTCCTAGAGAATATTCCTCGTTGTCATGATGTATGACCTATTGATATATGATATCCTGTAGACAATTATATGTCTTTCTATATTATTCCTCCTAGATGTGAGATGACTCTTGTGTGAGAGATAATGACATGCTTATCAATATTATGCCTCCTATATGTGAGATAATTAAGGATATGCTACGGCTTCTAAATATGATTATTGATATGAGTTCTGGATATATGTATGGGCCTAAAGCCATGATTATGATGTTATGGTTATTTCAGATAAATTAATAGACCAAAGGCGGTGTTATGATATTGATTGAATAGTCAAGAAGTATTTTCATTATAAATGATGTGATTACAGTCTGTGAATATAAATATGTATATGTTAGTACACTCATCTCTTTGGTATGGGATAGAGGAAGATACGGTATGACTCTTATTATTCCACTGATTGAACATGTAACACCATGATAATTTCTAATATTTATTTTAATATTTTAAATGAGTATAACACTTAATCTAGGAAGCATTGCGTGACAGAATATTGGTGATGACATGCATAGATATTGTACGTTCATGATTATTTACCATTAAAAATGATGTGATTATAGATGAAATGTGATTTTATGACTGCTCTTCTTGTTAGACGGTTAAGCTATGTGGTAACTAGTTGTCTATTAGGGGACTATAGCACTTGATGGCTAGGAATCTAATATATTAGTTAATGAATCTTGCTTGGTTAAAATATGGTAGCTAACGATGGTTATTTAATGAATGATTTGTGTTAATAAAATATGGTTGGGTGACAAGTAGTAATGTGTTGTCTAGTAATGATTAACGGATATAAGATGAGTAGTTGATCATAATAAATGGTGCATTAATGACATTTTTGGTCAAATGATGAACCTTGACTAGATGTTAGATGTTGACTATTAAATAAATAGTGCTTAGTTGTTATCTCGGGAATAAGGATTATGTGACGGATAAGGTTTGGGCTAATAACTAGAGGTTATGTGATGACTAGTGAACTAGTGATTCTATTATAATAAGTGTTAGATAACTAATAAAAAGTGTTTGGGAAGGATTGATTAGATAGATATTCTATGGTGATATGATTATGTTTATGGGTATTTTAGTGTATGTTATTCGATAATGTCTATTGTGACGCTCATACCCAGAAAGGCCAAAGACTATATTGATGATGCGTTGATACCCCGCAAGGCCGGAGGTTAATTATAATTATGAAGGTCCTGATGAGAACAGTTAGAACATGTTGTGATATTGACTATGTACATGGCATTCATTCTTGCATACTAATAACTTATCACCAGGATGCACCTATGTCTATGCGCCAGTATGGGATAGTTGCATAAATAGGGGTGAAGAATATGTCTTGTATTATTGTATGTTTATTGAACCTTCCATCTTGGGGCGATGGGGGTACGCATAGGCTAGTCTAGGTATTTGGTTGCCTGGAGTAACCGGTTATTAACACTGTTATTGATATTTTTTGTTATCATTGTCATAATCATTATTATGGCTAGCTTATGATAGTTTGGTCATTGATCAAGTATCAGGATTTAAGGTACATTTTAGGCCTCTTATATCTTATTGTAATGCCCCAAAAGTACACCTTGGAAGATACATGATGCTTACGATTACAGGACACCACAAGCTTACCCATGATACTGGTACCTGATTTGAGCACTGAATTAAACTAACAACAAAAGAGTATAATGCGAAATTTAATTAAAAAATTCCATAAGGTTTTAAATAATAGTTCTAATAATATCTGCAAAACGATGCTGATAATACTAATAAAGCGACTGATAATGACAACTGAAAACTAACTATCCGTCTGTATTAGTCTGAAAGCCTCTAAACTGATTGACTGTGGAGTTGATAGGAAAAGCTCCCAACTAACTCTGACTGACTAAATAATTGAACTACTGACATAAGGTAAATCGTCCTCGAAGGATGAGGACTCACCATAGCTGCTGTTGCTGATGCATTGGAAAGTCGAAGCACAATGGAGAATCCGAGCATACAAACCTATGATATGGGACATCATAGTGCAAGAAATGAGTATGTAGTCAGTACTTTTTACGTACTGGTATACTATATAGGGTTAGGCAGATATAAACAGGCTCATGTACAAAAATAATAACTGACCGAAAAATATAAGATAACTGAATAACTAGTATGAATATATGAATACTGTATAATCTAAGAATACATGACCAAGCATATAACATATTTCTGACATAGTCTATAAACTGAAATAATGAAATCTGATAACTGAATAACTGATAATTGTATCCTATAAGTCAATACAAACCTGAACTGAGGTATACTGAATACTGAACTGAGACTGTGGGAGCTATCATCTAACAAACATGCCCAACTCTGAACTGATTGGATTTCAGCCTATAACCTAAGTTCAAAGGGTTTTAGTACCATGCCACGAGTACTAACAACTTATATGTTGATCCGCTAAGATACTGATAAACCAGGATGTCAAGCCTAAACTGATGGGTAACACCAGGGCGGAGTCAAGCCTAATATGACGAGCCCCCTGGGAGGTAGTCAAGCCTAATCTGATGGGTGACTCCTCATCCTAAGATGGATACACAGTTATGGAATAGAGACTTCTACTAACGGCTCTGCCTGGATGATGGGGAAGCTCCATCCCTGCATTCTCTCGATTCTAAATCCTACTCCCAACTGATGGACACTGAATTCTGAACTGATCTAAGTTTTACTGATTATGATGATTGAAGAAATTAATAATGCTCTTGGTATATTCTTAAATCATTTTAGGGGTATTGAAAACTATGTAAAACAGCTAATTTTTAGGTATTTAAACTCCCAGGACACGATAAGAATAATAGCCAGATTGTACTAAAACTTTGAGGACATGACATGTAGTAAATATTCAAAACTCACTCTTTGAGGAATTTCATCAAACACTTGTAAATCATGTCTTTAGCATGGGAACCACAATATTTAAAATATACTATAATGCATTCTACTTGAAATAGTTTATAATTTTAACTTGAAAATCAAATTGTAAGAAATTCATGGACTTAAGCATGGAATGAGTGAAACATGTGGGAATAGCATAATGGCAATACTAAAACCATAATTGGGGATTTAACAATAAAATTTCATTCTCTAAACATGTAAGGGTTTATTTCAATGAAAATAGATTATAAACATCATGTATAATTGAAATTCATAAAAAAGCTTCATGGAGATAAATCATTATAAACATGTAATTTCATAATTTAGAACATAAACGATGGATTCTTTGACTATATGGATGAAAAAGGCCCATGGATGAATATCTAACATACCTTAACGCTTTGATCTTGAAAGAAAATTGACTTTTCTTGCATGTTCTTGGATTGAGAATTATTTCTTGGCTTTCTTGAAGAAGGGCTTGAAACTTGTCTTTGGGAGATGATCTTGAGAGAAAACCATATTTTTTCTTGTTCTTGAGAATGGAGAGGAATATGAGTGATGAGAAACTGATATTTTATCAGTTAATAGGGTTTAATACATGATTTAAGTCATGGGTATGGGGTTTTAGGTGAGGTAAATACAAGAATACCCATAAAGAAACCAAAACAAAGAAGAAAACTTTGGTTGATGATTAAGGTTGATGGCCCGTCACTTAGGTGATGGCTCGTCACCTAGGTCGTCACTTTCAGGCAGGAATTTACCCCCTTCTACCATAGGCTGATGACTTGAAATGATGGTTCATCACTTATTTAATGGATCGTTATCTTGGTTGTCACCTAAGTGACGGCTCGTCATCTTGGTCATCACTTGGTTGACAGATAGATACTACAAAGTAAAATAAGCATAACATTCAACTCCGATGTCGGAATAAGGTAAAACCAGTTGAGTTGGAAAGAAGATTTAAATATATTTCTTTTGGTATATAGTAGGATATGTAAATCATTATGTACAAGGAGTAATTGTCATTTAAATTTGACCCAAGATGAAATATTCACTAAAACTTAACCAATGGAAACGTTCTCAACTCGTCTTTGAGTTTGGATATTTTGATGTGCTCGACTAATATAAAAGGACATTTTCACACTATATAATTGATCATTACAAATATATAGAAATAGAATCATTGGGTTCAGGTCTGTATACTTAGGGACAACGATTTGAATTTTAGCCTAAAAATATGGGGTGATACAATATCTCCCCTTTGGGAACATTCATCCTTGAATGAGACTGGTTAGACTTAGACTACTGTAATTAGGTAACTGAGAGCATATACTAGGCTTGAACAAATATGAATCTGAACATGACTACATAACTATGTTTGGGTATGATATACGAATGAACTGGCCGCATGGTTACATGCACTAAAATGAGTATGGTTATTAGGATGAGATAGAAACAAGAGAGTCAACTTATGAGTAACCACTACCTCATGATTAATGCGGTTTCTTGAAGTAAAGGTTAGAGGTTAAGGATATGAAAACTCGAGATATTATAATATCTCTCTCTTGGGATAGTTTGTCTCCCGAATGATGCTCATTTAACTGAATTACTAAGGAAAGAATGAGATGATGCATGGGACACTTATGAACTAAATATCTAGAATCTAAAATTGATGCATGATGCATGAACTGAACTGGATTCACAATCCACATGGATGAGAACAAACTATCTCTTAAAAGGGACATATTCCTGAACTTCAAATAGTAAGACTAGATCAAAAGATAGAAAAACCATTGGAACTTGCCTGTCTGACTGCTAATCTAAATTATTGGCTATACAGACAACCTCATATTGAAAGCTTATACTTAAATGGAGGATTTCTTCGACACTCTTTCTATGAAGTTCTAATTACTTTAGGGAGCAAAGAATCTTGGGCATGGTCTGAATAAGACATCTGGATAATAAATCATACATGGATAAAATTCTGTAATATGAAACACAGGCCTACAAAACATCATCTAGGATAGAGCTACTAAGCCTCATGCACTGCAACTACTAACTTTCAAGCTTAGACATACTCCTCGAATTCTCTCTCAACTATACATTCCACCTTAATACTGAACTTCTCCATAGACTACTGAAAATATTTACATGGGCACTGATAACTCTACCTACTGAAGTCTAAGTTGGATTGAATTCTCCCAATATGTACAAGCCTAGTCAAATCTACAAAATACACACATAACACTGTAATACTAGTCTGAATCATGAATTCAACACGCCCTACAATTTCACAACTTCTCATCTCATGAATAATTCTAATTTCTTTTTCAACAAAAAAATAGAACCTCTTACTGGCAATTCACTAATGCGTAATGCATTTATAAACTTACATACCAACATGAAATTCAAGCCTATCTTCATAAATACAGTATTGAGTAAAGAAAGCATGCAACAATCTTTCCATAACATAAAATATTTATTCTCTCCCATCTAACCAATTGCTCATCACTATATTATTTCAAAAAGAGAGGTCCCTAAAAGGCTAAAACATAAGGACGTGAAGCATGAATGAACACTAGACAGAACTTGACACTTAAAAGAGACCTGAGAATAGAATATCAACATCATGGATTCATCAAGAGACCTAAATGAGGATATACATGACATAATCTGAATTTCGCTGATCATTAGAATTGTAGCATGAGTACTAGAATTGAAAATATTGTAAAGCATGAATAGATGAGTCATGAGCTGCATGACCTAAGTTTGGAGTTCATAAATTTATGAAATACGATTTGGACTACTGGGTGAACTAGAACTCCTTTTACTAGGAACTAGAAGTGTACATGATTTTATATAAAGTCCACGAATATGAGCTATGATCATAGGGTTAATATGTAAGGCATGAGTAGATATTGTGATGATTGAGAAACCTTGCACTGAGGTAATAACGAGTTGGGCATCATCATCTCCTACTGCTTTTCTACACATATTGGCATCACTACTAGGATCTGAGAGACTGACTTGGTTACTTGTTCTATCATCTCCCTCTTATCTTATGACAATCATTCTAAGCCTATGAACCACTTGATCAACATCTCTAAACTGAACTAAAATCACTTTACTCTAGATTCCGAGATGTAACGATACTCATAAACATTAAACTCGCCCTAAAAGAATGCACCTAATATTGTAAAACCCTACCGTTGATACATCCTTCTGAGATAGAACTCTTAACTTTCTATAGCCCCAAATACATCATGTAACAACTTAAGAACTGACTAACTTAGAATTTTCAACTCTCTTTCTATTAGCTCAACCTTAAAAGATTTAAACTTAGATTCTAACACATAAAATATATATCCGAAAATAATTAATAATCATACAACTTTCATCTTAGCCTACAAATATCACATCTATAAACTTATATTTTCCGTACACCAGGAGAATTATTAATACACCAACATCAACAACACATATAATTTTGAATTACCAAACTTAAATTATTACATACACTATTTCAATCCTACTAATTCACCTTTCACACCACTAGCCAAATGGAATACATACTCTACTTAATCCGGATAACATTATCCCAACTCTACTACTACTGCTAAACTCCTGGGTTCATACTTCTAACTCTAGGTCATATGCTATCATAGGATTCTAAGAAGGGGTCTAAAAACACATCTGACTTTAGCTAAATGCACGATTTTCATGAATCATGAAGGAAACCTTTCATACTTTAGAATATAAAGGCCCTGATAGGATAATTTTTAGCCATCATATAATCCCATAACTGTCTGTGGGAACTATATGAGAAATTTTATATCTCTAAGGATTTAAGCTTGATTGTTTTTGTTACCATGAAAACAAGGCAAGGCTTGCATGAATAGAGCGAGAGGAGAATCTGTATAACTTTCTTAGAAGACCTTTCTATATCACGATCTGAGATATGAAAGAAGGGAAACTCTTTCTAAAACGTCTTGTAACCTCTTGTCCATAATTGTGGAACACTTCACACCCATTTACAAGACTCTACTCAATTCATCTTTCATACTCCATAGGATACTTTAAAATATTAGGCTTTGACACTAAGTTTGTATGCCCTAAAAGTACACCCTGGGAGCTACACAGTGCTTACAGTCATAAGTGACCATAAGCTAACCCATTATACTAGTACCTGCTGTGAGCACTAAATTAAATCGACAACAAAAGTTTATTTGGGATAATTTAATTTAAAAAAAGCCATAAGATTTTAAATCATAGTTCGAATAATGTCTACAAAATGACACTGATAATACTAATAAAATAAATAAAATTGACAACTAAACACTGACTAACTGTCTGTACTAGTTTAAAAGCCTCTAAACTGACTGAATGTGGAGTTAATGGGACAAGCCCCCAACTAACTTTGACTAACTAAATAACTGAAGTACTGATGAAAATGAATATAAGGTAACTCATTTTCAAAGTATGATGACTCACCATGGCTGCTGCTACTAATACACTAGAAAGTCTAAGTACGATCAGGAATTCGAGCATCCAAACCTATGATATAAGACATCATAGCATAATAAATGAGTATGTGGTCAGCACTTTAAATGTACTAGTATGTTACATGGGGTTAGGATGATATGAATGGGCTCATGTACAAAAATAATAACTGACCAAAAACATGAGATAACTTAATAACTAATATGAATACGTGAATATTGTAAAATTTGAGAATGTATGACCAAGCATATTACATATTTTTGATATAGTCTATAAACTAAAATACTAAAATTTGATTACTGAATAACTAATAACTATATGCTATGGTCAATGCAAACCTGAACTGAGGTATACTGAATACTGAATTGAGCCTGTAGGAGGTATCATCTAACCAACAGGCCCTATGATTGGGGTTAAAGTTATAGCCCCCATTGAAAGGGTGTTAGTACCATTCCACAAGTACTATAATGGTTGTATGAATCCACTAAGCTATTAAAAAACTAGGATGTCAAGCTTAAACTGATGGGTGATACCTAGGAAGAGTCAAGCCTAATCTAATGGGTGACCAATGGGAGGTAGTCAAGCCTAATCTGGTGGGTGACTCCTCATCTAATGTTGGTTACATAGTTTTCGAACACAAGGACTTCTACTAACGAATCTTCCTAACTAATAGGGAAGTCGTCATCCCTGCATTCTCTCGATTCTAAATCCTACTCCCAACTAAAGAACACTAAATTCTGAACTGATCTATGTTTAACTTATTATGATGATAGACAAAACTTATAACGCTCATGGTATATTCAGAAATCATTCTATGGGTACTAAAAACTAAGTAAAATAGCTAAATTTTGGGTATTTAAACCCCCGAGACTTGATAACAATAACAACAAGATTGTACTAAAACTTTGAGGACATGGCATGTAGTAAATATTCAAAACTCATTCTTTGAGGCATTTCACCAAAAACTTGTAAAGCATGTCTTAAGCATGGGAACCAAAATATTTAAAACATACTATAATGCATTCCACTTGAAACAGTTTATAATCTTAACTTAAAATTTAAATTGAAAGAAATTCATGGACTTAAGCATGGGAATGAGTGAAAAATGTGGGAATATCATAATTGGAATAAACCATACTTGGGTATTTAACAATGAAATATCATGCTTTAAACATGTAAGGGTTGATTTCAATGAAAATAGATTTTAAACATCATGTATAATTGAAATTCATAAAATCTTCATGGAGATAAATAGTTATAAACATGTAATTTGATAATTTAAATCATAAAAGATGGATTCTTGGACTCCATGGATGAATATATAACATACCTTAAGACATTGATCTTGAAAGACAATTGACTTTTCTTGAACGTTCTTGGATTAAGAATTATAATATCTTGGCTTTCTTGAAGAAGGGCTTGAATCTTGTCCTTAGGAAATGATATTGAGAGAAAACCCTAATTTTTAATTTTCTTGAGAGTGGAGAGGTTTATGAGTGATGAGAAACTAATATTTTATCAAGGTTAATATCTCATCACCAAGGTCATCACTTTAAGGTTTCAATTTACCCCCTACTGCCCTAGGCTAACCACTAGAGATGATGGGTCGTCACTTAGTTGACGGCTCATCAGCTTGGTCATCACTTGGTTGATAGATAGATACTTCAAATTAAAATGAGAATAACTTTCTACTCCGATGTCAGATTTGGAAAGAAGATTTAAATATCTTTATTTTGGTATATTGTAGGCTACATAACTCATTATGTACAAGGAGTAGTTGTCGTTTAAAGTTGACCCAAGCTTAAATATTCACTAAAACTTAACCAATGGAAGCATTCTCAACTCGTCTTTGAGTTTGGAGATTTGTATGACCTCGATTGATATGAACGGACATTTTCACATTATATAATTGTTCATCACACATATGTAGAAATAGAATCATTGGGTTCAGGTCTGTATACTTATGTACAACAGTTTGAATTCTATCCCAAAATGTGAGGTGTTACACTTATGATTGCTTTATTATGCATGATTATTTCATGTATAACCATGTGGATTAGAAACCCTAAGTATAATAGTATTTAAATCCTAATAAGTATTTTAATGAGATCTTAAATAAGAATATGATGATATAGGTTATGCTTTAAGATGACCTCATGTTAATATGTATATATATTTATATATATATATATATATATATATACCTATATAAAGATATGGTACTGCCATATATCCCTTCTTTCGTTGTTCATTTTGTTTAGTCGTTACTTTGCCTTGTATATTACTATATATCTTTCTTTCAACCCTTATTCGTATATATATCTGGGATATATGGTATAGCATTGACGTATATTGAATGTAGTTGGAATAAGATAGTTCACCCTAATACTTCCTTAGTTTTATTATGCTAGACTCTTGGATATGAATAGGATACTTTCCCCTTATTAATATCATTGACTTTTTATATAATTTTTGGACTCTTAGTTGTAGTTTTCATTCTATTTATATGTTTTTGGATACATGTATGATCATGATCATGACACTTTTCATGATCATGACACTTTTTGAGTATTTTTGAAGACTAGTCACTAAAAGGCCCTTTTCTCATTTTATCTATTATTGTAATGTATTGTAAATAGAAAATTGTAGAGTTTATTTGTTTCATTGCTTAATGATATTGAGAGAAAACTCCTCTTAGAGAGAGAGAGAGAGTCCCAAAACTATAACTAAGGTCATATACATGTGTGGAATCACTTCTGTGTTGTATTTCTTGATAGATTGGTGCTTGGGTGCTTGACGCATCTCTTGTGTCAATTGTAAGAGATAGGTGAATGTAGTGTGTAGTGTTAAGGGTCCAAGAGTTTAATATGTTCTTGGGTTCTTAAGATTATATCTATATTTGTCTATCTTTCTATCTTTATTTTGTTGTAACCATTGGTAGTGTTCTTGTTTTGTAACCTTGTAATCGTTCTATTGTTGAAATCTTATTGTGTTGTTCATATTATTCTTGTTGTTACATTTGTTTGGGTTGTCTATTTTGCTGTCAAATACACCATTATATCTTGTAGTCTTATTTTTGGTAGTGAATTCGAGAGTGGTCACCAAAGGGGTCCTCGGTTCTCCAAATTCGTGGACTATTTTGGTGTATGTTTTGTGCCTTTCCTTGTCATTCTTGTATCATTTGGTATCAAAGATTATGGTTAATTTTGTTCCAATAAAATCAATCTTGAGCTTGGTAGTTGAAAAAAATTATTTCTTGTGTTTGTTCTTGGCCAAAGAGTTGAGTTTGTCGTTGTTATATTCTTGGCTGAAATTTGTGAAGTCTAGGTCTACGGTTTATTTTGTTGTTATTGCTGTTTCTTGTGTCAGTTTCTTGACTCACTAACATAAAAGGTATCTAGATCTATATTCGGTCTTAAACTTATTAAAGTTTTGCTGTGAACAAAGACCTAGGCCGAATTTTGGTGGTTTATTGTGGCGGGTTGGGTCTTGGGTGTGTGGATGTTGTTGTTATTCTTGAAGGTTGTTATGAGCTTTTGTTGTTCTTTAGCTTTCATATTTTGTTAAAACAATAAAAGTGAATTTTAGATATAAAAATGGGAAGTATAAAGTTGTAAGACTTGTTGGTAAGAGGAGTTGAACCCATCACGTCATAGACTTTTCCAACCACTTTCCCTATTTCAAGGGCCTTGTTTTGTGGGAATTGTACAAGTCAAAGTCACACCTTTTTAAATATTGAAATTGAAAAAGGTTCTCAGACTTACACTTTCCCTACAATACTAATTTCATCCATTCCAAATTAAGAAGTGACCAAATCATCAAATTGATAATTGAAATTTATTGAACCTACGGCTAATTAGAGAGTTACACATTATCAAATTACTATTAACATGACAATTTTAAACTCAAAATTTTGATCTTTTATATTTATTTTGTTGTCTCTTTAGTATCGTTTGTTGATTCCATTTCTTACGTACAAGCTAGTCCTAGGTTGTAAGTTAGTCTTGAAACCATCCTTTGTGTTAACGTTCCTTTGTGTGCTTTTTTATTTTGAGTCATTGTAAACAATTACTTCACCTCTTAATATATCAAGCACAGGATACAATCAAGCTTGCAAATATTTATGAAATTAAGTGTGAGAGCACAAAGTGTGTGAGAGTAAAGTAAGGTTGTTTTGAACTAACGTGTGTTTAGTGTTGTAGGTTTTGTATTGTATTGTTGTGTGTGAAATTGCGGACTAATTTGGTGTCTTGATTGGTCTATAACTTGAAGGGTTATTTTTGGTACAACCACAATGGAACCCGAGGCTTCAAATGCTCTAATGATGGACAATAATGCCATCAATCTCATTTTAGCTCGCCTCAAAACTATGTCCCAAGACATGGCTAGGTTGAATATGGGTATTGAGAAATTAGATATGAATATGGCATCAATGAATGGGAGATTAAAATGTGTGGAAATCCAAAGGAGTCGACCTTCGACCCCTCAAAACATTTCCCCAACTAATACTCCTGAGACCTTCCTCCAAATGCTATATCCACCAATTGCAACAAATCGAACCAATCTTTACTCCCGAAGCTGAGAACAAGATAGACAAAGCCATCCTCTACTCCACCAAATCCAACAACAAGGTCTTGGAACCCAAATACCACCACTAAACCCAAAACCTCCAATCCAACCTCCACTTGAGCAAACACCTCACTATCCAAATCCAATCCCGCCACTACAAGCTCTACTTAACACAAATAGACTCATCCATATTGAGGGCCATGGTAGGGGAGGACAACATGATGGTTCTGGGCCGTATGATTATGTTCACTTGAGAGAATAAAGAATGAGGAGTAGACATGGGGATTTAGGCCAAGAGGTGAGAGATGGCCACCCAAACCGAAATATAGGTCTCAATTCATCAAAGTGAGCCTTCCCATTTTTAAAGGTGAGAGTTATCCCAAAGTCGACCTTGCATGGGAGTTGTCTTGTGATAAATTCTTCCAACTTAATGATCTCACTAAATAAAAAATTGCTATGCTATAACTCACTTTTAAGGGTATGCTAATACATGGTGGGAGTAAGTTAAATTGTTTGGGAATGAGATGATTGGCGGACAACCTCCTCCTTGGTTTGCGTTGAATAACTTTATGAGGCAAAGGTACTTTCATGAAACTTATAGGTATGAGTTCCTTGACAAATTGTACAATTTGAGGTAAGGGATTAAGAGTGGCATGGCTTACTATGTTAAGTTTCAATAATTGATGTTGAAACTTGACCACCGAGGCGAGCAAGTAAGTCATGACATTGTATGCTTCAAGGTTGGGTTAAACTAGGGCATCTTCACTCACATGACACTTCATCAATTTGACACCATAGATAGCATCATCTATGCGTCTATAGAGGTTGACAGGGAGATCAAATAAAACTCATTCATGGTTGCTCAACCCGAGGCCACCAAGGCTGTCTAAAAACATCCTCTAAGGTATTAAGGTAAATTGAATTCTACTTCCAATCCCAAGGGATTTCAATGCTTTAAGTGTCAAGGGTGCGGGCACAAGGCTAGTGAGTGCCCAAACTGGAGAAATATAATCCTAAGGGAGGGTAGATTGTACTATCTTAGAGAAGAGGTGGGCATTGAATCAATTATGAATGATGGTAAACCGCAAGATGGAGAGCAAGAAGAAGCCAAACTGTAAAATGAAGAGTATGGAAAACATGTGTGGTCGGAAAAAAGAGATTTGAAGTGCCTTTCTGAATGAGGTGAACCCATGAATTTTTGGTCAAATTTCTCTCAAGATAGAGAGGATGATGCAAGTATTATCATGACCATGGAACTTTTTAAGTATTTTTGAAGACTATTCACTAAAGATCCCTTTTGTCATTTTGTCTATTATTGTAATATAGTATAAATAGAACATTGCAGGTTTTATTTCCTTGGTTGTTTAATGATAATGAGAGAACACTCCTCTTAGAGAGAAAGAGTCCCAAAACTATGACTAGGGCCATATACAAGTGTGGAATAACTTGTGTGTTACATTGCTTGATACATTGGTGCTTGGGTGGTGGACGCCTCTCTTGTGTCAATTGTGAAAGATAGGTGATTTTAGTGTGTAGTGTTAAGGGTCCAAGAGTATCATATGTTATTGAGTTCTTAAGATTATACCTCTATTTGTCTATCTTTCTATCTTTATTTTGTTGTAACCATTGGTAGTGTTCTTGTTGTGTAACCTTGTAGTTGTTCTATTGATGAAATCTTATTGTATTATTCATATTCTTGTTTTTGTTACATTAGTTTGGGTAGTCTGTTTTGGTGCCAAATACACCATTATATCTTGTTTTCTTGTTGTTAGTAGTGAATCCGAGATTGGTCACCATATGGGTCCTTAGTTCTCCAAACTTGTGGACTGTTTTAATGTATGTTTTGTGTCTTTCCTTGTCATTATTGTATCATTGTGTGTATCTTCATTGGACCTTTTGAGGTTCTCTACGCAGTGGGAGAGGTGGCCTATGAGTTAGCTTTATCTCCAGACTTTGTAGCTATTCATCCATATTTCCATGTCTCCATGCTCCTAAAGTATATTACTTACCCATCACATCTGCTTAGGAGGGACTAAACCCAGTTAGATGGTGATGTTAGGAAGCTGCATACTATTGAGATTCCTATTGTAATACCTCAAAGTTTCGTAAATAATTTTGTCCCAAGACTGTCTAGTATTAGCTTCTAAATTAAATGATGTTTATTCCTTGGGGAATTTTTAAGATTTTCACTTTTTGTCATATGGAAAATTCAATAGTCTTTCCATCGAAATTGCTTAAATCCCATAATCGGGTAAAAATTTATGACTATTTCAAGTTCCCATCGTAAAACAGTGCCATATTAGTCAGTGGCGCATCGGACCACAGGAGAAAAAGGTAATTGTCAAATTCCAGTAGGGGTCCGCAATAGTGGTGCATCGTACCAAAATTTTAGGTTGCAAATGAAGTGGCAACGTGATGGCTCCGCATCGCGCCATCCATCAATTTCCTAGTTGTCAAATTCTAGTGACACGACCCGAAACAACTGCGCCGCACCAGGGGTCTAATTCGGGAAAATTTTACTAAAATTAAAAGATGTGTCCCAGATTAAAAGGGTCAATTTCCCACCCCCATTTAATCCCTTTAACATAAGATTCACCTATTTGTCTTGTGGTTTAGTTGTAACCATGTTTATCTTGTTATATGATTCCCAAGTTGGAATATTTATGTGTTTTTCATGAAACTACATTAATAAGTGTGTGAAATACATAAATTGAATTATTTATAATGTGTCAATTTGATGATTAGGCCTATGCCCTAAGGGTGCATGCAAGGTGTTTGATAAAATGCCTAGGAGGATAGAAATTATGCACTGTAGCTTAATTGTGATCCAAAATGACTTCCATGCTATTCTTATGTATTGAAATTGTTTGTTGGATTGTTCATGAGTTAGTCATATGAAATTGTGCTATGTATACATGTTATCTTATTCACGTACCAAGCTATGATAATCAAATGCCTATGAAATATCTTCAATTATTGTATTATGGATTGTTGATGTTAATCATGTATTCAAGAATGTCATACTTTGTTAGTTTCCTTCCATTGAGCCCTGGGGTACTTGTACCCCAAAAATATATCTTTGTTCCTAGAGTCGGTGTCATGTTTTCACGATATCCTCAGTAAAGTCGTGATCCATAGAACTCAGTCAGTTATGTGACTCAGGAAAACTCAGTAATTCAGTAATCTCAATAGTATTCCGCTAGCTAACAGAACTCTATGAAATCGGTCTAATGCAGTTCAGTTAATCATGTTCAGTGTCTATTTAGATGGGAGTATAAATTAGCACCGAGTAAACCCAAGGATAGGAACTCACCTATTATATGAGGGTGTGACTCTTAGAAGCAATCCTTGCCTTCCAGAACTATGTAGGCAGCATAGGTTGAGACATCATAGCCTGCTATATGAGGGTAAATAAGGTGTCTTAACCTATTATATAATGGTTCTGAGCGTTCTTACTTAAGTTACCTATTATATGAGGGTTACTCACATATTGTCCTTACCAGTGGCGTGCTATTGAAAAACTTCCAATTGGGATTACAGATTGGACCCCAACTCATCCATAATGGCATATTAGAGGCATGTTAGTTAGATAACTACTTCCCACAGTTTTAGTTACAGAATCAGCACTGTCAGATACAATCAGTCAGTCTCAGTATTAAAACTCAGATAGTTCTACAAAATTCTGGACTGTCACATACAGTCAAATCAAAATAGTACGAAACTCAGCTATTTTCATTACATTCGGGACAATTAGATACAGTCACTAATATTATCAGTTATATTAGCCATCAGAACTTGGTTATCAGTCATATTAGTTACCAGTAAATTCATCTTATCACGATCTCAGATATAGTTACTATGTATTCTCATGTTCATATTAGTCGGTTAACTAGTATTGTTCATGCATATAAACCCCATGTATTCAGCCTACCTCACATGCATACCAGTACATTCAAAGTACTGACGCATTTGCACTATGGTATCTTATACCATAAGTTCAGAAGCACGAGCTCCATAGCATCAGTAGCATTCCAGTCTCTGCAGTCAGAGTTAGCAGTGAGTCCTCATCTTATGAGGATATGATCATTTCATTATTATCTCATTAATCAGTTCATTAGTTGGAGTTAGTTGGGGACATGTCCCATCAACTCCTCATTCAGACAGTTCAGTAAGTTAGAGTCTTTCAAAACTATCATGTTCAGACTATTATGTTATTTTAGTTTTGTTTTGGGTATTTTATACCCTATTCAGATGTTATATGTTTACCAGTTATGTTACATTCTTGAACTTTGTGGCCTTTCAATTCATGTTTCCGCAATCATATAGTATATTATGCAGTATACAGGTACAGATATTAGTTATGGGTTAGCTTGTGGTACTTCGGGACCATGAGAACTATGTAGCATTCTGGGTACCAGATATGGAGTGTTACAAACTTAGTGTCAAAGCCTAATGTTCAATAGTGTCCTAGGAAGTCTGAAAGTGATATCTAGTAAAGTCTTGTGCATAGAAGTGTTGCACGCCACATATATGTACAGGAGGCTATAAGATGTTTTACGAACAGTTTTCCTTCATTCAATATTTATGTCGTCCTAGTTAGAATAATCTCAAGTCAATCTCTTAATCTAATATGTTTCTCCCTTTATTCTACAGAATATGCCTCCTAAAAGAAGAAACGGGAATCAGTCAGCCCCTTATCCCAAAGAACCTTTGGGCGAACATATTTCTAATGCAGAGTTTAGAGCTGCATTCACTACTCTTGCTCAGTCAGTTGCCACTCAGAATGAATGACCAACTATTATTCCAGCCAACCCAGTGGCCAATTCAGCTGCAGCCAGTATTAAGGACTTCACCCAAATGAATCCTCCAACTTTTCTGGGGTCTAAGTCAAATGAGGACCCTCAGGAATTCATCTATCAGGTTTATAAGGTTACAGATGGTATGGGGGTGTCAGCTATTGAGAGTGTAGAGCTAGATGCTTATTCGGTGTAGGATATTGCTCACACTTGGTACAAAAAGTGGAAGTCAGAAAGTTTAGTTGATGCAGGACCTATAAAGTGGGAGGATTTTGTCACCATATTTTTAGAGAGGTTCTTTTCCTTAGAGATGAGAGAGGATAAGGTGTTAGAATTCATCAACCTCAGGCAGGGCAACATTACGGTGAAAGAGTATTCTCTTAAGTTTACTAAATTATCCAAATATACTCCTCATGAGGTTACAGATAGCAGGGCCAAGATGAGTAAGTTTTTTTCTGGGGTGAATGATAGTGTATTCAATAAGTGTATGTTTGCGATGTTTAATAGTGACATAACTTTATCTAGGCTTATGAATCATGCTCAGAAGATAGAAGATCAAAAGATTAATATGAGGGAGAAACAGAATAAGAGAGCAAGGATAGGTAGTTTCAAATTTGCTCAGCCCAATCAGAAAGAGGAAATTGTTCTCAGTTTCATCCTGAGCCGACAGTTGAAGCTCCTTCCTCAGACAATGCTCCATCTCCTAAGTTTAGGGATGGTAATAAACATAGATAACCATGCTCTAAGTCTCAGGGTATTATTAGCAGTGCCCACACCTATGACCTTTGGCAGACTTATGGAAAGCATCATTAGGGTATTTGCAGAGCTAGAAATCGTATTTTCTTAAATGTCGTAAGCCAGGCCACAGAGTCAAAGACTGTCCTCAGCGTGGTCCTCAAGATTAGCAGGAACGGTTCCTTATCTCAGTCCGATCACCCAAATCAGGAGGGTGCCACTTTCAGTGCTATTAGTGGGCAACGCCCAAACAGACTCTATGCTTTCTAGTCCCAACAAGATTAGGAAAATTCTCCTGATATGGTTACTGGTACATTACAGATCTTTCATGTACATGTTTATGCTTTGCTAGATCCAGGTGCTTCCTAGTCTTTCGTTACTCCCTATATAGCAGTTGATTTTGGAGTCAGCCCCAAAATTCTAGTAGATCCCGCTTCAGTCTCTACCCTAGTAGGTGAAATCATCAAAGCATGGTGGGTATACAGGAACTGCCCGGTTAGGATATTTTAGAAAGTCACCTCAACATATTTAGTCGAATTAGAGATAATGGATTTTGATGTTATTCTCGGCATGGATTAGCTTTATTCCTACTATGCCATAGTCGACTGCAGACATAAAATAGTCTAGTTCTAGTTTCCAAATGAACTCATCCTAGTGTGGAAGGGTAGTGTATTCATTTTTACAGGTCAGGTTGTTTCCTACCTTCGGGCACAGAAAATGATATCTAAAGGTTGTGTCAATCATCTTGTTTGAGTTAAGGACACTAGTTCTAAAACTCCCAACCTTGATTCAGTCCAAGTCATAAATGAATATTCAGATGTCTTTCCCAAATATCTTCCATAAATTTCTCCCAAAAGGGAAATAGACTTTGGCATTTATCATCTTCCAGATACTCAGCCTATATCTATTCTGCTATATAGAATGGCACCAGTGGAACTCAGAGAATTGAAAGAATAGTTAAAGGATCGCTTAGACAAGGGATTCATCATGCCCAGTGTGTCCCCGTGGGGTGCACCACTCTTATTCGTATGCAAGAAAGAAGGTTCTCTCAGAATGTGTATTGACTACCATCAGCTCAATAAAGTCACAATCAAGAACAAGTATCCTCTCCCCAGAATTGATGACTCGTTTGACCAACTTCAGGGTGCCAACAATTTCTCTAAGATAGACCTCATATCAGGCTATCATCAGCTCAGAGTCAGAGGATGTTATATTTCGAAAATACTCTTCTGTACTCGGTATGGTCACTTTGAATTCCTAGTCATGTCCTTTGGTCTTACCAATACCCCAGCAACTTTCATGGAGTTGATAAACCGTTTGTTCAAGCAGAACATGGACATGTTCGTCATAGCCCTTATAGATGATATTCTTTTATATTCCTACAGTGAGCGTGATTATACAGACCATCTCAGAATCGTAGTTTAGACTCCCAGAGATCATCAGTTGTTTGCCAAATTCAGTAAGTATGAATTTTGGCTAAGGTTAGTAGCATTCCTTGGCCATATCATTTCAGGTGATGGCATTAGAGTAGATCCTCGAAAGACCAAAGAGGTATGAAATAAGACCAGACCTATCTCTCTATCAGATATTAGGAGTTTCTTGGGTTTGGACGGCTATTATAGGTGGTTTGTTGAGGGATTTTCTTCTATTGCATCCCCTATGTCCAAATTTACCCAGACGAAAGTCAAGTTTTAGTGGTCAGATCCTTCCACAAGAGTTTTTAGTAGTTGAAAACTCGAATCACCTCAGCTCCAGTCCTAGCTTTTCCAGATGGTTTAGATGGTTTCATAAAGTATTGTGAGGCATGCAGAGTAGGTTTGGGTTGTGTCCTCATACAGCATAGTAAGGGCATAGTCTACACCTCCAGACTACTTAAATCCAACAAGAAGAATTATCGTACTCATGATCTTGAGTTAGCAGCCGTAGTATTTGCCTTAAATATTTGGAGGCATTATCTATACAGAGCTCATGTAGATGAGTTCACAGATCATTAGAACCTTCAGTATGTCTTTTCTCAGAAAGATCTCAATCTTTATCAGAGAAGGTGGTTAGAGCTCTTGAAAGATTATGACATAAGTATCCTTTATCATCTGGGCAAGGCCAATGTAGTGGCCAATGCTCTCAGTAGACTGTATATGGGTAATGTTACTCCTGTTGAGGAGAGTAAGAAGAAGTTAGCTCAGGAAATCCATCAGCTTACCAGACTAGGCTTTCGCTTAGTCGGTATAGAAGAGGGTGATATATAGCTGCAAAGTAGTTCATAATCATCTCTAGTTTTCAAGGTGAAAGAAAAGTAGGATAGAGATCCCAGTTTAGTCAAATTTAAAGAGTCAGCTAAGAATCAGAAAGTAGATAGTGTTCTACATTGTCAGGGTCGTTTGTGTGTTCCAGCTATAGATGACTTAAGAAAGTGAATTCTTATAGAATTACATAGTATGCACTACTCTATTCATCCAGGGGCCACAAAGATGTACTGCAACTTATAGGCCATCTATTAGTGGAGTAGGATGAAGAGGGATATTGCAAAATTTATGGCTAAGTGCTCTACATGTTAGCAGGTTGAGATAGAGCATAAGAAGTCTAGTGGACCTATGTAGGAGTTCATTATTGCTACTTGGAAGTGGGAAAAAGTGAACATAGACTTCGTGATGGGTTTGCCTCAAACTAGTGATCAACATGATTCAGTCTGGGTCGTTGTAGATAGGATGACCAAGTTAGTTCATTTTCTCCCAGTTCATACCTCTTATTCATCTGAGGATTATGCCAAACTCTACATCAGAGATTTGGTCAGATTGCACGGTGTTTCATTTTCTATTATCTCAGACAAAGGTACCCAGTTCACCACTCATTTTTGGAAAGCATTCTAAAAGGGTCTTGGTACCCAAATTCATCTCAGTACAACCTTTCATTCTCAAAAAGATTCTCAAGCAGAAAGGACTATTCAGACCCTAGAATATATGCTAAGGGCATGGGATGACGACTTACCTTAGATTGAGTTTGCATACAACAATAGCTAGATGGCCACATTCAAAGTTATATATGGTAAGAGATGCAGATTTCTAATCGGTTGGTTTGAAGTTAGTGAGGCCTCAGTTATAGGGCCTGACTTAGTATTTGATGCCTTAGAGAAAGTTCAGTTAATCAGAGAAAGACTTTGGGCTTCTCAAAGTCGACAAAATTCTCATGCAGATGTGTGTAGAAATGATCTCGAGTTCAAGATTGGTGACTATGTTTATCAAAAGATCTATCCCACGAAGGAAGTGAAGAGGTTCGAAAAAAACGGAAATCTTAGTCCTCGATATGTCAGTCCCTTTAAAATTCTCAATCGCTTCGGCAAGGTAGCTTATCAGCTCAAATTACCTTCAGATCTAGCTTCATTTCATCCAATATTCCATGTCTCTTTTCTCAAGAAGTGTATAGGTGACCCAGCAGTTGTAGTCCCTAATAAGAGAATAGATGTTCGGAATAGACTCTCTTATAAGGAGATTCCAGTTGAAATTCTAGACTACCAGACTAATAGACTGAGGAACAAAGAAGTCCGTCTAGCCAAAGTTCTTTGGAGGAATCATTACATTGAGGGAGATACTTAGGAAGCAGAATCAGGCGTGCATACCAAGTGTCCTCACCTCTTCTCCACTAACTCAGATCAAGCTCAAGGTAAGAGTTCTCCTTAAGCTTTTAAGTTTTCATGTCCAGATTTCAGTTACAACTTGGTATTAGCCTCATGCTCAAGATTCTATTTTTAAACTGGGAACTAAGTACCATTGCATATTCAGTGATATGATTATGCATCAGATTAGCCATGTGTTTATGTATCAGACATCCATTCTCCTAGTTAGAAATTTAGGTATCAGAAATCTTAGTCATGTGTTCATGTGTCAGCTAAGTGATGAAATCATGCATTAGATATGCATGCTTAGTATAAATCTCAAACATGTCAGTCATGCTTCAGTTGTTCATGGACAGTATGTACTTCAGCTCATCGTTTCTCCCTTCTTAGTCAGTCACATTTGAGGAAGAATGTTCCTAAGGAGGAGATATTATAATACCCCAAAGTTTCCTAATTTTATCCCAAGAATGTCTAGTATTAGCTTATAAGTTTAATGAGGTTTATTATATGGGGAATTTTTAAGATTTTCACATTTTTTCATGTGAGAAATTAAATAAGATTTCCATTGATAAAAAATTTGCCTAAATCTAATAACTGGGTCAGAAGTCATGAAAATTTCAAGTTTCTGTCATAAAACAGAGTCATATTAGTCAGTGGACTGCCGCGCCACAGGAGAATATGGAAACTATCAAATTCCAGTAGGAGTCCACGATAGTGGCACGTCACGCCAAAAATGCAGGTCGAAAATAAAGTGGCAACGTGATGGCTCCGCGTCGCGCCAGGGGTCCAATTCGAGAAAATATCACTGAAATTAAAAGATGTGCCCAGGGTTAAAAGGGTCAATTTTCCACCCCTACTTAATTCCTTTAACACAAGATTCAGCTATTTGGAACCCAAAATATACTAGTTTCTCTCAATTTTCTCTAAAGAACATGCTAGGGTTCCAATTGGGGATTCAATTTCAAGAAAGTCTCTCTGTCAATCTTCGCTAAATCAAGAACTAAGGTATGCATTGTATTCATTTATGGATTCCTTTCATCCATAAAGCTCAACAACCCTATTTTAAATTATGAATTATGATATTGATGTTGTGGGTTGGTTGTAACCATGTTTATCTTTTTGTATGATTCCCAAGTTGGAATATTTATGTATTTTTCATGAAACTAAACTATTAATTAAGTGAAATCCATAAATTGAATTCTTTATAATGTGTCAATTTGATGATTAGGCCTATGCCCTAAGGGTGCATGCAAGGTGTTTGATAAAATGCCTAGGAGGATAGAAATTATGCACTGTAGCTTAATTGTGATCCAAAATGACTTCCATGCTATTCTTATGTATTGAAATTGTTTGTTGGATTGTTCATGAGTTAGTCATATGAAATTGTGCTATGTATACATGTTATCTTATTCACGTACCAAGCTATGATAATCAAATGCCTATGAAATATCTTCAATTATTGTATTATGGATTGTTGATGTTAATCATGTATTCAAGAATGTCATACTTTGTTAGTTTCCTTCCATTGAGCCCTGGGGTACTTGTACCCCAAAAATATATCTTTGTTCCTAGAGTCGGTGTCATGTTTTCACGATATCCTCAGTAAAGTCGTGATCCATAGAACTCAGTCAGTTATGTGACTCAGGAAAACTCAGTAATTCAGTAATCTCAATAGTATTCCGCTAGCTAACAGAACTCTATGAAATCGGTCTAATGCAGTTCAGTTAATCATGTTCAGTGTCTATTTAGATGGGAGTATAAATTAGCACCGAGTAAACCCAAGGATAGGAACTCACCTGTTATATGAGGGTGTGACTCTTAGAAGCAATCCTTGCCTTCCAGAACTATGTAGGCAGCATAGGTTGAGACATCATAGCCTGCTATATGAGGGTAGATAAGGTGGCTTAATCTATTCTATGAGGGTTCCTACCATTCTCACTAGAGTTACCTGATATATGAGGGTTACCCACAAATTGTCCTTACCAGTGGTGCGGTATTGACACCCTTCCAATTGGTGTTACAGATTTGACCCCAACTCAGCCATAATGGCATATTAGGTGAATGTAGGTTAGATAACTACTTCCAATAGTTTCAGTTACAAAATCAGGACTGTCAGATATTGTTAATCAGGCTCAGTATTAGAACTTAGATAGTTCTAGGGAATTTAGGACTGTCAGATACAGAAAACTCAGAACAGTATGGAACTCAACTAGTTCCTTTAGATTTAGGACTTTCAGATATAGTCACTCATTTTATCAGTTATATCAGCCATCAGAACTTAGTTATCAGTCATGTTAGTTATCAGTAAATTCATGTTATCACGATATTAGATATAGTTACTATGTATTCTCACGTTTATATTAGTCAGTTGGCTGGTATTGTTCATGCATATGAAACCCATGCATTAAACCTGCCTCACATGCATACCAGTACATTTAAAGTACTGACGCATTTGTGCTATGGTGTCTTATACTATAGGTTCAGAATCACGAGCTTCAGAGCATCAGTAGCATTCCAGTTTTCGTAGTCATAGTTCAGTGAGTCCTTATCTTTCAAGGACATAATCATTTATTTTTATCTCTGTAATTAATTTATTATTTGGAGTTAGTTGGGAACTTGTCCCATCAACTCCTCATTCAGACAGTTCAGTCAATTAGATGCTTTCCGTACTATCATGTTATTTCAGTTTTGTTTTGGGTATTTCATAACCCATTCAGATGTTACATCTTTATTAGTTATGTTACAGTCTTGAACTTATGGCCTTTCAATATATGTTTCCGCAATCATACAGTATATTATGCAATATATAGGTACAAATATTAGTCATGGGTTAGTTTGTGGTCCTTCGGGGTCATGAGAACCGTGTAACATTTCGAGTACCAGATCAGTGGCATTACACCTGTAGTAAAATTTCAGTGGAGGCATCATCCAGTGGAGGAGGCCACATAGGATTTAGAGTGAAAGATTCAATCCTAGTATCCTCACTTGTTCGAGACTTCAGGTATTTCCTCATCTTTAACATTTAGGCATGAAAGTTCCTTAGTAGTGGATGTTGTAATGACCCTTTAGGTTTTATTCTATATTCCCACTTATTTTGACCATTAGAGCCTTTCCATAGCTGCCAAAAGTTTTTATGACCTGCTAGAACTAATAGTTCGGTTACTGGGTAGTTCGTTGGATTTTAGAACCAATTTCCCATTTAGAAGTCTTTGTCGATTCCAAATTGCTGCCGAGCAAAAACTTTAGTAAAATGATTTTAAATGCAAATTTTGACTGTGGCAGCAGCTATATAATATAGATTTTAGGATATTTAGACCCTTAGTTTTTTCCCACATCACCCAAGCTCATTTTGACCAATTAGTCAAAAAGTCAAAAATCAGAATATACGAGTGTGGGACCCACAAGTGGACTAAATGACCTTGGATGGAAAATTCAACTTCAGAAATGCATTTGGATTGTCTAATTTAGTGGGTTCACATAATTCATTTGCAAAAAATGGAGTCCAAATGAGTTCGAGAAGTCAAAAACAAGTTTTGACCTGTGGGCCCATTTAAACTCGTATAAAAGGCTCTTTTGGGCGTTTTTCGAGCATTTTTTCAGATCTTTGAGAACCCTAGCAGCCATAAAAGATTGTTGACATAAAAGTGAGTCTTTTGGATTGACTAGGAGCTTGAATAACTTGTGTAATCTATTTTTTCTACAAATCCAAGGTAAGATTCTTTCAAATTTGGTATTAATTTCTTGATTTCTAAACCAAAAAATCTTAAGTTTCTGAGGCTCGATTAGAGCCACAAATATGATTTATTTACTCAATTTTCATGAGGTTTATAACTCCCTAAAGACATTAGAACTATGGGTTGGTCTCAAAAGCTCATTTTTTGAAGGTGGGACCCACCTTGGGGTTTGGTTTCATTTTGGACCCATGGCATAATGGCGCCATAATGGGTGCTGTTTTTCTTGTAATAATGCTTAGATTATGTTGTTGATATCTTGGATCATTAAATAAAATGATTCCAGAAATGGGAAGGCAAAGCTTGTTGGTTCGTGAGCAATTGGACCCGAGGTAGGTTAGTCTTAATTGCAGATAGATTAAGCTTGATTATAGTATAATTGTTGATATCTTGTGAGATTGAGTGGGATCTTAGATGATAAATGTATTACTGGTGATACTTCGTATTAGTTGATTCTTATAGGCTATTAAACTTGTAAGGTGTGATGTTTGACCTTTAGCCTAGAACCTTAGGTAGTTCTACTTGTAGTCTCATGAATAGTCTAGATACTCTAATTTCTCTAATAGTTGTGAATGATATTTTTGGCTAACACTAAGAGTATGTTGACCTAGATATGACTAGTTATGTAATAGCCTAACTATTTAGATGACTCAGAAAGAATACTTGAAGAGGATTTTTCCATATAGGCCTAGTAATGATTGATAAGCCCTTATGGTGTGATTTAGATAACCTAGAGTAATTCGTAGAAGTTAGCCTTGCAAAAGTGAACTTTGGTATTATTGGGATTTAGGTGTGGGACTTTACCCACCTTAATGTTGAACGATGAAATTCCCTAGTGACCTAGATATTTGACGAACATCTAAATCACATTGTTGAGGTTATAATGGATAAACCCGATTATCGGTGTATTATGTGGTTGATGGTTTGATAATATATATACTTGATTGATTATCTTGTTGTCGTTTTATGGATAGCCTTGGAAATTCTTGCTAATTCCACTTATGGTTATGCTATCGCTTGACTTAACGATTAGTTCACCAAGTGAACCTCTAATTATGTTACCACTCATGCCATGAACCAAGTCTAATGCTTAAGCTAATACTTATGTAAACGGTTTCCATTTTTGGGTTAGTATTGTGAAATGTGGGAATAAAATAGGCAACTAGCAAGCATTCACTTGACTTATAATTGACTTCCTAATAATCAAGATAACCTTGGAAAAGTGGTAATTGCGTATATCATTTAGATATTTATTCTCATACATCTACTTATATTATGTAGTGATTATTAATTTTAAATTATGATGATATGTGTTACCTTGCATCATTATACTCTATTATTGTGGCTTGCACATGTTCATTGATTTGACTACATATGTATGTGAATGTTGGTCGTTTTGGGAGATGTGCTAATAATATGATGATACCCGGTGAATCAGGAGGATATGTTAATATTACGATGATGCCTAATTAATCCAAAAGAGGTAATGATGTTATGATGATACCCGGTGAATACGGAGGATATAATTGAAATGACCCAAGACTACCCCCTTGATGCCACACGGTGCATACGATCTCGAGAGACCAGAAGTTAACCCATGAGTTAGTACCTGCTGTGAGCAGTGAATAATAATATCATAAATATGAAAAAATAATGACCTTTCCATAAGGTTTTAATAACTGAATTCAAAACTAGAATCTAAATCAATAGAAAATAACTATCGATATCTGAGAAACAAATACTGAGAAACTGACATGTTAACTAGAAATTTGAATACTGAATAATTGACTCAAATGTCTGAAATGCCTTCAAGACTAGCTAACTGAGAGTTGATGGGATAGTCCCCCAAATAACTCTACTAACTACTAAGATAAAAACATTAAGTAATATAATATGTCCTGGAATAATGAGGACTTACCATTGCTAGTGTGCTGCTGACAATCTGAGGGACTAAGTGCAATTCGGGAACTAAGCGTCAGCACCTATGATATGATACATCATAGAGCAAAAGAAAGGTCTGCAATCAGTACTTTGAATGTACTAGTTTCTAAATGAGGTAGGATGATATGCAAGGTTTCATGAATAGGAGTAATAAACTATCTGATTATACATGTAAAGCATGGAGTACTAAGTATAGGACATTAAATCTATAGATACTTGAGATATGTAAAGTGTATAAATACTGTATATGCATAAGAGTCTATAAATACTATAAATACATGAAAAGCTATAGGCACTAAGGGTGTATGACCAAGCATATAACATGGACTTAGTAAAATCAGTAAACTCAAATACTAAAATAACTAGTATTTATATGCTTTGGACAAATAATATTAAACTAAATAACTGACTGGAATGGTAACTGAGACTCAACCCGAGACTGTGGGAGGTATCATCTAACTGGCATTCTCCAATTTGAGCTAATAAGGGGTACAACCTATAACCCTAATTAGATGGGTGTTAAAATCTTTCCACGGTTACTAACATTGGTTGCGTGGATCCACTAAACAGATATAATGTCTAAAGGACTAAGGGTGTCAAGCCTGAACTGACGGGTGACCCCTATGAGATAGTCAATCCTAATCTGACGGTTGACTTCTTATATCTTACGCTGGATACATAGTTCTTGAGTATAGGGACTAATAATAATGACTCTGCCTATCCGATGGGAAAGCTTCCATTCCTACACTTGATCGGTGCTAATTCCTACACTCAACAGAAAGACACTAAAAAACTAGATTGTTTTGAGTTTAACTGACTGTTATGACTATTCTGATAACGCTCATAGTATGTTCTGAAAACTATTTTGTAATGTACTGAAACTAGACTAGATAAATAGCTATGGTTTTGGGGTATTCAATACCCCCAGGACTCAATACCAATAATAGCAAAAAGACATTAAATCTTGAAGGACATAGCATGAAGGCTTTTATTAAATTAACCACTCTTCTAGGCATTTTAGCAAACACTTATAGTTCATAGTTCATTCAAAATATGGGAATATCATGGAACTTATAGTAATAGCATGAATTCAAAATGAATAGTAATAAATCATGATTTAAATCAATGAATGATAACATTAAAATATGGAGAATTGAGTAACAAAAATAATTTCATTGAAACAAGGTCCAAAATCATAGTTTATGGAAATTCATGGGTGAAATCACAATTTAAAATCATAGATCTTGAAAAGATGATAACTTTTGTAATTAAAGTGGGTACTTGGACTCCATGGGTGAAAGGAACAGATGAATAAATATTTAATATGCCTTAATGAATAAATTTCTTGAAGTTCTTGGTGAATTCTTGAGGATTGGCCTTAAATTGGAGAGTTAAAGTTTCTTGTTCTTGAAATAGGGATCTTTAATTTGGGGATGAATTGAATAATGAATAGTTAAAAACATTTTTGGGGATTAAATCCCGCATCAGGGTGATTTAAATTGATGGGAAAAGACTATTTTAACCTTGGGCAAAACTTTTAATTTTCGTCAAAATTTTCCAAAACTAGCACCTGGCGCGACACGCCACTATCACGCCAAGCCACTAGAAATTGACAACTAGGAAACTAGACGATGGCGAGACGTGAAGCTATCGCGTTGCCACTTTATTTTCAACCTAGAAACTTGGAGCTTCGTGGTGACATCTCAGAGCTTCACTGGAAAAGGAAAATTATGATTTGGAAGCCTTCCGTGATGTGGTGTAATCGCGGAGGCACACTAGAAACTGAAAAGCATTATTTTGTCTTATGGTGTGACACATCACTAACTGAAATGATGGGGTTTTATGAATGGAACATAAAATAGCCATAACTTCTTACCCGGTTATTGAATTTGGCCAAATTTTATATCGTTGGAAAGTTACTTGAATTTCCTATGCAATGGAAGGGACTAAATTGAAAATTAATGTGTTTAAAATTTTTTATATATGAAAGCTCATGTATTGGGAATTAAGTTATGCAAGTGAAATATGGGGTATTACAATATCTCCTACTTGGGATCATTCGTCCTCGAATGAGACTCGTTACACTGAGGAAAACTGGTGGACTAAGCTTACATACTGAACAAGCATATCTGATGCATGGAATGCATGACTGAACTTACTCATGAATGCACGACTGAAATAAATATGATGTGAAACTGAAACTGAGTATAATAGGGAGAAATCTTAAAAAGATTAGTACCTTAAACCAAATTTGAATTCGCGGAGAGAAGATGAGGGTACTTGGTTCGCATATCTGCTTCTGCTTCCCTAGTGGCTCCCTCAACGGATTGGTTGCGCCAAATAACTTTGACTAGTGGAACTTATTGCTCTTTATTATACAAACTTAATGATCAAGAATTTCTACTGGAACTTACTCAAAGGAAAGATTGTTCTAAATATCTACACTTTCTAAGGGAACAACTACAGCTGGATTACTTATACACTTTTTCTACAATGAGACAAGGAATATTTGGTGTACAGAGGATAGATATAAAGGCAACTCAAGTTCATAATCTATCTTTCCAAAACAATTGAGAATTCTGAAGTGACTAACATATCGGGGACTGAGTTTCCCTTTCTTGCCAAATCTCTTCACTCCCTCTATGGGAGAGACTTTCAAGTACATGAAATCTCCGACCTCAAACTCGAGATCCTTTATTCTTATATCTGCATATGTTTTCTATCTGCTCTGGGCTGTTCTAAGTTTTTTTCTAATAAACTGAACCTTCTCTAACGCATAAAACACCAAGTCAGGCCATACTACTGTGGCCTCACCTACTTTAAACCAACCAATTGGAGATCTACATCTCCTACCATAGAGAGCCTCAAATGGAGCCATATGGATACTGGAATGATAACTTCTATTGTATGTGAACACAATCAAAGGCAACTGGTCATCCCAACTACCTTTAAAATCCACTGCGCATGCTCTTAACATATCTTCTAGAGTCTGAATGATCTTTTTTGCTTGACCATCTATCTGATGGTGGAAAGCTCTATTGAGGTTGACTTGGGTAACAAAACCCTTTTGGAAAGTTTTCAAAAAATAAGAGGTAAACTGGTACCTCTATCTGAGATGATTGATAAGCGAACACTGTTCATCCTAACCAACTCTTTGAGATAGAGTTTGGCATAGTCCTTGGTTGAATAGGAGGTAAGGACTACAAAGAAATAAGTTGATTTGCTCATCCTGTCTATGATAACCCAAATCAAATCATACTGATGACGAGTACAAGGCAAACCTATCATAAAGTCCAAGTTAACTTTCTCCAACTTTCAAGTGGGAATACTAAACTCCTGCATGGACCCACTAGGCTTCTGGTGCTCAATCTAAACATGGTTATATGTAGAGCACTTATCTACAAACTCTATAATATCCCTCTTTATCTCACTCCACCAATTGATCTCCTGTAAATCGTGGTACATGTTAGTGGCCCCTAAATGAATAGAGTAGCGTGCACCATGAACTTCTTTAAGAATTCATTGCCTCAAATCATCTACACCAGGCACACATAATCTACCCTAACAACGCAAAACACAATCTCCCTCTTTGGATAAAACTTGAACTTTCTGATCTCTGACTCATTCATTTAACTTAACACGACTAGGATCTCTTTCTTGCTTTTCCTTTACCTCCGAAACTAGATATGATTTTGAGCAACTCTTCACCCATACACTATCTTCTGCTGAGTCAAGTAAGCGGACACCTAGTCGGTCAAGCTGATGAACTTCCTGAGCTAACTTCTTTTTACTATCCTTAATATGAGCAATGCTACCCATACATAACCTTCTGAGAGAATCAACTACTACATTGGCCTTGCCTAGATAATACAAAACACTCATATCATAATCCTTCAATAACTCTCACCTCCTTTTCTAATGTAAATTCAAATATTTCTAAGAGAACACATACTAAAGGCTTCTATGGTCAGTGAACATATCAACGTGCATACCATACAAGTAATGTCTACAAATCTTTAAGGTAAATACTACCACTTCTAACTCAATATCATGAGTAGGTTAATTCTTCTCATGGTGGTTAAGTTGTCTAGAGTCATTGGCTATGAACTTACCTCTCTACATGAGGACAAAACCTAAACCTACTCTGGATGCATCATAGTACACAACAAACCTATCTGAACCATCTAGCAAAGTAAGAACTAGGGCTGAGGTGAGTCAAGTATTCAACTCCTAAAAACTCTTCTCGCAGGAATCTGACCACTGAAACTTAACTTTCTTATGAGTCAATCTGGCCATGAGGGATGCAATAGAAGAAAATCATTCGACAAACTGACTATAATATACAGCTAAACCCAAGAAACTCCTGATGTCTGGTGGAGAGATAGGTCTAGGCCAGTTTCCAGCACCTCAATATTTTGAGGATCAACTCTAATGTAATCACCAGAAATAATATGACTAAGGAAGGCTACTGCTCTTAGCCAGAATTCACACTTACTGAATTTAGCGAACAACTAGTGAGCTCTAAGGGTTTATAACACTATTCTTAGATGGTATACATGATCAATTTTGCTACGAGAGTAAACAAGAATGTCATCAATGAAGACTAAGATGAACATGTCCAAGTAGTGCTTTAACACTCAGTTCATCAAGTCCATGAAGGCTGTTAGGGCATTTGTAAAACCAAAGGACATGATTAGAAATTTGAAGTGACCATACCAAGCTCGAAAAGCTATTTTTAGAAAGTGATATTCTTTGACTGTGAGCTGGTGATAGCCTGATCTGAGGTCAATCTTTGAAAAATAGCTGGCACCCTGAAGTTGATCAAACAAGTCATCGATTTTAGGAAATGGATATTTATTCTTCACTGTTACCTTGATCAAATGATGGTAGTCTATACATATCTTGAGATAATCGTCTTTCTTACGCATAAATAAAATTGGTGCACCCCACGAGGAGATGTTGGGTCTGATAAATCCCTTATCTACTAGAGCCATTCTTTATAGAGGAATAGATATGGATTAGGTTTTTGGGAGAAAGTCTATTTCGATTTCAATTTCCTTTTTGGGAGGAACTCCAGGAAGATCTTCAGGAAACATATCTGGAAATTCCTTCACTGCCGAAACTGACTCAAGATTTGTAGTTTCTGAATTTGAGTCTTTGGATCGAACAAGATGGTAAATACACCACTTCAATATCATCTTTCTTGATCTAAGGTAGGAAATCAACTGACCTCTAAGAGTTGTGGTACTACCCAGCCATTCAAGGACTGGTTCATTTGGAAACTAAAAATGAACTATTCTAGTTATACAATCAACTGAGGCACATCATGGGTGGAGCCAATTTCTGCCAAGAATAACATCAAAATCTATCATCTCTAACTCCACACGACCAACTAAAGTAACTTTCTAAGATATTATGCTTGGACAGTTCTTCTATACTTATCTGGCTACAATGGAAACACCTACTGAGGTAGACACTAAAAGGGCTCTGCTGGAGCTTCAGGATTGACTTCGAAGTTGACGGCTATCTATGGAGTTGCAAATGAAAGAGAAGCTCCAGGGTCAAGTAAAGCATAAACATGTAAGTAAAAGACTTGCAATGTACTAGTAACTACCTTAGGAGAATTTTCCTGAACTTGGTGGGACTGAAAATCATACAATCTATTCAGGTGCTAACCACTGGTAGCACTAGAAGAGGCCCCCTACTGAGTTGGGTGACAGGATAGAACTAATGACCGATGGGAATGGACCTATTGGCGCATATCCCTACCTTTCTGAGAAACTACCCGACACTCCCAAATCTAATGGCTTGTCTTTCCACACCTGAAGAACACATTACTACCCACTCTACACTCACCCTGATTGTGTCTGCCATACTTTTTACATAAAGGATTGGTACGAGCACTGCGAACACTGACCTGAGACTTAGTTCCTGGTGCTCTACCCCTATTATCATTTCTTAATTTTGGAATTGAAGCATTGGATGAAGAGTGTGTTGGGGCTGAAGAACTCTGATGAAACTAAAAATGATTACCACCCTCTGACTTTGGCTGACTGACTAAAAACTACCCATCATAGCCCTCTTGTTTTCTTTTTCTCTCTCTCTTTCTTTAGTTTTTTGCTCCTCTATCTATTGAGCATGGACCATCAGCCTAGACAAGTCTATCTCACTAATAAACATTGCAGTCCTGCACTTCTTGACCACACTATTAGATATTCTAGACACAAACTTACTCATCTTGGACCTGTTATCAGCTACCATATGAGGAGCATATCTGGCTAACTCAGAAAACTTGAGGGAATACTCCCTCACGCTCATGCTACCCTACCTTAAGTTAATAAACTATAACACCTTGGCCTCCCTCAACCCCAATGGTTAGAATCTATTTAAGAAAGATGTGGCAAACTCTTCCCATTCTATAGGCCCTGCATCTACACCCCTATCAACCTTCCACTACTTACACAAAGTATGGAATATATTTTGCAACTGGTATGCAACCAACTTAGCACTCTGACTAGATGCCACACCCATAGAATCCATTACCTTTTGAACCATATCTAAGAATTCCTGTGTATTCTCTTCAAACATGGATCCTATGAAATATTGAGGATTCATTCGGGTGAAATCCTAAATTTTGGTTATAATAGTATTGGCTACAAGGTTGTACATAACAGTAGCTATCCATTTATTCTATGATGTTATAGAGTTTGTTAGAGTAGTAAATGCATCTCTAAAATTTGTGTGAGAGATATGCTCGTCTAAAGGATCAACCTGGATGGGCTGAGGGGCTGGCTGGTTCCCTTTCCTTCTTTCGTTCTTTTCAGGAGGCATGTTTCTAAGAGGAAGGAAGAAATGGATTAGACTGGAGTTTAACTTAATCTCATGCCCACTCACACAATATGAATACTAAAAAAGAAAACTTTTTCCTAAACACCTTGAAGCCTCTCGTCCATAAGTGTGGCACACTGCACACCCATGCACAAGACACTACTTGAAGTTGATTTCAAACTTCCTAGTACACTTTAAAACCTTAGGCTCTGATACCAAGATTGTAATGACTCGGTACTACCCCCTAGTGATCACACGGTGCTTATGGTCGCGAAAGACCACAAGTTAATCCATGAGTTGGTAAATATTGTGAGAACTTAATAATAACATCATAAATATAGAAAAATATTGACATTGCCATAAGGTTTTAATAACTAAATTCAATACTAGAATATAAATCTATAGAAAATAATTGTCCACGTTTGTGAAATAAATACTGAGAAATTGACATGTCAACTATAAATTTCAATACTGAATAACTGACTCAAATATCTAAAAAGCCTCTAAGACTGACACACTGAGAGTTGATAGAACATGCCCCCAAATAGCTCTAAAAACTACTGAGATAAAGATATGAAGTAATATAGTATGTCCTCGGATGATAAGGACTCACCACTACTACTGTATAGCTAATAATCTGAGGGACAAACTGCGACCTTAGAACTAAGCGTCAGTACCTATGATATGATACATCATAGCACAAAAGAAAGGTATGCGATCAGTACTTTGAATATATTGCTATACTAAATGAGATAGGTTGATATGCAAGGTTTCATGAATAGGAGTAATAAACTATTTGATTATATATGTAAAGTATGGAGTACTTAGTATAGGACATGAAATCTATAGATACAAGAGATATGTAAAGCATAAAAATACTGCATATGCATAAGAGTCTGTAAAATACTATAAATGCATGAAACGTTATAGGAACTAAGGATGCATGACCAAGAATATGACATGGACTGAGTAAAATCTGTTAACTAAAATAACTTGTATCTGTATGCTTTGGTCAAACAACACTAAATTAAATAAATGACTGGAATTGGAACTGAGACTAAACCCGAGACTGTGGGAGGTATCATCTAACCAACATTCCCTAATCTGAGATAATCGGGGTACTACCTATAAATCCCGTTGGAAGGGAGTTAATACCGTGCCACGGGTACTAATATTGGTTGTGTGAATCCACTAAACTGATATAATGTCCAAAGGACTAACGGTGCCAATCCTGAACTGACGGGTGACGTCTCATATTCTACGTTGTCTATGTAGTTCTAGAGTATAGGGATTGCTACCAACAACTATACCTATCTGATGAGAAAGCCTTCATCTCTAAACTTGCTCGGTGCTAATTCCTACTCCTAACTAAAAGAAATACTAGATTGTTCTGAGTTTAACTGACTATTATCTGACTATTTTAATAATACTTATAGTATGTTCTAATGAATATTCTGTAATGTATTGAGACTAGACTAGATAAATAGCTATTGTTTTTGGGTATTCAATACCCCCAAGATTCAAAACAAATAATAACAAAAAGACACTAAAGCTTGAAGAACATAGCATGAAGGCTTTTATTAAATTAACCACTCTTGTAGGCATTTTAGCAAACACTTATAGTTCATAGTATATTCAAAACAAGGGAATATCATGGAACTTACTGTAATTGCATGAATTCAACATGAATAGTACTAAATAATGATCTAAATCAATGAATGATAACATTAAAACATGGAGAATTGTATAAGAATAATAATTTCTTTGAAACATGGTCCAAAATTATAGTTCATGGAAATTCATGGAAAAAAAACAATTTAAAATCATAGATCTTTAAAAGATAATAACTTTTGTATTCAAAATGGGTACTTGGACTCCATGGGTGAAAGGAACCCATGAATGAACATTTAACATATCTTCATTAATGAATTTCATGAAGTTCTCGGTGAAATCTTGAGGATTCGCCTTGATTTAGAGAGCTGGGGTTTCTTGTTCCTGAAAAAAATGAGATCTTTAATTTGGGATAAATTGAATAATGAATATTTAAAAATGTTTAAAGGGATTAAATACCGTATCTAGGTAGATTAAATTGATGGTAAAAGTCTTTTTTAACCTTGGGAAAAACTTTTAATCTTTTTTCAAAATTTTCCAAAATTGGCACACTTGGCGTGACGCACCACTATCACTATGAGCCATTGGAAATTGAAAACTAGGAAACTGGGCAATGGTGCAATGTGAAGCTATTGCGTTTCCACTTTATTTGCGACCTGGAAGCTTGACGCTTCATGGTGACGTCGTGGAGCTTCACTGGAAAAGGATAATTATGATTTAAAAGCCCTCTGCTATGCGGTGTAATCACGGAGGCACAGTGGAAACTGACAAGCATGATTTTGGCTTATGGCACAGTGCACCACTAACTATAATGATGGGATTTTATGAATAAAATTATTATAATAATGATGTTATGATGATGCCCGATGAACCCAGTGGATATGTTGATATTATGATGATGCCCGATTAGTTCGGGAGAGAAAACGATGTTATGATGATACCTAGTGAATTCAGAGGATGCTATGATGATGGATTGTGAATTCGTAGGATATTTTGATGTTATGATGATACTCTCTGAATCCGGAAGAGGTAATGATGATGCCTGGTGAATCTGGTGGATATATTGATATTCTGATGATGCAGGATTAATTTCAAAGAGGTAATAATGTTATGATGATACCCGGTGAATTCGGAGGATATAATGATGTTATAATGATGCCTGGTGAATCCAGAGAATATGTTGATATTATGATGATGCCCTATTAATTAGGAAGAGATAATGATGTTATGATGATACCCAGTGAATCCGAACGATATAATGATGTTATGATGATGCTCGATAAATTCGAAGGATATGTTGATATTGTGATGATGCCCGATTAATCTTGAAGTGGTAATGGTGTTATAATGACACCGTGTGTGGTGATTATATATGAATATATAGACATATATGCAATTATTCCATGTGTGGCTAAACCCATTTTTGTACTTGGGAAATAATGTCTTCCTTGGCAGATTATTAACCATTCTTCGTCAGTAATCACTAGTTAAGAGGTGTGACCTATATTAATTTTTATTAGTAACTAGAATTTCATTGTTCCAAGTATTAGGTTACGACTAATTGATATGTGTAATCTTATGTAGAACCTTACATCTACTTGACATGGATAAATGGTCATGTTATGAAATTTTTCCTATTAAAGTGGCTTATGTGATAACTAGTCGTCTCTAATAAATGACAATGACTTGTGGGCTAGAAGCTTAGTAAAGTAGTTCGTAGACCTTACATGGTTAAAATATGAAAACTAGTCCTTAAGTTTATAGCATGTCTAATGATATTTGAGTTAGTATTGTATGATGAATATTTAAGTTGACATCTAGCATGTGATGTCATGGTGGATTAATTGATGACTTATATAATGAGGATTCTAACTAGAAAATGGCCTTGAGATAGATGAATAAATGTTAGTGTTGGTAACTTGTAGCTTTTTCTTATTTGATGACTAGTAAACTATAAGACTTGTAAACTAGTGTTTCATGGATATGGAGATTAGCTAATATAGACTAGACTTGGAGCTCATCAATGAGATAGATAATACGTAATTATATAATTATGCTATGGCGTTATCGGTTTTGCTATGCTAAATTAAGGTATTGATAATTATTGTAGACCTCGGTAAGAGGCCATGGAGGGAATGTGAAACCCACGGATTTGGTGAGTTGCTTGTGTAGTTATGCCTTGATATATTGATGGATTGACCCTTTGGTGTACTCTCCGATGATATGGGACACCATAATGAGTTCTTTGTTGTGTTCTTTTGCCTGTACTTCCCGAGGATATGGGTCATCGTGGTAAGTTCTTGTTATTTATATTATAATGGAGGTCGGTGTTGATTATGGTAAATACATAGTTGTTATTGTATATATGTGGCTTTATGCTTCCGAAATGATTTCCCATTTCTATAAAAATTATGGTATATGTTGATATGATACGTTATGCTATTATCCTAGTAGATTAGTTATTTTATATAGTTATATCAAAGAAGATTTAGGTTTTATCCTATACCTTGACTTTAAGTTACTGTCTTACTTAATATCTTCTTTATATTATAATTTAGCTCAGTTGGCCAATAATGCCTATGGAGTACCCGTGTTTTGGTACTCATACTACATTTTTGTACCTTTATGGGGTAGACCCGAGTTCTAGTAACCATCATTGAGTCGACACGCGCCATGTTGATCATTAGGAGATAGGGTGAGCTCTTGGAGTTCGAGTTGCCCTTTTTCCCCTCTATGCTTATTCTGTCTTTTGTATTTTAGACAAATGTATGAGATCATTTAAAACTATTTAAGCTTATTAGAATTCGAGTTATAATTTTGTTGTCAGATTTTGAATTGCTCTTGTACTTATACTATTAAGTCATAGGTTCGGTATTCGAATGTCAGTTTTTTCTTTTGTGGAATATTATTGTTGTATTGCATTCCTATATAGTGTTAGTGTTGGATGTTTCCACTAAGGTAACCTACTATGTTAGCTTCGGATTATGGCGTCGGCTTACCTACTGCTGGGTTATGGTAGGTGCCATCAGACTCAGAAATTTGGTCGTGACAAAATATCATGTACAAACCAAACCAAGCACAATGATTGTTTGTGCTTCTTTGAAAGTCTTTAACCTTTCAACGCTTCTATCAAATTTATATTTTTGATGCTAGGACCAACAGAAGTAGATCACCCCTCTGTTGCCAAATGAGTTATCTATTGAAACTACTACCAACTGTCAATATTATTTAGGTTTCTTCCAAACAGAAGAGTCATCTATTGCAATGAATAAATTATTTGTTAGATCGTTCATCTGCTGTATTAGATTTTCATTATTGCATTAGATTCTCATCTATTGCATCAAATTATAATATGTTATATCAAATTTTCATATGTTTCATTAGATGGTTAATTTGTTGCATCAGACAATTCATCTGTTGCATCAGATGGTTCATCTATTGTAGAAAAATAGTACCTGGATTTTATTTAATAAAACAACAACACTATTACCATTTAATATCAAATATACCATTTTTTCAAAGAAAAAAATATATCAACATTGCAACACCAACTCAACACATACACTAAGAACATCAACAGTGATAAAAAATTATCAATATTGTTGTTTTACGTTTGTACAAACACAAACAATAAAAATTAAACTTTAAAAAACTCAACAGACACCAACAAATCGAATCAACAATTCAATAACAAGAATTACAATAACAACAAAAAATTATATTTCACACTTGAAAGAGTAGAGAATCAATTCCATAAATTAGGGTTTTCTTCAGTCAACATTTTAAATTTAAGGAAAAATATTGAAATTGTTAACCAATATTAGAAGAGAAGTTGGGTCAAGTGCCTCTTTCTCTTCATAACTAAAAAGACATAATTTTTTACCTGTGAAAGAAGAAATGGGACGACGAATAACTCAACATTGTTGTTGCCGGAGAACTCTGCTCTCACATCGATTGACAGTTGAAAGTCAAAAAGGAACTCTCCCAAATATTTTGTGTCGGAGTTTAAAGTCATCGGGGATTGAAGGGAGAAATTTTGCAGAACTGCTGATTGGGAGAGAGAAGAGAGACAGTTCATTTTGAGAGAAGAGAGGCGTGAGTTGATTTGTATTTTTAAAAGACTAGAAAGTTATTAAAATATTAATCAAGTCCATAATTAACTTGATCAAATTTCCTAATTAGTTTTTACCCTTTAAGTTTGTCAATGTCACGAATCCTTCATTTAAGACATAAATGACACCTTTTCTTTATTTTTCTCTAATATTTGGGTTTGGAGCCTTTTGAGGAGTAGATTGTTAATTGTGTCTAAACTATTGTCGATGTTACTTTTTTTCAAAAATTAATATCCGATGAAGTTAGTTTCATCTCAAATTGTGGAGTAGAATGTGGTGTATATATTATTGTGATTATCGAATTACAATGATCATCACGATTGTGTTGGGTTCGAAATGGAGAGGTCATCATGCGGAAGCTTAAGGTTTACAAACCATAAAGATGATAAATTCGATGACAAAGAAAAACATATTACTAAAATCATATTATTGATATGATTTGGTCAAACGACCTACATATTGAAAAACTAATATTGGAAAAATATAAAACCTATTGGGAGAAAATCTCCTCCTAAACAAAGACTTTAAAAGACTACATTGTGGATGCTATTGTGTTTTGGATTGACAATAGACATCTTCAAATTATAGAAGTTCAAATCTCTCCACAAGAAAGAATTAACCAATAATGAAAGACATTGTTTTCTATAAGGAAACCTTTTCCACTGAGAAAACATTTCTGAATTAAAACACAATTATGATAGAATCAAGGTAAAGTAGGAAACTCAGGACAAATTCAAATAAAATTCTCATTGGCCTGAATTTTCTTACAAAATTAATCATCCTCTTTTTCTTCACGTAATCTTAATCACTACTTCTTGTCATGGTTAAAAATAAAGTTTAAAATATTATGAGTTAAAAATAATTTAAAAAATATATTATTTTTATTTTTAAAGATGTTGCACCAGGAATGTTGTAAATATACTTTTTAAACTCCTCCACATATAGCTAGAAAAAAATCATCATTATTATCAAAGTGCTTGCAACTATCACTAAAATTGCCTTTATCCTATCTTGATCCCATTACTGAACCATATGCTCTTATACCACTTGTTGCATTCGAAATTGAGAGGGCATCAGGCAGAACCTAAGGTTTTCAAACCATAAAGATGATAAATTAGATGAACATGAATAATATAATACTAAAATCATATTATTGATATGATTTAGTCAAACGGCGTACATATTGAAAATCTAATACTGAAAAAATATAAAACCTAGTGCGAGAAAATCTCCTCCTAAACAAAGAATCTAAAGAGAGAACATTTTGGATGCTATTGTGTTTTGGCTTGAAAATATATATCTTCTATTTATAGAAGTGCCAAACTTCTCCACAAAAAAGAATTAACCAATTATGGAAGACATTGTTTCCTACAAGGAAACCCTTTTCACTAAGAAAATCTTTCTGAATTGAAAGACAATTATCATAGTATCCAAGTAAAGTAGGAAATTGATGACAAATACTAACAGATTGATGATCTTATTACAATTGTGAGGCATATAGGGCATGGTTATATAAAAATTATTCTTGTCATTCTGCATATCAATTCTGCATGTATGTAGATATCATGGTGGGCTTCTCAACTAGTAAAATGATTTTAATATTTCTGTTACCAACTGCTGGGTTAGCTGAGATTGTTATTGTGGCATGATTTTCTTATTGCTTGCCCACATATGTACATATGGTGTACATTTTTTGCTTTTGCCTTCGGGCTATGGAACTTGGTGTTTTGCCTAGACTACCAACATATTTATTTTTTGCATTTATTTTCAAGATATGAATTGGGGGTGTTTCTCCTATGCATATTTATTTATTATTTTTGCCTTTGGCTATGGAATGGTGTGTTTCGCCTGCACCAGATACATATTTATTTATTACTTTCACCTTAAGGCTATGAATTAGGGTCTTTTCCTACATCAGTGTTGCATTGTGGTTTATATTATTGTATAGTGTGTTATTTTGAATTGTTGTCGTCAGCTATATACAGAACCTTTGAGGCTTAGTAGCCATTTGGACATGCAATTTTATCTCATGATTTCAGATCATGAAATAAAATTTCAAATTCTTTAAAAAAACTTGATTTATGGTATGAATGTATTTACATTATAGCGAATGTATATCAAGAATATACATAAGATCTATCAAGATCTAGTTGATATCTATCAGTATTTGAAGTATCTGTTTTTTAGTCAGAAACTAGGATTATCTTCCCCATAAATAGAGGGGTTTTGTTCATTGTATCCTCAATCTTATGATCTAATAAAAATTACTCTCTATTTTCTTTATATTCTTCTTCTCTTATTTATTTTACATAATCCATTATCGGTACGAGACTCTGCCATCTCAAATTTAAAGGCTAACGTATTATTTTCTTTCTTTTCATATTGTTAATAATCTTACAAAATCGGAGTTCATTGCCTCGAGCAAGAACAACCTTTAATGAGTATTGAATGTTGAAATCCACTTAGATTCTATGGTTCTTGGAGATACTATAATGTAAGAAAATATAGCATCTCATCAAAATCATGCTAAGTCTATGATTTTCTTGCATTATCATCTTGATGAAATTCTAAAAATTGAATACCCTACTACTAAGGATACACTTCTTTTGTAGAGGTGCCTAAAAGAAAGATTTGGACACTTGAAGATGGTCATCCTCCCAAAAGTATGATATGAATTCATGCATCATGAAAATAAGATATTGCATTCAAGTCCCATCAATTTTTTACCAAGACACCTTTATATGGATAAGATGTTGAGTTTGAATCTCAATGCACCATATTGATAATATATTGATGGCTATGGTAAAATAATGTGTTTTTGATAAAAAAAAAATGAATCTATCCTATTGAATATGCTCTATTCCAAGAAATGAACGTGGTAGCAATATATAAAAATTCAAATTGCTACATTCTTGAAGTAAATGCGGTAGCAATATATGATAAGTCTAAAAGATGAAAAATTGATCTACTCTTGAAGTGAATATTATAGCAATATATGATATACCTAGAAAGGTATGTTGAGAGAAAATTTTTCTACATTATATGCACACCTCAATTTTCTCTTAAATTAGCAATACTTTGAAAGAGGTTATAAGCTATCATAATTTGATAGGCTTAAGCCACGATTATATTTCATTCCTAAGAATGAAAATTTTGATTATTATAAGCGCAGATCCATTCCCTGAGGTGAATGTGAAAATATTTAGTAATTCTTATTAATATAAATGTGCACTTTATTGTGATTGTATCACAAACAACTCACCTCCCAAAATGGTAGAATAACTGAGAAGAGTTATTTTGAAATCTACTTCTGAAGTAGTAAATATGAACTTTATTTATGTAATAGTAAATTTAAAATTTACAAAAGATAAAAATGTACATGTCATGGTAAACTTGAAGTTTACTAGCATAAAAGTTCATAAATTGATATGAACGATTGTGACATCTCGAAGATGTGCATATTAAATATTAAACAAATATTGAAGAATTACAAAATTCTTCACGTTCTCAAGATAAGTTGGTTGGACCAACTAATGTTTGGATTTGATCCATCAAAATCTAAAAAATATAAAAGGTGAATAAGGGCCTGTTCACCTTTCATGTGATATGTTGAAAAGATGCACCAATAAGATAATTACACGTACATTTATTGTCAACCTGTAGTTTGACATTCATAAAGTTGCTTACTCAGTGAAATTGAGTTAAGATCTATAAGACCCCACAAAATGCTAAGCTTAACTCAGTCCGTTAAAGCTTGAAAAGAGGTCCTCGACTTAGAAATTTCAGCTAAGTGTTTACACTTAGAAATATTTTAGCCTTCATAAGTTGGTGATCTTATTTCACAATCCTTACAACCTTAAAATGTCAATCTTTGGATTGAATCATGATCAGGGGTGTTAATAGGTCGCTTTTGGTGAGTTTTGAATTTTTTAAACCACGTTTGAATCAAGTTTGGATGACCAAAATAGTGGGTCAATGCAATCTCGACGCGCCACATCGCCCACCGCGTCGACAAATATTTTTCCCCAACTTCTGGGTGCAATTCCAATGAATCATCATGGACTCACCGTGATGCATCATCCACTGTATCAATTCTACCGATGCGACGCATCGGGCTACGCATTAATGGACGTGATATTAGTCATTAAAACTCCACGTCCAAAGCGGTAAATAGGTCTTTTCCCACCTTATGTCAGCCCCCAAAACATGAGAGTAAGCATCTTATAAGGAAAAATCCCACATTATTTCTCAAAGTTTACTCAAGAACAAACCCTAGGGGATCTAAATTCAAATTAAAGCTTCAAAAATGCACCAACACTCTTCACTAATTCAAACACCAAGGTATGTGAAGTGTTCATCCAAGGGTTTTCTTGCACCCTTGGAGTTCAAGAAACTCTTTTAAACTATAAGTTAATTGATTTCTTAAAATCCATATTGAATTTGAGGGTATTCATGATTATGAAGTAAATTGTGTTCTAATCCATAGTTTATTTCAAGTTTCATGTGAAACTATTTATCATGTGTGTGTAGTATCATGTAAATTCATGTTAAAAGCCCTTGATTTGCAAATTGGGATTTGAAATAATAATACCTACATGTTGTTTAGTATCATGTGTATAGATTATTATCCCCAAGTTTGTCATAAATTTCTCATGAGAATAAAAAGTGAAAATCATGACAAGCTAGCATATGTTCAAGATTATATCTTAAAGTGTTTGATAAAATGCCTCTATGAATAAGTTGTGAGAAAGTGAATAATGTTATGCTTTCCAAGTTTATGTTTTACTTTACTTCTCATGCTATCGAGTCCTGGGGGTATTTAATACTCGAAAATCTAGTTATTTACCTAGAGCTATTGTCGTTACAGAACAGTCATCGGGATGGGTATGTAGAGTCCTAAGAAGTCTGAAATCCACACCTAGTAGAGTCTTGTGCATGGGTATGTAGTGATCCACTCTTATGGATAAGAGGTTATGATGCATTTTTAGAAAAATTTTCCATTCTATCAAGATTTATATCGTGCGAGTGAGCATGAGCTCAAGGTATACTCTCAGTCTAATCCTTTCTTTCCTTCCATTTACAGAACATGCCTCCCAAGAAAAACAAAAGAAGAACAAGAAATCAACCAACACCTCAGTCCATTCAAGCAAATTCTCTGGACGAGGATTTTTTTTTATGGAATTCGAAGCCGCTTTCACCATCCTAGACAATTCTGTTACAACTCAAAATTAACCAACCAACTTTTGTTCAGGCCAACATAGTGGCCTATACTGTTGTAGCCATGATTCGAGACTTCACATAAATAAATCCTCCAGCATTTAGTGGGTCTAATTCAGATGAGGACCCATAGGAGTTCTTTGATCACATGTAGAATGTCATGGATATTATGGGGTGACAACCAGTGAGAATGCTGAGTTGGACGTGTATCATTTGTAGGATTTTTCTTACTCATGGCTCAAGTAGTGGAAGGCAGAAAGGGTCTCAGATGCAAGGCCTGTGGAATAGGTTCTTCCCTCTTGAGTTAAGGAAAGCTATGGTTCTGGAGTTCATTAATCTGAAGTAGGGAAACATAATAGTGAAATAGTATTCTCTCAAGTTTACTTAGTTAGCCAAATATGCCCCTCATGTGGTGGCAGATAGCATATCTAAGATGAGTAAGTTTGTGTCAGGAGTGTCTAACAGTTGGTCAAGGAGTGTAGGACCACAATTCTAATTAAGTAGATGGATATATCCAGGATCATAGTCCATTCCCATTAAATAGAAGAAGCTAAGAATAAAGAGAAAGAGAGGGACAACAAGAGAGTGAGAGCAGGTAACTTACTTTGCTCATCCTAAGTCAAAGGGAGGAAATCACTCTCAATTCTGCATGAAATCCTCAGTTCCAGCTCTGTATTCAGCCATTGCTCCATCACCATAATTCATAGATAGCCACAAAGATAGGGATCCATTCCCTAATCCTTGTGGTAGTATTAGTAGTGCCCGAATGAATCATCTTTGCCAGAAATGTGGAAAAAACCATCAGGGTATCTGTTGAGCTGGCAGTGATATATGTTTTGGATTTTCCAAGCAAGGCAACAGGGTCAGAGATTGTCCTCAGTCAGGTTTCCAAGGTTTGTATTATCGTCACCCAGCTCAGTTCGGTCTTCAAATTCAGCAGGGTGCCGCTTCTAGTACCACCAGTGGGTGATGCCCAAATAGACTCTATCCACTTTAATCCCAATAGGATCAGGAAAGTTCTCTTGATATGGTCACTGGTATGTTGCAAATTTATCATTTACATGTTTATGCTTTACTAGATCAAGGAGCTTCTTTGCCCTTTGTAACTCCTTATATAGCTATTAACTTCAGAGCTAGTCCTAAAATTTTTGTAGAGCTTTTCTTGATTTTTACCCCAGTGGGTAAATCTATCACAGCCCGGTGGGTATACAAGAATTGTCCAGTTATGGTGTCTTAGAAAGTAACTTCAGCAGACTTAGTAGAATTAGAGATAACAGATATTGATATCATTCTCGGCATGGATTGAATTCATTCATGATATGCCTCAATTGATTGTATAAATAGAATTGTTCGATTTCAGTTTCAGAAAGAACCTGTCCTAGAGTGAAGGGGTAGTACTTCAGCATGTAGGGGCCAACTTATTTACTACCTTAGGGCAAGAAAAATAATATCTAAGGGATACGTCTGCCATCTCTTCCAAGTCCAAGACTCTATTCAGAAACCCCTACTCTTGAGTCAGTATCAGTAGTATGTGACTGTCCAGATATGTTTCTCGAAGATCTTCCTAGAGTTCCACCCAAGAGGGAAATCAACTTCGGAATTGATCTTTATCCAGATATCTAGCCTATCTCTATTCTGCCATACAAAATGGCTCTAGTAGAACTCAAGGAGTAAAAAGAACAGATGAAGGATCTCCTAGATAAGGTATTCATCACTCACAGTGTATCATCTTGTGGTGCACCAGTTCCATTCATGCATAAGGAAGATGGTTCTCTCAGAATATGTATAGAGTACCATCAATTGAACAAAGTCATGGTCAAGAACAAGTATCCACTTCCCAGAATTGATGACTTGTTTGACTAACCTCAAGGTGCCTGTTACTTTTCTAAGATAGACCTCAGATCAGGCTATCATCAGCTCAGAGTCAAAGAATGTAACATTCTGAAAACAACTTTCAGAAGTTGGCATGCTCACTTAAAATTCCTAGTCATATCATTTGGTCTTACCAATGGTCTAGCAGCCTTCATGGACTTGGTAAACTCCATGTTCAAGTAGTACTTCAACATGATCGTCATAGTCTTCTTTGATTACATTCTTGTCTACTCCCGCAGTAAACATGATCATGCAGACCATATCAAAATAGTGTTACAGACCCTCAGAGCCCATTAGTTGTTCGCTAAATTCAGTAAGTGAAAATTTTGGCTAAGATCAGTAGCCTTCCTTGTCTATATAGTCTATGGTGATGACATTAGAATTTATCCTCAAAAGACTGAAACAGTGAGAAACTGTCCCAAACCTATCTCTACATTAGATATTAGGAGTTTCTTAGGCTTGGCTGGCTATTACTGATGGTTTATTGAGGGATTCTCATCTATTGCATCCCCAATGTCTAGATTGCCTCAGAAGAAAGTCAAATTCCAGTGGTCAGACTCTTGTTAGAAGAGTTTTTAAAAGCTGAAGACTCGACTCACTACTGCCCTTGTTTTGACTTTACCAGATGGTTCATATGGGTTTATCGTATATTGTGATGCTTTCATAGTTGGTTTGGGGTTTGTTTTGATGCAGAGAGGTAAGGTCATAGCCTATGCCTCTAGATAGCTTCAACCCTACGAAAAAAACTATCCAACTCATGATCTTGAATTAGCAGTTGTAGTGTTTTCCTTAAATATTTGGAGGCACTACTTGTATGGGGTGCATGTTGATGTGTTCACGGACCATAAAATCCTACAGTATGTATTTTCTCAGAAAGACATAAATCTATGTCAGAAAAGGTGGTTAGAGTTGTTGAAAAACTATGACCTGAATATTCTATATCATTCGGTCAAGGACAATGTAGTGGTGAATGCCCTCAGTAGGATGTCTATGGCTAATGTTGCTCACATGGAGTATAGTAAGAAGAGGTTAGTTCAGGAAGTCCATCAGCTTTCCCGACTAGGTGTTCGCTTAGTCGATTCATTAGTGGGAAATGTGTGGGTTCAAAACAGTTCAGATTCATCTCTAGTTTCCAGAGTGAAGGAAAAGCAGGATAGAGATCCTAGTCTTGTTAAGCTGAAAGAGTAAATCAGAGATCAGAAAGTAGAGGTTTTCTCCTAAGGGGGATATGGTGTGTTGCGTTGCTAGGGTCGTCTATGCGTGCAAGGTATAGATGACTTAAAGCAGCGAATCTTTGCAGCAGCACATAGTGCATGCTACTGATTCATCCAGGGGCAACCAAGATGTACCATGACTTATGGGAAGTCTATTGGTGGAATGGGATGAAGAGAGATATTACTGATCTTGTAGTTGAGTGCTTGACATGTCATTAGGTTAAGATAGAGAATCAGAATCCTAGTGGATCTATATAGGAGTTCAGTATTCCCACATTGAAGTGAGAGGAGGTGAAAATAGATATTGTGATGGGTTTTCTCCGTACCCATCGTCAGCATGATTCATTTTGGGTTATTATGGATAGCATAAGAAAATCATCTCATTTATTACCAGTCTATATTTCCTATTCAGCCAAGGATTATGCCAAACTCTATGTTAGAGAGTTGGTCAGATTACACAAAGTTTCATTGTCCATCATCTCAGATGGAGGTACGCAGTTCACCTCTCATTTTTGGAAAGCCTTCCAAAAGGGTCTAGGTACCCAAGTTCACCTTGGTACTGCCTTCCACCCTCAGACAGATGGCTAAGCAGAAAGGACCATTCAGACATTGGAAGATATGTTGAGAACATGTGCCATAAACTTTAAGGGTATTTGGGATGATCACTTTCCTTTGATTGAGTTCGCATATAATAAAAGTTACCATTCAAGAATTCAGATGGCTCCATTTGAGGCGCTCTATAGAAGGAGAGGCAGCAGTAGCAACGCCTGACTTGGTATTTGAAAGGCTCAAGATAGCTCAGAGCAGATAGAAGTCATACCCAGACGTGCGAACAAAATATCTCGAGTTTGAGATTGGCGATTATGTATATTTGAAAATCTTACCTATGAAAGAAGTGAAGAGGTTTGGCAAGAAGGGGAAGCTCAGTCCTTGATATATCAGTCCTTACGGAATTCACAGCAATTCAGAAAGGTATCTTATGAGCTGGAGTTGCCTTCAGATTTAGCTTTAGTCTATCAAGTGTTTCAGGTCTCCTTCCTAATAAAATGTATAGGTGAACCAGTATTTGTAGTCCCTATATATGGCATAGATGTTTAGAGCAGCCTCTCCTATGAAGATATCCCAGTCAAAATACTTGATCATCATGTTCACAGACAGAGGAACAAAGAAGTCCCTCTAGTCAAAGATCTTTTGCAGAATCAGTCTATTGAGGGAGCTACTATAACTCCCCAAATCTAGTACCCGGAATGATACATGGTGCTTACGACCCTTAAGGACCACAAGCTAACCCATGACGGATATCTATACCTGAACGCTGCATAATATATAGTATAAATGCGGAAATAAAGGCTGAAAGGCCATAAGGTTCAAAGCTGAAACATAATATCTAATAAAATATAACATCTGGATGGGGTATGAAAAAACCAAAACAACTGAAATAAACTGTTTGAACATGATAGTCTGAAAAGCCTCTAACTATCTGAATTGTCTGAATAAGGAGTTGATGGGACATGTACCCAACCAATCACAACTAATAAATTAATTAATGAGCTAAAAAAGTAATGATCATGTCCTCGAAAGATGAGGACTCACTGAAAACTCTAAATGCTGAGACTGAAATGCTACTGACCCTCTAGTGCTTATGCTTCTGAACCTATGGTATAAAATACCATAGCGCAAATGCATCAACTCTTTGAATGTACTAGTATGCATGTGAGATAGGCTAAATGCAAAGGGTTTATATGCATGAACTATACTAACTAACTAGACAACATGAACATGAGAATGCATGCATGAATACAAAATAACTGTAACTGAGTTCATGATAACATGATTACTGAGTCTGAGTACTGATAACCTGAGATACTGAGAACTGTATAATTAAAATAACTGATACTGAGCGATTGTATCTGATAGTCTAGATTCTGATGGAACTAGCCGAATTTCATACTGTACTGAGTTGACTGTATCTGACAGTCTAGATTTTGAAGAACTATTTGAGTTCTTTTACTAAGACAGAGACTGAGATTGCAACTATAACTGTTGGAGGTAATTATCTAATTGACATGCCCCAAAACTGAACTGGTGGGGTCCAACCTATAACCCCAGCTGGAAGAGTGTCAATATCATAACATAGTTAAATACTAATTGTGAGTATACCCTCTCTCACAGGGAGCGCTTTCACCAACCATTCCTAGTAGGTAACCTAAATAAGATGTATAAATTCCTAAACGCATAGGTTGTATCTCAACCTACGCTGGCTACATAGTTCTAGAACACAAATATCGCTTCTATGGAACACACCCTCTACTGAATAATAGGTGAGTTACCATCCTTGGGTTCACTCAGTGCTGAATCCTACTCCCAACTGAATAGACACTAAACGGATTAACTGAACTGAACTAATACTAATGGTATTATTTAGCTGAGCTAAACTGAGTTCGATGAGTTTCGTTGACTGATGAAATACTACTAAGATCTGAGGACTGACTGAGAGTACTGAAGTTACTGAGATTTACTGGGAATACTGAGGTTACCAAGATTACTGAGTATTGATATCACTGAGCTTACTGAACTACTAAGACTACTGATATTTCAGAGATTTTCGGGATTTCCTAAGTCACATGACTGACTGGGTTCGATGGATCATGGCTTAACTGAGAGTATTGTGAAAACATGACACTGTCTCTAGGCACACAGCTAAATCGTCGGGTACAAGTAACCCTAGGACTCGATGGAAAGCACACAGCTAAATCGTCGGGTACAAGTAACCCTAGGACTCGATGGAAAGAAACTAACAAAGCATGACTTTCTTGAATACATAACCAACACCACAATCCATAAGACAATAAGTTAAAGATTTCATGTAGTACAAGTTCTAAAGTACCACAATGGATACACATATATCCATAGTTCGTTGGCTAAGACATTTCATCAAACACGTGAAATGCATAAACTTGTACATGAATGGGGATTTCATATTATCATTCTAGTATGACATTTTTCCTTCACATAGTCATTTAATCAACCATATGGGGAGCATCTTGAGGTTATACAATCATCAACATATCTAATAATCGTGGATACATTAACCAACTTGTAAATTGAAGGGATTTTATCATTGTTATTATGCAAATCTTCATATACTAGGGTCAATTATTAGAATATGTAATTTATAACATAAATTAAAACCTTATAACATCGTGAACACGAATTTCAATTCAATTTAAATGATGAACATTTATCAATACACAAATCTTGGATTTTGAAAAGAGATTCTTGATTTCCATGCGTGAAAGGGACCCATGAGTCAACACATGACATACCTTGATTGTGAGTTTCTTGAAGTTCTTTGACTTGAAAAACTTGAATCTCTTAGTTTCTTGAAGAAGGATTTGGATCTTGTTCTTGGGGATTATCTTTGAGATAAAACCTTAATTTTGATTTTATGGATGAATGAGGAGTTATGTGCTTTAATTTGATGTAATTAGGGGTTAAAAGGGGTTGAAAAAGACCCAAAAAGCCCTTTTAAACATTGTTTCTATGTTGTTTCAGACAAAATTGATGGTCTAGGTGACTGACCATCACTCCAACAATCTATTTTGGGCTAGAAAACAACCTTACTACCTCAGTTTTGATGGCCAAGGCGATGGTCCATCATTGACTTGACGGTCCGTCATCTTTCTCGTCGCTCCTGGGCAGCTTGGATAGCTCTCAGTAAAACAGCCAAAACTTTTTACTCCAATGCCAGATTTTAGCAAAATTTCTATCGTTGGAAATCTTATTCAATTTTCTATCTGTTGGTAGGTTATGAGATCAATAATTTGTATTTTAACAAAAGATATACTAGTTTGAAGTTGACTATGACAATATCCTTCTCACTAATTCAATCGGTAAGGGATGTTTTGATTATTGTAATAGCTAGGACGTATTTAAGGCCTTAATATACGTCTAACTTGATCATAAAACTACCAAATCACTATAATTTATTTCTCATGATCTTGAATCATGGTTCTACTATCAGTTGGGATTCTCAGGGTATTACATTATCTCCCCCCTGAGAACATTCGTCCTTGAATGAGACTGAGTGAGAGGAGAAAAAATAAACTAACGTACATACTGAACATGAATGACTGGAACATGATCTCATGACTGACATGGCTGGAAACTGAATATATCATACCGAACATGCATATCTCATGCATGTGTAACTTATTCATGAATGGATGACTGAGTGACATGATGAACTAAGTTTTTTTTTCTCAAAATGAGTATCATATATGGTGCATAATTACATGACTGAAATGATATATGAATGCATGACTTAATATGCAAGAGTACTTAGCACCAAGTTTGTAATGGACATTTGAGCATGAACTGAATACCAAGTTTGTAATGGTAATTTGAACATGAAATTGAGTAAGTTCAAGAAAACTATTATGCAAACTAAAAAGTACTGATGAACCCATGATTATGCTAGAAGTATGCATGAGGGGGAACCTGAGAACATGACTGAAATTGAAACATGATATATAAACTAAATTTGTGAACTAAACTGAGCCCCTGAATACATGGATCATGACTGATATTGGAACTTGGGAGTCAACTTATAAGTACCCGCTACTCCAATATAGATCCATTTAAAGAAAAGGGAGTGGGATGTTTCTGTCATGAAAGTTTGGGGGATTATAGTGTATCTCCCCCTTGGGACACTAAGTCCCTCTAGGAATACTGACATGGCTGAGATACTGAGGGAAATTGAGGCGATGCGCAAGGCACCTAGGAACTAATTCTTGATAGATTATATGAGATCTGAAATTGAGGCCTGATACATGAACTGAGCTATGCTTTCATCTACATGATTGATTCATATTAGAATAATTTCATTCATGATATTTTTTCTAGAGAGAATAGATGGAAAGATAGGAAACCAAACTGTATGAACTTGTCTATCTGAGACTATTACATGCTAAAAACCTATAGTCGGCTGGAGCCTTTCCTTAACACTCTTTCTATAAACCTCTAATGGCTTTAGCGCACAAGGAAATCTTGGCATGGTCTGAACAAGAAAACTGAATAGGAAAAATCATTACCTGACTAAATTTGTTAAGATAGTTTAAGACCTATTATAGATGAAATGAAAAAGATTCTTGCACTGCAACTGAGATTACTGAAAAGATTCACATAGGTTCTAAACACGAATGCACAAATATACTGACTTACCTAATTAACTAAATAACTGATAGTTGAATACTGGATCAAGGCTGAGGAATATTATGGACCGGAGGTAATGATTGACTGGATAACATGAGGTCACTGAGCATGAATGAGCAAAACTGTATCACCTCAAGAAGGCAAGGCTAGGAGTCTAGCATGATTTGGATATATTATATAGAATGATCTACTAAAATACTACTGACTGAGTAATTGATAGCTATAGCATTGGTCAAGTAAGTCTAGAACTTCATTGAGTTTCTGATCTAATTACTAAATTGAAGCTGGCATTATAACTAAGACTGTAGTAGAGACTATAAGTAAGTCTATAATTGAGACTCATATAGGTACCGAATACTAGTAACTAAGGTGGATACTGATACTAAAGTACTAAATCTTAATGGCTAACTTGCTAATAACGGATAGCCATGGTCCCGTAGGAATATCTAAGTCCTTTATAGAATATCAATTAGTAAACTGATGTTGTAACTGAGGACTGAGGAATAAAATATCAATGTCACAGATTTATCGAGGAATCTAAACTGAGAGTATACATGGAATAAGCTGAGTTTGGGTAATAACTAGGGGAGGAGCATGAGTCATGTGGGTTGTACATACTATAAAACATAACATAAGTACATAAGTCATGAGCTGCATGACCTGAGTCTGGATTTTTTGTGTTTACTAGACATAAATTGTGACACTGAGAGAACTGGAATTCCTCATACTAGGAACTTGAAATGCACAGTATTCTATGAGAAACGGTGCAGATACAAGCCGTATTCATGGAACTGTAATGGGTAGCATGCATAAATATCGTGATGACTATAGTACAAAACTTTGCTCTAAGACAGGAATGGGTTGGAAATAGTCTTCCCTTACTGATTATCTACACATATTGGAACTACAACTAGAATCCGAAGGTTTGAATTTTTGACCCCAAAATTTAACTGTTATGCAATGTTTCAAAAGAAAATACACTCATGAATCTAAAGAAGCATTAACATATAAATGAGAGATCTATAACATTCCAGTAACTGCATCAGAAGGACTTTCCTGATTCTACGGGGACTGACGTGAATAGAGTCTGTTTGGGAATTGCCCACAGATAGCGCTGGAATTGGCTCCCTACTATTTTGAGTAACCTGACTGAGCTGATGAATGACCATGATAACTTTGAGGACCGTTTTTAGAACAATCAGAGACTTTGTGACCTACTTCACCACATCCGAAACACACATTACTGTCGGCTCTACATACCCTCTTATGGTACTTACCATACTCTTTGCAAAACAGATGAGTAAAAACCCTGCTCTCACTACCCTGGGCCTTGGAGACTGGTGTACTAGCTAAAGGAGGAATTGGGATTGAAAACTTCTGAGTTTTCTGAGAACAATTATCACCCTGCAACCCTAGGTAAAAAAACTATAACTATCTATTTTGTCCCTCTTATTTTCTTTCTCCTTCTTCTTAAGCTTATAATTCTCCATCAATTGGGCATAGACCATAAGCCTAGATATTTCCATATAACTAATCAACATTGCAGTCCTACACTCCTTAACCACTCTACTAGATACCCCTGACACAAACTTACTTATTCTAGATCTGTTTTCTGCTACTATTTGGGCAGCATACCCGGCTAACTAAGTGAACTTAAGAGAGTATTCTTTCACACTCATGGTGCCTTGTCTGAGATTTATAAACTCTAACACTTTGGCTTCTTTCTACTCTAGGGTAGAGAATTTATCTAAGAAGGTGGTGTCAAATTCTTCCCACTCTATGGGCTCTGTACCTGTACCCCTGTCTACCTTCCACTACTTATACCATATATAGGCTATGTCTTGTAGCTAATATGTGGCTAACTCTATGCTCTCAATAGAAGTCACTCCCATGATATCTATGACTTTCTGAACCTGGTCTAGGAACTCCTGTAGACCCTCTTCGAACTTAGAACTGGTGAATAGGAAATGATTAATTTGGGTAAAGTTCCAAATCATGGCTGCAGTAGCATTGGCCCCTAGGTTGGCCGGAATGGTGGCTGGCTGTTCATTCTAAGTTGTGACTAAATGAGCTAGAGTAGTGAATGCAGTGTTGAATTGTACATGAGTGACGTGCTCATCTAGAGGATCTGGAGGAGCTGAGGTGCTGACTGATTTCAATTTCCCCTTTCGCTTGCCCTTTTGGGAGGCCTGATTTGTAAAAAAAGGGAAGAAGCATATTAGACTGAGATTTTAACTGGAGCTTATGCTAACTGGCACAACAGGAATAATGAAAGAAGGGAAACTATTCCTAAAATATCTTATAGTGTCCTACACATAAGTGTAGTGCACAACACACCCATGCACAAGACTCTACTAGATGTAGTTTTGAAACTTCCTAAGACACTATTGAACCTTAGGCTCTGATACTAAGTCTGTAACGCCCCAAATCTGGCACCCAAAATGCTACACGATGCTTATGACCCTGACGGACCACAAGCTAACCCATGACTGATATCTGTACCTAAACACTATATAATATACTATATAAATATGGAAACAAGGGCTGAAAGGTCATAAGGTTCAAAATTGAAACATAATATCTGATAAAATATAACATTTAGATGGGGTATGAAATACCCAAAACAACTTAAATAAATTTTTTGAACATGATAGTCTGAATAACGACTTGATGGGATATGTCCCTAACTAACTCCAACTAATAAATTAATTAATGAGATAAAGAAGTAATGATCATGTCTAAAAAAGATGAGGACTTACTGCTAACTCTGAATGCTGAGACTGGAATGCTACTGATGATCTAGTGTTCATGCTTCTAAACCTATGGTATAAAACACTATAGCGTAAATGCGTTAGTACTTTGAATATACTGGTATGGATGAGAGGTAGGATGAATGCAAAGGTTTTATATGTATGAACTATACTAACTGATTGGATAACATGAACGTGAGAATGCATCCATGAAAACATAAAAACTGTAACTAAGTTTGTGATAATATGATTACTGAGTCTGAGTACTGATATCATGATATATTAATAATTGTATAATTAAAATAACTAATACTGAGCAATTGTATCTTACAATCTAGATTCTTATGGAACTAGATGAGTTCTGTATTGCATTAAGTTGAGTATATCTGACTGTCCTGAATCTAAAGAACTATCTGCGTTCTTTTACTGAGACTGAGACTAAGACTAAAACTGTAACTGTGGGAGGTAATCATCTAACCAACATAAACCAAAATTGAACTGGTGGGGTCCAACCTAAAACCCCGGTTGGAAGGGTGTCAATACCGTGCCATAGGTAAAGAATAGCTGTGATTATACCCTCTCTGACAGGGAGCTCTTCTGTCAACCCCTCCTAGTAGGTAACCCATATGAGATCTATAAATCCCTAAATGCATAGGGTGCATCTCAACCTATGCTGGCTATGTAGTTTTAGAGAATAAGGATTGCTTCTAAGGAACACACCCTCCACTGAAAAACAGGTGATTCCCCATACTTGGGTTCACTCTATGCTTAATCCTACTCCTAACTAAATAGATACTAAACTGATTAACTAAACTGAACTAATAATATTGGTATCGTTTAGCAGAGCTAAACTGAGTTCGCTGAGTTTCATTGACTGACGAAATGCTACTGAGATCTGAGGACTAACTTTGAGTACTGAAGTTACTGAGATTTACTGGGAATACTGAAGTTATTGATATTACTGAGTACTGAGATCACTGAGATTATTGAACTACTAAGATTACTAGGATTTTTGAGATTTTTGGGTTTTCCTTAGTCACATGACAGACTGGATTCTATGGTTCATAGCTTGGCTGAGAGTATCGTGAAAACATGACACTGGCTCTAGGCACACAGCTTAATTATTGGGTACAAGTACCCCCAGGACTCGCTGGAAAGAAACTAACAAATCATGACTTTCTTGAATACATAACCAACACCACAATCCATACTACAATAAGTTAGAGATTTCATAAAGTACAAGTTCTAAAGCACCATAATGGCTACACATATATCCATAATTCATTGACTAAGACATTTCACCAAGCACTTAACATGAATAAACTTGTACATGATTGAGGATTTCATAATATCATACTAGTATGGCATTTTTCCTTCACATAGTCCTTTAATCAAACACATGGGGAGCATGTTGTGGTTATACAATTATCAACACATCTAATTATCATGGATACATTAATCAACTTATGAATTAAAGTGGGTTTATCATGGTTATTATGCAAATCATCATATACTAGGGCCAATTATTTGAATATGTAATTTAAAACATGAATCAAAATGCCACAACATCATGGACACGAATTTTAATTCAATTTAAACCATGAACATTTATCAATACACAAATCTTGGATTTTGAAAAGAGATTTTTGAGCTACATGGGTGAAAGGTACCCTTGAATCAAAACATGACATGCCTTGATTGTGAATTTCTTGAAGTTCTTAGACTTGAAAAAATTAAATCTCTTAGTTTCTTGATGAAGGGTATGGATCTTGTTCTTGGGGGACTATCTTTGAGAAAAAACCCTAATTTTGATGTTATGAATGAATTAGGAGTTATGTGCTTTGATTTGATGTGATTAGGGGTTAAAATGGTTGGAAAAGACCTAAAATACCCTTTAAAACGTTGTTTCAGCATTGTTTCAGACAAAATTAATGGTCTGGGTGATGCACTGTCACTCTGGTGACTGACCGTCACTCCAACTGTCAGTTTTGGGCTATAAAATGGTCTTACTACCGCATTTTCAATGGCCAAAGAGATGGTCAATCGATGACCCGACGGTCTATTAGCTTGCTCGTCGCTCCTGGATAGCTCGGATAGCTCTCAGTAAAACGGCCATAACTTTTTACTTCGATACCAGATCTTGGAAAAATTGGTATCGTTGGAAAGATAATTCAATTATTTATCTAATGGTGGGTCATGACCTCAAAAATTCATAGTATAATAAAATATATACTACTTTGAAGTTGACTATTATAATATACTTCTCACGAATTCAATCGGTAAGGGATGTTTTGATTCGTCTAATAGCTAGGACGTATTTGAGGCCTTAATATACATCTAAAGTGATCATAAAACTACCAAATTACTATAATATATTTCTCACTAACTTGAAGCATGGTTCTACTTTTGGTTGGGATTCTCGGGGTATTACATCTACGTAGGAAGTATAAGCAGATATGCGGACCAAGTATCCTCATCTCTTCTCAGCACACTCAGATTCAACTCAAGGTAATAGTTTTCCTTGAATTCACTCAGTTCAATATTCATCCTTCCTTTATGAACTAGTTATCAGTTCAGCTGCATAGCATTCTTATATCTTGCATACCCTCATAAAATAGCACAGGCATGTGTCATGTCCTCAGAACTTACCCATGCTTCAGTTATTCATGTTCAGTATGAAAACTTAGTATATCAGTAGTTTCAGAATGAATACATACTTCAGTTCTGCATGTCTAGTATGTAAGTTTAGTCTATCAGTATTTTTAGCTTAGAGAGTCTCATTCGAGGATGAATATTCCTATGGCGTTGATATTGTAAGACCTCGCAAAATCCTAATCTTAACTCAGTACGTTAAAACTTGAAAAGAGGTCCTATACTTAGAAATAGCTAAGTTTTTACACTTAGAATTATTTTAGCCTTCATAAGTTGACAATCTTATTTCATGATTCATACAACTTAAAATGTAATTCTTTGGATTGAATCATGATCAGGGGTGTTAATAGGTCACTTCGGGTGAGTTTTGAATTTTTTGGACCCCTTTTGAATCAAGTTTGGATGACCAAAATAGTAGGTCATCATGATCTCGATGCGACGCATTGCCCATTGTATCGATAAATATTTTACACCAACTTTAGGGTATGATTTTAGTGAATTAACGCAAACTCACAGCAGTGCGTCGTCCACCGAATCGATCCCACCAATGTAGTGAATCAGGCTATATGTCATTGGGCACGATATCAGTTATTAAAACTCCATATCTAAATGGTTAAATGGGTCTTTACACACCTTATGTCATCCCCCCAAAATACGAGATTAATCCTCTCATAAGAGAAAATAACTCATTCTTTCTCAAAGTTTACTTAAGAACAAACCCTAGTGGATCTAAATTCAAATTCAAGCTTCAAGAATGCCCCAATACTCTTCATTAACTCAAGCACCAAGGTTTGTGAAGTGTTTTTCCAAGGGTAACCTTCCACCCTTGGAGTTTAAGAAACTCTTTTAAACTACAAGTTAATAGATTTCATGAATTCCATGTTGGATTTGAGTGTATCCATGGTTATGATGTAAATTATTTTCTAATCCATGATTTATTTCAAGTTTCATGAGAAATTATTTATCAAGTTTGTGTAGTATCATGTGAATTTATGTTAAAAGCCCTCGATTTTCAAATTTGTATTTAAAAGAATGATGCCTACATGTTGTTTAGTATCATGTGTATAGATTATGATCCCCAAGTGCTTGATAAATTGCTCATGTGAATTAAGGGTGAAATTCATGACATACTAGCATATGTGCAAACTTATTATATCTTACAAGTGTTTGATAAAATGCCTCTATGAAAGAGTTGTGAGCAAGTGAATATTGTTATGCCTTTCAAGTTTATGTTATACTTTTCTTCTTACACTATAGAGTCCTGGGGGTATTCAATACCCAAAAATCTTATTGTTCACCTAGAGCTATAGTAATTATAGAACTGTCTCAGTACTGTCACGAACAGTAGTACTCAGTAATCAGTCACAGTCTCAGTTTAGTAATCAATTTAGAACTCAGTGAACTCAGTCAGTTAACAGAACTCAATAGTACTCCATCAGTTAGTAGAACCCATTGAACTTAGTTCAGCTCAGTTAGACAACATGATTCATAATAGTTTAGTCAAGTCTAGAACAATCTAGTGTTCAGTTCAGTGTCTATTCAGTTGGGAGTAGGATTTAGCACTGAGTGAACCCAAGGATGGGGACTCACTTACCAGTAGAAGGTGTGATCCTTAGAAGCAATCCTTGTGTTCTAGAAATACGTAGCCAGTGTAGGTTAAGACATCAACCTGCCAGTTAAGGGTTGATGAGGTGTTTTACCTACCAGTTGAGGGTACCACCGCTCTCATTCAGAGCACCTGCCAGATGAGGGTGACTTAACACTTGTCTGTACCCATGGCATGGTATTGACACCCTTCCAACTAAAGTTACAGGTTGGACCCCAAATCAGTTCAGAGAAGGGGCATGTCGGTTAGATGATTATCTACCATAGTTTCTGTTTCAGTGTTAGTATAGAACTTTGTTCAGTTCTACAGAATCAGAACTATCAGACACAGTTACTCAGCATAGTTCCACAGAATAAGGCCTATCAGAAATGGTCACTCAGTTATTAGTATTGTAGTATCAGTAAACTCAGATATTAGTCTTTCAGTTATCAAAACTCAATAGCTAGTGTTACCACGATCTCATTCATAAAATATGCGGATATGTGCACAGTGTTTCATCAGTTTTCAGTTATACATTTTTTCTAATTTGGTTATATTTATGTTACTCAGTTAGTTGTTTGTTCAGACATATGAACCCATGTATATAAGCATACCTCTCTTAGCATACGAGTACATTCAAAATACTGATGCATACCTTTCTTTTGCGCTATGATGTTAAGAAATTTTTATGCTTATAAGAAAAAATAATAACTTAAAAAGTTGAAATTGCAAACCAAGTTTCAATTGTATGGACTTCACCCATTCAATTAAGTTTCAAATAGTCATACATTAACACTAATTTGTACATCCATTTCATTTTATGACTTTGAAATTTAGTCCTCTTATATGATCCCTAATGTTGAGTATTAATTAAGATTTTAAAGAATGTTATAATAGCATGGGGCTTTACAATTCTCTTCCCTAATTTTCCAACACCTTCACCCCTCAATTATTTTTAAAGTTACCAGATATAAGTTTCGATGGACTAGCTGTATTTTATAATGAATTAAATATTTAACCACATAGATTTAGACTTTAAAATAATTAATTAGCGATAAGTTTCCATCGAACCTAGAAGGATTAATTTGAAACATTGAATATTCTTAGTTTCTAGGACACTTGTTTTGCCATCTTTAAGAGAAGTCATGAATGAAATCTCATCATACATACATAAATTTTATCTACATAAGCAAAGTTGTGAGATGGAACAAGTGAAGCTTCTTCGAAAGTGCAGATATTGAATACATTGATGAGATATTTGAAGGCCTTTCCATCTTACCTAAAGACCCCTATGACCAAGACATTGCTCGTTTTTAGGCTAAGATCCTTGATGATGAGGTAAATTGGTTTGTATTTTTTTTATCATTTTAAAAAATGGCTTAAGACAGTGATAGCTTATTAAACTTGTTGGTAGATTTATTTAAACACTACTATTGTTCGTTCCAATTAAACATATGAGCGCATAAAGAAAAATTATTCTTATATAAGACACTTCCAGAAAAATATCTATAACTTTTTACATATGTTCTCAAATGTCTACTATTAGGTAGTTAAGTTAACCACATAAAATATGTCATCTCCTTTAATCAAGCCTATCAACTGGAGCAAGCGTGAGATTTACAACTTATTACTGTTAATTTATATAATGTAACAATTAATTTTTGTTGTACAAAAACTTAAGTATAAGCAACTATATATAAATATCATTTTACAATGTCAATGCAGAAACTAAAATTTGGACCAATTTTGGAGTGCTTGATTGTATTGGGGAAAGATTTGTTTGGAAAAGGATAGGAGAAAGTAAAAGCTAAAGAGGAATAGGGAGAGCTGCTTAAGATTCTTGAAAATAAGCTCAAAGATGAGAAGTTTTTTGTGGGTGAAAAAATTGGATTTGCTGATATTGCTGGTAATTTGTTGGCATATTGGATGCAAATACTTGAAAAAGCCTCCAGAGTTGTTTTAGTGACAAGTAAAAAATTTCTCAATTTTGTGCTTGGAGATTTGAGTATATTAATTATAGCCAATATTATAGTTTTGATTTTGATGATTTGATAAAATCCAACAAGGGACCTGGTCCATCAACTATTGGATTGTTTTGTTGTCATATGTGAACAACTGTAAGCTGTACCTTTTTGCAACTGATTGGTGGAACTGCTACATTGGTGAAGTTGGCTTGTCCTTGTTGGACCAATAGCGTGATGCTAAGATTTTGTTCTTTCTTATAAATGAAAGATGTGAAAAGAGTAAAACTTAGTTTTTCCAATCAAATACTTACCTCTTAAGCATAGTCTTTCCACAATATTATTGTTCATTTTAAACAAGGGACCTGATTAAGGTTTATTTAGTCTTTGTTGAACTCTCCAATCATTGTCTTTAATTCGTAGAAGTGCAAACCTACTCTTATGTCATAAAGTATTGTAGGTATTACTCTCGTCTATGTCTTAGGTGTCACGACCCGATTTACTAGTCTTGATGGCACCTACCAATTCCTACCAGTAGGTAAGCCAATATCATAACTCGGAGCTATCATATTAGGTTAATTTGTTAGGAAAGGCCCAACATAGGTGAAATTTAAAGAAAATAAATTGTTAACACGAGGGTTCTAGATACAATAAGAAATCATACAGATACCAATCTCAAAATCCGGTAGTGCTAGTACAAGAGCAACTAATAGTATTAACACAACTCCAAGTATAGAATAGTTAATACATCTGCTTCGTATACTAAAGACTGAGCACAAACGATGAAAAAAATTGGGTGACTCAAACTCTAAGAGGTCACCCTATCTCTAGAAATCAAACATTGCACGAACCACGATCAACGACAATAGCTAATACTCAAATCTGCACCCAAAAGGTACAAAAGTGTATTAGGAGTACCAAAACAATGGGTACTCAGTAGGCATCATTAGTTTACTGAGATAATTCATGATATAAGAATGATAAAGTACAACATAATCATAACTAAGTAAAGGTACATAATCAAACCTGAATCATCTCCATCATCACTGTATATAATAAGTAAGCAATTCGGAATAACATTATAATATAAAGCATCAACAAATGCCAATATCAATGCTCATAACAAGCATGGAATATCAAAAATAATAATATAATATAACGTATCAATGCATGCCAATTTTGTCTAGCATAAGGAATAAATATTTTGAAATCATAAAGCAACACAAGTGCAATCACAAGAAAACACAAGTAAAAGGTTGGTGCTCATACACCAACTAGTGCATAAAGTAAAGAACCCATCATCGCGTCCCATGCCATCGAAGAGTACACCCAAAAGAGCATAAACTAAATAATCCAATCTCAAATATATATAAATATATAAACCAACTCATTATCCATATTTTTTCACAATTTTCATCAAACGGCCTTTTACGAATATTCATAAGCACTACTAATAATCATAATTGAAAAACTTATATCAATATAATCATAAACGTAACCATACAACCATATAGGTACCTATCTCATCATTGCACCCTATTCACTCATTATTACCTAGCCAATGCTTATGACAAAATCAATTACTTATTATTCATCATATAACCTCCAATTTTTATCCATCCTGTATTCATCACTCAGTCACTACTCATGGATCAACGACTAAACATTATTTACTCACTAGCCAAAAGTAGCAACTAGTCAAGATTCACCACTAGACCGTATTCTCCAATTAACCTATATTCATTTCTAGTCAATGTAATCCCACTAGTCACCATTTAACAATAGAACACTAAATACCATGAGTGCACTTATTCATATCTCAACTAACATCTCTTATTAACTAGCATCATTAATCCACAAATCCTTATTAAATAATTAATCAACATCATAATCTTAGTTATCAATAGCAAATAATATTCTCCATCGCTAAACCCATTATCATTAACCACTATAATGAAATAATCATTCTAATTAATAGCCATCAATGTAGCTAGTCCTCCTTACCACTGAGGTTCACAAGTCCACTAGTCACTATTAGCCACTTATGTAATATCCACCACTAAGCATTTTTCTTCCTTAAATCAACTACTATACCACCTATACCTCAACCCATTAGAAGACTATAACCGACACCTCTAATAATAATATTATAGCCGACTACACAAAAACATAAATGAACATATAATTGTCATGCATAGGGATAACCGAATTCAACCGGTAGGTGCACACATACGCACATAAATAATCATATCCTTTGACCTTTTCGGGAATTATCATGTCATAATAATATCCTCCAGACTCAAACCATATATCAATATATCATCATAATATCTTTTGGCCTTATTGGGCATCAATATATCATCATAATCATCCAGCCTTACCGAGTACCAATATATCATCATTATATCCTCTATCCTTGAGGGGCATTAATATATTATCATAATATCCTCCATTCTTGTCTGGTGTTAATATGCCATTATAATATTCTCTGTACTTAAATTGGGTATCAATATCATTATCAACATATCCTCCTGACTAAAACCATATATTAATATCATTAATATATCTTTCGAAATTGAATTGGTATCAATATCATAAATATATCCACCACATTGTTGGGCATCATCATAGCATCATAATATGCAATCAATATCTATAATAAAGAACAATCCCCACTGTAACACCCCATACATTTTAAAGCTAGAAATTGGACTTTTGTTTCAACATAAGTAAATTCCAATCCTGCGATTCATACTTGAATCCATGATTCATGATCAACAAACTAGTGTGAATAAGGATGATGAGGTGGTAAAGATGTTCATAAGGGTCACTTAGAGCAACGTGAGCTAAGAGCCTTTGATTCAGACAAATTTTGATGTTTGATTCCACAAGGGTCATCTTGAATAAGTAAAACTTTATTTATATATGAAATTTAGACACACCAAATTGTAGATAATCTAATTAACTTTCCAATAGTACTAATTTCACCTTAATTCGATACCTGAGCAACAAGCTATGGTCATGCAAAGGGGTAAACATCACCTAAAAATCACCTAAGGCTACTAGAATGGGTGTGTGATTCGCTAGGTAGCGCCCAACCAAGGTCTAAGTGATTAGACATGCATAGACCAACCCAGGGATAGAAGATTGGTAAGGAATAACCCACCTTGTCTTGGGCGATTGACTAGGTGTCTCCTAGGCCATTGCCCAGTGCAAAAAACACCCCATTTTGACTTAAATCAAGGGTGTTAAAGTCATTTCACACCCCTAAATTGTCCCTAATCACTTTAAAATGTTTTGATGAAGTATTAAACACATTAAATCCTCTGTCTTAACAAAAATTAATCAGTAAGGAACTCAAAACCCCCTCCTCCATTCCCAGGAACAAGATTCAAACCCTTTTCACAAAAAATCAAGGAATTCAAGTTTGCAAACCAAGAATCCTTCTGGAAATCTGTCGTTAAGGTATAAGTAATTTTCATCCATGGGATTTTTTTCACCCATGAAGTCCAATAATCTATTTTAATGTTTTAAACCATGAATTTACATGTTTACAATTAGTTATCTTCATTAAGCTTTTATGAGTTTCGATTATACATAATGTTTACAAGTGTTGTTCATTGAAAGTAGCCCTTACACATTTGAAGCATGAAGTTTCCATGTTAAATCCTTAATTCATGGTTTTCTATTGTAACTTTGGTATTTTCATATGCTTTACCCCTTTCCCATGCTTAAGATCATGTACCCACATATGTTTGATGAAATATCTAAATGTCCTGGATTTTGAACAATGATCCTTTATTATGGTTTTAAAGCTTCTATGTCCTTGGATTTTGAACAATGATCCTTTGTTATGGTTTTAAAGCTTCTACATCCTTATTGATAATTCTATTCAGTGTTGGGGTTATGAATACCCAAAACTTAGTTGTTACATAGTTTCAGTATGTACAAAATGATTTCAAATAAACCATAAGCATTATTATTCATTCATTTGTTAAGATTATTTGTTTGTTAAGTTAAACTTAGTTTAGTTCAGTAATTAGTGTTAATTCAGTTAGGAGTAGGATTCACCATCGAGCAAACCTAGGGATGGGGGCTCACCTGCCAGTTAGTACTGGGTCCTTAGAAGTAGTCCCTAAGTTCCAGAACTATGTAGCCAGCGTAGTATTACGAGATATTCCTTGCCATTTTAGGACTGACACTCAAAAGGTCACCCACCAGTTAGGACTAATACTCTCTTAGGGGTCACCCGCCAATTTAGGACTAACTCCATAACCAGTGTTAGTACACTTGGAATTGTATTGACACCCTTCTAACTTGGGCCAGGTATTGGACCTCAATTAGCTCAAATTGGGGCATGTCGATTAGATGATACCTCCCACAATTTCAGTTTATTATTCAGTATAGAATTTAGTTTTCTCTTTCTATACCATAACATATAGTTTTATCAGTTATTCAGTTAGCAGATTTTAGTATTTCAATTTTATAGATTATTTCAGACATATTATATTCATGGTATTGCATTCTCAGTATTTCAATTTTCCTTCACTCATATTTACTTACCTCATGCTATTCAGTCAGTCTTTACTTTATGCACATAAACCCATGCATTCTAGCCTAACCTCATCTCTATACCAATACATTCAAAGTATTCATCACATACTCATTTATTGCGCTATGATGTTTAATATCATAGGTTTGGACGCTCAATTTCCTGACCACACTTAGAAAATTTATCTTATAAGCAGCAACAATAGTGATGAGTCCTTATGTTTTGAGGACCTATTATGTTCCTTTCAGTTATTTCAATATTCTCTTTACTTAGTCAGTATGGAGTTAGTTGGGAGTTTGTCGTATCAACTCTGCAGTCAGTTATATTAGAGGCTTTCAAACACTTCAGATAGTCAGCTAGACAGCGGTCATCTTATCAGTTGTTTTATCAATATTTTCAGTATGTTTCAAACGTTTAAACTTATTTCTTAGTCATTCTTTCAGTACTTAAAACCTTATGGAATTAGTTATTTATTTATGCATATATGTATTTTGTTATTTTATTCACTTCTCATAGCAGGTACCAACTCATGGGTTAGCTTGTGGTCACTTATAACCATAAGAACCGTTGTCGTGACTAGAGATATCCTCAGGTCATGACAAAACTTGGTATCAAAGTCTAAGGTTTTACAGTGTCCTAAGGAGTCTGAAATTTATGTCTAATAGAGTCTTGTACATGGGTGTGAAGCGCGCCATACTTATGGATAAGAGGCTATAATATGTTTTAGGAAAAGTTTCCCTTCTTTCATGTCTTCGATTGTGCTATAGAAAGGTTCTCAAAGAAACATATGTTGATTATCATCATGCTCCACTCATTTCAAATCTACCTTACTTTCAAGGTAATAGAAATAGTGAAGTGCAAAGTCCTGCAGATAGATCTTGTTCAGACAGTCCCCGCTGATAGTTGTGGGATTGCACACAGGCTCGAAAGTGTTCCATCAAGTGATTTTAAGTTCCAAAGTTTAAAATATTTCATTCATGTTCATGAAAATTGTGCACTAAACCCAAAGTAAGATGTGTTCTACGATCTTTTCTCAAAATCCTATGACTACATGTGATTTACGGTTAGATGCATGAACTTAGAGGTTTAGTAGTAGTAAAGTGGGGAAAGTGTTATCAGAATTTAGTATATCATGTATTCATGGGGCTAGTTTTATGAAAGCGGAATCAGTAGGCTTGAAACAGTGTATGCAAGAATTTAAGTTTGTTGATTCAAAATTATATATTGTCGGTGTTTAGTATTTTGGTGTAATGGTAATTCTCATGGTGTATGGACAATACAAGTTTAAAGGTGTGATGTTTGTAGGCTATGATGAAAGTAGTATGGTTCATTAAAGGTTTGAGAATATCCATGTTAATTGTTAGAATATAAGTTTAAATCTTTGAAGATTGAGCTAACAGTAAGAAGAATTGAAATTCTAGATGGGGTGAGTTCATGGTATGGTGATACTCCTAGAAATTCCAAGTTATTCAGTGTTTTATTTATTGTATTATGATTGTTGAGGCTTAAGAAAGCTAAGAATTGTTTATCAGAAGGAAGTACTAGTAGTGAGCCTTACATTTCAGGTGTAGTCTTGTGTGCATTGTTATATCTCAGACTCTAAAGTAAACTGGTTGCAGTTTAGTTTAGAGCTATTTAAAAGAGTTGCACAGACTTAGAGTGATGGCTTAAAGTTAAGGGGGAAATGATAAAACAAGACACCAAGTCAGGCTCTCAGATTCTAGTAACGATGTCAGTATGTTATAGAATAGTAGTAAGATAGGATGATGCCCGACCCATTCTTATTTTAGTATTTGTACTTTGGTTATCATGATATCTACTCATCCCTTATATGTCAGCTCTATGATCATAGCTCATATTCGAGCACCATATATAAAATCATGTACTCTCCTAGTTCCTAGTATGTGCAATTCTAGTCCACTCAGCAATACGAATCATTTATCATGAATTCAATAACGCTAAACTTAGGTAATGCAACTCATGACTCATATGATCATGATTTACAGTAGTTACAGTTCCAGTACTCATGTAACACTCTTAATTATGAACAAAATTCAGATTTATGTCATGCAAGTCCTCAGTTCAGACCTCTTTTATGAATTTATGTCAATGATACTCTATTTCCCAGTCCTCAGTTAAGTATCAAAGTTACTCTTTCATGCTTCATGTCCTCATGTCTGAACGTTTAGTGACCTCCCCTTATGGAATGATGGTGGTGATAAGCAATTTGTTTAGATATGAGATAATGAATGTTTCATATTAAGGAAAGATTATTACATTCTTGTTTTACATGAGGCTATAGGGTTCAAGGATGATTGAGGCAAACATTTTGATATATGTCATGGTTGGTTGAGGATTATACATGTGTTCTCTTAGGGTAGTGCATGTAAGTTGTTAATTATAAAGGGTTGAAGAATATTAGGAAGATTCTTTTATAGGTGTTTGTTTGGAATTTCATATGTAGTTATGAAGAAAGGCTAGGTCATGTTTGTGTGTAACTAGATAAATGCATTGTGCATAGGTGAATTTCTAGTGAGAGGTTAAATGTAGTTGTTGAAGAGGTAATAAAAATTATTCATGAGATGATAAGTTGTGAAAATGCAAGGCATTTTGAATTCATGATTCATACTAGTATTACAATGTTATGCATACATTTTGTAGATTCGAGTAGGCTTGAAAATAGTGAGAGAATTTAGTTCAGCTCAAACTTCAGTAGGTAGAGTTATCAATGCTCATGTGAATATCTTCAGTAGTCTCAGGTGAACCGCATTATTGAAATGGAAGGTATAGTTGAGGAGTATGTTTAAGATTAAAAGTGGTGGTTGAATGGTATAAGGCATAGCAATTCTACCCCCACCCCTTCTTATGTTGCGTAGGACTATGTTCCATGTCCCAGAATTATAGCCATGTTGGGATTCCTGTGTTGGTGTCCTATTTAGATCATGCCTAATATTATCTGCTCTTGAATGTTATTAGAACTTCCTAGAAAAGGTGTTGAAGAAATACTCCAATTGAGTGAAACTTTCAATGTTAGTTGGTACGTATAGCCAACAATTCATTTTAGCAGTTGGATAGACAAGTTCATATGGTTCCTTAGCTTTCTTTCTAGTCATACTATCTAAAGTTTCATGAATATGCCTATTCCCAATAGGTAAACATGTTTCCATCCAGGTAAGCATTAGTTTAAGATTCCAGATATTCAGTCATGATTCACTACGTAAGTGTCGTATGCATCATCTCTGTCTTTCCTTAGTATTTTAGCAAAGTTAGTATCATTCAGGGGACGAACTGCCCCAAAAGGGATATGTTGGAATACCCTCGAGTTTTCATGTACTAAATCTCTCAACTTTCGTCACGAAATAAAATCCAACTTGAAGTAATTGGTACTCATAGGTTGACTCTCTCGTTTGTATCTCATTCTTATAATCATTCTCATGTCATGGCATGCATTCACGAAATCACTTCAGTCATGTGTCATGTTTTAGACTCAGTCATGTAATCATGTTCATAGTTATGCATATTCAGTATGTGATCTCAGTTTTCTTAGTTTAGCACTCTCAGTCAAACCAGTCTCATTTGAGGATGAATGTTCCCAAGGAGAGATGTTGTAATACCCCGTATATTTCTAAGCTAGAAATTGGACCTTCTATTCTACATAAGTAAACTCTATTCCTGTTATTTATACTTGAATCCATGTTTCATGATCATCAAACTAGTGTGAAGAAGGATTATGAGGTGGGAAAGTGTAATGCCCCACAAATGTGTTCCGAGATGTCATACGATGCTCGGGACTACGAGTAGCCCCAAGATAACCCTGTAATCCTTCTACAAGTTTTGAAACTCAAACAAAGAAAATCTAAGCAAGCGATAACATTGGAATACTAAATTACTATATAAACTATGCTAAATTTGACTAAACATAATATTTGAAAACATTTAACTTAGAAATTTGGTAAGCCAACTCTTAAAATCTGAAATGTGTCTAACAGTTGAACAAGCCTCTACTACTACTAACTAGAGAACCATTAGAAAAGACCCCTAGCTACCTTGGACTGACTAAAAACTACTAAACAAACTACTTTATAAAGCTGGAAATCTGAATAACTGGGTCCCCACACTATAAGGACTCACCAACTGTTGGAAAGTAGATAGAGATACTCGCAGTAAATCACAATAGTGGAACTGAGCGCCTGAGCCTACATTATTAAACAATGTAGCACATAGACATATATATGAATCAGTACTTTTTAAATGTACTGATCATATGGGGGTGAATGCACAAGTAAAAGTAGTAACTAAATATACATATCACTTGTTAAAAATGCATGCTAAGAGTGAATGACTCACCTTAGCTTTAATAAAGCAAAAGCTGCAAAATATAAATATAGTGTTACAAAGCATAAAGACAGTCTTTGTGAGCCATCACACTTAATTCTAGAAGCTATACTTTTACTCTTTCTATTGGGAGTTTTTTCTAACCGACATAAACCATATGTTGTGCTGTATTCCAACGTATTACCCCCCATTGGGGAGAGTTGTTCTACCTTTTCTATCGAAATAGAACCTTATCTTAAGTAATTACTGACTTACACCACTATGGGCACTTAAACCTACGGTGGCTAGTAGTTATAGGTCATTAGACCTTTGTAATCATACCCAACTAGGTGCTAAATACTACTCCCATACTTAACGCTCAGACTTTAGGAAATCCACCTTAAAATAGAATGAGGGTTTGTAAGGAAAACCAGATATTCTTCTCATTCCTGTAAATCATAAACTACTTGACTAATTTGGATTCCTTATCTTAGTTTAGGATCAAAGATCAATACTTTCTTAAAATCTGAATACATACTTATCAAAGAATGCTTAAACATCATCTTTCTTGAAATATCAAACTTTAAACTTAGGGCTTGAAACCCATTCTGAAACTCACATAAATTCACTACCAACTTCATGCTCAATATCAATAATCTTGAAATACTTTAACAATTCTAATCAAGATAATGAAATTCAATTCTCAATATATGAAATCAAATCACAGGCATGAATTTGTGAAAGTAGTTAAGCAATTTGACACTTAAATCACCTATAACATCATAAACTTCAAACAATGATAATTGTGTATGAACCCTAAATTCCAATTCATGTAAATTCAACTTTAAAAACTAGTTTTGGGTGCAAGTATGAAGGAATAACCTTTTTCATAACCTCACATACCTTATTAGGTTAAATTGATGTATAAAATTAAACTTTGAATTCCTAATGATGTTCTTGAAGCTTTTTCTTGAAGTTTATTAACCCCGAAAACATGGATTCTTTATTATCTTGAAGACGGAATGATGAAGCTTTTGAGTTCTTGGAGCTAAAATTGATGTTTAGGGTTTCTTGGAGAGAATTTTGATGAGGAATGAGTATATTGTGATTATAATAACATCAAATCTTGTGATTCTATGACATAGGGCGAGGGTAATTGACCTAAAAGCCCTTCTGGGATTTAAAGTAGCAACTAAAAATCCTTTTATGGGCTTGGGGCGACGCGGTGACCGTCTCACTACTATTACTAGTGCGACACGGTTGAATCGCGTTAAGCTACTGGAACTGCAATCCAAACATGGCTCAAACCTCATTTGAAAATTTTGAAACTTCCCCAAGACAAGATCTTTACACCCATAAACATGGATCGACTCAAAAACCATCATCTCGGAGCCCAAAAGGTCAACTTAAAAATACTCTAAGTTAAATGGTCAAAATGTTACTAAGTCCCTAAACACTTAGCTTTATTTTCAGGTTCTAAGTGTCTTATGCAAGAACTAAGGACTAGGATATGCTAAGAACATACGTGGTATTACAGAAAAATGTTCATAAGGGTCACTTAGAGCAATGTGAGCGGAGAGTCTTTGATTCAGCTAAATTTTGATGTTCGATTCCACAAAGGTCAACTTTGAATGAGTATAATTTATGTAAATATGGAATTTGTCATATTAAGACCTACAAAATTATAGATAATCAAATTAAATTTCCAATGAAACCAATTTTGCATTGATCTGATAAACGACCAAAAGGCTATGGCCATGCAAAGGGATGTGCATTGAGTAACAATCACCTAAGGCCACTGGAATGGGTGTACGATCTACTAGGAATCACTCAACTAAGGGCTAGGTAATTATGCATGTGTCGCCTAGCCTAGGGGTAGGAAATTGGAAAGGCATCACCCACCTTGGCTTGGGCGATTGACTGGGCGTCGCCTAGGTCATTGCCCAATGCCAAAAACACACTGTTTTGACTTAAATCAAGGTTGTTGAAGTCATTTCACACGCCTAAACTATCCATAATAACATCAAAACGTTTTGATAAAGTATTAAACATATTAACTCCTCTCTATAAAAGTCTCACTTGAAGTTTACAAAGATGATTATCAGATATCTAAAGGGAATAGGGGACCTAGTCATATTCTATAAATATGGAGGTAATTTTGATCTAATTGGTTATGTTAATGTAGATTATGTAGGCTACCTGGTTGACAGGAAAAGTACCTCAAGAATGGCTCATCTCCTAGGGTCCTCTTTAATTTACTAGGAAACAAAGAAGCAAAACTTAGTGGCACTTTATGTAGCTGAAGATGAGTATGTTGTAGTTTCTTCTTATTGTGCTTATCTTATATGTATTAAACAGCACCTGAAGGATTTTGAGATAGTACCTGATATTATTCCTCTATTATGATACAATACAAATGATCTCAACATGACAAAAAATCTGGTACAATACAAGAGGATTAAGCATATTGATGTGAGGTATCCTTTTCTAAGAGATAACATGGAGAACGGGTCTATATGCTTGAAATTTTGTAAGATTGGAGGTCCAATAGCTGATACCTTTACAAAATACTTTGAAGGGACCAGTTCCAAAGGAGTCAGCTGAAGTATGGGTTAATGAAATCTATCTAAACTTCTAGGTATGATTAGAAAATTGATTGCTACTATCTTGGCATGAGTATTCATGATCATGTCTAACTCAGTCTCATATCTTTGCAGGTATACATTCATGGTGGAGGGACGAGAAGGATCAACATTTGGATGACAAGATGACAATGGAAACACTAATCATAAATAATTATATCAAAAGAGGCACCGGTTTCTCTACAAGGTTAGTCATACTTTGAATACTATAGAAATTTTGAAGAAAAAAATAAAGTCAACTTCCCATATCATCCTACCCTATTCTCTCATATTAGTAATATTAGGACTCTAAGCATTGCAGATCTACACTTTTTTATGTATCTTTATATCACTTCTCCTTTTAACTACAACTCTTCATCTCCTTTTAAAAAGACTCTTCCTTCCTTCAGACACTAACTCAAACATTACCCTCTCCCTTTTATTCTCTTTTGACAAAAACATACTCCAAATTTTTTAATCTAACTTGTTCACCACAAATGTCTCAACCAAATTCTCTTTCAAAACTTTTACCACTGTCTTTGGACATAATAACTCCCACATCTACTATTTAAATTGAAACAACCCCTTTTATAGAAGAACTGCAAAACCCTTTTATGGTTACCTTTGTACCTATTCCTTTTCTAGAGTCACAAATCCTAACATTCAAAAAGTTCCTCAAAATAATTCACCAAATATCTCTGGTACAACTAATAAGGCTGTAGATCTGGAAGCAGCTGAGTATATTTCTTGCAAATCTCTATCTGAGAAAGTTCTTGTAGTTGACAAAGAAAGTAAAAAAATAACTAGCGAAGAAGTTATCCCTTCTGATATAAGGGATAAGACATAGGAACCTCATACCATAGTCAGTTAAAATGTGAATTTTAATGAAAATTTTCGCTTGGTAGAAGCTCTAATAATGGAAGAAACCATGGAAACCTTGTATGTACAGGGGTTGCCAAGGGAGAATAAAACCTCCTTTAACATTCTTGATGCAAGCGCTGAGCAGATCACTATGATGGAGGTACATGATACAGTAAAGGATGAATATGAGTTTGTGGGAGACATTCATAATGCCTCTCAAGTACCTAAACCACTTGACAACCCTCCCATATTTGATGGTACTCGTGTATCTCATCTGGCTCAAGTCCTCAGAGATAACTCAAAGACAAAAAGTGATAATCATCCTCTAAATGTTAGGAAAATATAATTAAAAATATCTACGGGAGCAGTTCCTATTAATGCGCGTAACACAAGAGGTTGTGATACATGATACCTTAAGGGAGAATAAAGTTAGGATAGTTCAGAACAGAAGAACTACCATAAAGAAGGTTATTGAGGATGTTGTGCCATTGGTAGTGGTAAATGCTGATGAGAATCATGTAAGTGAACAACTAGATATTTATGTAAGTGCAAGTACAGTAAAGGTAAGAAGCTCAGTTTCTAATATGCCTGTTAAGCAAAACAAAATAGAAACCAAGTGTGGAAGAGGTTGTGAGGCACTAGATCTATCCAAAGTAGCCTCTCAGTCAAAAAGAAAGAAAAAAGATAAAGAAATGGGAGGTGTAGGACCTGGTCCCTAGGGAGAAGGTCCAATGACAATAGAACAGGTCAAGTATCCCACTTGTGAGAAAATTCAAGATGCTATCAAAAATTAAAATTTACTTCATGGACTATTGTTTGATCCAAATATTATTAAGATACGAAGTATAAGGGACCAGGTTTCAATGGTAATGTTCTGAAAGTAGTTGTACTTTTTCAACTAGTCTATGTCAAATATCCATCAGAGTAAGGTGATTGAGTTCTATAATATGATGGAATATTGTACAGCGAGCAACAGTATGTCTCCTATGATCGTGGTGTCAAAATCTACTTAGATGAAAAATTTCATGAGGAAATACTAGAGTTACCTACCGAGTGGATCAGTTTCTTTGACAAAATGGTATGTTCAAAGAAGTGTTTAGTGATTTCAAGCAAGTTAGGAGAAGACAAGTCAGCAAATCTTCTTAAAAAGCAAATAAACTGAGATTATCAAATGCTGTTTAAGTTTGTTATCAAGATATTGCTTCCAAGGTCTGAAAAAAGAAATATCACATCAAGGATGGACTTGTTTTCAATAGATGTAGTTCCTCATGTCATTAGATAAATCTCCCTGCTATCATATTGAAACATATGAACAAAGTAGTGAACAATAAGCATAGGAAACACAGGTTGCCTTATGGATTCCTACTGAATGAAATGTTTGAGTTTTTTAAGGTTTTACTATGTTGGGAAACCACTTCCCCAAGAAAACACAAGCTCACTATTAGATAACTCTGTGAGTGTGAGATTATTGGGAAGAAAGGTCGTGTGGGAACTCATTAAGTTTCATCAGATATTATCACTGCACAAAAGAGAGCTATAATAGAAGCTGTAGCAACTGTTACAATACGATTTATAAGTTATGATGGCACTACTAAATCTCACCAGAAGGTAAGCTAAACTGTAGCCTAGAGCGATTCGCAAAACTAAGTAAAAGTAAGGAAGCAAACCTAAAGTAACTCCAACAACATTGTACACAAATAATTAAATAAACCAAAGTGACAACTTAAAACACATGCAATTATCACTACAAAATTGGCCCCCATAAGCCAATAAGTACAAAAAAGTAAATAACCCAATGCAGGCCCCTATAAGTTTAGAGGGTACAATAAAGATAGTACAACTAGAACCACCATCATTTACCAACCCTCTGGATACAACTAGAATCTTTACATATTATGTCACATTACAACAATTTCCACTTCTGGACTTGAACTGATACCTATATCATCAATATTACACTTTATTCCTGAACTCAAATCAATATTTATGTAGTCAATATCATAACCCATAGACAAACTCATCATTCATGCCATCATCAATATCTGAACTTAGACAGATAATCATATATCATCATATCATTGTAAATAGAAAGACTCAAATCAGTATATATGTCATCAATATCATAATCAATAGTTGGACTCGAACCAGCAAATACATACATATATATATATATCATCAATATAAAAATCAACATCATAACCATTGGGTTTACCACATTTTAGGATCAAATCCCAATATCCAACAATCTAATTTATGCATCTAAATATATATCACAAATGTGTACGGATGTAGCAAAACAAGTTCATGTCTTGTCCTAATGTGGGTCAAAGATCCACTTTTAATTCCAAAATGCATTATAAGGCTAAATCTACCCCAGACTAGGCTAAGGTATCTAAGTCCACTTTTAGATATCATCTAGGCCTTAATCATTCCCTAAGATAAAATTTCTTCTAATGATCTAAGCATCTAATCCAAAGCACCAAAATTACAATTTATGAATAGTCTAAAAGGATCAACTAACCCGTGTATTACAACTTCATCACACCAACACCTAAAAATCATCCCAAATCTAATATGATATTATAAACATAGTATGAAATAGCTCTATCTATGAAAAGGGTAAAACCAAGTCTACCTAGACACCAAATAAAGCTCAAAGAACTTGCTAAATCACCAACTTTTCCTTCTGAAAAATCATCAGGATAGTGCCATGTTATCAAAATCACTATCTACTCATCAACACGAGAATAATGATACCCATATTGCACCATTGTGCTTTAGGTACAAAAATACTAAAATCCTATGTGGGTCTCGTTTACAGAAATCATATTTCCTAGGCCAACACAGCATTCCCTTATGCTCAACGTGTAATTATCCTCAAAATGGGTGAAATCTGAGCTACATTGGTGCTAAAATAAAGTCACCAAGGTTTGGGGATTTTAGTAAAAAAAGGTGAAAAAATTAATCATGAAAATTGAGGAATCTTACCTCAAATTTGAAGGAAAATAGCATAGTAATTCATTATTCAAGCTCACCAAATAACCCACAAGCACCAATCCTATGTTTTCCCCAATATCTAGGGTTTAACTATCTTGCAAATGGATGAAAAATGGAAAAAGGAGGCTAAAAGGGGTATTTATACCCTTTCAAGGTACACAGGTATTGCAATAGCTATCTGTTGATCGTAATTTGCAAATTCGAACTAAAGGACTAGAAGTCGTGTTAGCTACAATGGCCTTAGTATTCACGATGGTGGATCAACTGATTAGAGGGTTGCATTCATGACGCTTGATGGCTAGCTGCCAGGTCATATTTGCGAGACTTCGCTTACGATCGTCGGTACACCATCACTAGTTGAGACCTAAAAATTTCCAAGTCTCTGTCAACCCTTTGATATTTTTTTGGAAACTCGTATACACAAAAAGACTATGTTACCCTATCTAATTTGGCATTTTGGACTCAATTACGTAGTTGAAATTTGAATCTGAGATCATTTCAATGAAAAGTGGTTCCCACAACCAATTTGTCATTTTCTTAACTTCTGATCAATAGAGTTGTTGAAACAGTTAGAATTGGCATACAAGGTAATTTTACTGAAGTTTTTCCCTATAGCCAATTCTAACCAGTAAAAACTTCAAAATAGGGAATTGGATCTAAAAAATAAACAAACTGCCCGATAACCACACTGTTAGTTCCAAAAACTCATAAATGATTTAGAGCATCTATAGGAAAGCTCTAGCAGCAAAAATATGAAAAATAACCATAAGGGTCATTAAAATATCCACTACTAAAAGAACTTTCATGCATAAAAGGTAAGGATTAGGATGTACCTAAAGTCTCAAATAGGTGAGGATACTGGGTACGTATATCCCTCTCGATCTCCTAATTAGCCTCCTCTACTTGATGAAGACCTTAACTATAGGAATCTCCCTTGTGCACAACTGCCTGACATCACTAGCCAAAACAGGCACAAGCTCCTCCATGAAAGTCAATCGCTCATCTAACTGGACTAAATCCCATCAAAGCACATAAGACGAGTCAGGAATGTATTACTGCAACATGGAAATATGGAAAACTAGATGTACAACAGCGAAATTTGGGGGTTAGGCCAACTCATAAGCCACCTCTCCAACTATTTGAAAAATCTGAAAGGGTGAAATATATCTGAGGATGAGCTTGCCCTTCCTCTCGAACCTTATCACATCCTCCATGGGCAATACACAAAGAAATACACAATTACCAACATCAAATCTCAAGGCATAAAGCCTATGGTATACATAAGCCTTTTTCCTAATCAAAGGTACTCTTAACCTATCATGAATAACCTCGACTCTATCTAAGGACTCCTGGAGCAAGTCAGTACTATGAGGTTTAATCTCATAATCTCAAACTATCCATTAGGGGAATGACATCACCTACCATATAAAACCTCAAAAGGCTTCATCTTAAAAATCGAATGATAAATGTTACTATATGCAAACTCTGCCAAGGTGTAATACCCTGAACTTTCTTTAAGTCAAATCTAGTCTCCAGAAGATTTATTGATGACTTCCTAAATGATTTATATTTAAATCGAATAGAATTTCCCTAATTTCCAAATTTTATCATTTGAATAATTGAATGAGCTTTCCATCGATACCCATTTCATCAAAATTCGGTATCAGGGTAGAATGTTATGGCTGAAATACAAAAAGTAGTCAGAACTACCCAGGTACGATGGTGAGAGCCAACGGACCTTCGAGCTAGCGATGGACCATCGCCCAAACCATTTTAGCGGAGGCAGTGAGACCAACTTCTACCTAAGGTCAATGGCTCAGGCCGACGGACCGTCAAGCTAGCGATGGACCATCCCCCAAGCCGTCGTAGCAGAAGTAGTGAACCTGTATTCTGCCCAGGTGCGATGGTCAAAACCGACAGACCATCAACCCATCAACGAACCATCAAACCCAGCGTTGCATAGTTCATTTAGTTAATTTAAAGTCATTTTTAAAAGGGTATTTGGGTCTTTTCTACACATTTTAACCCCTAATTATATCAGACCAAGGCTCATAATTTCATTATCTATCTACAACATTAAATAAGGGTTTTCTCTCAAAGATAATCCCCAAGAAACAAGATCCTAATCTTCTTCAAGAAACTAAGAGATTCAATTTCTCAAGTCCAAGCACTTCAAGAAACTCACAACCCATGTATGCCATGTGTTAATTCATAGGTCCCTTTCAACCATGAAGCTCAAGAATCTCTTTTCAAAATCCAAGATTTATGTACTTATGAATGTTCATGATTTAAATTGTTGTGGGGTTTTGATTCATGTTTGAAATTACATCTTCCAATGATTGACCCTAGGATGTAGTGATTTTCATGATAATCATGATAAACCCTTAAATTTATGCATTGATTGATGTATCCATGATTATTAGATGTGTTGATGATTGTATAACCAAAGCATGCTCCACATGTGTTTGATTAAATGCCTATGTAAAGGAAAAGTGTCATACTAGTATGATAATATGAAATCCCCATTTATGTACAAGTTTATGCATGTCCAGTGTTTGATGAAATATCTTAGTCAATGAATTATTGATATATGTGTAGCCATTGTGGTTCTTTAGAACTTGTACTTCATGAAATCTCGAACTTATTATATTATGGATTGTTGATGTTGGTCATGTATTCAAGAAAGTCATGCTTTGTCAGTTTCTTCCTACCGAGTTCTGGGGGTACTTGTACCCGAAAATTTAGTTATCTGTGTAGAATTAGTGTCATGTTTTCAACTTACAATCAATGAAGCCATGATCCATAGAATTCAGTCAATCTCATGACTTAGGAAAACTCAGTAATCTCAGTAGTATTCCGTCAGTCAAGGGAACTCAGTTAACTCAGTCCAGTTAAGTTCAGTTAATCATGTTTAGTTTCTATTAAGATGGGACTAAAAATTAGCACCAAGTGAACCCAAGGATGGGAACCCACCTATTATTTAAGGGTGTGATTCTTAGAAGAAATCCTTGCACTGCATAACTACATAGCCAGCGTAGGTTGAGACATCATAGCCTGTTATATGAGGGTAGATGAGGTACCCTAACCTGTTATATGAATATTCCCACCATTCTTACTAGAGTTACCTATTATATGAGGGTTACTAATAGATTGTCCTTACCAGTTGCGCGGTATTGACACCCTTCCAATTGGGGTTGCAGATTGGACCCCAACTCAGCTATATTGTGTTATATAGGGCATGTAAGTTAGATGACTACTTCCCATAGTTTCAGTTATAGAATCAGGACTGTCAGATACAGTGATTCAGTCTCAATAATAGAACTCAGATACTTCTACAAAATTTAGGACAGTCGGATACAGTCAACTCAGAATAGCACAAAACTCAGCTAGTTCAATCAAAACCTAGACTGTCAGATACAATTGCTCTATATTAGTTATATCAATTATACAGTTATCAGTAATCATGTTATTATCAAACTCAGTTACAGTTATTATGTATTTATGCATGCATTCTTACGTTCATATTATCCAGCCCGTTAGTATAGTTCATGCATGTGAACCCTTTAGATTTAGCCTACCTTACATTCATACCACTACATTCAAACGTACTAACGCATTAGTTCTATGGTGTTTTATACCATAGGTTCAGAAGAATGAGCTTCAGAGAATCACTAGCATTTCAGTCTCAGCAGTCAGAGTTAGCAGTGAGTCCTCATCCTTTGAGGACAAGATCATTACTTTATTATGTTATTACTTAGTTTATTTCAGTAGTTGGAGTTAGTTGGGGACATGTTCCATCAATTCCTTATTGAGACAGCTCAGTTTTTTAGGCTTTTAGACTACAGTATGTTCAGAAAGTTTATTTCAGTTGTTTTGGGTATTTCATACCCCTCCAAATGTTATATTTTATCAGATGTTATGTGTCAGTTTTGAACCTTATGGCTTTTCAACCTTTATTTCCGCATTATATACAGTATGTTAGGCATTGTAAAGGTAAAGATATCAGTCATGGGTTAGCTTGTGGTCCTTCAGGGTCATGAGCACCGTGTAGCATTCTGAGTACCAGATCTGGGGTGGCACACAAGGCTAAGTGTTTCTCCCACTGACCTCCAAAATCCATAACAGAGGCTCATAGCATATCTTTGTAAACCTAAATAATCTGCTCTAACTAGCCATTAGTCTTTGGATAGAAAGTTGTACTAAAGTCTACTTGAGTACCCAACTCCTATACAAAACCTCTTTAGAAGCTAAAAGTGAACACTGATCCCCGTTCTAAAATCACTGATATCGGCACACCATGCAAACAGACTATCTCATGCACATAGATATGGGCTAACCTCTTGGTAATGAAGGATATCTGAATAGGGATGAAATGGGAAAATTTGATCAATCGGTTGTCATGACCCAAACCAGTGCCTGGCCATGACGGCTATCTCAAGTCCCACACGGACCGGAGATCACCCCTTGCACTTAACCTAACGAAACACAACAACCCCCCAATGTCGTATGAGATTCAAACATATAGCAAGATAGCATGCAACAAACTTATGGAAAGTCAAAACATGTTTATTACCAATGACCAATGACCGGACAACCAACCGACCAATATCACCTAATATCCATAATAAGCCAAACAAAGCCTTATAAATAAGGAACTAAAAATAATCTTGGTCGAGACATGTCCTGACTCTGACAAATGACAATGAGAATAAAAATAATAATGTTAATGATAATGAAAGTATCTACCAACTTAAATATCAAAATGAAAGCTAGTGAAATGTCTAAGCCTTCTAAGGAATGGAATCTTACTACTTCACCATAACACAATGAACCAACGAACCGAGCCAACTAACCTAACTCTACATAGGATAAGTACACTTGCCTACGGACCCTGCATCAAATAGTGATACCACATCCGGAGATAGTCAGTGGTGTGAACACTAGTATGTAACTCATAGATAAGGATAACATGCAATGATCAACAATTCAAAATCACTCAAGATCAATGCACATAATCAAATTCATATGCATATATATCACATGTTGGGATAGGGAACAAGTCTTAACATGCACTTAAAAACTTTAGCCTGGATTATGTAGCCCAACCATCACAACATACAAGGAACCCATGGGCTATATGGGCCCAGCTCTCCCCCAGCTGATAGGTCCCCAGTACGTATTGTTGCTCAAACCAGAGTGTATACATATGCACTATGGTGGACTCAAACCTCCCAATAAATTTAGTTGACACAATTACCAAATTATATAATGATATATAGGGGACTCAAAACACTCAATCATACGATAATAATAATAAGGGTTACTTGAAGCTCCCGAGCATATAAACCCATACATCGATAACCACAATGTCTAATATTGGTCTCTCAGACCTCCGCTTTCATGAATCAACTATATAACTCACGTTATAGCCCAATTAAAACATTTGTCACACAACCCCATATATTGAACCACCATACACATTTACGCATACATTATTGGTATCGTCATATCGACTACACTTGCAAAGTAACATCAACATAACATACCAATTATCTTCACTTAAGGGAATTCACAACCTCATAGATGTAATTTTACATATTCCCATATTTATCATAATTAAAAACCAATTTCACAATATGGGGTTGGGGTTAAATCACTTCAAAAATCACAAGTTTAGGAAATCATCGTCCCTACATCATTCACCATTCCCATGTATCAAATTTACTTTAAATCTACTATTTAAGCTTAACCCATGCAGGGACAAACGTGAAAGTCACATAAACAATAGTTATACAAAAACCCACAACCCATGTTTTCAAAATCAATGTAAATATTTCATGAACAATGTTGTAAACCATTTGCTTTTACCAAATTAACAATAAGGGAAGAGTAACATGCCTGAAATACCCAAGTTTATTAAGAGAATTTAACCCTTGAAACCCTACTTGACCACTTTTTGAAAACCCTAAGTATGGCTGTTTGAGAGAAATTAAGAGAGCTTTTGGAAGTGTTTTAGTGAGTTAACAGTGCTAATAGGGTTCCCAATAGGTTTTTAGGTTGTGGGTTACAATTGGGGCAGAGGGGAAATTATCGCAAGTTACTATGCATCACGATACGACTCGTATAGACTGATTACGACTCATCACAGGGAGTTGTAGTTAAGACAGAACCACCACGACCCCATACTAGTTTGGCTACAATTCATACAAACCAACTCGTAACCATTTCTTATACTAAAGATAGAATTTGAGATGACACACTGAACACCCTACAATTAGGACATAACAACTCGTCATGAGTCTATACGACTCATTATGAGTCTATACAACTCATTGCCTCAAGCCATAATGAAGACAACGTCTTGGGAAAAACTTTTTTGACACATTATGACTTGGTCCTTATGACTTGTAAGAAGTCATGACAACTAGTCGAGAGCCACACGTGCTCAGAGCAGAATACTAAGCCACTTGTTCTGAATAATTCATGACTGAGTAACTACGACCTGTCATGACTCCCTATCAATCATCAGGAGATTCGTAGTCAGGAAAGTGAGGATGAAGTTTCAGGAATTTTTTAAGGACCAAAAATTCGAGACATTACATTAGTCCACAATGACCCAAATACCATCAAAACTACGAGAAGTGTGAGGCAAGCCACTAATAAAGTCCATGGTAATATTCTCCCAATTCCACTTAGGAATGGGCAATATCTGAATCAAAACACCTAGTCGCTAATGTTCGGCCTTTACCTGCTGACAACATAAGTAATGAGCAATAAAGTTTGCCATGTGTCGCTTCATTCCATTCCACCAATAATGTTTTTGCAAGTCTTTATACATCTTGGCGGTACCCAAATAAATAGAATATCTTGTTCTATGAGCCTCAGGAAAAATAAACTAAATTAAATCAGCGATCCCCAAAACACAAATACAGCTATAATATCTCAAAACACCCTAAAAATCTATTATTGCATTCTTGAACTCACCATCCAATACCTATTAACAGAGGATACAAAGTATCTTATCATTAAGAAAGAGATCCTAAATCTACTAGAGTCTCAATGCTAGGAAGAATTCTCCAAAGGTCTGAAATATCTAGTTGAACCATCAAATTGGCTAAGGACTAAATGTCTTGTGCCAACAACCTCTGAGAAATTGAAATACAAGCCAAGTTATCCATACAAACTTCTTTCTGACTCAAGGTGTCTGCTACCACATTCCTCTTGCCCAAAACTCCATCCATCTACATTGCCAAGTACTAAGTTCTCATTTGGTTAAAAAACTATGATGATCAGTGAAAATCTCACAATACATTCCATAGAGATAATGCCTCCAAATCTTAAGGGTGAAACTACTGCCGGCAACTCTAAATCATGAGTTGGGTAGTTGTGCTCATTCACCTTAAGCTGCCTTGAAGCATAAGTTATAACATGACCCTTCTACATCAATACACAACCCAAACCAACACTAGAAGAAAAACAGTGCATGGTGAATTCCTTACTCTATAGGAAAAGCCAAAATAAGAGTTGAAGAAAGAAACTATTTGAGCTTCCCTAAACTAGACTCACGCTCCTCAGACCATAAGAAAGGAACCTCCTTCTGAGTCAATCTAGTCATAGGTATTTAAACAGTAGGAAACCCCTTAATGAATCATCTATAATGACCAGCCAAATGAATGGAGCTACAAACCTCAATCGGAGATGTAGGCCTGGCCCAATCACGAATAGCCTCAATCTTTGTCAGGTCTACCATAATCCCATACTTTTATATAACATGCCCAAGAAATATCACTGACTCAAGCCAGAACTCACACTTGGAGAATTTGGAAAAAAGCACATGATCTCTCAAGGTCTGGAGCATAATCCTTAAATACTCTGCATGCTCCTCTCTACTCTTTTAATACACAGGGATGTCATAGATGAACACAATCATGAAGCAGTCTAGATAAGGAATGAATTCATAGTTCATCAAATCCATAAATATGGATGGAACAAGAGTCAATCCAAAAGACATCACTAGGAAGTCATTGTGACCATAATAGGTCCTAAAGGTTGTCTTTAAGATATACTCAGCCAAAATCCTCAACTAATGGTAACCAGACATCAAATTAATCATAGAGAACACGATTGTACACTAAAGCTAGTCAAAAAAGTCATCAATATGAGTCATAGGATAATGGTTATTCACCATCACCGTATTAAGTTTTCTATAATCAATACACATATGCATGGAGCCATCCTTCTTTTTCACAAACAAAATATGAACTCCCTAAGAAGACATACTTGGTCTAATAAAACCCTTACTCAAAAGATCCTGAACCTAGGAATTTAGCTTCTTAAGCTCACCAAGAGCCATATGGTAAGCTACCATAGAAATAATTTGGTTGTTCGACTCAAAATCAATACCGAACTCAATCTAATGGGTAAGAGGTATGCCAGTCAGATCGATAAGGATAACATTAGGAACCTTATGGACCATAGGAACAGAGTTGAGTAATGGACTCTCCATACTAAGATCTTAAATATAAGAAACATAAGACTCACAACCTAAGCTTCCTAGCACACAATATAAGAAATAACCCCCAACGACATGCAGCTAACAGCTCCTTGCCACATGAGTAGGGATATGTTATTTATGGATGAGGTAACGTTCTTAGCAAAACAATCCATGACCGTAAGATAATTGTATAACCAGTACATTCCCATAATCATATAAAAATCCACCATGTCCAATATAATAAGATTAATATATCTAAAAACCATAACACATGATCTGAAAACCTAATCCACTATTAATGCATCACCTATGCGTATAGATACATGTAATGGCATAGATAATAAATCCCAAGATAATTCTAAACGTGGAGAATAATAAGCAGCAACATAGGAATAAGTGGACCCTAGATCAAATAAAGAAAAGGTCAAATAGCAGCATACCAAAATCATATCTATAATAACGTCATCTAAAGACTCAACCTTGGGCCTAGCAGGTACTGCATACAATGACCACACTTGCTACTTTGTTAGGATCCTAACTAATATCCTACCCTAACTACTTGAGAACCTTCATGAGCATCCTAGAAACCACCCTTAGGACCATGAATATCATCTCTAGCTGGTGTACTAACTGCTCTAATAGAGGGAACACTCAAAGCTGAAGCAATAATCTCCCCATGAATAGGGCAACAACATGAGCAATGACCAAAAGCTCCACAACCATAATATGTCACATGAGCTGAACTAGAACTAGAAGAACCAACTAACCTAGAATATCCATCTTAACTAGAATAACCAGAAGACAAACCCCTCAAAGACTGAACATTACCCTTACTAGGGCGATAACTAACATAAGACTGACCTCCATCAGTAATTTGGAGTGCTACTTGAATTAGTCTTATAGGCTGATTCTGAGGCTAATACAACTGATATGGAGGGTATCTACCTTAATAAAAACTACCTCTAAACTAGTGTCTACTATGACTCCAACTTAAACCACTCTGATACTTAGATCTCTTATTATTACCTCCTTATGCCTCATGATGTATCTCCTTCATCACTTGAGCTTGATCAAAAAACTAAATAAAAGATCTACCCGTAGCAACCAAACTCAAGTTGACATGCAAAGAGAAAGATCAATCCTTTAACAAAGAAACAAACTATTTTATACTCAGTAGTCAGAATAAGAGTATCATGCGTAGCCAACTCATAAAAAAGAGCCCTATATTCCATAATAGTCATGGAACCTTGATCCAATATCAAAAATTAATCCCTCAAATGATCCCTAAGGTTGTGAGGCATGTACTTTTTTATGAAGATCTTAAAGAAGTAATCCTATGTCAAACGAGAACATCCAGCTGGCCTGGAATCAAGACGACCTCTCCACCAATGTTTATCTTCCAAGTCTAACTAAAAGGTAGTGTAATCCACACCATGAATGTCAACTAGGCCAAAATTATAAACCCTATATATACAAGTAATTAGAAACTTATATGCATCATTGCTCGGTGCACTAGAAAACCTAGGCGGAGATAATCTCAAGAATCTCCCTAATATCTCTTACTCCTGAATAGACATAAAAGGTTGGACAACCACTGGTTAAGTGACTACTAGTGTATAAGGGACCTCAAATCTTAGAGTCGTAACTCTAGGTTGTACCTCTGCCGTTGTACCACTCTGATCTGTGGACTGTGCACCATCATATGGAGCACCACCAATTAACCACAAAAGCTAAACCAAAGAATCATTAATAACTAAAGAAGAAAAAAACCTTAATGAATCCTGGGTTGGTTTCTGTCTCACCACTAGCTGTTCAAAAGAATCTCTAGCTCAAGAGTAGGAATAGGTCTTGTCGAGGCCCTCTATGTTGGACCCTAGCTAGGGACATATCTTAAGGTTATCTATGACCTCTAGGTCATATATAAAGAGCGACAGGATCCTTAGGCTAGATCTAAGGACCCTTATCACGTGTAGCGATAGCACATGTCCTAGCAATTTGTGAAAGAGTGAAGCCAAAGAAATGTTTTAGAAACTAACTCAGACTCTTAGAACTAAATAAGTGAAATAAGTGAAGAACTCCTAAGAATATCCTACAGCCTTCCAAAGATAAGAAACAAACATCATTGTCTGATCTGTAAGACTCTATTAAACACTTGCTCTTATACCAAGAATATCGGTGATACCCAGGCTCTAATTCCAATTTATCATGACCTAATTTATGAGTCATAATAGAAACTATTAAATAATGCCAGTAGGTAAGCTGAAACAAAGCTCGAAGCCATTTGTAATAGGCTAACTTGGTGGAAAATGCCCCAAAAGTACTATATAGATAAGAAATCAGAAATGAAAAGTGGTAATAAACAATATCGATAACCATCCCACAACCTGGTAGAGCTAGTACAAGAGATACTCTAAATACAACCTAAGTTTTAAAAATAGTCAATATAATATTGTCTCAAAGCTAAAGACTAGACATAGATAGATATAAGGAAATAGGGAAACTCTAACTCTAAGAGCTCACACTATCTATAAAATCAACCATATCATGATCATCTAATCAGCGATAGCTAGTGCTCAAATCAGTACCAAAAAAGTATAAAAGTGTAGTATTATATAAATATGATAAATTGCAAGATAACATAACTAAGTGAAGTTAAGGAAGAAGACCTGAAGTAACTCAAACATCATTGTACACAAATAATTTAATAAACTTGAGTGATAACAAAAAACATATGCAATATAGCTACAAAATTAGACCCTATAATTCAATAAGTATGAAAAAATAAATAACCCAATGCAAGACCCCATAAGCTTAGATGGTACAATCAAGATAGTATAATACAAACCACCATCATTTTTCAACCCTCAGGATAAAACTAGAACTTATCCATATCAAGTCACATTACAACAATTCCCATATCTGGACTTGAACTAATACCCATATCATCAACATCACACTGCAATCTCAAACTCAAATCAATATTTTTATAGTCAATATCATAACCCATAGCAAGAATCAAATCGGTAAATATATCATCAATGACATTATCAATATATAAACTCAAACTAATAATTATATATCATTATATTAAAGTATATAGCTAGACTTGAATTGGTGTATATTTCAACAATATCCTAATCAATAGTCGAACTCAAATTGGAAAATATATATATAAATATATATATATATATGTGTGTGTGTGTATATATATATCACCAATATAAAAATCAACATCATAAACACCGAGTCTACTGCATATTAGCATCAACTCCTAATAGTAAACAATCATGACCATTTAATATCTAGTCTCATCAAGCGTCAAAATAAGCATCTCAAGATATATAACAAACATATAAGTATCTAACAAAACTAGCTCATATCTTTATCAAAGCTAGGTTGGAGACCCACTTCTAATTCCTAAAATCTATTATAAGGTTGAATCTACCCCGAACTAAGCTAAGGTATCTAAGTCCAATTTTAAATAATAATCAGACCTTAATTATCCCTATAATAGAAATTCTATTACTAATCTAAACAACTAATCCAAAGCACCTAAATTATGATTTTTGAATAATCAAAAAGGTCCAACTAGACTAAGTATTGCAATTTATCACACTACCGCCTAAAACCTATACCAAATCTAATGTTATATCATAAACATACTATGGAATAGATCAATCTATGAAGTGGAGAAAACCTATCCTTTTTGGACATCGAAGAAAGATCAAAGAATCCACTAAATCACCAATTTCCTCTCTAAGAAGCTTCCATAAGGTTTCACGCTATCAAAATCATAATCTACATATCAACATGAGAATAATGATACACATATTGCATCATTGTTCTTTGGATTCAAAAATACTCAAAATCCTATGTGGGTCTTATTTACAATAATTGCATTTTCGAAGCCAACTTAACATTTCCTTATGCTCAAGGAAAAATTACCCTTAAAATAGGCAAAATTTGAGCTACATTGGTCTAAAATCAAGTCACCAAGGTTTTGAGATTTTATAAAAGAAAATACAAAATCCCATGAAAATGGAGGAATCTCACCACAAATTTGAAGGAAAACTGCATAATAATTCATTAACCAAGCTCCCAAAATCACCCATAAGCTCTGACACGAAAGTATTACGTATATCAAAATTTCTGTTTATAGTTGTTTATGAGCTTATATTCTATATGTGTTATATCAGTCAATTTATTTAGTGCTTATAGCAAGTACCAGCGATCGGTTAGCTTGTGGTCACTTCTGACCGTAAGCAACATTATCGTGATTAGTGGGTAGCCTCAGGTCATGACCAAACATGTTATTAGAGTCTATGATTTTAAAATGTCCTAGGAAGTTTGAAAGCCATGTTAATCAGAGTTTTGTGCATGGGTGCAAAGTGCACCACACTTATGGACAAGAGGCTATAAGATATTTTAGGAAACGTTTCCCTTCTTTCAGTTTTTATGTCGTGTGAAAGATCATGATCTCTAATTAAAATCTCTTTCTAAATCATCATTCATTTGATTTATAGCTAATGCCTCCCAAATAAAATAACAAAAGAAGTATAGGAATCAGCCCGCACTATTACCTGTTCAAAAAGATCTCCTGAATGAACATGTCTCTCACACCGAGTTCAGAGCTGATTTTACTACCTTAGCATATTAAGTAGTTACTCAAATCAATCAACAGGTTGTTTCCCCATCCAATCTAGTGGCAAATACAGCTTCAGTTAGAATTTAAGATTTTACCTAGATGAATCCCCATTTGTTTTTAGGATCCAAGTCTGAAGTGGATCTATAGAAGTTTCTTGATATAGTTAAGAAGGTGACAGATATTATGGGCATCACTTTGAGTGAGAGTGATAAGTTGGTTACATATCAGTTATAGAATATAAATCACACCTGGTATAAGAAGTAGAAGTAAAATAAGGGTGTGGAGGCAGAGTCTGTAGAGTGGGAGGAGTTTACCATAACTTTCATAGAAAGGTTCTATCCATTATAGTTGAGGGAAGATAAATTGCAAAAGTTCATCAATTTAAAGCAAGGAAGTATGAGTGTGAAGGAGTACTCATTCAAGTTTAATTATTTGGCGAGGTATGCACCTACTATGGTGGTAGACAATAGGCCGAGAATAAGTAATTTTGTTTCTAGTATATCTGCTAGTATGGGTAAGGAGTATTGGACTGTAATTTTGATTAAGGAGATAGACTCATCAAGACTTATAGTTCCTGCTCAGCAGATTGACGAGGAGAAGTGTAAGGAGAAAGAGAGAGAGATAATAAGAGGGCCAGAACAGATAGCTTTAACTTTTCTCCACCAAGGTCAGAGAGTGGTAACCTTCCTCAATTCCATCAAAAGTTCTTAGCCCCATCTCTATTTTTAGCTAGTGCACCAGTGACTAAGCTCAAGCAAGATTGTCGGGATTAGGTTCCAGGCTCTAAGTCCCACGGTACAATGAATAGGGGTCATACTAATCTTCTTTGTGGGAAATGTAGAAGGAATCACCAGGGTATATGTAGATATGGAAGTGATATGTGTTTTGGAAGTGTAAATACAAGCCATTGAGTCAGAGATTGCCCAAATACTAGTCAGAAGGGTAAGTCCAACTATCTTTCAGTTCCACCTGGTCACCCAAATCAGCAGGGTTCCACTTCCAGTGCAATCAATAGGTAGTATCAGAACTAGTTGTACGCCTTACATACTCAAAAGGCTCAATAAAGTTCCCCTAATGTAGTTATGGGTATGCTATAGGTCTTTTATCTTTATATTTATGCTTTATTAGACCCCAAAGCTTCACTTTCTTTTGTGACTCCTTATATAGCCATCAACTTTTGTGACAATCCTGATTTATTAGCAAAGCCTTTCGTAGTGTCAACCCAAGCGGGTAAATATATGATAGCCAGAAGGGTGGACCAAAATTTCCAAGTCACTATATCTTAGAAAGTGTAGTACCCCACATTTTGGACTAGAATGAAAATTTGTCATTCCTATGCGTAGACATTTCAAAAGCCTTGATTTCTATGTATATTTAGTGTGCTAATTAATTTTGTAGTGTGTGAATCTATTTGAGCATGAATTTAGCTCATATAGGTCACCAAACTCAAGTACAAGGTGAAAGCTTTCCTATCGTTCAAGTTTTAGTGAGTGTCAAAACTTGGGTTAACTTCAATCGACCATAACTTATTTTATATAATAAACTGGGTGTCTTACTATATATCAAATGAAATCTCTTTAAATTATCTTTTCAATGATATCGGAGCAAGGAGTTATGCCTATTTTACTCCAGCATGTTGCGCTGGCAAATGTGTGACGATAATTTTGACGGCCTTTCATATTTACGACACCTTGTCAAAATGGTCGTCAGCCTTAGGCAGAAACCAGCTTCTGTGTGATGACATTTTTGGTGACCTATCACATTTTTGACACCTTATCACGAATGTTGTCAGCTTTTTGTCCCAAAACTTGAGGGACATTTAGTAAGGGTATTTTGGTCTTTTCCCTTCATTTCCCATGACTTATAACCCTCAAGGAGCATATTATCTTCCATTCTCTTTAGTTAAATATCTCAAAAATCTCTCACATACACTCTCAACCACAAGATTAGGGTTTTCTCTCAAGATCAAAATTCTCAAGAACAAGCCCTAGGATTTTCATCGAAGAGTTTATTTCAAGGAAATTTCACCGTCAATCTTCACAAATTATTAATCTAAGGTATGTGTAGTGTTCATCCATGGGTCCCTTTCATCCATTGAGCTCAATAATCATGTTTTAAATTATAAATTATGATTTCCTTGTTGTGTTATGACTATATTCATGTTGATGATTGTTGTTTGGATTCAAGGTTGTATCTTGATGTGTTTTTCATGAAGCATTTGAATAGGTTAGTTGAAACCCATGAATTTTGGATTGATTAAGATTGTCAAATTGATAATCACACCTATTCCTTACAGAGTGCATGCAAGGTGTTTGATAAAATACTTAGGATTCTAGAAATTCATGTTTACATTGTTTCATGATATCTAAATTACAAGTCTGTATTTCCACTCATGCATGTTTAGTAAACGATCTCAAGATTCATTAGCGTTTTCATTTAAGGTAACAGTTCTCTTTAAGCTTATTCAACTTCATGTTAATTATTCAGTAAAAACTTGGTATCAAATCCTAAGGTTCAATAGAGTCCTAGGAAGTCTGAAAGCCACATCTAGTAGAGTCTTTTACATGTGTGTATTGTGCACCACACTTATGTGTAGGAGGCTATGAGATGTTTTAGGAACCGTTTCACTTGTTTCAGTATTCATGTCATGCCAGTGAGCATAATCTCAGTCACACTACTAGAAATTACCCCTATTACAAAGAATTTTTTAGCAACAGTTCTAAAAGTGTTACAATAGACCATCTATTGCAATGCTTACAACCGTTGCAAAAAAAATTATTCTAATAGAACTATTTTATGGTATAACAGTTGCTATTGTTGAAGAACCATTGCAATAGTGTGTGTTATAGAAATGGTTGCATTAACTGTTGCCATAGAAACATCTATGGAAACACTTTATTTGATAAGAAAAGCTATTGTACCGGTCCAACCACAAAATTTGGCTAAGTCCGCCAACAAAACTCTTTTAGAATTACAACAGTCCACCACAATATTTCATCAAATTTTCATCTAGCAAACTCCAATCCGCCAAAAAGAATTTCACTAAGTATTATTCGCCACTGCTTCGACCACCATACGTCGATCATAATACCATTTCTACGAACACCATATGTCGTCCATCATACCGTTGCTATGAATACCATATGCCGACCATTATATCGTTGCTCCGACCACCATACTCCTCCTATTGTACCACTACTCCAACCATTGTACCTTGATTTCAAAGATGCTCTAACCACCACTTTGAGTAGGAATATGTATTTGAATCCAAAGTTGGGTAAGGTTACGGTTAAGGGTGGGTTGGGGCAAGGGAGATTGGGTAATTTGCAAAGGAGTAGGAAAGTGAAGAGGGTGATGGAGATTATATTAAGGGGGATGAAAAGAAAACAAGTTTTAGTAGGGGAAGGTGAGCTATAAGGTGTAGTAAGTGACCTTTTTAGCAAAATTAAGAAAGGGGAATTGGGGATTGTGAAGGGCATACAAATTGTGCAAATGGACCGAGAATTCTTGCACGACAAGAATGAAATAGTTAACAAGATTAAGGAATTAGGAGAGGTGATTCAGAGTAAATTGAGCAATTGTGGTGGTGTGATTGTTCACTAGGATTTGAAATGGCTAGTTGAGCAGCAACAACAACCCCCAATGATCTCTAAGATTGGAAAATCATCAGTGATTGAAATGGGAAAGTTAGTAGGGCGATTTTAAGAAGAAAATGGAAATAAAAATAGGTTGTGGTAGATTGGTATAGCAACACGGTAGACATATTTGAGGTGTCAAGTTTATCATTCAACTATGAAAAATGATTGGGATATTGAAGTTGTTCCTATTTCTTTAAGATCTCCACATCCAAGAATATTTCCTAGGTATTTTGAAATTGATCTATTGGGAACGTGAACAATTTGGATAAAAATTTAATATTGGAATCTTTTTTTGTTTAAATCTCTAGTATATATTCCCTTTATGGAATTATTCTTTGAATTATTATGTGTAGAATAACTTGATTTTGCTATAGAATTGTTTGATTTTGATGTTCTAGGATCTTGCATTCCTTATTTCTAGGATTGTTATGCTAGTTTATGCACTTTTCAATATTTTTGGTACTTCTGTCAAGCCGAGGGTCTACTAGAAATAACCTCGCTACTAGCATAAAGGAAGGGGTAAGGTATGCATACGTCCTACCTTTGCCAGACCTTGCTTATAGGATTGATTGATTACTCTAGGAATGTTTTTGTTGTTTATGTTTTTAGTACTATCTATTGATTTAAGTACATTACTAAAGCTCCCTGTGTACATTTTTAGGCTTGGAAATGAAATAATTCTTAGAATTTCCTTGGATCATTTGAATCCGCTGAAAATATTTGTTAATAATATGGTCTAGGTTAATAATAGAATACAGAGGAAGTAGAAAGTACCAAATACCAACTAGGAGTAATTATCTACAATAGAATGTGTGTATAAAGAGGCATTTAGTATGTTTGTGGATTTGTATATCAATTTAAGTGTGAGACTTGGATACACTCTAGTTTCAAAGAACTCCTAATTTATCCTAGAAGACAAAATATTAAGTATTAGAATAAAATGATCTGAATCAAGTGTAATGGTTCCCATAGATTCATACAATCGACCGCAGCTAGTTCGAGATCAAGGCCTAGTTGATTCGTTACCTAATAAAACACTGATGGTCTATTTAGGTTATTATGTGTGTAAAGATTTCATGTGAGCTCCTGGAAAATAAATAGATCTTTGGATGTATAAAATCAAACAAAAACATGTAGAGTTTTTTTGGATCCTCATGCATCTGTGAGATGATTCTTTTTCCACTACATTCTCTGCAGAATCCCTGAGATGCTTAGTTCATCTGAAGAGTTCAACTAAAGATAGTAAATTCAAACCAAATTTTGTTGTTACGCTGATGCTTATTTTTACTCTTTTGCTATCCAAAGTTGCTCCAATTGAAGCATGTCAGAATAATTATCTTTTTTCATATCGAATGTGACCATTTATGTACAGAAAGTCTCATTAAAGATTGAAACTTGGTTCCTCGAGATTAGAATCACTCATGGATCCTTAAATATGATTTCTTCAGTATCCCTCCCTAAGTTGTGAATTATCATAAGATAGATGGTATCTTAGTTAGTACACTCGAGCAACCTTACTCTTCTTAACTGTTTTCAGAAGCACTAGAGGTCAATACAATTTTAGAAACTGAAGAGAAATGTATATGGAACTATTATGATTAAAGTGATCCATCTAATCCATTATCTTTCACTATTTTTATACCGGCTTATTTTTGAAATTTGGTCATTAGTTACCTCAGCAGAAGTTGTTGCAAGCTTATTGTTTTTTCTTATTTCAGAAAATTTGCTCTTGGATTGTGAAACTGAGATTGAAGGTTTCTTGGACACTGTGTTTAAAAACTACAAGTCACTGGATGAAATTTGTCCTACAGGTTTAGTAGACATGTCAGCTCTGATAGCAGAAACTGCAGCACCGATACTTTCTCCCGCAGTACAAATTTACTCAGTTCATTTATAGCTAAGCTATACCAACCTTTGTTGTTAATCTGCCAATATCGCAGGTTTCTTACTCAAATGTTTATTTGCCCATATCATAGCTAAGATAACCTGTGGAAAATGCAAAAATTTTGAACAAGCGGTAAGGGTACGTATCCTTACTCATTATGAAATTATCAACAATAATAGTATTCATTAAAATAATTTATGTTCGTTTTATTCTTTGTAAGTTTCTCTTGGAAGAGGTGAAGAAATTTGAAGTTATTAGAGTAAAACCTACTAGACAAACCTATATCTTTCTCTATGCTTGTGCAGCCGCTGGTCGAGTTGACAGAGTGTAACAAAATTGTTCAATGGTTGCAACAGTATCTATTTCTAATACACAGTTGTTCATGCATATATGTGAAGGCATGTGCTAATATCTGTTTAGTTAGTTGCATAATTAGATCCTTCATGCAATGGATAGTCTGGAATGCAGCAAATTCTTTGTAAATAGCCAAACATAACACATTGATGTTATAACAGTTAATTTAACTTAAGAACATTTGTTTATTCAGTGAAATGATAGTTCATTATTAATGAAAGATTTTGGTTTGATGTGTATATATATATTTCAATTGGCATTTGAAGTAGTTGGAATAGGTGACAAAAATCATTGCAATAGCTAAATATAATAGTTGCAATAGGTAAAAAAAAAGTTGCAAAAAACCTATAAAATCGTTCCAATAGGTGTCAAAAAGAGTTGCAATAGGATGTTAAAAACATTGTAAAAGACCAATAAGCATTGCAATAGATATTCGAAAACCGTTGCAATAGGTTTATTGTAACGCTTTCTCATCGTTGCAATAGAGTCTATTGCCACGGTTCTTAACCGTTGCTATAGATGATACAAAGCATCATAATAAGAGGTTAGAAAAACTGTTGCAATAGGTGTATCTATTGCAACGATTGTCGTAACTGTTGCGATAGAACTATCCCAATGCCCACAGACGCAACGCCTACCTAACCGTTGCAATAGATCTATGGAAACGGATTTTTTATCTATCGCAACAGTTTTTGAACCATTGCCATAAGGATAATTTCTATTAGTGTCTAATCCATTTCTCCCTTTATTCTGCAGATATGCCTCCTAAAAAAAGAAATGGGAATCGGTCAGCCCCTCACCCCGAAGACCCTTTGGCCAATCATGTTTCTCATATGGAGTTTAGGGCCACATTCACCACTCCTGCTCAGTCAGTTGCTGCCCAGAATGAATGACCAGCTATTATTCTAGCCAACCCAGTGGCCAATTCAGCTGCATTTAGAATTTGGGACTTCACCTGAATGAATCCTCCTTCTTTCACAGGGTCTAAGTCAGATGAGGACTCGTAGAAATTCCTAGATCAGGTATAGAAGGTGACAGATGTTATGAGGGTAACTACTGTGGAGAGTGCTCATTTAGCCGCATATCAGTTGCAGGATGTGGCTCATACTTGGTACAAATAGTGGAAATCAGAAAGGTTAGATGATGCAGGCCCTATAGAGTGGGAGGAATTTGCCTCTGCTTTCCCTGATAGATTCTTTCCGCTAAATCTTAGAGAAGCTAAGGTGCTAGAGTTCATCAACCTCAGGTAAGGAAGTATGACAGTGAAAGAGTATTCTCTTAGGCTTACTCAATTAGCCAGATATGCGCCTTATGTGGTTGCAGACAGTAGAGCCAGGATAAGTAAGTTTGTGTCAGGGGTGAACGATAGTATGGTAAACGAGTGCAGATCTGCCATGTTGAATAGTGATATGAATTTAGCCAGACTTATGACTCATGCTCAGCAAATAAAGGAGCAGAAGATTAGAATGAAGGAGAGACAGAGTAAGAGAGCAAGGACAAGCAATTTTAGCTTTGCTCAGCCTAAGTCACAGGGTGGTAACCATTCTCAGCATAGTCAAAATTTTTTAGCCCCAGTTCCATCCTCATCTAATGCACCAATACCTAAGTCCAGATATAACCATTATGATAGAGCGCCAGGCTCCAAGGCCCAGGGTAGTGAGAATATAAGTCTTACTTATCCGCTTTGCAAAGAGTATGGTAAGAATAACCTAGGTACATGTAGGGCAGGTAGTTATGTATGCTTTGGTTGTGGAAATATAGGCCACAGGATGCGAGAGTGTAGAGTTCTAGCATAGAGGGGGTAAAGAGTTGCATTAGCAAGGCATCAAGAGTGCTTAGTGTCAGAATAGACTTTATGCACTCCAAACCCGTCATGATCCGAAAAGTTTCCTTGACCTAGATTTGGGTACGTTACCAGTCTTTCATGTTTATGGTATTCATTTTTAGATCTCTTTCACTAATTTGGACATATGTTTCAGCATGAGTTAGTTAGTAAAGCCAGCAAGTCAGTTTAGCAATCGAGCAGTCAGATTTGTATAGTTTGTTTCCTCATCCTTGCATCTATTTATGCTATCCAAAACCTCAGAGAATGTAAATATTTCAAGGTAGAACCTCCTGGTAGTTGCAAGTTCAGTTCATCTCATGCATCATGCATTAGTTTCATAGATGCCCTGTGCATCACCCATTATCTCCATAAGGTAAGTGTTCTTAGAGAGACATAGCATCCCAAGGGGGATATATCCCACCTTCTCTTATCGCTCTCATGTCTTCGATCTTTCAGTTTCTTCATCCATAACAAATTTAGTTTAGAATAGAAGGTACTCATAAGTTGACCCTCAAGTTAGACCTCAGCTGTAAGTTAAGTATTTAGAGGATCGGTTTAGTTCATGATGTTCAGTCCATATGTCACGTAGCATACTCGGTCATGTTCTCATGTTTTGGTTCAATCTTAGTGCCTTTACCATTACATGTTCAGTAACATGTTCATAAGTCAGTTTAGTCATGTATTCACGCATCAGATATGCGTGGTCAGCTTATCAGTACTTTTAATCATGCATTCACATATCATATCAGTCATATAGTCATGCATCAGATGTGCATGGATTCATCTTATCAGTTATGCATCAGATATGCATTCTCATTTGAGAAACTCAGTTCATCAGAAAACTCAGTCCTACATTCATAAATCAGTTACTCATGCATCAGATATGCATATTCAGTGTGATGTATTCAGCTTATTAGTCATGTCAGTGCTGAAACTATGTTTCAGTAGTGTATGTCTTGTACGTACTTTAGTCGATCTTTTCATGTATCTCAGTCATTCTCATTCGAGGACGAATGTTCCCAAAGGGGAGATATTGTAATACCCCATATTTTTTACTATAATGAAAATCCATCATTCCTATGTATAAAGGTTTCAAAAGCCTCGAATCCTATGTATATTTATTGTGTTAATCAATTTTGTAGTGTGGGAATCTATTTGAGCATGAATTTAGATCATATAGGTCCCCTAACTCAAGTACAAGTTGAAAGCTTTCCTATCGTTCAAGTTTTAGTGAGCGTCAAAACTTGGGTCAACTTCAATTGAGTATAACTAATTTTATATTATGAACTGGGTGTCTTACTATATATAAAATGAAATCTCTGTAAATTATCTTTCCAACGATACCAATTTCACCTAAATTCAATATCGAAACAAGGAGTTATGCCTATTTTACTCCAACATGTTGGGCTGGCAACTGTGTGACGACAATTTTGACAGGCTTTCATATTTGTGATACCTTGTCAAAATGATTGTCAGTGTCACGCCCTGAAATCCCATCGGGCCGAACTGGCACCCAAAGCCGGGAAGGCCCGGGAGAACCCGTTCAAATACCTGTACTTTCACTTACATGTCACCAAAAATTTGGACAGCACTTCGTTGCATATAGAAGGGTCTAATTACCTGTATCAGTACAACACGCACAAATATATATATATAATACTTGGCCGTCGGGGCCACTAAATATACAAATATAACATCACTATATAAACTCCCATGAATTTACCCTTCCTTATGTATACAAAGCCTCTAGGATATACATGACATAACTAGGGTCGAGACAAACCCCCGCCCACACATAACTCCTGTACAATAACTAAACACAACGAACCGACTTGGAAAGCTCCAAAGCAAACTGGAGCTCACCAACAATAGTTGTATGACCTGGATCCTATCTATGCTGTGAATGAACTGAAGCACCTATGCCTGCAGCATGAAATGTAGGTCCCCCATGAGGGACGTCAGTACAAAATATGTACTGAGTATGTAAAGCTGTAAATAATAATATATGATATAGGGGATCAAGAAAATCAGACGCAAGTGAATTAATCATAATAGAAGTGAACCACACTTAATAAACACTTTTAGGATCATGTACATTATCATTAATCTGAATTGGGTTCTTGAATTCAAACACATTTGTGGAACGGTATACATTCGTTCATTTCATTCTTTACAATTATCATTCGCCATTACCTCCTCCTCCCGAACCTCCAACCACCTAACAATAATCAATACTGTATTGTACTGTGACCATTACGCTGCTCCCAGTACTTATCAACTGGGATTGACCCATGCTAGGCTTATGCCCCTGGGATTCCACCCATAAACACATAAATAGGGATCGACCCATGCTAGGCTTATGCCCCTGAGATACCACCCATACGTATATCAAGTAACACACATAAGAGATCTTTCCAATAACTTAGTTCAAAAGCTTTTGAGATTATTACATTAGTGTTCATGCCAATATAGTACCTTTGGAACAATGATACATCAATAGGAATCAAGTAATAGACCTTCTATACAATAATAATGTCATAAAGACTCATTGGTACATCAACAATGTGTTTCAAAATCATCAATATCTCAATAATGAAATAGGAGCCTTTTGGTATATCAATGAAACATTTTGACACTTTATAGAATGGAAACAACTTCGTTGGTAATGTAGAACAATACATGTTTTTGGACAACCTCGGAATCTTACTTGACGGAACATTGGTGTTTTCATGCCAAAGAACATCGTTAGAGTATGCTTTACATACCTTGTTGTAGATTCAGATACCAATTCAACACAACTTCCCGCCTTTTCAAATAACTTATCTACAATGAAATGTTTGGCATCTAGTATTAGCAACCCAATACCACAATTCTCTTCCATAATTCCATACAACAAATATTTGCAAAACATTCCAAAAACCAACTTGAATGATAGGTTTATGTGTATATATATATATATATAATCATCATTTCAATACCACATCATCAATACCACATCATCACACCAAATCCCTTCACAATTCAACATAATCCAACATCATTTCTCAATCATCTTTCAACAACAATCACATAATATACTTCTTATGCTCACATGCATATATATATATACATATCCATATAAATAACAACAACATAATTTACATCCTTACCATAAAATGGCCCTTTTGATTTCGAAGTCCTGTTGGCACAAATAAGGGGTGCTTCTCGAAGCCCTCGAGATGGTGAACACAACTACAGAATCAATTTGGATTTTCTACTATTGAATCACAAGATAATTTGAGTTGAAATTAGGCTAGGGTTTCTTATTTTCAATAATTTGATGATAATTGATTGATATGAGTCTGATTATATGTATATAATGACCAATTTTCGTCCATGAGGTGATGGAAAGTTACCATATTGCCCTTAAAAATTTAAGTAAATCCGAATCTGTCCATGGTGGACTGTTTTGACAGGCTAAAGTAAATCGGCCATAACTCTTTTCTCCGATATCAGATTTGGATGAAATTGGTATCGTTGGATAGATAATTCAAAGGGATTTTATTTCATATAAAGTAGTCTACCCAGTTCGTCCTGTACAAGGAGTTATGATCATTTGAAGTTGACCCTAAAAATCTGTTTTGAGAGGCTGAAGTAAAACGAGTATAACTCCTTACTCAGATGTTGGATTTGGATGAAACCAATTGAATTGGAAAGAGGACTCAAAGATATTTCTTTTGATAGGTCGCAAATCTCCCAGTTCATTATATTGAGGGAGTTATGATCGTTCAAAGTTGACCCAAAAAACTGGCAGGCCTTAGTAGTTTGTGTGCAGCAAATTTTCGTGCACATTTACTGTTCACAACATCCCGGCCACCATTTTATAGTTTCGAACGTGCTCGATTATATCCAAAACTTATCCATTTTTGGAAATCTTTATATTGTTGGAAATCTTATTCAATAACCTTCGTATGGATCCATCGACGGGCAAATTCTGGTATAAATAAAATAAAAAATTACTTCCATATAAATAAGACCAATACACGTACTTGAATATGCCAATACATGTACTTGAATACGGGGTGTTACATCCTTCCCCCCTTTAGGACATTCGTCCTCAAATGTTAGCGTAGTTATTCAACCAAAACAAGTTTAAGTCCACCATTAACATTCACATCATCACATAAATACTATGCATATATAAACAAAAACTTACTTGTTAATGTTCTAACTCCGTTTCTTGAACTTTCTCTTCATCTTTGAACAAATGAGGGTACTTAGATTTCATTTCTTCCTCAGCTGCCCATGTAATCTCTTCCCTTTGTTGATTTCTCCAAAGTACTTTCACCGATGCTACTTCTTTATTTCTCATCTTCTTAACTTGATGATCTAATATAGCAATAGGCATCTTCTCATAGGTAAGATCTTCTGTTACTTGTACATCTTCAGTAGAAGTAATAAGGGACAGATCTCTGATGCACTTTCGAAGCATCGATACATGAAATACTGGATGCACTGATGAGAGTTCCTGAGGCAACTCTAATTCATAAGCAACTTGCCCACATCTTCGAATAATCTTATACGGGCCTATATATCGTGGACTCAACTTTCCTTTCTTGCCAAATCTCATAACCCCTTTCATTGGCGATACCTTCAAAAATACCCAATCGCCTAACGAAAACTCTAGACCTCTTCTTCTACTATCCGCATATGACTTGTGTCGACTTTGGGCTGTTTTCAACCGTTGCTGAATCACCTTGACTTTTTCTATGGATTGATACACAAGATCCGGTCCGAACATAAGAGTTTCACCCGCTTTGAACCATCCTATTGGTGATCTATACTTTCTCCCATATAATGCTTCATATGGTGCCATTTTGATACTTGAATGATAGCTATTATTGTAGGTAAACTCAATAAGAGGTAAATGATCATCCCAGCTGCCTTTAAAATCTATAACACATGCTCGTAGCATATATTCAAGTGTTTGAATGGTGCGCTCTGCTTGTCCATCCATCTGAGGGTGAAAAGTTGTACTCAGATTCACTTGTGTTCCCAAACTCCGTTGGAAAGACTTCCAAAAGTTTGGAGTAAATTGAGTTCCCCGATCCTATATAATAGAAGTTGGAACTCAATGTAATCGGACTATTTCTTTAACATACATCTTTGAATATTCTTCAACTGTGTAAGTGGTCTTAACGAGTAAGAAATGTGCGGATTTAGTAAGACTATCCACAATCACCCATATAGAATCAAATTTCCGAGTTGTACGAGGAAAACCTATAACAAAATACATGTTGATCATGTCCCACTTCCAAATTGGAAGATCTATCCATTGCATATAGCCTCCGGGTTTTTGGTGCTCAACTTTAACTCTTTGACAATTTGGACATTCAGCTACAAATTCTGCAATGCTCTTCTTCATGTCATTCCACCAATACATATCTTTCAAATCTTGATACATTTTGGTTGATCCTGGATGAATGGAATATCTTGAAAAATGTGCCTCTGTCATAATCTTCTTTCTTAGCCCGTCTATATCCGCCACATACAATCGGTTTTGGTACTGAAGTACTCCTTCTCGCGTAAGCTCAAATGCCTTGGTCGTACCACTCTAAATGTTCTGCTTAAGCTGTAGTAAAATAGGATCTGCATATTGCTTCTCTTTCACTTCAGCTACTAATGAAGATTCCGCAGCATTATGTACGATAAGCCCTTTGTCCGGAGTTTTAAGAACACGAACTCCTAGACTAGCTAATTGATGAAGATCTTTAATCATCCCTTGCTTTTCTATAAGCGCCATCATAGCCTTACGACTTAACGCATCAGCTTCCACATTTGCTTTCCCTGGATGGTACAAGATATCAACATCATAGTCCTTTAATAGTTCAAGCCATCTCCGCTGCCTTAAATTTAGATCCTTCTGATTAAAAATATATTGCAAGCTCTTATGGTCAGTATATATATAAACATGAACCCCATATAAGTAGTGGCGCCATATCTTTAAAGCAAAAATAACTGCTGCCAGCTCAAGATCGTGTGTAGGATAATTTTTCTCATGTGGCTGCAATTGTCTAGAAGCATATGCTATTACCTTACCATGCTGCATCAACACACATCCTAAACCAATTCTTGAAGCATCACAATACACTGTATACCCTTCGGTGCCTTCTGGAAGTACCAACACGGGTGTAGAAATCAACTTGTTCTTTAAATCTTGAAAACTCTTCTCACATGCATCATTCCATTGGAATTTGGATGCTTTATGGGTTAGCTTGGTTAAGGGTGCTGAAATGGAAGAAAAGTCTTTAACAAACCTTCTATAATAACTGGCCAACCAGAGAAAACTACGAATCTCCGTAGGCGTTGTGGGCCTTGGCCAGTTCTTCACATTTCTATCTTTTGAGCATCAACGTTTATCCCTTCACTAGATACAATATGACCCAAAAATGCCACCGACTTTAACCAAAACTCACATTTAGAGAACTTTGCATAAAGCTTACAATCACAAAGACTCTGCAATACCTGTCGTAAGTGATTGGCATGGTCCTCTTCTGATCTAGAATAAACAAGAATATCATCTATAACAACTATCACAAATACATCCAGGAATGACTTAAACACCCTATTCATCAAATCCATAAAAGATGCGGGTGTATTTGTTAACCCAAATGACATAACTAGAAACTCGTAATGACCATACCGTGTTCGAAAAGCTGTCTTGGGTATATCCTTCTCTTTAACCCTCATTTGGTGGTAACCTGACTTCAAATCAATCTTAGAAAAGCACTTGGCGCCCTGTAACTGATCAAATAAATCATCAATTCTTAGGAGAGGATATTTATTCTTAATAGTCACCTTATTTAATTGCCGATAATCAATACATATCCTCAGCGAGGCATCCTTTTTGCGCACAAATAATATTGGTGCTCCCCAGGGAGACATACTAGGCCTTATGAATCCCTTCTCTAGCAAATCTTTTAGTTGCACTTTCAATTCTCGTAATTCTGTTGGGGCCATTCTATACGGAGGAATGGAGATTGGTTGGGTGCCTGGTATTACATCAATACCAAACTCTACTTCTCGTTCAGGAGGCACACCTGGAAGATCTTCAGGAAATACATCAGGAAATTCATTTACCACCGGAAGAACGTGAAGAGTTGGTGGCTCCGCTTCTGTATCCCTTACTCTAACTAAATGATATATGTATACCTTGAAAATAATTTTTCTCGCTTTGAAATAAGAAATAAATCTACCTCTTGGTGCGTCAATCTTACCTTGCCATTCAATAACTGCTTCATTAGGAAAATGTAAATACATCTTTTTCGTACAACAGTTAATTTTGGCATAACAAGACGCCAACCAATCCATACCCATTATAATATCAAAATCTACCATTTCTATTTCCACAAGATTGGCCATCGTGTCTCGACCACACACAGTTACTACACAATCTTTATAAACTCTTCTAGCAATAATAGATTCCCCAACAAGGGTAGACACTTCCAACGGCTTTTCTAACAATTCGGGGGTTCTTTTAAACTTTCCAGCGACCAAAGGAGTAACATATGATAATTTAGAACCGGGATCAATTAGAGCATATACATCAAATGAAAATATGGACAACGTACCCGTAACCACATCTGGCAAAGCCTCTAGATTCTATCGATCCGCTAAAGAATAAGTGCGATTCTGAGTCCCGCTGGAACTGGCGACTCTTTTTTCATTTCTAGCATGACCCGCAGGTCGTGCACCCCTACCAGAATAAGATACCTATGATGATGATGCAACAGCTGATCCCGAAGGTCGTTCTACGCCACCTGCGCCCCTTCGTGGGCATTCTCTCATCATATTTCCCATCATACCGCACCAAAAACAAATATTTGTTCCCATTCGACATACGCCCATATGATTCTTTTTGCATCGATTACATAGCTCTTGAGATAGTCTCGATTGGCTCATTTTTCCTTGCCCATGATAACCCACTGATCGCGAACTATGACCCTCACTTTTTTGCCCAAATTGACTGCCTCTGAACCCCTGATGCTGTGGTGGAGCACTAGCTGCAGAATAAGAAAATAATAGCCTAGGTGGTCTAGCAGAAAATTGAGGTCAAAAACCTCCCTGTGGCGCCATAAACTGCCCTGTAGATTTGGCCCTCTTAGAAGATCCACTTTTAAATTCCTGTGTTCTTTTTCTTTGCCTCTGATCTTCCATTTTCTATGCAAATGCTTGGATCCTAGCTATATCCATGTCTTTATTCAGTGTAGCAATAGTACAATCCCTAACCAAATACGGATCCAATCCATTCACATACCGATGAACTCTTTCATCCATAGTAGCTATAACATTAGGAGCATATCTAGACAAGGAATTAAATCGAAGAATATACTCTCTCACACTTGTATTACCCTACCGAAGATTTAAGAACTGATCCGCACAGGCCTGACGAGTCTCATATGGAAGATAATGATCAATAAATGCCTCTTTGAACTCTTTTCAAGTAACTGGGGGTGCATCAATTCCCCTTGACCGTTTCCAGTCTTCATACCAATATATAGCCATACCTTTGATTCTATACGTGGCTAACTCCACTGTCTCTCTACCCGATACATGCATCACTGATGATAGGTGAATTTACACGCCTAAAGTACTATATTTTACCCATATTTTAGCTAAGTTTTGAGGACAAATTATATAATTCATGCACTTTTAGTCCTTTTTCCTGTAAGTGAGCTAACAAACGTGATTAGCAAGTTTTCAGGTATAAATGATGCAGATTTCAGCATTTTATGGATAACTTGACGCCAAAGAAAGCTTCACGAAAGAAAGAAAGGGAAATCTTGGACGCTAAGGACCAAAAGTGGCGCATGGAAAATCTGTCCCGGGCAAAAACAGCAATTCTAAACACTTTGGGGACTAGCAGTAACTTATTAGGATTAGGATAATGATGTAGTAACCCAGTAGGAATGGGTTAAGTAATGCAGTAGCTTAGTAGGAATAGGATATGGGTGTTATAAATACCCTATTTTGCTAGAGATTTTTATTCATTCCCCCATTCCATTAATTCCCATCCATCCATCAAAACAATTCTCCACCACCCTCATCCCTATTCCATCCTTCCCCTTTCTTTATTAATTCATTGTTGACATTATTTTTCATCAATTCAACTTTTAATTTTACAACAAGAGAATCGCTATTTTGCAAGGAATTCACTCCTAAAGCCATACCATACCATACTACACGTGATATCTTTATTGTGGTATAATAATAATGTCTATTGTGAGTTCCATCGCACTTATGAGTAGCTAAACTTCTCTATTGGGGTTATGGAAGCCGTATGAGATACTATCTATTGCTATGAGTTTGTGAATTCGCGACACGTATGCTGCTTATATCATTATTCTCTTCATCTTAATGCGAATTCTTGTGGTTGCAAACGCATAGAATACGCCAGTATAGCATTAACTTGTTCGAAAGAAAAGTTATATGTCTGGAAAAGAGATAATGTCAAGGTAATAGGGTCCCATCCCCTATTAAAAAGTTAGTGCCGTAACTGGATTAATCTCTTGGAGAATTTGTACCGTTAGATACGCTTTAAGCTCGAAAGAGTTAAAGTGAAATAGTCCTTGTTTAGGTCGAAAGACGCTTGGATTTACCATCGAATACAATTCTCTATAAGCACATGCATGTCTGAATTCCGCACAACTCATATCCAATAGAGACGTACAACTCATAAGGTGGACATAACCCCAACTTTTCAATTCTCATTGTTTTACATCTTACCAAACATTCTTACTTTTTACATTGCTATTTTCCATTTTTACCTTATTACTTTAGGTTACATTACTTGCATGACAAAACTCCCCCCTTTTTACGAGACTTGCACCAAAAGTCTAGTAATCCTTGCTTGCTTGTTGACCAAGCTATTTCCTGTGGGATCGATACCCAACCCAGTTGGGTTATATATTTGACAATGACCGCTTTACACTCTTACGAGAGCTGTAGATTGAGCGTTATCAAAAATTGGCGCCGTTGCCGGGGAATACGAGTGTCAATTAAGTTTGTGATAATTACTAGACCCTTTGGTCAAAGATTCTCGTACTTTTACTTTTAGTTTTTGTTTTTGTTCTATGCAAGTTTTTATTCAGTGCATACCCCATACTCGAAGTTCTGGTCAACCGTTATTACCTATCAATCCTGAACTACAACTTATTGGAAGAATAGAGGCACAACACGAAATTCAAAGGATGGCTGCTCAACAGGAATAGGCGAGACTAGCTGCTCTAGCCGCTGCTCAAGTGCATCAACAGAATATTGATAACCTCGGGAGAATAAATCCTGACGACGAGGACCTAGGTGATGATGAGTTACTAAACCCTAGGCATGCTACTGAGATCGCAACACCTGCCAACAGAAGAGATCGTCAAGCAAGGTTTAGGCATGAACGCCGACCTGGACAACTAGCTTTCGACGATGATGATGATGATCTTGATGGAGCCGGAGCCACAGGAGCCATTATTCCTCCACCATTGGCACCCGGAGCCAAGTTCAACATTAAAAGCACCATGATTCAGTTATTGCAACTCAAGGGATTATTTGGTGGACTAGAAGGCGATGATCTGAATATGCATCTCATCAACTTTATTTCTACATGCAAGTTATTTGACAATCCTGGTGTTGGTCAGAATGCAATTCGATTACGCCTATTTTCATTGTCTCTATCTGGGGAAGCAACTCAATGGTTGAATGGGCTGACTCATGATTCTATTACAAATTGGAGGCAATTGAGAGACGCTTTCCTAGAAAGATTCTTTCCGCCATCCAAAAGAGCACAATTAAGAGATGAAATCAGCAACTTTCGGCAGCTTCCAACTGAAGCTCTTCATGAAACATGGGAGAGGTTCAAGACATAGCTTATGAGGTGCCCGAACCATCACATGACCAATGTCCACCTAATGGAGATACTATACTGAGCCTTGAATTTAATAACTAAACCAGTGGTGGATAATGCGGCTGGAGGATCATTTATGGACCTTACCTTTGGAAAAGCAAGCAATATGCTAGATCGGATGACGAAGCAAAGTAGAGCTTGGCATACCAGGGATTCTGAGGTAGCAAGCCCTACTATATCTATTGGCATGACTGCTGAATAAAGTAGAAGAGAAGAAGAACGTGATCAAGATATGGCGCACATGAAAACACAAGTGGATCTTCTTACAAAGTATTTATTATCAGGGAAGACCGAAAAATTCTAAGTTGTTGCATTAAAAGGAAGAGACGAATCTGATTCAGAAAAAGAAGCCAACTACTTGAACAATCGGGGGGGTTTCCGAGGTAATACCCAAGGAAACCAAGGTCAGAACTACTATGATAAATATGGAAACAAGGACCAAGGTAGTTGGAAGAACAAGAATGAAAAGAGTGGTTTATATGTTCCCCTAGAAAGACGTGACACCACAACATCTGGTTTCGAAAGCATAGAAGATATGATGGCTAAACTGTTGAAAGGAGTGGAAGCAACCAGCGCAGGAGTAATAGAGGTAATAAATAATTTGTCCTCAATGAAGTAATTGGTTGACTCATATTCCACTTCAATAAAGAAAATAGAGCAGCAATTGAGCCAACTTTCAGCAGCACTCAATCAAAAAAAGGCTGGAACCTTACCTAGCGACACTGTGCAAAATCCAAGGAATGACGGATCATGTATGGCTATTACTATCAGGAAAGGTAAGGTGCTGGAAAATTCATCCCAAAGCAAGCAAGTGGCCGAACATAAAGAAGATAAGGGCGCCATAGAAGCTGACCAAGACCTCCATGACGTCACCCCTAGTAGGTTGCAGCCTGAAACTACCAAAATTCAAAAGAAAGAGGAGAAGAAAGCCGTGGAGAAAATAACTCTATATCCACCACCATCTTTTCCTCAAAGACTGAAGAAACAGGCTGATGATACCAGGTTCAGCAAATTCATGACAATGTTAAAACAGCTGACCATAAATGTTCCATTGGTGGAGGCACTATAACAAATGCCTGGGTATGCGAAATTTATGAAAGATCTTTTGACAAAGAAGCGGCCAGCAAGCTATGAGTTGCAAGATACTGTGCATCATTGCAGTGCAATTGCTACCCGACCACTAGTTCATAAGAAGGTCGACCCCGGTGCTTTCACTATTCCATGCATAGTTGGTTCTTTAAATTTTGCCAAGGCATTATGCGATTTGGGATCTAGCATCAATTTGATGCCACTATCCATCTATAAGAAGTTGGGGTTAGGCGATCCGACACCAACCAACATGAGGCTCGTTATGGCTGATAGGTCGGTAAAACGACCTGTGGGTATCTTGAATGATGTGTTGGTGAAGGTTTCTTCATTCATCTTTCCTGCAGACTTCGTTATTCTGGATTGTGAGGTGGATTCTAAAGTTTCCATAATCTAAGGATGCCCTTTCCTTGCAACAGAAAGTGAGCTTATTGACATGAGAGCTAATGAGCTTTTATTTCGGTTGAATGACGAAGTGGTCCATTTTGATATATGCAAAGCAATGAAGCAGCCCAGCGATATGAATGTGTTCTCTGTAGCTGATGTTCATTATGAGGATAAGAAAGTATTATCTGTAGCGAAACAACTTACTGTTGAGCCATTGTCTGCTGCGCTACTGAATGTTGAGCATGAGGACGATGAAGATTATAAAGAAACTATGCGTGCTCTAACAGAAATAGAGTCCTATTCTCATACTCCTAAGAAGTTGGACCTTGATCTTACGAATGAACCATCACAAACAGCAAAGACTTCCATTGAAAAACCACAAATGCTAGAATTGAAAGAGCTACCAAGTCACCTAAGGTATACGTTCTTGGGATATGGAAATACACTTCCGGAGAGTGTTGCGGATGATTTAAGTGAACAGCATGTAGAGGCTCTCATCTCTGCTCTAATGAGGTACAAAAGAGTTATGGGTTGGACTATTGATGATATAATTGGTATCTCTCCTGAGGTATGTATGCACAAGAGTCATATCGAAGAAGATTGCATGCCTACAAGTAAGTATTAGCATCGTCTGAATCCATTCAGAAAATGATGCCCCATCTATCTCGATGAAGACTAAGTAATCGAGATAGCTATGTCGTGCCGCGACAATAAATCAAGTGTTTGGTGGGAGGAAACCCATCATTTTTAAATGTTCTTGTTGTTTTTGTTAGGATTTCATCGAGCCACGACCAAAACTAATGCGCTTGATGGGAGGCAACCCATCGTTCTAATCGTTTTTGTTGTTTTTAAGTGAATGTAGGTACAAGAGGTGTATAAGACGAGATTGGTTTCAAATTTTGATTTGGAAGAATTGCATGTTGAAGGTGGTACAATGGAACCAAAAGACAAGAAAAGCAACCACTTCACAAAAAGGCCAGAAAAAGGGAAGAAAAGAGCAAGCTGAATCCTCCGTACTGAAAATACCTCGACGTACTCTTGGAATCAAGTGGGGTACTTATGAGGAACTTCTGAGGATGACGACTCTGATGATGATTCCGACGCAGGGGGTATGACCCCAGACATAGAGAAGGAGTCCGACTAACCAGGTTCTTCTTATTTATTTTCCATTGAGGGCAGTGTGTCCTGTCTAAGTGTGGGGTGCTGGTATTTGCATGATATACTTCTCTATCTACATTTGCATTTATTCATGTTTTTTTGTTTTATTTTCTCTATCTACATTTGCATTTATTCACGTTTGTTTGTTTTATTTTAGTAGTAAATTTTTTTTTAGTAGTAGTTAAATTTTTTTAGTAGTTAAATTTTTTCTTAGATAAAAAAATTTTTTAATTTTGCATGAAATTGTTCTGATAGGCAGCATGGTATTGTGACAAGAGTCTGTGATAAAATCATTACTATTGAGACGTTAAGGATCCAAGTGTGACTCACTATGTGATAATCGTATGGTTTAATTCATTCATCTGTTGGATCAAGAGTCTATACTGCTCCCAATAAAGTCGACCATGTGCCTTGTGTGTGTGAGATAATAGTATATTCTATGTTTTGGCTGATGCTAGAACTTGCCTTGTGTGTGTGAAGCGAAAATAAAGAACATGAGTTTAGGAGATGATTTAGGTATTTATTTGGCAACCTATACTTGTGTACCTTCTTTTTACCTACCCGTGGACACTATCCTAGTTAACCCCTTTTGAGCCTTTTAGCCTATTTTCTTTGACAGCCTCATATGTAAGCCTAATCCATTTTTTCAAGACCATAATTTGATCCAAATTCCTAAGTGCTTTAAAGTGTAAAGTCATGTGACAAAATAAGAGGAAATTGGGTGAGTATGATGCTTTAGAAAGTAATGGTGCTTGAATTTGTTATGAAAAAGAATTGTTATCATAAGAGGTGTGTTATGAAAAGAAAAAAGGAAAGGAAAACTAAAAAGTTAGTTATGTTTAAAAATTGAAAAACAAAAGAGGAGAAAAAGGGTGGTAGAATACAAGAAAGTAGAAAGATTGTTTGAAACAAAAGTGATAATGACATAATGTGATGTATTAAAGCGCTTAGGAACATAGTCACTATTTCTGGCCAAAATAGTCCTACCCGTCCCTTAGCCTACATTACAACCAGCAAAAGACCTATTTGATACTAAGATTAGCATTCTGATATTTAGTGGAGCATTACACTAAGGGCAAGCCTATGGTCATCAGTTGCAACATATGAATTCTTTGTGAGAGTGAGAGCAAGGATAATCTTATACCCATGTTTGAAATATATAAAATACTTGTGAGTGATTATGGGTGATATATGCTGAGACACACATGGTTGACGGGTCTTGGGTAGTTGTGTATGATTCGTTGTACCTCAACTTGTGTACACAAATTAATCACAATCACGAGTCTATGTTGGAGGTTAAAATTGTTTCTAGTAATGATCAGAAAACTACTCTTTGTTAATGATTGACGTGCTTGTCTTGATAAATATTTTGTGTTGTTACTGTGGAATCCCAAGTAGATGTTTAGATGGACATGATAGTTTGTTCGAAGACGAACAAAGATTTAAGTGTGGGGTGTTGATGATAGGTGAATTTACACGCCTAAAGTACTATATTTTACCCATATTTTAGCTAAGTTTTGAGGACAAATTATATAATTCATGCACTTTTAGTCCTTTTTCCTGTAAGTGAGCTAACAAACGTGATTAGCAAGTTTTCAGGTATAAATGATGCAGATTTCAGCATTTTATGGATAACTTGATGCCAAAGAAAGCTTCACGAAAGAAAGAAAGGGAAATCTTGGACGCTAAGGACCAAAAGTGGCGCATGGAAAATCTGTCCCGGGCAAAAACAGCAATTCTAAAGACTTTGGGGACTAGCAGTAACTTATTAGGATTAGGATAATGATGTAGTAACCCAGTAGGAATGGGTTAAGTAATGCAATAGCTTAGTAGGAATAGGATATGGGTGTTATAAATACCCTATTTTGCTAGAGATTTTTATTCATTCCCCCATTCCATTAATTTCCATCCATCCATCAAAACAATTCTCCACCACCCTCATCCCTATTCCATCCTTCCCCTTTATTTATTAATTCATTGTTAACATTATTTTTCATCAATTCAACTTTTAATTTTACAACAAGAGAATCGCTATTTTGCAAGGAATTCACTCCTAAAGCCATACCACACCATACTACACGTGATATCTTTATTGTGGTATAATAATAATGTCTATTGTGAGTTCCATCGCACTTATGAGTAGCTAAACTTCTCTGTTGGGGTTATGGAAGCCGTATGAGATACTATCTATTGCTATGAGTTTGTGAATTCGCGACACGTATGCTGCTTATATCATTATTCTCTTCATCTTAATGCGAATTCTTGTGGTTGCAAATGCATAGAATACGCCAGTATAGCATTAACTTGTTCAAAAGAAAAGTTATATGTCTGGAAAAGAGATAATGTCAAGGTAATAGGGTCCCATCCCCTATTAAAAAGTTAGTGCCATAACTGGATTAATCTCTTGGAGAATTTGTACCGTTAGATACGCTTTAAGCTCGAAAGAGTTAAAGTGAAATAGTCCTTGTTTAGGTCGAAAGACGCTTGGATTTACCATCGAATACAATTCTCTATAAGCACATGCATGTCTGAATTCCACACAACTCATATCCAATAGAGACGTACAACTCATAAGGTGGACATAACCCCAACTTTTCAATTCTCATTGATTTACATCTTACCAAACATTCTTACTTTTTACTTTGCTATTTTCCGTTTCTACCTTATTACTTTAGGTTACATTACTTGCATGACAAAACTCCCCCCTTTTTTACGAGACTTGCACCAAAAGTCTAGTAATCCTTGCTTACTTGTTGACCAAGCTATTCCCTGTGGGATCGATACCCAACCCAGTTGGGTTATATATTTGACAACGACCACTTTACACTCTTACAAGAGCTGTAGATTGAGCATTATCAAAAATTGGCACCGTTGCCGGGGAATACGAGTGTCAATTAAGTTTGTGATGATTACTAGACCCTTTGGTCAAAGATTCTCGTACTTTTACTTTTAGTTTTACTTTTAGATATACAATATAAGCTCTATCGCACGATCTAAGACATGAAGAAAAGAAACAATTTCTAAATGTCCATAGCCTCCTGTTTATAGATTTGGTGCACAACACACCGATAAACAAGACTCTACATAGACATGGCTTTGTAGACTCACTAGGACGAACCTCTCTGATACCACTTTTGTCACGCCCCAAAATCCCATCGGGCCGGACTGGCACCTGAAGCCGAGAAGGCCCGAGACAACCCGTTCAAATACCTGTACTTTCACTTACATGTCACCAAAAATTTGGACAGCACTTCGTTGCATATAGAATGTTCTAATTACCTGTATCAGTACAACACGCACAAATATATATATATAATACTTGGCCGTCGGGGCCTCCAAATATATAAATATAACATCACTATATAAACTCTCATGACTTTACCCTTCCTTATTTTTACGAAGCCTCTAGGATATACATGACATAACTAGGGTCGGGACAAACCCCCGCCCACACATGACTCCTGTACAATAACAAAACATAAGGAACCGACTCGGAAAGCTCCGAAGCAAACTGGAGCTCACCAACAATAGTTGTATGACCTGACTCCTATCTATGTTGTGAATGAGCTGAAGCACCTGTGCCTGCAGCATGAAATACAGGTCCCCCGTGAGGGACGTCAGTACGAAATATGTATTGAGTATGTAAAGCTGTAAATAATCATATATGATATAGGGGATCAAGAAAATCAGACGCAAGTGAATAAATCATAATAGAAGTGAACCACACTTTATAAACACTTTTAGGATCATGTACATTATCATTAACCTGAATTGGGTTCTTGAATTCAAACACATTTGTGGAACGGTATACATTCGTTCATTTCATTCTTTACAATTATCATTCGTCATTACCTCCTCATCCCGAACCTCCAACCACCTAACAATAATCAATACTGTATTGTACTGTGACCATTAGGCTGCCCCCAGTACATATCAACTGGGATCGACCCATGCTAGGCTTATGCCCCTGGGATACCACCCATAAACACATAAATAGGGATCGACCCATGCTAGGTTATGCCCCTAGGATACCACCCACACGTATATCAAGTAACACACATAAGAGATCTTTCCAATAACTTAGTTCAAAAGCTTTTGAGATTATTACATTAGTGTTCATGCAAATATAGTACCTTTGGAACAATGATACATCAATACGAATCAAGTAATAGACCTTCTATACAATAACAATGTCATAAAGACTCATTGGTACATCAACAATGTGTTTCAGAATCATCAATATCATAATAATGAAATAGGAGCCTTTTGGTATATCAATGAAACATTTTGACACTTTATAGAATGGAAACAACTTCGTTGGTAATGGAGAACAATACATGTTTTTGGACAACCTCGAAATCTTACTTGACGGAATATTGGTATTTTCATGCCAAAGAACATCGTTAGAGTTTGCTTTACATACCTCGTTGTAGATTCGGATACCAATTTAACACAACTTCATGCCTTTACAAATCACTTATGTACAATGAAATGTTTGGCATCTAGTATTAGCAACCCAACACCACAATTCTCTTTCATAATTCCATACAACCAATATTTGCAAAACATTCCAAAAACCAACTTGAACAATAGGTTTATGTGTATATATATATATATAATCATCATTTCAATACCATATCATCAATACCACATCATCACACCAAATCCCTTCACAATTCAACATAATCCAGCATCATTTCCCAATCATCTTTCAACAACAATCACATAACATACTTCTTATGCTCACATGCATATATATATATATATATATATATATATATATATATATATATATATATACATATACATATAAATAACACCAACATAATTTACATCCTTGGAAAAAAATGGCCCTTTTGATTTCGAAGTCTTGTTGGCAGAAATAAGGGGTGCTTCTCAAAGCCCTCGAGATGGTGAACACAACTACGGAATCAATTTGGATTTTCTACGGTTGAATCACAAGATAATTGGAGTTGAAATTAGGCTAGGGTTTCTTATTTTCAATAATTTGATGATAATTTATGGATATGAGACTGATTATATGTATATAATGACAAATTTTCGTCCATGAGGTGATGGAAAATGATCATATTGCCCTTAAAAATTTAAGTAAATCCGAATCTGTCCATGGTGGACTGTTTTGACTGGCTAAGGTAAATCGGCCATAACTCTTTGCTCCGATATCGGATTTGGGTGAAATTGGTATTGTTGGATATATAATTCAAAGGGATTTCATTTCATATAAACTAGGCCACCCAGTTCGTCCTGTACAAGGAGTTATGATCGTTTGAAGTTGACCCTAAAAATCTATTTTGAGAGGCTGAAATAAAACGAGTATAACTCCTTACTCAGATGTTGGATTTGGATGAAACCAATTGCATTGGAAGGAGGACTCAAAGATCTTTCTTTTGATAGGTCGCAAATCTCCCAGTTTATTATATTGAGGGAGTTAGGAGCGTTCAAAGTTGACCCAAATAACTGGCAGGCCTCAGTAGTTTGTGTGCAGGAAATTTTCCTGCACATTTACTGTTCACAATATCCCGGCCACCGTTTTATAGTTTCGAACGTGCTCGATTATATCCGTAACTTATCCGTTTTTGGAAATTTATATCGTTGGAAAGATTATTCAATAACCTTCATATGGAACCATAGACCGGCAAATTCCGGTATAAATAAAATAAAAAATTAATTCCATATAAATAAGACCAATACACGTACTTGAATACGCCAATACATGTACTTGAATATGGGGTGTTACAGTCAGCCTTGGAAGAAACCAGCTTCTGTGTGACGACATTTTTGACGGCCTGACACATTTTTGATGCCTTGTCACGAATGTCATCAGCTTTTCTTTCCAGAACTTGAGGGACATTTTAGTAAGGGTATTTTGGTTTTTTCCCTTCACTTCCCATGACTTATAACCCTCAAGCAGCATATCATCTTCCATTCTCTTTAGTTAAACATCTCAAAATTCTCTCTCATACACTCTCAACCATAAGATTAGGGTTTTTTCTCATGATCGAAACTCTAAAGAACAAGCCCTAGGGTTTTCATAGAAGAGTCTATTTAAGGAAATTTCGCCGTCAAACTTCACGAATTCTTAATCTAAGGTATGTGTAGTGTTCATCCATGGGTCCCTTTCATCCATGAAACTCAAGAATCATGTTTTAAATTATAAATTGTGATTTCCTTGTTGTGTTTGACTATATTCATATTGATGATTCTTGTTTGGATTCAAGGTTGTATCTTCATGTGTTTTTCATGAAACATGTGAATAGGTTAGTTAAAACCCATGAATTTTGGATGGATTAAGATTGTAAAATTGATAAGCACACCTATGCCTTAAATATTGCATGCTAGGTGTTTGATAAAATGCTTAGGATGCTAGAAATTATGTTTACATGGTTTCATGATATCTAAATGACAAGTCCATGTTAGCTATATAGTTTAATATAAATTCCATGCAATTGATGTGTTTCTATTGTTGTGGTATGAAGCATGTATGATAATGTAGATATACAATATGTACATGAAATATATCCATGCACTCCTTACCATGCTTAAGATATTGAAGAACTGCATGAACTATAATATCCCCTACTTATGACAATGTGAAATGTGGACTCCCATCTTATGATGAAGTCAGTCATGTTATGTCAGTTTTCTTCCACCGAGTCCTAGGGGTATTTGTACTCAAAAATATAGTTGTGTTCCTAGAGCTATATCATGTTATCACGATACTCTCAATTAAGCCATTATCTATAGAATTCAGTCAGTCATGTGACTCAGGAAAACTCAGAAATCTCAGTAGTCTCAGTAGTTTAGTAATCTTACTGATCTCAGTACTCAGTAATATCTGTAACCTCAGTATTCAAAGTCAATATAAGTAACTTCAGTACTCTCAATCAGTCCTCAAAACTCTGTATATGGCATTAGTCATCAGAATTCATTAAACTCAGTTTAGCTCCGCTAAACAATACCACTAGTATCAGTTCAGCTAATCAGTTCAGTTCAGTTATTCAGTTCATCCCAATTATTCAGTTTAGTGTCTTTCATATGGGAGTAGGATTCATCACCGAGTGAGCTTAGGGATGGAGACTCAACCGCATGATTAGGACTGAGATCCTTAGAAGAAATCCCTAAGTTCCAAAACTACGTAGCCAATGTAGGTATGAGATGTCACCCATTAGATAGGAATGACATACTCAGGGGTCACCCGTTAGCATATTTATATGTATAGGGATGATCCTAGGAGTCACTCGCTAGATTAGGACTGACCCACAGCAGATGTCTTTACTAGTGGCGCGGTACTGACACCCTTCCAGTCAGGGCAGAGATTCGACCCGAGTCAGCTTAGCTTGGGGCATGTCAATTAGATGAACACATCCCACAGTTTCAATTACAGATTTAGCACTGTCAAGTACAGTCAACTCAGTTCAGTAGTACAGATTCAGTACTATTAAAGACAGTCAATCCTTATCATTATAAATAGACTTCAATATCACCCATTAGATAGGACTGATCTCAACTATAGTCAAACTGTATCATAATCATCAGATTTAAAGATCACCCGCTAAATAGGACTGATCTCAAATTTAGTTACTCTATATAGAACGAAACTCAGATAGTTCCATCAGAACTTAGACTGTTAAATACAGTCGCTCCGTATCAGTTACATCGATTAGGATGATCTTCATATTTATATTAGTTATGTCAGTCGTCATAGCTTACGTTATTATTACTCAGTTTCAAGACTGCTTGACACATTCAATCAGACCAGTTCTTCATAATTTGAACTGTCAAAAATAGTCATTCATCCATTCAGTATCTCAGTATCAGTAAAGTCATGTTGTCAGTATACTTACTTAGTAGTCAGTATCACCACGAGTTCGGTTATAGTTGCTTATGCATGTATGTATTCTCACGTTTATATTAGTCATCATTGTCCACACACATAACCCTTTGTATTTATCCTACATCACTCATATACTTAGTATATTTAGACGTACTGACGCATTTGCGCTATGGTATTTTCTCTTATGTTACACCATAGGTTGAGAGGCACGAGCTCCAGATCATCAGTAGATTCCAGTATCAACAGTCAAAATTAGAAGTAAGTCCTCATCTTTCGAGGACACGATGATTTCATTATTATTTTAGTTTTCAATTTATTTCAGTAGTTGGAGTTAGTTGGGGACATGTCCCATTAACTTCTTATTTAGACAGTTTAGAGGCTTTCCAGACTATAGCATTTTAGACAGTTATTTCAAATTTCTTTTGGTATTATTATACCATTTTCAGACATTATATTGTCAGATGTTTATTTAGATTTGAACCTTATGGCCACTCAGTTCATGTTTTTGCATTTTTATGTTATATTATACAGTGTATAGGTACATATATCAGTCATGGGCTAGCTTGTAGTCCTTCGAGGTCATAAGCACTGTTTAGCATTCCTATTTAGAAAATCGGGGTGTTACAGAAAGTCACCTTAATAGATTTTATGGAGTTATTGATGATAGATTTTGATATTATTCTTGCCATGGATAGGCTCCACTCTTGTTATGCCTTAGTTTATTGGAGAAATAAGGTTGTTCCGTTTTAGTTTCCTAATGAACCAGTCATTGAATGTAAGCGTAGTACCTCTATGTTTAGGAGTCAGATCATTTTTTTATCTTAAATAAAGGAGAATAATTTCTAATGGGTGTGTTTATCATATTGTTCGAGTCAAAGAATCTAGTTATGAGACTACTTTTCTGGAGTCAATTTTAGTAGTAATGGAATTTCTATATATATTCCCTAAAGACCTTCTTAGAGTTCCTCCTAAAAGGGAAATTGAATTCGGAATAGATCTCTTTCCAGATACCCAGCCTATCTCTATTCTACCCTATATATTTGCTCCAACTGATTTTAAGTATTTGAATGAACATTAGAAAGATCTCTTAGATAAAGGATTCATCAAGCTGAGTATTTCCCCATGGGGCACTCCAGTCCTATTTGTGCATAAGAAAGATGGTTCTCTCAGAATATGCATCGATTATTGTCATTTGAACAAATTCACAATCAAGAATAAGTATCCACTCCCCAGAATTAATGACTTGTTCGACCAACTTTAGGGTACCAGTTATTTTTCTAAGATAGACCTCAGATCTGGCTATCATCAACTTAGAGCTTGAGAATGCGATATTTCGAAGACATTCTTCAGAACACGGTATGGTCGCTTCAAATTCTTAGTTATGTCTTTTGGACTAACAAATTACCTTGCAACTTTCATGGACTTGATGAACAGAGTATTTAAGCAGTACTTAGACATGTATGTCATATTATTCATTAATGATATACATGTCTATTCCCATAGTGAGAATGATTATGCAGACTATCTGAGAATTATGTTGCAGACTCTTAGAGATCATCAGTTGTTCACCAAATTCAGTAAGTGCGATGTTTGTCTAAGATCAGTAGCTTTTATCAGCCATATTATTTTCAATGATGACATTATAGTCGACCCTTAAAATACCAAAGTAGTGAAGAACTAACCCAGACCCATCACTATATCAGATCTCAAGTGTTTCTTAGGTTTGACTTGCTATTACAAATAGTTTGTTAAAGGTTTTTCTTTTATTGCATCCCCCATGTCTCAATTGACTCATAAGAAATTCAAGTTCCAGTGGTCAGATTTTTGCGAGAAATGTTTTTAGGAGATGAAGACTCATCTCACTTTAGCCCTAGTTTTGACTTTGCCAGATAGGTCAGATGGATTTGTTGTTTACTATGATACTTCCTAGTTGAAGACTCATCTCACTCTAGATAACTTAAGCCCCATGAAAAGGATTATACTACCCTTGATCTTGAGTTAGTAGCTATTGTGTGTGCTTTAAGGATATGGAGACATTACCTTTATGGGGTTCATGTGGATGTGTTCACTAACCATACAAGCCTCCAGTATGTGTTCTCACAAAAAAATCTAAAACTTTATCAGAGAAGGTAGCTTGAGTTGTGTAAAGATTATGATATAAGTGTGTAGTATCATCCGGGCAAGGCAAATGTAGTAGTAGATGCCCTTAGCAGGTCGTCGATTGATTGTGTTTCTCATGTTGAAGAGGATAAGAAGAAGTTAGTCAGCGAAGTTCACCAGCTTGCTAGATGAGGTGTCCAGTTGGTTGATTCAGCAAAAGGTAGTGTATGGGTTAAAAATGGCTCAGAATTTTCCTTAGTTACTTAAGTAAAATAAAAACAAGATAGAGATCCTAGTTTGTTTAAGTAAAAGGAGGCAGTTAGAGATCAGAAAGTGGAAGTTTTCTCCCTAGGGGGAGATGGTGTACTTCGTTGTCAGGGTAGATTATGTGTTTTGAGTGTTGATAGATTGAAACAACGAATACTTGTAGAAATGCATAGTGTGCGATACTCTATCCTTCCAGGAGCCACTTAGATGTACCATAACTTGTAGGAGATCTATTGATGGAGTGATATGAAGATGGATATTGCAAAGATTGTAGCTAAGTATTCTAATTATCATAGGTTAAATTTAAGCACCAAAGGCCTAGTGGGACATTACAGGAGTTCAGTATCCCAACTTAGAAGTTGAGGTGGTGAACATGTATTTTATAACAGGATTGCCTTGTATACATCGTCAGCATAATTTGATATGGGTCATTGTAAATAGAATAACTGAATCAGCTTATTTCCTACCAGTTCATACTTCTTACTCAGTTGATGATTATGCCATTCTCTATCTTATACAGTTAGTTAGGTTGCATGGGATTCTAGTGTCTATCATATCAGATAGAGGTACTCAGTTTACCTCTCACTTTTGGAAGGCTTTTCAAAAGGGTCTTAGTACCCAAGTTCATCTCAGTACAACTTTTCATCCTCAGATAGATGGTCAGGTGGAGAGGAAAATTCAGACCTTAAAGGACATGTTGAGAGCATGTGTTATTTATTTTAAAGGTAGTTGGGATTATCACTTACCTTTGATTGAGTTTTCCTATAACAACAGTTATTATTCTAGTATTCAGATGGCTCTATTTGAAGCTCCTTATGGAAAGAGAAGTAGATCTCCTATTGGTTGGTTTATGGGAGGAGAATCTACTTTGATAGGGCCAGATTTAGTATTTGAGGCCATAAAGAAAGATCAGTTGATTCGGGAGATGCTGAAAACTTCCCAAAGCAGTCAGAAATCCTATATAGATATGAGGAGAAGATATCTTGAGTTTGAGGTTAGTGATTTGGTTTATTTGAAAATCTCACCCATGAGGGGAGGGAATAGATTTGGCATGAAAGTGAACACAGTCCCATATATGTTGGCCCATTTTGAATCTTGACTCATTTTGGAAAGGTGGCTTTTGAGCTTTAATTACCTATAGATTTAGCATCAGTGCAACCACTGTTTCATGTTTCCCTATTGAAGAAGTTTATTAGTGATTCAGTCTTTGTTGTCCCATTATAAAGCATAGATGTTGAGGATAACCCTTCTCACAAGAAGTATTAGTTGATATCCTTGATCATCAAGTTCATAGACTAAGGAACAAATAAGTTTCCTTGGTCAAAGTTCTTTGTGGAATCAATCCGTTGAGGGATCCACTTGGGAAGCAGAAATAGATATGTGAACGAAGTACCCTCACCTTCAAGCATGTGGGGTATTCATCCATGGGTCCCTTTCACCTATGGATCCCAAAAACCCTTTTTCTTTGAATTAAAGATTGAACTTTCTATCGTTATGATATCTTATATGTTCAAGAAAGATTAAGTTTCATATTTAATGGTGATTTTAATTTAATTCAGCCCATATGATCTAATGCTTTATTCAAGTAAATTCCATGATAGATCTTAAACTCTTGATTTTTAGCAACATTCCCATGTTTTAAATTCATATTTTTCTACATGGTAACCATGATTCAATACTACAGTCTTAAGTTTAAATATCATATTTTATGATCATTCAGTTTTTATGGATTATGAACACCCGATACCTATGTGTTTTACATGATTTTCAAATTTTCAAGTATGATTCAGTTAAACCATGACTATTCCTATCTATTCAATTATTATGATCATAATGAGCACTATCAGTCATGAAATCATATTCAATTAAATTCAGTCCAATTTTAGTTCCAGTGTCATTTGGTTGGGAGTAGGATTTAGCATTGAGTGAAACCAGGAATGGGGGCTCACCTTCCAGTAGAGGGTGTTAGCCTTTATAGCAATCCCCAAGTTCCAAAACTACGTAACCAGCTTAGGTTAGAGATTTCTACCTACCACTTGAGGGTTTCCAAAGTGTGTAGCTACCAGTTGAGTGTGACACATATCTTATTACACACCTTCCAGTTTAGGGTGACTCATTAATCCTTCGGGACACTAATTTAGTAGATACACATAACCAATGTCAGTACCCATGGCACAGTACTGACACCCTTTCTACTAGGGTTATAGGTTGGACCTTGATTAGTTTAGATTGGGGCATGTCGATTAGATGATACCTCCCACAGTCTCAGTACATTATTCAATATAGTTTTAGTTCAGGTTTGCCTGACCATAGCTACAAACTCTCAATTACTCAGTTATCATATTTTAGTCTTTTAGTTTATAGGTTATTTCAGATATATGTTTATACTTGGTCTTACATTCTCAGATATTACCATTTTCATGAATTCATGTTAAATTATATCATGCTATTTAGTTAGTCCTTATTTCATATGCACAGTATCCTATGTATATCAACCTACCCCCATCTCATATACCAGTATACTCAAAGTACTAGACACATACTCTTATTTTTGTTATGATGTCTTATATCATAAGTTTGGATGCACTATTTCTCAACCGAAGTTAGACAACTCAGCACAATCCAGCAGTCAAAGTGGTGAGTCCTCATCCATTAAGGACATGTAATGATTATACAGTTATTTTAGTATTTTATTATTTTCAGTTAGTCGGAGTTAGTTGGGGGTCTATCCCATCAATTTCTCAGTCAGTTTAGAGGCTTTCAGACATTCAGACAAAATAGTTAGAGAGTTAGTTACTTTCAATTTTTATCTATTATCTCTGATATGACAGAATTACATAATTTTGTATTTCAGTTTTCAGTGGTTTATCAGTTTATCCTCCACATATTTTATATCAGTGCCATTCTATTCAATGCTCACAGCAGGTACAAGCTCACGAGTTAGCTTGTGGTTACTTGTAACCTTAAGCACCGTTGCCACAGCTAGAGGGTAGCCTCGAGTCATGACAGTTACAAATTTCGCTAGTGGAAAGATAAAACTAGCATAACATTTTTGATATCCCTTGAGTATAGACCTACTAATAAAATAATTGACTTCTTTACGAGGGGTCCACTATTATTGGCTATTTATTAAAACCGAATGCCACAATGATTACATGATTCATTCATGAAAACCTCCCACCTATGTAATATTTTATATGATACAATGCTTATTGATTTTATTACTGAACAATCAGTTCACCCTGCTGATATGAAACAATGATATTACTCATCGTTATTGTTTTCTAAAAGAACATTTATTTCATGATATTTTTTTACTTTTCCTCATTGAACGATTGTGGTTAAGTGTTATACTAACCAATCTAGCATCTATCTCCTCGATATTATTTTTATAGAGAATGTAGGTGATGCTAGTGAGGATTTCGTATGTTAGATCATTTGAGTTGGTATATCCTGGTGAGCTGTGTACTTGTTTGTGTAGGAAGCAATTTACTTATTTGTTATGTTCTTTTCCTTGAAAACCCTTATGAGTTTCTCCATAGTCATTTCTTTAGGAGTTTCAGTATCCTATGGTTATAATGGACTTGTGGAGTATTTTACTTCTTATATTTTGAAAATGGATATAGTAGTGTTATTTCATTGTAAATGGAATGTGTTGATGATAGTTGATGATATTGGTGGGTTATTTGTGATGTAGGATTGTTGTATTGTCGATTTGAGAGGGGATTTTCTTGATAGGCCCAAAAATAAGGGAAACTCTGCCCAATTTTCTATATTATACAGACGAGGATTGCTTTCGAGTTCTAACATCCTTAGCGCCACCCATGATTTTATTTAGATCGTGACAGTTGTAAGTATGCATGCTTTAAAAATTTCAAAGAATTAAAGACATAAATAGAGAAAACATGAGAAATATATTAAGTCCCTACAATTTGATTGTTAAGGTGAATACCTCTCTAATGAGTTCATTAATTACTTATTAGTACAAGGAATTACGCCTTAAATTCATGCACCTAGAACTCCACAAAAAATGGTGTAGCAAAAAGAAGAAATAAGACTCTTTTAGAAATGGTTAGATCTTGATGAGTCACTTTGATTTGCCTTCTTTATTATAGAGTGTCTTTGAAATGGTTGGATCTATTATGAGTTACTCTGATTTACCTTATTCATATAAGGGGCATGCACTAGAAATTGCAAACTATATTCTAAACTTCGCTTCTTCCAAGTCAGTACCTATGATACCACAGAACTATGGACTAGGCATAAACCAAGTTTGAAATATGTTCAAATTTAGGGATGCCTAGCATATGGGCTGAAAGAGAATGAAGAAAAGTTGGAACCTAGATCAGAAGTGGGTTTTTATTGGGTACCCTAAAGGAATAAAAGGTGGTCTGTTTAACAATCCTAAAAGAAGGTCATTTTAAGTACCAATACCAAGCTTTTAGAAAAGGATTTTATAACAAACCACATTCTCAGAAGTAAACCAGTTTTACGGGAATTAAACAAAGAGGAAAGGAATCAACCTATTGATGATAGTGAAAATTAAATCCAAATTCCATATGGCAAAGTTAATATACCATTCAATTTTAGTATTGGGAGATATTTTAATTGACATACAGTTCCACAAGTACAAGTTCTTGAAAAATCCATTACATCAAAGTTGTGAGGATGCACTAAAGGAAGAAGTCATTGATGTTCAAACCCTACACGCTGATGTTGATAACAAAGAAACTCAAAATACAAAAAATGATGTGGTTCAACCACAAGATCATAATAGTGCAGTTTTCTCTATACCGACCCTTACAACTACAGTGCCTTACCATAGTGGGAGAGAGATAAGAAACCATCTCAATATGCATTCTTTAGAGAGTATTTGGATAGAATCACTGAAGAGTTGAATACTGAGCCCATGAATTACAATGAAGTACTGCAGGATAAATATTCAGACAAATAAACCATTGCTATGAAATAAAAAATAGAATCCATGTACTCCAATAAAGTCTAGGATCTTATAGAACCACCTGTACATGGAGTAAAATAATGCCACCAAATTATAACTCTAATAAAGTACAATGAGGTCACAATCAAATAAATAATCAAAATTAGGTTGGGGTTTAGCCCACAAGAAATAGGCCAAATCTCTCACACGATCTTGCTAAAGTAGGCAAAAAGTGCAGAAAAGTAAATGGGGGATTTTGTGAAAACAGTAAAGTAGTAACAAGTCTTGATTTCTTTTGGTTGAAATCAATATGGGATGAATACTAGGAGTGTGTTCCCCCTAGCTTCCTAACTCCATAGTCTTATCGTGCTCCTTTCAATTATATCAATGCCTAATATACAGAATCTAAAAAGATATGTATCACCAACCATGTTGCGAATGCCTTTGGTAAGTTTTATTCTTCACCTTGTGAGTATCAAAGTATCACCTTACGAACCCTTGTCTTTGATCCTAGATAACCTTTCTTCTTTTGGGTGTCAAGTTAATTAGACGAAGGTTGGTAGCCTTAAATTACTATTGCAATCTTCTTTTCCTAATCTCAAACTCTCTTGTGAAGATGATCTCGAATACAAGCAAGTTCGTAACTTCGTTAGTAGTTAAGAAGGCAAACAAACCAAAAAATATTTTAATACATGCATAAACATTGATTTAGAAGAACCTTGTACTTCCCCTACTTTGTTGTTCCACCATGGTTCCCACAACCCTAGTTAGGTGGTTTAGCGGCTTATGTTTGCAAAAACAATTATAGAATTCATGAAAGAAATTATATGAATAATGTCACAATAATTTAATAATAAAACCCAAAATCTTAAATTAATAATCAACCATAAAAACCAAGAACAATGGATTCCAAGATCAGAAGTCGAATCTTAAAATCAATATAGAGTTGTGAATGTAAAGAGTGTGTAAAAGTGCATAAAATAAAATAAAAAACATCCAAAGGGTATTCATTGTTTATATCAAAACTCGAAAAATCCTAAAAAAAAACAAATAAGGAAAACTAGATCGATGACCATTTACAACCCACATACAAACCATAAGTTCTACTTACGGACGCCTAGGTGGGTCATAAGTGTCAGATAAACTTCAGAGCTTTAGAATGCCACCTAAAAAGGCACTTACGAGGGGCATAAGTGGTACTTACACCTCACAAATGGATTTTGTTACTCTCAAAGAAAATCTTCAATTTTCAGAACCTCAGAACCTTTTTTATCTGATACTTATGTGGCCACTTATAATGGATGTAAGTGTCATTTATGGCCCGTAACTGTAGTCTTCTGCACACTTCTCTTCTTTTTCTTCTTCAGCTCCAGAATCTAGTTTTCTGCAAAACAAACACAAAAGCATATCATATCTAACAAAATTAAATTAAGAAGTTGCATATTTTTGGTTTTAAGCATTGAAAGTTCCATGAAACCATGGCTCATCAACACCATCAACTTAGAATGTTTGCATATTCTTAGGAAACAAACATAATAACAAAATAACACAATGCCTAACCAAGAGAAACCTAAGGTACCTATGGTTGTCCACTCAATTTAAGCTCAAAAACATTACCCCCTCCTATTTCCAACTTTTCACAACCACTGTGTGGATCTATATAGCACTACCATGTGACCTAAAGGAATTATGCTATCAAATTACATTAGAAATAAACAATCTAACAAATACGTAGTACACACTATCCAAACAGATAAGTAGCTAGCAACAGAACCCATGTACCCTCACAGAAAAAAGTCCCATCTCTCACAGTGCAATCATACATGACAATACATGGAAAATATAATGAAACTCACACTCACAAAAAAAGTTCCAATCGATGTACATAGAATACCATACGTTTGTCGTTATTTTCTTTTCCTTAGTTTTTTGGTTAGTCGAACTAGAATCACTATAGGACTTTATTCATCTTGTAACGTAGGGTTGGGGCAAGTATGTACATTTGGGAATTAGTGAATAACTCTCTTTGACACTATAATTACATTTGGGGTCCACTTCTCAGCCACAATTTTCTTTTTTATTTCTCTCTTATTCCTCTTTTACTTCTTATTCAAGTTGAGTGAAGTTTCTTTTTTTTCTTTTTTTTCAATTCTTCTTTATTTTTGCTTTTCTCCTTCTCTATTTTTTTATTTTACCACACTCAACCCTACTTTCTTTTCTCTTATTCATATCCAATTTTGAACTATGCATCCCTATGATAGTCACCCTCAACTTAGGCAATTTGCCTGAGTATGCATAATGTCCAAGGAAGGACTAGGTCTAAAATAGGTTCATTGTAACTAAACTGGGATGGTGAAATAAAAACAAGAAAATTGGTTTATGCAGGCTCAAAACATGGATCAAGGGATACTTATTCACATTTGGATGGTCATTTAGGCTATGAGTGGACTAAATCAAAAATGGCCTATGATCCTTTCCTAATCGACTATCCTATAACCTAGGCAAGACTAACAGGGTAAGTTTTGGATTAAATGCACAAAGGGAACTAGGTAATTATCTCACACATAGAGCACAGGGTCATATTACCAAATACTACCTATCCAGTTTATGAAAATTCTAAGCAATGATTATTCTGTCTCTAATCCTAATGCCATAACAAGATTCACAAAAATAACACAAATATTCACATCACAGAGTTTAGAAAAACTTTTTGGAGGGGTTTCATTTTTTTTAAAACATTTAAAACAAACAAAATACATCAACTACCCATAGATTCATTATTTTTCTCTTAATTAAATACAAACTAAATATAGCACATATATGACCCAAACAAAAAACGACCTAAACATGTCAGCTTTACTAAGAATAGACTCTAGGGAAAAGAAACATGGCAAAAAAAACTCCAAGAGGACATCAAGACCCATCGATCTGTAGCACCTTAGATGCACAGATCTAACATCAATCACATTAACAAAAATTATCATAATTGCAAAAATAATAAGATACCTTGGGTTGCCTCCCAAGAAGCGCCTAATTTAATGTTACGGCACAACGTGGGTAATTTAATTACTAAAACTTCATCAAGGTATCCAAAGGGTTGGCAAGGTCATCAATGCGGTTTATTATAGAAACTACGCTCATGGTAGTCGGCTGCTTCATGGTTCTGTAAACATTGAAAGTGACTTCCTCACCATTCAACCCAAACTTAAGCTCTCTTTGTTCCATAACCACCAATGCTCTACCCGTGGCTAAAAATGATCTCCCAAAAATTATGGGCATCTCAAAACCAACTTTATAATCCAAGGCAACAAAGTTGGTCAGAAAGATGAAATTCTCCACCTTTAAGAAAATATCAAATGATATGCACATAAGCTTTTTCATTGTACGATCTGTCATCAATAATCACTTCCTCATTAATTCAAGAGGTATCAAGCCCAACTATTTAAACACTTAAAGTGACATCAAGTTAATGGTTGCACCTAAGTCACACAAATCTTTGGCAAATCTAGATAGCTCAGTCGTACAAGTAACTAAGAAGGCATTGGGGTCACCTTTCTTTTGCACAAGTGATCAAGATATAGGTGCACTACAATAATGAAAACCACCAATATGCTCATAACTGACAGCTTTCTTCTTTATCACTAAATCCTTCATAAATTTTATTTATTCGGGCTTCTACACAAGAGCTTTAATAAGAAGAATGTTCACACTCAACTCCTATAGCATAGCAATAAACTTCTTATACTTTTCTTCTTTTTTTTTATTTCAACTTTTGAGGAAAAGGTAGGGGAGGTCGTGGAATTGGCTTCAACACAGACTCAACTTCTTTCCCCTTACTTATGTCATTTTTAACTCATTTATCCTCACTGATTAATTTCTGTGACGACTCACTGTTAGTCACCACCTTCTTAGATTTTTTTCTAGTGCCTCATCAACATCAACAACATCAACAACATCATCCTGGACCTCATCAACTATAAGTATAAAGGGATTAATAGTCTTTTTCCACTCTGAGTAGTGATGGCTAAACAGTGACTGTCATTTATTTAATTTTATACAGTGTTACTTAGAAGAGTGATCGATTGACGTTCATACAAAGTAAGTGACATCTGACCAAACTGTTGTTTGAGCTACTTAATCATGGAAGCATACGATTTGACTTTCTGTCTCAGTCCCAAAATGCCTGCCTTAATTTACTTAAGGTAATTCTATTGATTTTCTGAACCCTTGACCAGCTTAGCAAATAATGCTTCTATCCTTGAATCAACATCACAATTCTAGGTTGAATGTATGCACTATTCTTTTTTTTATAATCATTTTTTTGCCTCCAGTCATCGTCACTTCCTACTTTGATCCTTATATCTGTCCCTTTAATATTTTTGACCTTGATTTCCTTGCCTCGAGTTGAAAGTGTCTTAATTAGACCCTAGGTTTTTGGCTCGAAAACTTGCTATCTCTCTGTCCAAGTATTTATCCTCTTCATCAAAATCAAAATTATATAACATTGGAGCCTACCTTGTGCTCTCACTGAATCACCTTTTTTTGAATTCATCATTGTGAATTATTTAGTCAATAGCCCAATCTTCATCCTTAGTTATGCGACCTCTTGAGCCATTATATCATCTAAAATTCTGTGCCTACTGGAAGCACCAATAGCATAAGTATCAACTCCTCTTTTGACCTCTTAGGTATGACACCCTCGGTTAGTATTAGAGACCCTGTCTAAGATTTCTGAAGCTAGCTCCCAGTGAAGGCTCATGAAATCTCCACCAATAATAGTATCCCCAACAGCTTTGGTGTTCATATTCAAGGCTCTATAGAATATTTCAAGAAAATTACTCTCCAAAATTTTTTATTAGGAACCATCATCAACTTCTTCTTGAATTGGAACCATGCCTCATATGATCATTCTTAATGCAACTACCTACAATTTTCAATCTCATCCATCAACTGCAGAATCCTATAAGATGGGAAGAATTAGTTCAAAAACTATTTCTGCAACTCATTCAAATTAGTGATGAACCCATGACGTAGTTCCCCTAACCATAATGTTGCTTCACTTGTCTGAGAAAATAGGAACAACCTGAGTATCAAAGCATCCTAACTCACCCCAGGTATATTATAAAAAGTGGAAATCCCAACAATATTAATGATGTGCATGTTTGCATCATCGTTCGGAAAATGAGAAAACACACCCTTCAGACTAAGGAGCTGAATCATATAACTCAAAATATCAAACTTCAGCCCTTGGGTAACTCAGGAGGGATGATAGCTCTATTCTATAAAGGCTCAGCATACCCTAAGTCTTCTTTTGAATCACCATATGCTGTCAAGTATTGAAAAGCTAAGAGTAATTGAGCTTTATCACTTCTAGCTTTTTCAATTCTGCTCGATGATCTTCCATTTGTCTCACTTTGGCTTCTTGATCTACATCATGGTAGTAGCTCCCTTTATCCCACAGCTAAAAACTGTGTTATGGTGTCCTCTTCTGTATCTTGAAAACTAGGTGGAGGAGGTGGGCTTATGTCTAGTGGATCATCTTAAGGCTGCTCATGATGAGCTTCAACATCATGTTCTAGCATCCTACGATTCTATTGTAGGGTTCTTTCAAGCTCTAGATTAGGTGGAATCAAGGAATTAGCTTGATTCTGAGTATTGTGCATACACCAGTGTACTACCCAAGAACAACATAAAAGTGAAAACCAACAACCTCAATAACTTGAATCAATTAATCTGTAGCCATATTTCTCGACAACAACACCAAAATTTGATGTCCCTAAATTACTATAACGCCACAAAATCTCATCCCGCTACGTCACACAGTGCTTAAGGCTACAAGTATCCCTAAGCTAACCCTTTGAACCTGCAACTTCTTCTAACACTTTCATTAAGATAGTCTAGCCAAGAATAAATATTGTATCATATCAAAACTAAATGAGTAAATGACAGATACTGTCTGGAAAACAAATACTAATAGTCTCTAAACAAACTCGTAGTCTGACAAGCCTCTACTACTAACAAAGAACTAGAGATCCATAAGGACAGACCCCCAACTGACTCGACCTAAAATAAAAATAATAGTCCATATAGTAAAAGAAAACTTAAAATCAAATGAACTAAGCCCTCAAATCATAAAAACTCACCACTGTGGGAGTGTAGATAAAGATACTCGGACTACTCACGATACGAATACTAAGAATCTGAACCTACATTATGAGGCAATGTAGCACACAAATAAATATGTGGATCAGTACTTTAAGGATGTACTGAGCATATGGGGGTGCAATTCAATAACTAAAAAATATCATCAACTCGGAAGAAAACATCCATGCTGATATAAATGGCTCACATAGCTTGAGGGAAAACTAAAATTTGAATCTCATAAATCCTGTATAATGAAGCATATAGTACAAATCTCGTGACTCATTATATTTACTTCTAAAATCTTTATTCTCTATCTTGTTTTCAAAACTTTGTAAGAAAGAGAAATCTTAAAACAATATCTTTCAAAACTTATACTTTAATCTTATAGAGAGTAAGGGACTTCTTTAAAACTTAGAGATTATAGGACTTAGGGACTTTGGGCTTGGGAGTTTCTTCTAACCGACATGAACCATGTGAGCTGACATGGAGTCCAACATCTTGCCCACATTGAGGAGAGCTTTCCTACCCTTGCCATCAAAATAGAACCTTAACTTTAGTGATCACTATCTTAACCCACTTGGGGTGAATTATAATTATACAATGGTTCATAGTTTTGGGGCATGAGACCTTGGAATCAAGCCCAACTCAGTGCTAAATATACTCCCATACTTAGGCTCAGAACTTTTAGGAAAATTCACTTTAAATAAAAAAAAAATAATGTGTAATGGAAGCCAACTATACTTCACTTTGCCTTAAATCATAACTTGAATGAATAGTGTGGATTTCTATCTTACCTTGGTTCAAATGATCAACTTTCTTCATCAAAAACTGAAAATAGCTATTCATGGGATGCTTAAATCATGACCATTCTTGAAGTTCAACATATATACTAGGGCTTAATGGCCCATGCTTCAATTTCATATCAAACACCATAAAAATTCATACTTTATAACACAATTGTTCATAATTCAAATTAAAATCTGGAAATTTCACCAATAGGCGTAGAAATATAAACAAAATCATGTAATTCAACTCTCAATCCATGGAAAACCTTATAATCTTGCAAATAATGGTAATGGGTATAAACCCTAACTTGATTTTCATGGAAATCAAAGTAAAATTCAGAAATTTATAACTTAAAGAAATATTTTGTGCACAAGAATGCAAGGATTGTTCTTGTTCAAACCCCACATACCTTAGATTGATAAACTTGGATAAACAACTTGCTCTTGAGATGTTATCTGAACTGTTGAATGAGGGTTCTTGGAATTCTTGCACTAGGAACTTGGAATCTTGACTTAAGTTGGAGAATTGATGGAGAAATCTTGAGTTACTTGGAGGAGAAGTTTGATGAACTAGGGTTTTTGGTTGAGGGATTTTGAGAAAAGTGGTATATGATGCTTGTAATGACCTTAAATCAGGTTTTTGGATGATTTAAGTGGCTTGGAAAAAGCCCAAAATACCCTTTCTAACTTTTGAATGAAACTAAAAAAAATAACTGGGAGCCCGATTTAATAGGCCACCGAGATGCGCCACTATCGCGGTGGCTCGCTCGAATTTGATGAATAGGAATCTAGGGGTCATAGCGACGTAGAGACATCGCGTTGTCCTACTGGTTAGGACCTGTAACTTTAGCGCAACATGCCTCAATCGCGCTAGGATATTAGAAATTGACTATTGGAAAATTGGGATCCTCCGCGATACGCTAAACACCGTAATGATGGTGTTTTATGACTAGAACTTAAATTAGCCATAAATTCTTGCCAGATTTTTGGATTTAGGAAAATCTTATATCATTGGAAAGCTAATTCAATTTCCCATAAGATAAAAAGTCAAAATTAGGAAAATTCTATATTATTTAAACATTACTAACTTTGGAAGTCATCCCTTAATCTTCTAGAGATGAAATTAGACTTGAAGAAAGTTTGGGGTATCACAATATCTCCCCCTTGGGAACATTCATCCTCGAATGTGGATAACAAAACTGAGATGCTGAAAACTGAGGCTATAACTAGTGTATGCTACTAAGAGCATGACTACATTAATTTGTAAATGCTTGAGTTATCGCATAAATATCTATATAAAGTTTTAAACAGGGAACCAAAAAGATGGGCTAAGGTAACTTGTTACCTTAAACTGAATTTGAATCTGCAGCGAAAAGATGAGTATACTTGGTCTGCATATCCTCTTCCACTTCCCAAGTAGCTCCCTCAACTGATTGGTTTCAACAAAGAACTTTGACCAAGAGAACCTTTTTTTTCCTTAGTCTACGGATCTGGTGGTCTAGAATCTCAACTGGAATCTCTTTAAATGAAAGACTAGTCTGAATATCTGAGCTCTCTAAAGCGTCCACTACAAAAGATCACCAATATTCTTATTAAGCATGGATACATGAAAGACGGGATGAACAGCTGGTAGATCTATGGGCAACTCAATTTCATAAGACACTTTCCCAACACGACTCAAAATTCTATAAGGGCCACCATAACGAGGATTAAGCTTCCCCTTTTTCCCAAACCTTTTCACCCTTTTCATGGATGAAATTTTCAAGTACACCAAATCATCCACCTCAAACTCAAGATCTCTTCTCATCACATCAGCATATGACTTCTGACGACTCTGAGCTATGTTTAATCTCTCTCTAATCAGCTTGACTTTCTCCATAGCCTTAAACACTGCTTCAGGTCATATCAAAGTAGCCTCAACCACTTTAAACCAACCTATAAGTGATATACATCTCCTTCTATACAAAGCCTAAAATGGGGCCATATGGATGCTAGAGTGAGCTATTATTATATGCAAACTCCATTAGTGGAAAATGCTCATCCCAACTACCCTTGAAATCAAGAGCACATGCTCTCAACATATCTTCCAAAGTTTTTATGAACCTCTCAGCCTGGCCATCTTTCTACGGATGAAAAGCAGAATTCAAATAAACTTGGTACCAAGACCCTTCTAAAAAGATCTCCAAAACTGAGGTGTAAATTGAGTACCCCTATCTGAGATGATAGATGGGGGAACTCTATGCAAGCTAATTAACTCCCGAATATACAATCTAGCATAATCCTCAGCTATATAAGATCCATGCACTGACAAGAAATACACTGACTTAGTCAACCTGTCTATACAAACCCAAATGGAATCATGATGACGACGCAAAAGAGGTAAACCAGTCAAAAAATCCATATTCACCTCTTTCTACTTCCAAGTGGGTATACCAAAATCTTGCACCATACCACTAGGCCTTTGGTGCTCTACCTTAACCTGTTGGCAAGTTTCATACTTTGCCAAAAACTCTACTACATCCTTGTTCATGCCACTCCACCAATGGATTCCCCGCAAGTCCAATTACATCTTGGTAGAGCCGGGATGAATAGAATATCATGGACCATGCGCCTCATCCATAGTTCTGTGCCTCAGGTTAACAACACATGGGACAAACAATCTATCTTGAAACCTCAACACACCATCTCCCCCTTGGGAGAAAACCTTTACCTTTTAGTCTTTAACTAATTCCTTCAGTTTGACCAAACTAAGATCCATGTCTTTCTTCTACATTAGTTTTGAAACTAAAGAGGATTCGGAACTACTCTGAACCCAAACATTACCTTCATCTGAATGAAGAAACCTAACTCCCAGCCTAGCCAAACGATGAATTTCAAGAGCTAATTCTTTCTTATCCTTCACCACGTGAGCCACACTGCCCATAAACAACCTACTAAAGGAATCTTTCACTATATTGGCCTTGCTCGAATAATATAACACGGTCATATCATAATATTTTAGAAACTCTAACCATCTCCTCTATCTAAGATTCTACTCCCTCTGAGTAAACACCTACTATAAGGTTTTGTGGTCCGTAAACACATCAACATGAACACCATACAGATAGTGCCTCCAGATTTTCAAAGAAACAAACACAGCAGCTAATTCAAGATCATGGGTTGGGTAATTCTTTTCATGTGTCTTCAACTGTCTAGAGGCATAGGCTGTAACCTTACCTTTCTTCATCAACACACAACCTAACTCTAGAGGTATCGCAGTACACCATAAAACCATTCGTACCATCAGGCAAAGTTAACACGGGGGTTGAAGTGAGTTGTGTCTTCAACTCTTAAAATATCTTCCCACATGAATCCAATCAAAGGAACTTAACTTTCTTTTAGATCAATCGGGTCATAGGAGAAGCAATAGATGAAAAACCTTCAATAAAACGATGGTAATAGACAGATAGACCCAAGAAACTCCTCATGTCAAATGGAGAGATAGGTGTAGGCCAATTTCTTATAGATTCTATCTTTTAGGGATCAACTCTAATGCCTTCGACTAAAATAATATGACCCAGAAAAGCTACTGAACTTAACCAAAAATTACCCTTGATAAACTTGGTGAACAACTGATGATCTTGAAGATTTTGCAGGATAATTCTAAGGTGATCTGCCTGGTCATTCTCAGTACAGGAGTACACAAGGATATCATCTATGAACTCTATGATAAACATATCAAAATATTGCTTGGACACTCGATTCATGAGGTCCATGAAAGCCACTAGAGCATTGGTTAGCCCAAAAGATATAACTAGAAACTCAAAATGACCATAATGGGTTCGGAAGGCTGTCTTTGGGATATTACACTTCTTTAATTTAAGCTAGTGATAGCCGGATCCTAGGTCTATCTTTAAGAAATAACCTACACCTTACAACTGATCAAATAGGTCATCAATTCTAAGAAGAGGGTACTTATTATTGATTGTGGCCTTATTAAGCTGACGATAGTCAATGCGCATACACAAAGAACTATCTTTATTTTGGATGAATAGAACATATGTGCACCAAGAAGAGACACTGAGCCTTATAAAACCTTTATCTAGAGGATCTTTTAGTTGTTCTTTCAACTCTTTAAGCTCTTCAAGCACCATACGATATGGAGGAATAGAAATAGGTTATGTATCAGAAAAAAGGTCTATCCCAAACTTTGTCTCTCTATCAAGAGGTAACCCTAGGAGATCTTCTAAAAAAACATTCGGAAACTTATTGACTTTACTCACTAACTAGATAGTTGGAGCCTCAGACCTAGTGTCCTTAACTCAAACTAGATGATAAATGCAAACTTTGGATATTATTTTTCTGTCTTTGAGATAGGATATAAAATGACTCTTGGGAAATACTGAACTCCTGGGCACTTAAAGACTGCCTCATCAGGAAATTGAAACTTAAACACACGGGTACGACAGTCTATAGATGCGTAATAGGAATGAAGCCAACAAATACCTAGAATAAGATCAAAATCAACCATGTCCAACTCTATCAAATCAGCAATTATGACTCTATAAAGAACAGTAATAGGGTTATTTTTGTAAACTTACTTAGCAATAACTGACTCTCCTACTGGGGTAGAAACCAAAATGGGCTCAGGAATCTTTAAAGAGTTTATCTCAAAATTCATAGTAACCAATAGTGTCACAAAAGAAAAACTTAACCCAGGGTCCAACAGCACATATGTATCAAAATGAAAGACACGAAGCATACCAGTAACAGTGTCTGGTGAATCCTCCTGCTCATGGCTGGATGGAAAAGCATAGAATCGATTCTGGCACTGACCTCCAATAGTATTGGATGAATCACCCTAAAGAGAGGCTGGAAGGTCAAAAGGAGTTGGTGCACCAGTAGCCTAAGTCTGGGGATGAACATCTCAGCTCTTCTGTCTAGTATGCGGACACTCTCTAAGTTTGTGGCCCTACTTGACACAACCAAAACAACCTCTCTGTTTGGCCAAACACTCATCAGGAAAGGTCCTGCCACACTTAGCACATGAGGGATAATTAGGCATGTTACTCACATTGTGCTAGAATCTAGTCCTTCCTATTTCTGGGTACGGGAGCACTAGCTGATAAAGGCACTGGCATAGACAAGCAACTCTAAAATTGGGGGCAGTTCCCCCCATAGGATCTAGTCTGACCATGATCATACTACTCTGACCTAGCCCTTTTGTTTCTGTCACGACCCGAACCAGGGCCTGGCTGTGACGAGCATTTCAAACCATGGAGGCCCGAAACACCCTTATCTGTCTGATAATCATGCACATAATTCATATGATCAAAGTAATGCGAAAGAAACACAATATAACAGAAACATGGTCAAGAATAATATGAAAATGATAATGGGGAATAGTATCCCACAATCTAAAGCAACATCTCTAAAATCGTCTACGAAATCTCTACTACATGACTGAAATAATGTCTATCTGAAAAATGAGATGAGGCCCCCAGCAGACCCAAAAACTGAATAAAAGATTAAAGAACTGCAGGACATAAGACCTTCTAAATCATAGAAGGCTCACCACTTGTCTCTGCAGCTCTGTCTGAAAGTTCTACTGATTCTCTTGACCCCTATACTGAGCCTCTAAACCTAAGAGGTTGGAGAAGGGAGGGGGTCAGCACAAAAGTACTAGCACGCAGAGATATCAAAGAAAAACATAATATTTTTACAAAATATAGTTGAGAGCCATTATAAAGCAATTTCGTATCAAATCATTTGAAAACACATAGGTGTAATGCAATAGTTTTTCTCAACAATAATGAAATGCAACTGAGCTAGGTGGAATACCCTACATAATTTACACCAATTGTCAAACCTCGGTTGCTGCAGAGATTAGAGTATAAGTGAGGGAAAGACACACAAAACCATAAACCATGGTGTCTCGACCCAAATAAAATATGGTAGTGCACAAGACCACAAAGCATGGATCCTAACCATAATCCCAATTTGGGATAATATAATATCAGGTACGCAAGACCACAAAGCATTGTACCGATATTCTGTATCGGCAAACACGTTCTTCTAGCGATGAGCCGTTTGTGTCTCAATGCCTTCTCCGGGCATCCATCTTTCTCATGTAAAATCAATGCATTCAAATTTTATCTTATTCAATCGCATATCGTATTCTGTAGGGTATCATCATACCCGACTTGTAAGTCGTCAATATCACATCCACATATGCATAATCATGCAAAAACTAAGGTGCTTCATCATTTACAAGTGGTGAACAATATTTATTTCAAATTCATGCTCCTTTTGTTGATCACAATATAATATGGAGTATCAGAACAATTATCATGGGAATTTGAAAACAATTTATCATTCATATTTATCAACTTCCATGGAAAATCACAATTCACATATGCATGGTTTCAACCATTGAAGTATATAGGCAAACAATTCCCATGACATAAAGAAAATGACTTAGAAATTATATTGAAAGCAAGATATTAGCATTTGATTGAAAACCCCCATTTAAAAGCATGTATGTTCATAAAGACTACACCCATGAGATTTTTGGATAACCTCACGTACCTCTATTTCCAATGATAATAGATGTTTCTTGAAGCTTGTGGATTGGTGATTCCAAATATGTAATTATCTTTGAAAAACTATGGTCAAATCTTGAACTATTTGGGTTTGTATTTTGAAACCCTAAGGAAAATCTTGAGCACTTTTGATGAAAGAATGTGTATTTTGGGGTCCTTGGAACTAAATCTCGTGTTTTAGGGCTAGGTAAGGGTGGAAAAGGACCACTTTGTCCTCAACACAGTGTTTAAATTTTCAAAATTCCTTACATAGGCGTCGCCCATCCCATCGCCTATCTTCACATAGGCGCCGCCTAGGCTATTGCCTATGTTTACATAGGCACCACCTAGGCTATCGCCTATGTTCACATAGGTGCCGCCTAGGCTATCGCCTATGCTTTCCAGTGGTCATGGGCGATTGGTTAGGCATCGCTTATCACTTTGAAAGGTCATAACTTCTTGCTCGAGTGTTGGATTTTAGACAAATTGGTATCATTGGAAATCTAACTCTAATACCTATCATTTGACACATAGTAGGCTTCCTAATTCGATATATACAGAGAATTATTGTCGATCGAAGTTGACACACCTTACAACGTCCATTAAGACTTAGTCGACTGAAATAGTTTTAGCTCGTCCTTGAGTTGAAGGACCTCTATGGTCTAAATTCAAGCTTGAGCAGATTCACATTCTACACAATAATTAACATGCTATATTACCATAGGATTTTATGGCTTCGGGATTAGCAATGCATCAAAATCATGGTTTTTATTATATCCCAAAATATGGGGCATTACATTATCCCTCCTTAGGATCATTCGACCCCGAATGATGATATGGGACACAGACAGACACGATTTCAAGCATAATAATGGACTAGGAAAGATAAGGTAGGAATAGTACCTTTTGTCTCCTCCTCCATTGAAGCAAATAAATTAGGATATCTAATTCTCATGTCATCTTCTGACTCCCAAGTTGCTTCTTCGACCTTCTGATTCCTCCATAGTATCTTTATTGAGGCTAGTTCTTTGCTCCTCAGCTTTCGAACTTGGCGATCTAAAATTTTAATGGGCTCTTCTTTGTAAGACAAGGAGGCATGATACCCTCTACTAGAAATACCATAGAATGATCTCTAATGCATTTCTTCAACATGGATACATGGAATACCGGATGAACAGAACCCAAACTTGTAGGCAATTCTAACTCATATGCAACTGTACCAATCTTCTTCAAAATCCGATATGGCCCTACATAATTAGGGCTCAATTTACCTTTTTTTCAAACTGCATAACTCTTTTCATAGGAGAAACACTCAATCACCAATTTCAAACTCTAGTTCTCTTCTCTGAACATCAGCATAAGACTTCTGATGACTCTAAGAAGTCTTGAGTCGTTCTCTAATAATATTCACTTTCTCCATCACCTGATGAACAAGATCAGGCTCATATAACTGAGTCTCACCTATTTCATACCATCCTATTGGAGACCTACATCTCATCCCATACAAAGCCTCAAAAGAAGCCATCTTGATACTGGCATGGTAGTTATTATTGTAAGAGAATTCAACCAGTGGCAGGTGATCTACCCAACAACCTTTGAAATCAATAACGCATGCCCTTAAAATATCTTCGAGGGTCTGAATGGTATGTTCAGCTTGCCTATCCATCTAAGGGTGGAAAGTTGTGCTCAAACTCACTTGTGTACCTAAATTATTCTGAAAGGATCTCCAAAACTGAGATGAAAACTGCGTACCTCTATCAGATATAATGGACATGGTGCCCTATGAAATTGAAATATCTCCTCAATGTAAATCTTAGCATAAACCTCTCCCGAATAATTAGTCCTCACAGGCAAAAAGTAGGTTGACTTGGTCAACCGATCTACAATCACCCATATAGAATCATACTAGTTTCGGGATCTTAGAAGTACTGTAATAAAGTCTATGTTTATCATCTCCCACTTCCATAAAGGCAGGGCTATCTCTTGGGAAGTACCACCCGGCCTCATGTGTTCTACCTTCACTTGTTGATAGTTCAAACACTTGGACACAAAATCAGCTACATCACATTTCATGTTATTCCACCAATACAAGGTTTTCAGATCATGGTACATCTTAGTAGAGCCTGGGTGAATAACATACCTCAAAGTGTGTGCCTCAATAAGGATTCTTTCCCATAGCCCATTGACATTCGGAATGCACAACCTACCCTGAAATCTCAAAATACCATCGCCACTAATTTTAAATGACATAACCTTTTATTGACCCACATATGGGATCTTTAACCTGTTTCTCCTTAACTTCAAAACAAAGAGATGACTTAGCTAACTCATGAACAATCATCCCTCCATCTTTGGAATCAAAAGAGAAAAATAGACAGGCTAAAAGAGCTAGATCTATGAATCAGCACCAGAGTCAGCCGCAGAGTAGTAACTGGGATAATAAGTGGTCAAAGAAGAAGAAGTTTTGGAATAATGCACAGTCAGCAGCCAGCGCCCCAGCACCCAGACCACCAACAGACAAACAAACTCAGAGTTTTCAGACTTCGTATAGGTCAAAAGCTCTAGGTACATAGTCTTAGGGAATTATGGTCGATAGAAACTGACACACTTTACAACGTCCACTAAAACTTAGTTGACCGAAATAGTTTTAACTCGTCCTTGAGTTGAAGGACCTCTATGGTCTAAATTCAAGCTTGAGTGGATTCACATGCTATACAATAATTAAAATGCCATATTGGCATAGGATTTTATGGCTTCAGGATTAACAACGCATCAAAATCATGGTTTTTATTCTAGCCTAAAATGCGGGGCGTTACAGTTTCTCCTTACTCTATCTCTCTCCCTTATTTTATATACCTTAATTTGATAAGCATATATCATCAGTCTGGATAGATCCATATCCATATTAAACATAGTAGTCCTACACTCTTTCAGCACTAAACTAGACAAACCGATCATGAACTTACTCATACTAGATCGGGTATCAACTACCAAGTCAGGAGCATACTTAGCTAACTGGTTGAACTTGAGGCAATACTCCTTAACAGTCATAGAGCCTTGCCTCAGGTTCATGAATTTCTCTATCTTTTCTTCCCTAATCTCAAACGGGAAAAACTTATCCAAAAATGTATTCTAGAATACCTACCAAGTAATAGGAGCAGCATTCTCCCCTCTAGTATTCCTCCATGCCATAACCCAGTCATAAGCAATATCTTTCAACCTATAAGAGGCTAAATCTACACTCTTCTCTTCATTTACATGGATGCCTTGGATGATTTTCTTTACCTCTTCAAGAAACAACTATGGGTCCTTACCTACCTTCGACCCATAAAACTCTGGCATATTCATCCTCATGAAATCTTAAATCTAGGCTACAGATGAATCACCTCCTTTTTGATACAAAAATATAGATAGGTTATTGGCCTGAATATTAGCGGTGACTGCCTAGCCTAACGCCTAAAAGGCTGCCTGAAACTCAGGGTGAGACACATTCTCATTTAGGGGATCAGCCGATTAAGGTTGTTGATCGATATTCCTATGGGTATTAGCTCTTTACGGAGGCATTTTTTTTCATAAAAGAGCATAAATTAATAGTAGAGCAAGATAACTGTAAGCACGATGGATTATAAAAGAAAGAGGTGACTTTTTTCTAAGACGTCTTGTAGCCTCTTGCTCATAGATATGGAACACTACACACCGATGATTAAGACTCTACGTAATATGTCTTTTAAAACTCCTAAGTACTCCTTAAATATTATGCATTGATACCAAGTTTGTTACGCCCTAAAATCTCATCCCGAGACGTCACACGGAGCTTAAGGCTACAAGTATCCCTAAGTTAACCCTTTGAACCTGTTACTTCTTCTAACACTTAAGTAATGATAGTATAACCAAGAATAAATGTTGTATTATATCAAAACTAAAATGAATAAATGATAGATACTATTTGGAAAACAAATACTAATAGTCTTTAAACAAACTCATAGTTCGACAAGCCTCTACCACTAATAAAGAACTAGAGAGCGATTGGGACAGACCCCCAACTAACTCGAACTGAACTGAAAATGATAGTCTGTATACTAAAAGAAAACTAAAAATTTGAATAAGTAGGCCCTTGAATCATGAGGACTCACCACTGTGGGAGCGTAGATAAAAATGCTCGAACTACTCACGTTGCGAATACTGAGCACCTGAACATACATTATGAGATAATGTAACACACAAACATATATGTGGATCAGTACTTTGAGGATGTACTAAGAATATGGCAGTGCAATGCAATAAGTAAACAATATCATCAACTTTGAAGAACATGCCTGCTAATATAAATGACTCACATAGCTTGAGGAAAAACTGAAATCTAAATCTCATAAATCATGTATAATGAAGCATATAGTACAAATCTTGTGAGTCATTATATTTACTTCTAAAATATTTATTCTCCATCTTGTTCTCAAAACTTTGTAATAAAGAGGAATCGTAAAACAATAGCTTTCAAAACTTATACTTTTATCTTATGGAGAGTAAGGGACTTCTTTAAAACTTAGAGATTATAGGACTTTATGACTTAATGACTTTGGGCTTGGGAGTTTCTTCCAAACGACATAAACCATGTGAATTGACATGGAGTCCAATATCTTGCCCACGTTGGTGAGATTTGTTCTACCCTTTCCATCAGAATAGAACCTTAACTTTAGTGATCACTATCTTAACCCACTTGGGGTGAATTATAATCCAACGGTGAATCGTAGTTCTGGGGAATGAGACCTTAGAATCAAGCCCAACTCAGTGCTAAATACTACTCCTAAACTTAGGTTTAGAACTTTTAGGAATATCCACTTTAAATAATAAAATAATTTACAATAGAAGCCAAGTATACTTCACTTTTCCTTAAATCATAACGTGAAAGAATAGTGTCGATTCCTATCTTAGCTTGGTTCAAATGATCAACTTTCTTCATCAAAAACAGAAAATAGCTATTCATGGGATGCTTAAATCATGATCATTCTTGAAGTTCAATATGCGTACTAGGGCTTAGTGGACCATGCTTCAATTTCATATCAAAGACCATAAAAACTCATACTTTATAACACTATTGTTCATAATTCAACTTAAAATCTGGAAATTTCAACGATAGCCATTGAAATATAAACAAAATCATGTAATTCAACTCTCAATCCATGGAAAATATTATAAAATCTTATAATCTTGCAACTAATGGTAATGGGTATAAACCCTAAATTGATTTTTATGGAAATCATAGTACAATTCAAAAATTTATAACTTAAAGAAAGTTTTTGGGCACAAGAACCCAAGGATTGTTCTTGTTCAAACTCCACACACCTTAGATTGATAAACTTGGATGAACAACTTTATCTTGAGATGTTATTGGAACTCATGAATGAGGGTTCTTGGAATTCTTGCACTAGGAACTTGGAATCTTGACTTAAGTTGGAGAATTGGTGGAGAAATCTTGAGTTACTTGGAGGAGAAGTTTGATGAACTAGGGTTTTTGGTTGAGGGATTTTGAGAAAAGTGCTATATGATGCTTTTAATGACCTTAAATCAGGTGTTTGGATGATTTAAGTGGCTTGGAAAAAGCCCAAAATACCCTTTTTAACTTCTGAACAAAACAGAAAAAAATATAACAGGAGGCCCAATTTTATATACCACTGCGTTGCGACACTATCGTAGTGGCTCACTGGAATTTGACGAATGATAATCTGGGGATCACCACGATGTGGAGCCATCATGTTTTCCCATTGGTTAGGACTTGAAACTTCAGCGTGATGCACCATATCATGATAGGCTACTGGAACTTGACTATTGGGAAATTGGGATTCTCTACGACGCTTGAAACACCATAATGATGGTTTTTTACAACTAGAAATTAAATTAGCGATAACTTCTTGCCCAGTTATTGGATTTAGGAAAATTTTATATCGTTGGAAAGCTAATTCAATTTCCCACATGATAAAAGTAAAAATTAGGAAAATTCTATATGATTTAAACATTACTCACTTTGGAAGTAATCTCTTAATCTTTTAGAGACGAAATTAAACTTGAAGAAAGTTTAGGGTATCACAATTACACCTCCAAGAAAGTACAATAAGGTCATTGTCAAATAAATAACCCAAACTAGGTTGGGGTCAAACCACATGGAATTGGCCAAATCTCTCACACAAACTTGTTGAACTAGTTGAAACGTGCAGAAAAATAAATGGGGATTTTGTGAAAACAGTAAAGTAGTAACAAGTCTTGATTGTTTTTTATTGATATCTGAAACACCCTATATTTGGACTCTTGTAAAATTTACTTAGTTTTAGATCTTTTTGAATTGGTACAACTCAAGAGTGTCACTCGTACCCTTGGATACGAGTTGGGGGTTGTCTTGGTGGATAACGCATACACTAGACAGTGAGGTAGGCTTGGTTACTTCCCAAGGTATGAATTATCAAGGTACTAGTCATATATAAGGATACGAGGGGTAGAAGGCAAGTTGTATATTGCTCAATGGTTGGTCTTGCAGAATTTGCCCAAGGTATGAGATGTGGGTACAGTTTGGTGTACCACTCATACCCCAAGGTATGAGTTAGGGAGGTGGAGTCATATAGGAACTAGTGTCTATGGTCTTGGGAAGGTCTTGGGTATGAGTTGGGGTACCACTTCTACCCTAGGGAACGGATTCCATGGGTGGGTCATACCTTATATCATGGCTTCTTTTAATTCTTAAGTCAAGGGTAGTTCAGACATTTCCCACTTTAAAAACCTTATGTCCTAACGCTATATAACCTATGGTGGCCTCTCATAACACTTGTTAAAGGATGAAAACACTCCAAATACTCTCTAAAAAACTTACTCTTGAAGATTGGAGGCTAGGGTTTCTACATGTGGTCTTCAAATGGCTCAAGAGTCATGTTTCTCTTTGGAATCTTCTTATATAATGCATGTACTCCTTCCCTCATTTTTAGTTCCAACTAAAGGCATATTTTATTTTGTTTTAAATATGGATTATGAATCCTAAATGGTGAATTTCAAAATCATTGTTGAGGGTCTTGATGTATATTGTTGGGTATTGGTTTAAACTATGTTTCTACATATTTTTTGTAATGGTTTGCACATGTATGTGTCGGTTGGTTATGGTTTAACAAATGGGTCTTGAGTAACCCTAACTGTGATGATTTACACTTTGGTTTTTGTCTTGGTAAAGGTATGTCCTCAACATGTTCGATAAAATGTCTAAAAGAATGTTTTCACTCTATTATTGAACTTTGTTTGGGAGTCTTGCATGGTTTGGTTTGGTAATGGAACCCTAAATAGATTTTGATGGTTTTGGATGGTTTAAATGGTTTGAATTGTATAAATTCTTTAAATGGTTTTAAAATAGTTTATCTCAATAAACATAATTGTGGGTTACATGGGAATCCCCTAAGCTAATTAGATATTATGATCTATGGGTACATGGGAATCCCTTGATCTTAAAAAGGTTTGTCTAAGGACAATACTTGCAAGTTTTAGTCGGTATGATGATACCACTACTAATAGCCTTGGTTAATAAAAGATGAATAATGGTTTGGCTGTTTGGTAATGGTTTTAATTAGGCTTAAAGGGGGTTTAGTAAAGTTGTGGAAGGTGGAGGTCGCGAGGGGATTGAAACTAGAAACTCATATTTACCAATGTGAGGTTTAGAGAAATATTCTATTCATCCCAGGTTCTTTGCTCTAGTTGTGTGGCTTCACGCACTGGGGCCCTTTCAGTCGGGGGAGCTGAACCCATATAGCCCGCGCATGGTTTTAGGATGCAAAGCTACACAGCCTAGGTAATGGTTTTAAGAGCATGCTAAACCCAATTCCCTTTTTCGGCATGGATATATATATGTATGGCTTGTATGCATTATGGATTGTTTTACTTGGTTTTCTAATTTAGATTATTTTATCCTTATCCTGAGTTTATGCTAGAGTTCACCCGCAAACCCGTCATCAGGTGACTGTATCCTCAGCAATTCAAGAATCAGTCGTTCCACTCCTCCTGCTTATCTATCAAACTTCAAGATTAGATGTTGGATTGAAGTGGTGAGCTTCCATTTTTTGGAAGGCATCTATTTTATGTCATGCATTACCTAATTTACTTTTGCCTTTCATAGACTTTATTTAAGGCTTTGTCGGGGGAATGTCCCGACTAGGTACTCTTTAGTATTGTTAAGAGGCTTTGTATGGACAACTGTGGACTTTGGTATGGTATGGATTGGATATGACTTATATATATATATATGCATTGGGTTATTATCTTTATTTTTATTTATGGTTTTGGCTTGGTTATTAGTTGGTATAGATGGTTGGTTTCGGTTACTAGGTGGATCAAATTTATTGGGTTAGCCTTGGATATAGAATTATCCCAAATTCACCACATTATTATTACATTATCTAGTTTTATGTTTAGAGTTCGTATGACTCAAGGTACATATTGGTTGGTTGGGTTGGGTGTTGGGGTGGTCTGCCGTCTCAGTTGGACTAAAGTTTGCCCATTACGATAAGGCCTCGATTTGGGTTGTGTCAAGTTTGTACCAGAGCTTTAGGTTTCTATGTCATTGGGTGCCTACAAAGTTGTGTCAAGTATAATCTTACTTATGGGTATGACGTGCACTACACTTATAATCAGGAGGCTACGAGGCATCTAGAAATATTTCACTTACTTGGTTGTTCTACTTTCAGGCTATAAAGTCTAAGGTCTTGAACTCTTCTCTGAATCTTCCTTGGTTCACTCTATGGATTAAGTCTTCTCGACAATCTAAAGTAAAATGGAAACTTGCATGCCTGTATTACCCCATGTACTTTCTAGTTTAATTCAGCTCGAAAAAGGCATATTAGAGATTTAGGGCCTGAAATTTAAACTAAGTATTGAAGAATTAGTCTCACTTTTGGACTCTAAACTTTGAAGACTTTATTCTTGACTCTTTTGACCTTGGAATATCAATTTCTAAGTTTTTTCATGATCTAGGTAGTCCTTAGTAACTCCAGGGTAAGTTTTAGAATTTTCAAGAAGGATTGAGGAATGTTTAATTGGCCAAAATAAAACCTCGATGGGATGTTGTAGTGCCAGGTTGGTGGCCACGTCGATAGAGATGATGCAATGAATCGCTAATCGCATCATAGTGACCGATGCAATGCGTCGCTGATCGTGTTAGTGCCCTATTTTTGTGTGTTAAATGATAGGTTATAGGGTGATTTGAGTCATTTACCCTCACCCAAATCCGCCCAAATCACATAATTTTAGCCCGAAATACCAAAGATGCTTTCTTCTCCAAGAACAAAACCCTAGCTCCAAGAATCAAGAACAATCTCATAACTTATACTCCAAGAAAGCTTATAATCCAAAGTTACGGGTTCAAAAACTTCAAGAAAAAGATTCAATAACACCATTAGAGAGTCAAAGGTTCAATATTTTACATTCAATTCATCAAGAAAGGTATGTGGGGTTTTGAACAAGGATCATCTTTCATCCTTATTCCCAAAAACTAGTTTTCAAAGTTGAATTTATATGAATTTATATGATTATTTTAGGGTTCATACCCAATTATCAATTTTTGAAGATTTTTATGTTTCAGGTGGTTAAATGTTGAATTGCCTCTCTACTTTTGCATGTTTATGCGTGTGAGATGATTTCATATACATGGAAAATTAAATTTCACTATCTGGACTAGAATTATGCAAGAATTTCAAAGTTTTGTTTATTGAGCATGACTTCATGATCATTTAATAAGAGTTTGATCATGGGCTTTAAGCCTTAAGTATGAGTATTGATATTTCAAGAAGATGATGCCTTTAAGAATCCCATGATTAGTTTACATTCATCTTTTTCAGAAAAGATTTGATCTATTGATCCTCAGTTAAGATATGGAATCCACTTTACGGTTTTGATTACAGTTATGAACATAGTTTTGATTACAGTTTAAAGTAAATTGATGCATAACTGGTTTTCATTGTAAACCCTTATGGTAGTTTTTAAATAGATTTCCTACAGAATGAGCATACAGATTAAAGGGAATAGTACTTAGCACCGAGCAGGAAGTGTGGGTTTAGCGCATCCTACTTCCCCATAACTATGGGCCAATATAGGTACAGATTCAGATTATATTCCATTTGTATATGGATATAAATACAGATTGTGATCACTTAGATTAAGTTATAATCATTGGCAAGATTATGACACCTCTCCCCAATGTGAGGTGTTCCCATAAGCGAACTAGACATTGGACACTATGATAGCTCATATAGTGTATGTCGGTTAGAAGAACCTCCCTAATAGAAAAGCTTTACAGAACAGTTTTTAAAAGAATTCCCTACAGAATAGAGTTATTGTAATAGAAAAGAACAATAGAAAAACTTTTACAAACTAAGTGTAAAGGCTCACGAATTTAATCAGATATTGTTTTGCATGTCATTAGCTATGAGATTCCAGTTGTTAGTTTACAAATACAAAGATGAGCCCCTTTACACTTAGCTTAAATGATTTGAAAATGGGATTAACTTCAGTCCTATTTATTTCACTAGCATAAAGAGTAAAAATAAAGTTTTCAAAACTAAATGTTATGACTCACTAGAATTGTGCAGTATGTTTTGCTATTTATAGTTATGATTTCTTTTAGTTTTCCAGATATTTTAGCTTATGTGAGTCATGTACATTTAGCATGCATATTTGATGAATTTTGATAACATTGAGATATTATTTCTACTTATGTATTCAACCCCAAATGCTTAGTACATTCCAAAAGTACTGATCCAGATATATGTCTATGTGCTATATTGTCTCATAATGTAGGTTTAGATGCACAGTTCTAGCAGTGTGATTGACCATGAAAATCTTTAGCTATATTCTGACAGATAGTGAAACCTCATAGTTCGAGGACCTAGTTATTTAAATTTCTAGCTTTTCATATTAGTTTATTTAGTTATGTGAGACAGTTCGAGTCAGTTGGGGTCCTGTCCCAGCATCTCTCTAGTAATAGTATTAGAAGCTTGTCCAACTATTAGATATATTTCTGATTTTCAGTGTTAGTTCTTAAGATTTTCTTTCAGTGTTAGTTCTTAAGATTTTCTTAGATAAGTATTTCAAACATCATAGGCAGATAAACTTAGTTCAGTTCATATGGTTATTTCTTGTATCGCATGCTTATATTAAATTGTTTAGTCATCAGAATGAATAACAGGCTTTTAGGGTTAGATTGGGACTACTTGTAGTTTGGAGCACTGTGTGGCATCCCAGGAGTCATTTTTGAGGCATAACAAACTTTGTATTACAGTCAAAGTTTATAAAAGTCCTAGAGAGTTAGACAAGCCGCGTTATGTAGAGTTATAATCATAGGTGTGAAGCACGCCACATTTATGAGCAAGAGATTGTGGGACATTTTAGGAAACCATCTCTTTATTTCATGATCTATCATGCTTACAGTGTCTCTATCTTCTTTTAACTCGTGTTCTTATATGACAGTTGGATATGCCTCCTCGCTGAGCTAATGCACGCAGAAATGATAACCAGCCACCCCAGCCTGCGACCCTCTGAACAAGAATGTATTCCATGCTGAATTTTGGGCTACCATTTAGGCATTGGCCCAAGCTGTTACTGCTAATGTTTAGAGCAACCATCATGTGGCAGTGCCACTTCAGTAGAATGGGGATTTAGCAGCAGCCAGAATTCATGAATTCATGAGGATTAATCTGCCTGAGTTTTTTGGGTCTAAGGAAAATAAGATCCCATAGCTTTACTTAGATGAGGTGAGGAAGATTACCGAGATTATGCATGTTACTAAAAAGGAGAGTGTAGAGCTATTATTATCTAGACTTAAGGTTGTTGCATATGATTGGGTGGTTATGTGGAAGAATGGTAGAGGCGAAAATACAGCTCCTATGAGGTGGCAGGTATTTTGGGGCACATTTTTGGATAGGTTCTTTCTGTAGGAAATAAAAGAAGCTAAGGTAGAGAAGTTTGTGAACCTGAGGTACAGCTCGAGGACAGTGAAAGAGTACGGCCTTAAGTTCAATCAGTTGTCTAAGTATGCCCCTGATACGATGGCTGACCCTAGGACTAGTATGACTAAGTTTGTTAATGAAGTATCTGGTTTTTTAGTTAAGGAGTATAAGACTGCCATGCTTATAGGGGATATAGATCTTGCTAAACTGATGATTCATGCACAATGGATTGAGGTAGAAAAGTTGAAAGAGGGAGAGAGAGGAAACAAGAAAGCTAGATCCAGGCAGTTTGATTATGGCCAGACTAAGTTTAGAGGGGCAAATCATTTGCAGTTTTAGAATCGTTATCTATGTCGGCACCATCTTCAGCCAGTTCTCCTACCCCAGGTCTAGTCAAGAGCAGTGAGGTAAGACTTCTATGTCCGTATCTCATAATAGTATGAGTGGTAAAACCAATTATCCTCCATGTGCTAAGTGTGGAAAAAATCATCTTGGTGAGTGCTTGTTGGGACAGAAAGGTTGTTATGGGTGTGGTAAGTTGGGTCATGAAATCAAATAGTGTCCTCACACTAAGAAGAGAAACATGGATGCTCATCCCCAGACTCAGGCTACTAGTGCACTAGCTCTTCTAGACCGCCCAGTACCTTTTCAGGGTGCATCATCCAATACTGATGGTAGTCAGTGCCAGAATTAGTTTTATGCTATACCATATCGGAAGGAATAGAAGAGTTCACCAGATATTGTTACTAGTATGCTCTGTGCTTTTCATCTTGATGTTTATTTGTTGTTAGACCCCGAGTCATGTTTCTCTTATGTGACCCCACTAGTTATAGTAAATTTTGAAGTAGGTCCTGAAAAGCTTTCTGAGCCCTTCTTGGTTTCTACCACAATGGGTAAGTCAGTTATTGCCAAACAGATCTATAGAAAGTGTCCACTCACTGCCCTTTATAAGATCATATTAGAATACTTAATAGAGTTAGATATGGTTGACTTTGATCTTATTCTTAGTATGGATTAGCTGCATTCCTGTAATGCATCTATAGATTGTTGCACCCAAGTGGTGAAGTTTCAGTTTCTAGATGAGCCAGTATTTGAGTGGAAAGGTAATTTAGTGTCTCCCAAGAGTCATTTCACATCCTATCTTCAAGCTAGAAAGTTGATCTCAAAAGAATGCATCTATCATTTAGTTTGAGGTAAAGAAACTAAGTCTGAGGCTCCAACAATTTAGTCAGTCCATGTAGTCAATAAGTTTCCTTAAGTTTTTCCCAAAGATTTGCCAAGGGTAACACCCGATAGGGAAATAAGATTTGATATTGACCTTCTCCTCGATACTCAGCCCATATCTATTCCACTATATCGTATAGCTCCAGCCGAGCTTAAAGTGTTAAAAGAGTAGCTTAAAGACCTCCTAGATAAAGGTTTTATAAATCCCAGTGTCTCTCTATTGGGCGCTCCTATCCAATTCATGTGAAAGAAAGATGGTTCTTTGCGAATATGCATTGACTATCGCCAGATGAATACATTCACAATTAAAAATAAGTATCCTCTTTCTAGGATTGATGACTTATGTGACCAACTCCAAGGTGGAAGTTACTCCTCCAAGATAGACCTTAGATCAGACTATCATCAGCTTAGAGTAAGGGAATGTGTTATCCTAAAGACAGTTTTGAGAACCCATTATGGTCATTTTAAACTCTTAGTCATTTCCTACGGACTAACAAATGCCCCATCAGACTTCATGTACTTGATGAACAGAGTGTTCAAATAGTATCTGGACATATTTGCCATAGTCTTTATTGATGATATCCTTTTTATTCCCATAGTGAGGATGACCATGCATACCATCTTAGAATTATTTTGCAAACTCTTAGAGATCACCAGTTGTTCTCCAAATTTAGAAAATGTGAATTTTGTCTAAGGTCAGTAGCTTTCCTCAATCATATTTTTTCCAGTGAGGGCATTAGAGTTGATCCCCAAAAGATAGAAACAGTAACAAACTAGCCTAGACCTATCTCACCATTAGACATTAAAAGTTTCTTGGGTTTATATGGCTATTACAGGTGTTTCATTGAGGGTTTCTCATCAATTACATCCCTTATATATAGATTAACTCAGAAGAAAGTTAAGTTTCAGTGGTCAGACTCCTGTGGGAATAGTTTTTAGGAGTTGAACACTCAACTCACATCAGCTATAATTTTAGCTCTACCAAATGGTATAGATGGGTTCGTTGTATATTGTGATGCTTCTAGAGTCGATTTGGGTTGTGTTTTGATGCAAAGAGTCAAGGCTATATGTTATGCCTCTAGACAACTTAAGCCTCACAAAAAGAATTGCCCTACCCGTGACCTTCAGTTAGCTGTTGTTTTGTTTGCTTTGAAAATTTTGAGGCACTATCTTTATGGGATGCTTGTTGATATGTTTACGGACCACAAAAGTTTGCAGTATGTGTTTACCTAGAGAGAGTTAAATCTTTATCAGAGAAGGTAGTTAGAATTGTTACAAGATTATGACATGAGTGTGTTATATCATCCGGGTAAGGCAAACATTATGGTAGATGCCCTTAGTAGACTATCTATGGGTAGTGTTGCTCATATGGAGAATAATAAGAGAGAAATGGTTTGGGAAGTTCATCGGTGATCTAGATTGGGTGTGAGGTTGTTTGACTCAGCTGAGGGGAATGTTTGGGTTCAGAGTAATTCATAATCTTCTCTAGTTTCTGAAGTAAAAAAGAAGCAGGACAGGGATTCTAGTTTGGTCAAACAAAAGGGGTCAGATAAAGACCAAAAAGTAGAGGTTTTTTCCTAAAGGGGAGATGGTGTGTTGAGATACCAAATTAGACTGTGCATGCCATGTGTTAATGATTTGAGGCAGCGAATTATGGCAGAAGCACATAGTGAGCATTACTCTATTCATCCAGGAGTCACAAAGATGTACCACAACTTATTGGAACTCTATTGTTGGAGTGGTATGAAGAAATATATAGCAGCATTTGTAGCCAAATGTGCAACTTATGAACAGGTTAAAGTAGAGCACCAAAGACCTGGTGACATACTGCAGGAACTTGGTATTCCCACTTAGAAGTGGGAAAAGGTAAATATGGACTTTATGACTAGATTACCCCATTCGCTTTGGCGGTATGATTTGATTTGGGTTATAGTAGATAGATTGACCAAATCAGCTCAATTTTTGCCAGTTTACACATCTTACACAGCTGAGGATTATGCTAAGTTGTATATTCGAGAGTTGGTCAGATTGCTCGAAGTTCCATTGTCCATCATATCAGATACGGGTACTCAATTTACCTCTCAGTTTTATAAAGCATTTTAGAATGGTCTTGGTACCCAATTTCATCTTAGTTCAGCTTTTCACCCATAGACAGATGGTCAGGCACAAAGGACCGTTCAGACCTTAGAGAATATGTTGAGGGCATGTGTTCTTGATTTCAAAGCCAGATGGGATGACCACTTGTCGTTGATTGAGTTTGCCTATAACAATAGTTACCATTCTAGCATTGAGATGGCCCCTTTTGAAGCTCTATATGGGTGAATATGTTTGCCACAAGTTAGTTGGTTCAAAGTAGGTGAGGCCGCTTTAATTGGGCTAGACATAGTTTTTGAAGCCATGGAGAAAGTTTAGTTCATTTGAAAGAGATTAAAAGTAGCTTAGAGTGGTCAGAAATCTTATGCGAATATAATAAGAAGAGATATTGAGTTTGAGCTTGACGATCTTGTTTATTTAAAGGTTGCACCCATGAAGGGGGTGAAGAGATTTGGAAAAAAAGGGAAACTTAGTCCCCAGTATGTAGGTCCCTTCAAAATTTTGAGTCGTGTGGGAAAGGTAGCATATGAGCTTGAGCTACCCGTAGACTTTTCATTGGTTCACTCAGTGATCTATGTATCCTTATTGTCCCTCTAGAAAGCACGGATATTCAGAATAGACTCTTGTATAAAGAGTTTCCAGTAGAGATTCTTGATCACCAAATTCGTAGACTAAGGAACAAAGAAGTTCCCTATGTCAAAGTTCTGTGGAAAAATTAGTATGTTGAGGGTGCCACTTAGGGAGCAGAAGCATACATACGAACTAAGTATCCTTACCTCTTCTCCACAAACTCAGATTTAGTCGAAGGTAATTTTCTTCCTTAACTCATTTCATTTCCAGTCTTAGTTTCATCCATATGGTTATCTTTATGTCAATTCATGCACTCACAGATTAGTTCAGTAGCTCACCATATTTTAGATTTAGTCATACAGTTTTGGTTTCAGTTGTGCATACCAGTATATAGTCTTAGTTCTCCAGTATCTTCAGTTTAACTAGTCTCATTTGAGGACGAATGTTCTCAAGTGGGAGATATTGTAATACCCCATATTGTTTCTAGTAATAGAGGCACATTAGAGACTTAGGACCTGAAATTTTAACTGAGTGTTGAAGATTTAGTCTAACTTTGGCCTCTAAACTTAGATGACTTTATTCTCGACTTTTCTGATCTTGGAATGTCAATTTCTAAGTTGTTTCATGATCAGGGTAGCCTGTAGTATCTTCGGGGTGAGTTTTGGAATTTTTGGAGAAGTATTTGGGCAGGTTTGGTTGACTGAAATAGAACCTTAACGTGATGTCGCTGCTCCATGTGGTGGTCGCATCGATGGAGAAAATGTGATGCATAGTAGTAAGCAACGCGATACATCGCTAATCGCGTCGGTGCGCAGTTTTTATGTGTTAAATGACGGGTTATGGGGGGAATTTAAGTCATTTACCCTCACCCAAATCCACCCAAAACACATAATTTTAGCCCCAAATAGCAAAGATGCTTCATTATTCATCTTTTTCTACTCCAAAAACAAAACCCTTCCTCCAAGAATCAAGAACAATCCCATAACTCCTACTCTAGGAAACCTTATAATCCAACATTTCAAGTTTAAGAATTTCAAGAAGAAGCTTCAAGAACACTATTAGAGAGTCATAGGTTCAAGCTTTTACATTCAATTCATCAAACAAGGTATGTGAGTTAATGAACAAGGATCCTTTTTCATCCTTGTGCCAAAAAACTAGTTTTCAAAGTTACATTTATAAGATTTATAGTTTGGGGTTTATACCCAATTATCATTATTTGAAGCTTTTGATGTTTCAAATAGTTAAATGTTGAATTGCCTCTCTACTTTTGCATGTTTATGCGCGTGAGATGATTTCATGTACATGAAAAAATAAATTTCATGATCTTGACTAGAATTATGCAAGAATTTTAAGATTTTGATTATTGAGCATGACTTTATGATATTTTGACATGAGTTTTATCATGGGTTTTAAGCCCTAAGTATAAGTATTGATATTTCAAGAAGTTGATGTCTGTAAGTATCCCATGATTAGTTTACATTCCAGATTTTGCTAAAAAGATTTGATCTTTTGATCCTTAGTTAAGGTATGGAATCCACTTTACAGTTTTGATTACAGTTATGATAATAGTTTTGATTACATTTTAAAGTAAATAAATGCATAACTGGTTTTCATTATAAACCCTTATGCTAGTTTTAAAGTGGATTTCCTACACAATAAGCATAAGATTAAAGGGAGTAGTATTTAGCATCAAGTGGGAAGTGTGGGTTTAGCGCATCCTACTTCCCCAAAACTATGAGCCAACATAGGTACAGATTCAGATTATATTCCATTTGTATATGGATACAAATACAGATTTTGACCACTTAGATTAGGTTATACTCCTTAGCAAGAGTATGACCCTTTTACCAAATGAGAGGTTTTCCCAAAAGGGAACTAGACGTTGAACATTATGATAACTCATATAGTGTATGTCGTTTAGAAGAACCTCCCTAATAGAAATACTTTTCAAAATAGTTTTTAAAAGAATTCCCTACAGAATAGAGTAATTGTAATAGAAAAGAACAATAGAAAAGCTTTTAAAATCTAAGTGTAAAGGCTCACGATTTTAATCGAATATTGTTTTGCATAAGTCATTAGCTATGAGATTTTAATTCTTAGTTTACAGTTACCAAGGTGATCCCCTTTACACTTAGCTTAAATAATTTGAAAATATACTTGACTTCAATCCTACTTATTTCACTAATAGAAAGAGTAAAAGTACAGTTTTCAAAACTAAATATTATGACTCACTAGATTTATACAGTATGTTTGCTATTCATGGTTATGATTTCTTTCAATTTTTTAGGTATTTTAGCTTATGTGAGTCATTTACATTTAGCATGTATATTTTATGCATTTTGCTAACATTGAGATATTATTTCTACTTATGCATTCACCCCCACATGATCAGTACGTTCCAAAAGTATTAATCCACGTATATGTCTATATGTTACATTGTCTCATAATGTAGGTTCAGATGCTCAGTTCCAGTAGCGTGATTGACCGTTAGCCTCTCTGCTATATCCCGACAGTTGGTGAGTCCTCATAGTTTGGGGACCCAGTTATTCAAATTTCTATCTTTCTAGATTAGTTTATTCAGTTATGTCAGACAGTTCAAGTTAGCTAGGGGTCTATCCCAGCGACTCTTTTGATGTAGTATTAGAGGCTTGTCTGACTATTAGATACATTTCATATTTTCTATGTTAGTTATTTTGATTTTCTTAGTTAAGTATTTTCAGACATTATCTATAGACAAACTCAGTTTAGTTCAGACAGTATTTTCTAGTACCTCATGCTTATATTACCTTACTTGAGTCATCAAAATGAGTAACAGGCTTTTAGGTTTAGCTTGGGACTACTTGTAGTTCAGAGCACTATGTTGCATCTCTGGACTCATTTTCGAGGTGTTATAGTGTCCCACTCGAGGACAATAGGAATTGATCTAAACCAACTCATGAGACACATACCCGATAATGGGTTGTGGTTTTTGGTTTTCCACGTGGAGTCTAATCGGTCTCTACTAACCCTACATTAGAAGGTGGTACTCATACTCAGTTTCCTCGATGAGAGGTTAGCAATAATTAGTTTTGACATTTTATTAATCTATTTTCCCAAAAAGTGACAACTTTATTACTCTATTTTGATCTTATTAGTAAGGGAAGAAATGAGGTAAGTTGGGAAATAGGAAAGGAGAGGGGATCTCAGTATCTAGACAAAGGGAAGACCAACAGTATGGTGGTGAATAGTCTAAGAGAAAGAGTTGGGTGGGTCCTAACTCCTATTCTATGGCATATGCTCCTTACCTAAATTCCTTGAGAGGTAGGTGATTTCAGATTTGTAAATTCTTCTAGGGCACAAGATGCCTAATCTTAGGATAATAGGGCCCAATTCATATCATTTTGTCCTTTTTGTAAATCTAGTAATCCATCCCACTGAGTTGTTATGAGGAAGAAAGGAATCAGTAATTTAGTTATGGTCAATTAGATCACATACAATGGGAATATCCCATAAGGATTTCAGCTTGGGTAAATAGGAAATTGGTTACTACTTATCTACCTATAGCATAGAGGGGTTCTACTTCTGGTTTCGGTACTGGTCGAGATTACCTCAATTTTCTTACTATTCCTCATGAGTTTGAGGTATCTTCTGATGATGACATTGGTATATGGAAAACTTCTTTCATTTGTGGTGTTTATGGTTTACTTAGTTCAGGATCCTCTCTCTCTTTTGTGGCCCTATTTGTGGTTGTGTTTTTTGGTTTTTGTCCCAAGGTTATTTTGGACTTTTTTCTTTCTATTTCTACCTTAGTAAGTGACTCTGTAATTTCCAAAAGAGTCTATAAAGGATGTCTGGTATCTGTTGGCAGTAAAGGGGTCTTGGTGGATTTATTTGACTTTGGTATGGTGGACATCGATGTCATTTGGGAAATGGATTGGTTTTACTCATACTATTAATCATTAGATTGTTAAATCTACAAAAAAAAAATTTGTCTTTTGGCTCCCTGGTAAGTCGGTTATGGAATGGGAGAATGGTTTTGTTTGGTTCCCTAGTTTTTAAGGGAAAGGTTATATCATATCCTAGAACTCGGAGGTTGGTTTTAAATGGAATGTCTTTATTATTTGGTCTGATCTAAAGATTCTAACTAGGAATGTCCTTCTTTGCTTAGTTTTTTGTGGTGAATGAATTTCCTAAGGTCATCTTGACGACCTTCATGGTGTCTTTCTAATTGGGAAGTTGGCTTGAGATTGGACTTATTTCGGACATTTGTCCAAATTTCTATTCTTTCTTTAAAGAATGGTTTTGGTTGGGTTAAAGAAGTTTAAGGGGCATTAAGGGATCTCTTAGAGAAAGGTTCTTTTGTCTTAGTATTTCTTCATGGAGTGTTTTATTATTGCATGCATAAGGGAAATGGTTTCCCCAAGAATGGATAGGTTGTCAATTGGTTAATAAGAAATTTGGAGTGTCCTTCTTGTGGAGAGGATCGTATTTTTATATTCCATTTCATATAGGGTACTTTGATAGCAGTTCATGGTGATTGATAGACACTAAGTAAGAATCACATATGTTTGATTTTTGGTAAAAGGGGTATAATATCTCGGGGATAGCAATGCAGAATTGTGGAGGTAAATTGGTAGGTCGGATAAGGTTGATGACTTGGAAAGTACAATAATGGGAACGGTTGTAACCTCTAGGTGGGAGGTTCATTGTGAACTGATGGATAAGGATTACGGGTCAAATCATTAGATAGGTTATATCATGGAGCTTGCATATATCTTTGTCCCTATTATTGCATTTTATTGTTAGCATGAAATTGATTATTAAATTTAATGTTCTGAATTTGGGTTTTGGTACAATTAGGGGCTTTGACATGATTACTCATTTAATTGATTTTCCATGGATTATGATGCACTATTCACGCTATATTTATGTTTATGAACATTGATATATGCATGGGAATGTTAAATGGATTTCAGGATATGATGGATTCTCCAATTACTTGGTTTTGGTCTTGGAAATTATATGCCCTCAATCTATTTGTAAAATTGTCGTTGATAAAATTTTGTCAAATGGTTTGCCTATTCTTAAATCTTTGCATTTCACAAAGGATTAAAGGAACATGAATTAGTTTTGGTTGAATTCAAATGATTTTGCAAAGGCTTTGGTGGCCATGGTTTGATTTTGAGTAGTTTTGGTTTAATTGTAAACCTTGGAGTCAATTTGGTCTCATAGTTTTTTGCATATCAGAGGTGAGCTCTAGGTAGCCTTGGGGTGAATAATGTTTTAGGTATAGGAGAACCAAGCGTCCCTAGTGAACATCTTTAGTGACACCCATTAGAGTAGAGCATTGTGCTTGTAGGAGTAACCGAGTGAAGGTTGATGGTTAGTCTAAAATTTTTCTTTAGAAGTGGACTTCAAGGAAAGGTCAAATTGCATATTTTGGTGATACTCTTCTTTCTCAGATAAGAAGGTACTCTACTAGTGTTGCATGCATTCTCATAGCACTTATGCCTAAGATTAGCATTTGGTATTCACCTTGTTCCCTAAATATGAGTTTTGACTTATATTACATTACTCATGGTCTATATGGTTGTGTTTATTTCGGTGTGCAGTCTTAAGGACTCCTTTTTAGTATGGTTATGTCGAGATGGTTCTTCATTATAGTTTAGGTGGTTGTTATAAGGTACCTTGTACCTATGGAGCCATGTCAAGTTTTAGGGGTCTTTGTGTTGCCTTGGGTGACATGGGCAATTCTTTTAATTCGGCTCCTTAAATGATTTTTATTGTATTAGGATGGTAGTGGAATTGGGGAGCATGGTGATGTTGTGAAATGGGGAATATAAAAGTTCCTAAGTGGGGAAGAGTCTAGGGTGACTACCAGAGTTAAGGTTTTGGAAGGTGAGGTAAGATTATTTTCATGAAAAATGCTTAGGAAAGAAATAGGTGGTGAAAGCCTTTGTAAAATATTAAATGGTGCTAGATCTTTGGATGGACAGATCATACCAGGGGCATAAAAGCGATAGTCTTGAATTTTGTGATTGGTACCAATAGTTATGTTGGGTAGTTGAGAGATATAATAAGGCATAGTTTTATTAATTGTTTTCATGACACAGTAGTTGTATGGTTTTATAGGTTAGGGGTTTTGGTTATAATAGTTGGATATGGTTTGTCCATGTCCTTTACTCATGGTTTCCATATTATAATATTGATGGAGGCGAAGCAGTGTTTCAGGATAGATATAAGAAGTAGGGCTCGGTGGCTGGAGTTAACACCTTTTATCTTTGGATAGGCTTGAACATGGATATGGTGTATAGTTAGACTCAAGCTCTCGTAGTGATATGTCTCGATAAATTCTAAGTTGAACTAGACTTTCTCTCTAGCATGAGTCCATTCATCTGGAAGTCTATGTAATTGTGTTGAGGTAATGTATAGATGGTCATTGGTTGCTTGGTTTCTTTAAGTGGTATTGGTATCTCAGATCCTTGTTCCTTAAGGAGGACTAGATGAGGATTCTTGAATTGGTAAGTTCGCTGGTTGCGAGCATGAGGTATGGCTTTGGCAAAGGTTCCATGGTGAAACCAAAAGTCTGAGAAAGCCATTTGGGATGTGGAAGAGAACATGGAGTCTAGGTATCCGTGTTGGCTCTATGTTTTGGAAGATCGTGTGTAAGGTGTGTATTTATCAACATGTTTTTGTTTTCTAACTTAATTAAAGGTCGGAATGGAGGTGTTGGGGTGTAAATCATGTTTGGGTTATGTGGTGATCTTCTCCTCGCAGGTTATGTCCTTGTTATCTATTTTGTTTGGAGGAAAGTTTGACATGTTTTAACGTGATCACCTCATGCTTTTTTCTACCTTCCCATCATTCTAAAATGAATGATCCTAGTAGAGGAGACCGAAACACCCTAGATTTGGACCCTTGCAAAATTTCCTTGGTTTTGAACCTTTTTGACTTGGTATTACTCAAGAGTGTCACTCATACCCTTGGATAAAAGTTGGGGTTTGGCTTGGTGGCTCGCTCGTACATTGGACAGTAGGGTAGGCATGCTTACTTCCTGAGGTATGACTCATCAAGGTACGAGTCATATAGAAGGATATGAGGGGTACAAGGCAAGTCGTATGTTTCTCAATGATTAGTCTTGTGGAATCTGCCCAAGGTACGAGATGTGGGTATGGTTTTGTGTACCATTCGTACCCTATGGTATGAGTTAGGGCGGTAGAGTCATATAGGAACTAGTGTGTACGGTCTTGGCAAGGTCTTGGGTATGTGTTAGTGTGCCACTCATACCCTAGGGTACGGATTTCATGGGTAAGTCGTACCCTACATAATGGCTTGTTTTAATTCTTAAGTCAATGGTAGTTTGGACATTTCCCACTTCAAAACCCTTATTTTATCACGTTATTTAACCAATGGTGCCCTCTTATAACCCTTGTTAAAGGATGGAAACACTCCAAATACTCTATCAAAAACTTAATCTTGTAGATTGGAGGCTAGGGTTTCTACATATGTTCTTCAAAGGGCTCAAGAGTCAAGTTTCTCTTCGGAATCTTCTTATATAAGCCATGTACTCCTTCCCTCATTGTTAGATCCAACTAAAGGCATATTTTATTGTGTTTTAAATATGGATTATGAATCATAAATGGTGAATTTAGAAATCATTGTTGAGGGTATTGATACATATTGTTGGGTATTGGCTTAAACTATGTTTTTACTTTTGTTGTGTTAATGGTTTACACATATGGGTGTCGGTTGGATATGTTTTAACAAATGGGTCTTGAGTAACCCTAATTATGATGATTTACACGTTGGTTTTCATCTTGGTATAGGTATGCCCTCAACATGTTTGATAAATTCCAAAAAAGAATGTTTTCACTCTATTGTTGAACTTTCATTGGGACTCTTCCATAGTTTGGTTTAGTAATGGAACCCTAAATGGATTTGGATGGTTTTGCGTGGTTTAAATGGTTTGAATTGTATAAACGCTTTAAATGGATTAGTAATAGTTTGTGTTTATAAAAATATTTGTTGGGTACATGGGAATCCCCAAAGTTAATTCAATAATATGATCTCTGGGTGTACGAGAATCCCTTGAAACTCAAAAAGGGTTGTCTAAGGACAATACTTACAAGTTTTAGTTGTCATGACGATACCACTACTAATGGCCTTTGTTAGTAATAAATAGATTATGGTTTGGTTGTGTGGTAATGGTTTTAATTAGGCTTAAAGGGGAGTGTGTACCAAAGTCGTAGAAGGTGGAGGTCCCAAGGGATTGAAACTAGAAACTCATATTTGTCTATGTGAGGTTTGGTCTCAGTGACCATGTGCATGATGTCACACTTTATATTTTGGGGAATGTACTAGTAATCCCAAGTTCTTTTCTCTGTTCGTACGACTTCACACATTGGGGCCCTTTCAACAGGGGAAGCTGAACCCATATAGTCCGTGGGTGGTTTTAGAATGGCCAAGCTACATAGCCTGGTAAAGTTTTTAAAGGCATGCTAAACCCAGTTCTTTTTCCCAGCATGGATATATATATATGTGTGTGTGTGTATGGTTTTTACGCATTTTGGATGGTTTTACTTAGTTTTATAAATGGCACTATTTTATCCTTATCCTAAGTTTATGCTAGCGCTCACCCGCCAACCCTTCTTCGGGCAGTTATATCCCTATACGATGCCGGAATCAGTTGTTCCACACCTCCTGCTTAGCTATCCAACTTTGGGATCAGTTGTTAGATTAAAGTGGTGAGCTTCAATAGTTTGGAAGGCATCTATTTTATGTCATGGATTACTTTATGTACTTTTGTCTTTCATAGACTTAGTTTATGGCTTTGTCGGGGGCATGTCCTAACTAGGTACTCTTTGGTCTAGTTAAGAGGCTTTGTATGGACAACTGTGGAATTAGTTATGGTATGGATTGGATATAATTTATATATATATATATATATATATATATATATATGCATTATGTTATTATCTTGGTTTTGATTTATGGTTTTGGCTTGGTTATAGGTTGGTTTGGATGGTTAGTTTTGGTTATCGGGTGGATCTACTTGATTGGGTTGGCCTCAGATATTGGCTTATCCCAAAGTCACCACATTGTAGGCTTATTGTGCTTCTTCCAACTATCTTACTGCCTAGCATGCAGAATCAGACAAGATATGTATCACCAACCATCTTGTGAACGCCTTTGGTAAATTTTACTCTTTACCTTGTGAGTTTCAGAGTCTCGCCTTACTAACCCTTGTCTTTTACAAGATAACCTATATTCTTTTAGGTGTCAAGTAAATTAGACGAGAGTTGGTAGCCTTAAATTACTGTTGCAATCTTCTTTTCCAGATCTCAACCTCTTGTAAAGATGATCTCGAATACAGGCAAGTTCTTAACTTCTGCGGTAATTAAGAAGGCCAATAAATTGAAGAAGACCATAACACATGCATAAAAAATGATTTAGAAGTACCTTGTACTTTCCCTACTTTGTTATTTTGCCAGGGTTCCCACAACCCTAGTTAGGTGGTTTAGCCGCTCATGTTTGCAGGAACAATCGTAGAATTCATGAAATAATACATATGAATAAACTCCCAATAATTTAAGAGAAAAAATCAAAAGCTCAAATGAATAATCAACCATAAAACCCAAGAAGAATGGATCCCAAGATCAAAAGTCGCATCTTAGAATCAATATAGAGTTGTGAATGTAAAGAGTGCATAAAAGTGTGTAAGATAATACAAAAACATCCAAAGGGTATTTATCATTTACATCAAAACCTTAAAAATCCTAATCAAAATGAATTAGAAAAATTGGGTCGGTGACAACTTATAGTTCCACTTACGGGTGATAAGTAGTACTTATGGACTCCTAGGTAGGTCGTAAGTATTAGATAAACTTCAAAGCTGCAGAATGACAACTATGAAGGCACTTACGAGGGGCGTAAGTAATACTTACACCCCGTAAGTGGGTGTTGTAACTCTCAAAGAAAATTTTCAACTTTCAGAACCTCAGAACATTCTCCCTCTAATACTACGTGCCACTTACGATGGCCGTAAGTGGTCCCGTATGTGGGGTCTTTTGCACACTTCACTTCTTTTTCTTTGTTTTAGCTCTTAAACTTAGTTTCCTATAAAATAAATACAGAAACACATCATATCTAACAAAATGGACCTAAGTACTTAGATATTTTTTTATTTTATGCATCGAAAGTGCTATGAAACTATGACACATCATCAAACCCATTGGATGTAAGTTCATCTATAAGAAAAATAGTGGAATAGATGAAAAAGTGCAAAGTTACAAAGTTAGGCATGTTGTAAATGGGTTTACTCAGAAAGAAGAGATTATGAGGAAACTTTTTCGCCAGTAGCCATGCGTAAGTCTATTAGAATTCTCTTATCCATTGTTGCTCATTATGATTACGAGATTTGGCAAATGGATGTCAAGACAGCTTTCCTTAATAGAAGTCTTGATGAAAGAATTTTTATGTGGAAGCCAGATGATTTCATTGAAAAGGGGAAAGAATTCATGTTATGTAAGCTTAGGAGATCCATTTATGGATTAAAGCAAGCTTCTAGGTCATGGAACACTTATTTTGATAATGTGGTTAAGACTTGGTTTTGAGCAATGTCTTGATGAGTATTATGCGTACAAAAAGTGGAATGGGGGAAAATGGTGTTCTTAGTATTGTATGTAGATGATATCTGTTAAGAAATGGCTATCTAGTAACTTTGATATGAAATATTTGAGAGAAGCTGCTCACATCCTTGGCATCAAAGTTCTACGCGATTGTAAGAAAAGGATGTTAGGCTTATCTCAAACTCTTTATATTAATGCAACTCTTACTAGGTTCTGCATGTATAATTCTGAAAAGGGATTTCTTTCTTTTAGACTTGAAATTTTTCTATCTAAGGATCAATGTCATAAGACAAATGAGGAGATAGAGAACATGAAAGAAATTCCTTATGCATCAATTGTAGGAATCCTCATGTACGCAATGTAGTGCACTAGACCTGATATCTGTTTTACTATAGATATAGCTAGAAGATTTTAGTCTAACCTTAGAAGAGAATACTAGACAGCAATTAAGATATAGTTAAGTATCTAAAAAGGACTAGGATTACATGCTAGTTTACCATTTGAATGAGTTAGTGCCTATAGGGTACACAAACTCAGTTTTTTCAATCTGACAAGAACTATAAAAAGATAGCCTCTGAAAATATGTTTACTTTAGGAGGTGCATTCGTTATTTGGAGGAGAAACAAGCAAACTTGTGTTGGTAATTCCACTATGGAAGTAGAGTATGTAGCAGCCTCTAAGGCAGCTAAGGAGGCAGTCTAGCTCAGAAACTTTCTCAAAGACTGGCGGTTGTCCTGGTGATAGAACCACCACTTACAATTTATTATGACAATAGTGGTGCGATTGCAAATTCAAAGAAACCACAAAGACGTAAGAAGGCAAAATACATTGAGCGTAAATATCATTTGATTTGACACTTAGTGCAAAGAGGATATGTGGTTGTTACGAAGAATGCGTTAGAAAACTACCTGGCAGACCCTTTTACAAAAGCTTTACCATAGAAACCTTTTGAAAGGCATGTACAAAGATTGGGTGTTAGAGTTTTAGGTGCATGATAATGAGTGTAAGTGGAATATTGTTAGGATATATTATAAATCATACGTTTTGATATATATATATTTATTGAATGATTGCTTATTGATTTATTATTATGTAAATTGTTACATTAAATAGATCATTGTCATATATGTATCCTCATCTTATATAGTAGATGATTTAGTGTATAGAGTTTAAGCTTATAGACAAAATATTAAATCATCAATTCTTATAGGTTAAAGTTATAGTTCATAATCATAGAAAAATATTTGAACAAACCATCAGATTAATTATAGCACGAGATTATATATAATTTATCTTGATTATGAGAATGGTATAATTCTAACTTTTACTACTACTGAATTGTGTAAGTATTGAACAAGACCGAGTAGAGATAGTCATTTTAGACTGACTGATAAGAACATATTCTCTAAACTATTAAATGTACTTATATTCTCAATCTTGATATAACTATTATGATCTGTATATATTGTTTATCCTTTTGATTTATTAGAGGGTGAGATTTTAAGATGGGTCAATATTCCTGATAGATTGGATGATGATAATAATATATATTGGTGAAACAATAAGTTTGTTGATCAAATTCATGTCTCGGTATAGAGATTGATGATACCCCATTCATGAGAAGCTTATAAATTTCATGTGTAAACTCGGCCAATGAATATATAAATCCAACATATGAAATAAATTAAGCATTGCTCTAAAAAAATTAATCATTATATTAAATGTATCAGTAATTTAATTTATTAATTATTATCTATAATATTAATATGAAAAATTACATAAGTATTTATGAAAAATTTCAAAATAAAAATAGAGGAGTGAAACTACAAAATTTTAGTGGAACAATTTATAATTTATAATGGTAAGAATAATTCAAATTGGTATTTTGAATTATTTCCATAATAGGGAGCCTCACTAATAAATTTTGTGGTCCATACTATTCGCATATTTAGCTTACCTAATTACATTATATCTAGTATTGAAGCAAAATTAATAATCCATTTAAAATCTAGAAGAATGAGACACATACCACCTAATTATGATAAAATTAGATTTAGATATCCACCAAGATATTATAAATATGGTTTAAATGAATAAAGTACAACAATACAAAGAATTAAAACAATTTATTTCTGAAAAACGTAAAGAATTAAAAATAAGAATAGAAAGACTACATTATAATATATTTGCCGGAGTTAGTAAAAATTCAATAAATACACTAAAATATGAAATATCAAAATTAGAATCACAAATAGACAGTTTAGAATATATATACCAACATGAATTATTCACAATAAAATGAACAAATAAAAATTTATAATAGATGAAAAAATATATGAAAATCACGAAAGATCAAAAATAAAAATAGTATTTTCTAATCTAGGAAGAAGATATAAGAAAATAGGTGAACATTTATATCTAATGTTAGAAAAAGAAGAATTAAAATTAGAAGATAAATTAACAGCAATGGTAAGAATAGGAAAAAAAATGAAGAAATAGACAGAAAAAAGGAAATAGAAAAAATAAAACAACAAACTACGGAAGAAATACAAAAAATAGATGAAACTAAAAATAGTGGGATTGCTAAATTAGAAAAAGAACTACAAATGTTAAAAGATTTGTATGAACAAAGACAAAGGGAAAAAGAAGAAAAAGATAGAGAACAAAAATTACTAAACGAGATAAATCAATTTAAGGAAAAATTAGAAATAAATAATATAGATGTTGAAGAGACAGATAATTATGATTCAGAAAATAGTGAAACATATACAGAAATATTAACAAATACAAAAAATTTAGAAATCAATGAAAAACAACAAGTAATTAATAAGGAAAACTTGGAAAGTACCAACACAGAAATAAATACTCTTGATAAAAAAGATGAAAATATAATACCTAAAACAACAGAAATAAGAAAACCTATATATTATAAGAATAAGTTTAAAAAATATAATGAATATGACAAATGGACACCAAGACAAATAGTTAATAAAAATTATAACTTTTAAGACCTAGACTGTGTAATAGATACAGAAAAAACAATACAATTATGGATAGGATATATGACAAAACAATTATTAGATAATAATATAAATATAACAGATGCACCAGAATATATAGAAAGAACACTAATAGGATCAGTAAAACTATGGTTTTCAAATTTAACTGAAAATAGCAAGAAAGTATTAAGAGCTAATAAACCTATAGAAGGAACATCAATAACAAGAAAGTATTAAGAGCTAATAAACCTATAGAAGGAACATCATCAACAACAACTAAACTAACACCTATAGAATTATTGAAAAAATATGAAACAGCTATAAAAGATGAATTTGGTAGTATGACAACAATAGAAGAAGAACAAGATGAAGAAAAAGATACAAATAGAAATTTAATGTTAAAATTAACAATATGTAATATGTTCTATATAGATGAATATACCTGCGCATTTAAAGAATATTATTATAAAGGAGCATATAGTATAGAAGAAAGTAAAAAAATAAGAAAATTATATTTTAATAAATTACCCGAACCATTTAGTTCAAAGATAATAAAAAGTTGGGAAGAAGCAAAAATAGTAGATACCTTAGGAGCTAGAGTAAAATTTTTACAATAATGGTATAGAAATTTATGTGAAAAATATAGAGAAGAATTAAAAATGGAAAAAACATTAATAAGAAATTTAGCATATTGCAAAAATAAAATAGCACCCCAATTTGGATGTGAAGAAAGATATTATAAGAAGAAAAAAAGACATAAGAAATATAAAAAATCAAAATACAAATACAAGAAACCAAGAAAAAGATATTATGTAAAAAATTATAAATACAAAAAACCATATAGAAAGAAGAAATCTAGAAAAGAATGTACTTGTTATAATTGTGGAAAGTTAGGACATTTAGCTAGAGATTGTAAATTACCTAAAAATCCGAAAAATAAACAAATATCAGAAATAAAAATAGATAATACCGAATATATGCAGATAGATTATATAGATTATGAATTAGAAAGTGAGGATAGTATATATGAAATTTCAGAAAACGAAACAAATACTGAAATAGATAGTGAAATAGATGAATTAAATGACTGAATAAGACATAAAAATAATAACAAAGGAAGAATATTTAAATGATGAAGGACGGAACAAAAAATAATATTTGACAGTAATATATTTGATGAAATAAAAGGAAAAGAATTAGATTTAAGTGTAGAAAAAATATTTAAAATACCAACAATAAAAAATATTTTTACTAGGAAAAAAGACGAATATTATGTAGTATACCAAAAAGAACATGTAATAGACTATAGATATGCAAAAGGTAAAGCTAGTATACCACTAGTAACAAAAAGAATAATTAATAAAGAGATAAATGATATAAAAAGTAAAGGAGGTCCAATAAAATATGTACACCTTGGAGGTACAAAGATATTAATAAAAGCATGTTTTAGAGAAGGAATAGATACACCAATAGAATTATATTTAGCAGATGATAGCATTATAAAACCTATAGAAAAAAGCATAATAACTGTCGTAAAAAGAAATTTAATATATCAAAAATTCAAATTCATAATAAGTGCAAATTATTCAGTAGCGGTAACAGATAGGAATATAAATAAATCACTAGTATTATAGTGAAAAATATCAGGAATAGAATTAACTCTAGGAAGTAAAATATTTACAGCAAGATGCAAAAATTTATATGTATTAACAACAGAACATAAAATAACAGGAAAAAAAAATATTAACAAGACACGAATAGAAAGCCCATTTGAACAAATTGTCAAAACAATAGATTATAATGATTATAGCTATAGAGACATAGATATAGAAGAAAATTTAGAAATAGTAAATGATAGAATAAGTACAACAGAAAGAATAGCTGATGAAAAACCAGAATCATCAAACTCATCAATAAGAACAAGTTATGAAACAAATTCAATAAGTAATTTAAACCAATATTACATAACAGGAAAAATAAATGAAAAAGAATATCTAATACTCTTAAATACAGGACAAGAAGAAAATTATATAGCAAAATATCTAGTAAAAAATGAAGAAATAAAAACTGATAATGATATGTGGCCAGATCTGCCAAGAAGTTTAATAAATAGTAAAAATATAGCAGAAAAAGAAATAATAATAGGAGTTAGAAAAATAAAAATAGAATTTGAAGTAAAGAAAGAAATGCAAAAAGCAGATATAATATTAGGAATAAAATGGTTAGAACAAGTAAAACCATATAATATAGAACATACACAATTAACCTTAACATATAACAATGAAAAATTATTCTTAAGAAGAGCCTTAACATAAAATGAATATATATGTATTAATGAAGATAGTAGTAGAAGCATATTACAGTAGATATTATACGCCTATGATAGATACAGGAGCAGAAGCTAATTTATGTAGATATAATTGCTTACCAGAAAGTAAATGAGATAAATTAAAAATACCAATAATAGTTAAAGGATTTAATAACGAAGGAAGCTTAATTACTTATAAAGCTAGGAATGTAAAAGTACAAATATGGGATAAAATATTAACAATAGAAGAAATTTCTAATTATGAACTAACGTCAAAAGATATACTTTTAGGAATGCCATTTTTAGATAAATTATACCCACATATAACAACTAGAAACGACTGGTGGTTTACAACACCATGTAAACAAAAAGTAAGAGCAAAAAGAGTTAATAATAAAATAAGAAAGAAAACTGATTGGATAAAAGGAAGTGAAAAAATTACACAAAAATTAGAAAATATAAAAAACACTGAAGATACAATAGAACTAGTAGTATTTTCGATAAATAAAACAGAAATAACTATATTTTCAATAAATAAGATAGAAATAATTAAGAAAAAATCAGAACAATTATATAGTGAAGATTCATTAAAAGGATGGGAAAAACATAAAACTACTATAAAAATTGAGTTAATAGATAAAAATAGTATAATAACCCAAAAACCATTAACATATAATTTTGACAATTTAATAGAATTTAAAATGCATATAGATGAATTATTAGAAAAACAATATATACAAAAAAGTAATAGTAAGCATAATAGTCCAGCATTTATAGTAAATAAACATAGTGAACAAAAAAGAGGAAAAAGTAGGATGGTTATTGATTATAGAAATTTAAATGCAAAAACTATAACATTTAATTATCCAATACCAAATAAGATATTAAAAATAAGACAAATACAAGGATATAATTATTTTAGCAAATTCAATTGTAAATCAGGATTTTACCATCTAAAGTTAGAAGAAGAATCTAAAGAATTAACCGTATTGACGGTACCACAAGGATTTTTTGAATGGAACGTATTACCATTTGGATATAAAAATGCACCAGGTAGATATCAACATTTTATGGATAATTATTTTAAACAATTATCTAATTGTATAGTATACATTGATGATATATTATTATATACAAAAACTAAAGAAGAACATTTATAATTATTGGAACAGTTTACAGATATAATAGAAAAATCGGGAATAAGTCAAAGCGAAAAGAAAGCTGAAATTATGAAAAATCAGATAGAATTTTTAGGAATACAAATAGATAAAAGTGGGGTAAAAATGCAACAACATATAGTACCAAAAATAATAAATTCAAAAGAAGAATTAGATATAAAAAAGAAATGACAATCATTTATAGGATTAGTAAACCAAGTAAGAGAATATATTCCAAAATTAGCAGAAACTTTAAAACCATTACAGAAAAAAATTAAAAAAGGATATAGAATATGAAGAAGATAAAAAACAAGTTCAAAAAATAAAATTACTTTGTAAAGAATTACCAAAATTACAATTTCCAGATGAAAATAGAAAATTTATATATATAGTAGAAGTCGATGCTAGTGAATATAGTTATGGAGGAGTACTTAAATAATGATATGAAGCAGAAAAAATAGAATACCATTGTAGATACTACTCAAGTACGTTCAATGAGATAAAAATAAAATGGGAAATAAATAGGAAAGAATTATGTTCATTATATAAATGTTTGTTAGCATTTGAAGCATATATTGTATATAACAAATTTATTGTACGAATAGATAATACACAGGTACGCTGGTGGCTAACAAAGAAAATACAAAATTCAGTTACAACGAAAGAAATTCGGAGACTAGTCTTGAATATATTGAATTTCACATTTATAATAGAAGTGATCAGTACTAACAAAAATGTTATTGCAAATTACATATCAAGACAAAGCTACACAGACTCAACAGCCTAACTATGCTTTCATTGAAAGTAGACAGTATGGGTACTGAGATAGAAAAGCTAAAGACTAATGAAGATAAACTGAAGTCTATAGTCATAAATCAGCTAACTCAGCAGTGTGCAGAGCTATGTCGATCGGAAGACAATAAAATTTCAGAGCTAGAAGGAGACGTTGGGACACTCCATAAAACCCATAACATTTATCAATCTACTTCTGCAGGTACAAGCAAAGGAGTTAGTCGACCAAGATATCAAAACATGAACATGAATAAAATATTTGAAAAACCATTTACACCAAAAACACAAAAAGACCATTTATTCATACCCCCACAAATTACCACATACCGAGATAGCCTAAACCAAGACAAAAAAGTTTATAATTATACAACCCAGAAATATATAGAAAACATCTATAGAGTACAAACTTTTCTAAACTATAACCCCAGAGCTACAAACATTAAAGAACCAAACACCAACTATATAACCCAAAAATTACAATGATATAACAAGCTAATCGCACTACCCAAAACTAACCCAAGCCTAGTAAAAACTTGTTTTGACTATGGACTACTAAACACCATATACACCCAAGACGGAGAAGAATTAACAACTATGAAAGAATTACACAAGATATTCACCACCTACAAAAGAATAACAAAAGGCAATCTATTTTATATAAAATGTTATACTGCACCCGCAGAGATACTATATGATGAAATAAAATCAGTTATACAAGCTGTAAAGATAGGACTAACCAGGGATATGATCATACCAGAAGATATTACTCAGCAACCGGAGATACCCAAAATTGAGATACCAGATTTCTACGCAAATAAAAGACTTATTAGACTAGCTACGATTATCCAAGAACTAGCAAATAATTATACTAATGGTAACCCAATATGGAGCTATTATTCGAGAGATCATCAAATGATTTACTCAAATTCAAAAGAGCTACGACAAGTAGATATGGAAGATGTCAGACAATGGATAATGACATTACTAAACCCAGAAAAAATAATTTACCGCAAGAGCAATCAAAAAAGGATTTATTTCAGACGGACTACTAACAAGATATTGTAAAATAATTGGACATAAATATCCAGATCACCAATGTTCAAGATGCAATGGAGAAGATAATATTATTCCAAAAGTACATCTAGAATAAAAATCAAGAAGACAAAATGTCAGTTGGAAGATAAGATAAGGAGCAATAATGGAGATATAGCAGATACGACAAAATCAACGGAGACAAGATATTTATTGTATAGATTTTTCTTTACGTAAAAGTCTTTTAATTATTATAAGTTACTATTCTTATATAGACTTTTTAGGCTTATTTAAGGCTATGTAGACTTTTTAGGTAGCCTAGGTGATAGCCTTTATGACTTTTAAGCTTTTTTGTTTTTTAGCTTTTGTTTAAAAAAAAAATGTGTAGGATTGTAAAATTTGTAAAGTTCTTTCTTTCATTCTATAAATAAAGAGAACTGAAGGCATTGCAAAGCAAACCTTCTCACGTTAAAGCAAATACTCTCTCCATTTCATAACAAATATTTTACCCAGTTAATTAAAAAATATATATACTTCAATGGAAAAAGCTACAGAGGAACAAACTTCTGAAATATCAAAGCTATCCGAACAGGTATATTTATTTACGATTATGAATAGCTAAATTCATAGTTCCCTACAAAAATCATGATATGATAAAATAAATTCATATTAGTTACTTTATAGTATAATTATTCGAAGAATAATATGTTAAGAAGTTTATTAGCAAAGTGGAAACGGAGAAAAATCCCTAAGAACTATGTCATCCTAAAGGTGAAACCAATGAGGCAAGAAGCCGTGGAGGGGAGTAACCAGAGTAGAGGCACTGTTTAAGGGAAAAAGTATTCAAATTACCATGCTAATAGTGACCAAAGAACATATTATTTAAGAATAATCTAGTATATAGTAATCTAAGATGACCATATTTTTTTATGTACATGGTTGAAGGGAATATTTTGAAAAAAATAATTTTATGAAAATGAATGATAATTTATCTGATGTGATAGTAGATAAATTTAAAATACTTATTTTGTATGCACTTAGAGATATAAAAGTAGCAGATATAAGAAAAATCATATTAGAAAAAGCATTTGGTGAATATTACATGACTAGAGTAAATTATATACCATGCCTACCTAACTACTCTTATAAATACTTATCATGATAAATTACATAAAATTTTTTGAAAAAGATATGCAAAATATACCGTTACTAGAAAAACGGATGAAAACAAATATAGACAAATACATGGAAAATTAAAATAAAAAATATATAAAATCTCTTAATAAAAATATGCAAAAACTACTAAGGCTAAAACAAACAACTATAAAATATCAATTTTAAAAGATAGATCATTTAGACTATCTTAAGGTTTTAATCTTATATATACTTAAAGATATAGAAATTATAGATATTAAGAAAATAATATTAGAAAAAGTAATAGACTATGAAATTGAAACCATAAATTGGCTAGAACAGTTATACGAAGAAATTTACCCAGAAGGATATTATTCAGATTAAGGATGTTAGAATATATTAGAAAAACTAGAGAAAATCAAGATAATTTAAATAATGAAATTAATTATAGAAACCGAATTAGAAAAATAATGGAAAATCTAAAAGAAAAATTAATATGGATAGAAGAAACATTAGAAAATTTAGAAAAAAGTACATGTGATAGTTTATATAATTTAAAAACTCACTACAAGAAGAACAACACAAAATAATAAATAACATAGAAAATCAAGAATTAGATATACATTACAGTACAGTTAGGATAAATTATTATACAGAAATTTGTAACTCTGCAGTTACTACAGGATAAAAATAGACCAAACAAACTATTTTCTATAGGAAAAGGAGAAGTCACTGCCTTTTCCTTGTTTAAGTAGAAACATGCATGTGTTTTTCTTTCCTCATTGAAATGGGATAGTATCTCTATAGATAAGGATTCTCCTAGCCTAAGAATTTAGTTTTCTATTCAGTACTTGTTATTTGTCCACCCAAGTATTGAGAGAGTTCGACTGTGAAATTGGGATCACTGTAGAAGACTATTGGTTTGGAGACGAATTCGCTTCAAGATATCTGCTCACGCTTCAAGATGTATTCCTCATTAATTTTAAGCAGCCTTTACGTGAACTATGTATTTATGTTGGTTGTCTATAATTCATGTAAGTAGTATGATTCTAGTATACTTCCGTTGTGTATGTGTAGCAGGTTTTCACAATAATTGTATAAGTAATTTCTTTCACCTTTTGAACTACCTATTAAGTGAATGATAAAGTCATGTTTCTATTTTCGCCTCTCTAAAGTCCAATCTAGTGGAGTTTGGATTTAAGGCCGTATGCTTTATTTTAGATATTTTAAAATTTTGATAGAAATTTATAAGTGAAGAATATAAATGGAGAATTTTTAATTTTCTTTTATAGCCAATGCTCCATTTTTTGTACTCATTGATCCTACTAGGGGCTACTCGACTAGTGACACATGAGGACTAACCAACCTATAGATAGCTATGACATTTTCTCTTGCTCGAAACCTGCCTTGTCCCGCTGCCATCCCAAATTCCCAATCTATAAAGTAGGGGACTCAAGTTTAAAATGGACTAACATTTTATTTTATAGAGAATAACTCCTTCATCATCTTTTATTGTTGACTTATAAGTACTCGCTCCGACCAAAAATATTTGTTCATTATTAACGTTATACTTACACAATTTTAGAAATAATAAATAACAAGAATGATTTTATTTTATCACCCTTTGAATATTATAAATTTAATACATGTTGGTTAATGAATTGTCAAGGGTAAAGTGGGGTATAAATGAATAAATTATGCATTAATTTTTCAAACTGGATAAATATTATTGGAAATATTTTTAGGAGAAGTCTCAGTCAACATGAAAGTGCAAAAAGTTACTCCCTCCGTTTCACAATAAGTGAATTGTTGGAGCAATTTTAGTGTTTCAAAATAAGTGAATGGTTCACAATTCAAGGTAAATGTTGAAATTTTTTTCCAAATTTACCCTCCATTAAATGTACATTGGGAGTGATGTATCATGTGTCTTTACTTTTTGAAGAGGGCGAAAATGAAAAAACATGATAAATTTATGTCTTTATTTTTTTTTCTTAACATGTGTGCCAAAATCCAACAATTAACTTATTGTGGAACGGAGGGAGTAAATGAATTATCCACAACAAATTGCTCCCTTCGTTTAAAAAAGAATGACCTAATTTGACTTGACACAAAGTTTAAGAAAATAAAGAATACTTTTGAATCTTGTGGCCTTAAATTAAAGTTGTGTCAAATGTACTAAAATGTCATTAATCTTGTGGTCCTAAATATGTCATATAGAAAGTAGAAATTAAAGTATTGCAACAAAAAAAAAAAGGAGGCATTTTTTTTTAAACGAATTAAAAAGGAAAGTAGATCATTCTTTTTTAAAATGAAATAAAAAGAAAAGTAGGTCATTCTTTTTTAAACGGAGGAAGTAAGAAATTTGGTTTTCATCTATAAAAGGAAAAGAATTCAAGAATGAAAACTCACCATGCATGCATAAATTTCATCAACTTAGAAAAGTAAATTAAAAAATAGAGAAACCTATGGCAGAAGTGAAGTTGCTTGGCTTTCCACTGAGCCCTTTTAGTCATAGAGTTGAGTGGGCTCTGAAAGTTAAGGGTGTTGAATATCAATTTGTAAAAGAAGATCTACAGAACAAGAGCCCTCTACTTCTTGAATCCAACCCGATTCACAAGAAAATCCCAATTCTCATACACAAAGGAAAGCCCATTTGTGAGTCAATGCTAATTACTGAATACATTGATGATACATTTGAAGGCCCTTACATCTTGCCTAATGACCCTTTTGATCGAGCTATTGCTCGTTGTTGGGCTAAGTTCCTTGATGATACGGTAAATTCGTTTGAATTTATGTTATATATACTTCACTAAAGTTTTTTTTCCCATGTAATTTAACATGTTACATCAATTGTATTATTTTTCAAAAACTTTCATTACATCGGGATAGGGGATAAGGAGTAATAAAACTCTACTAGATTAATTATAAAAGCTTTGATGGTTTATAGCTGATTAATTACTGTTTTTATAGATTTAAAAATTAGTGTTTATCATAAAAATTTATGACTCGCATCATTTCAATTTGTTTTATTTATTTATTTTAATCTGTTTCAAATAATATATCTCTTTCCCTTTTTTTTTTTTCAACTCATTCGTTCTAATTGTTCACATGACTATTTAATATCAGAAGATTAAACAACCTTTTGTACATTCCATATATTTTTAGTTTAGAATTGCAAGATTTGAAAGTCGTATTTAATTTTAAACTCCGTATGCGAGAGTCAAAATCAGACAGACCAAATTGAGAACACTTTACTTATTAGGGATATGATTGTGAAAATATCATTTACATCATCGATGCATAAAACTTAAAACTCCATTCAGTTTCACGTAATATGTTCCTTTAAATTTTGAAACTTCAATGTTTTTGAGTTATTTTGCAATGCATACCAGTATTGGCCAAAGTTCTGTTTAGCAAAGGAGAGGAGGCAGAAAAATCCAAAGAGGAATTTTCTGAGCTGTTGAAGATTCTTCATAATGAGCTTAAGGACAAGTTGTTCTTTGTAGGAAACGAATTTGGATTTGCTGATATTGCGGCTAATTTTATGGCTTTTTGGTTAGGAATTCTTGAAGAAGCTGTTGGAGTTGTTGTTACAAGTGAAAAATTTCCCAATAATATTTGCTTGGAGAGATAATTACATTAACTGCAGCCAAGTCAAGGAACATTTACCTTCAAGAAATGAGTTGCTTGCCTATTTCGAATCTCGTTTTCAAGCTGCAGCTGCAGGTGCTCCCAAATAAACATTTAATTGTGAAATATGAAGATTGGTTGTGGCAATAAAACTACCTGGTGTGGTTAGTATCTTATGTTTCTATATTTTGCTGGTTTGTCAGTAATTGTATGAGAGTGTAATTTGTTTCATCTATAAAATTACCTAGTAGTAAATTATGAGTCATGTTTTTATCTTCACCTCTTCAAAGTTCTTACTGGTGGAATTTGGAAACAAAAGATGGTTGTTTTCTTTTTGTATCTCACTCGATGTTTGGTAATTACATGGAGGTGTAAGAGGTCTGGACTAATCTGGATTTGCATATGAACCATTAAAATTGAGTATTTCCCACCAATGGATTTTCCATACCCAAACTTGGATCCGAGATGTGTTGCTGAGGATGAAAGGATCCAATCCTTAAAGGTGAATCCAAGATTTTAACGTTGGGAATTTCTATAACAATCTCATATTAATATAGAATAATAATCGAACAAACGGACTGAGTTCCTAGCTAAATATTCTAATACATATAATAAATTCTTAATACAAATATATGGTTGTTTACCCCTGATCGCAATTTAAGGTAGCAATTGAATTTGTTCAATGGTTGAAGGACAAGCAGATTAAGAAGACCAATCAATGTGTTAATTAATGAGCTAAAAAAAATTTGCCAATACACTGTAAATATAACCTACCAACAAAAATGAATACACCTGAAGAGCACCTAATCGCTTGGACACCTTCTAGAAAGTGTGCCAAGCTGACTAGGCCTCGGGGAAGCTGAAGAACATAGTCTATCTATGAACCAAGTACACTTTCTAGCTAAATTGGATCCTCCATGCATATTAACTTTCTCGATGACTATCGATTGTATTTGTTGCAAAACAAAATTGATATTTACACCATGTCCTCTAAAATTTTCCCTTCTTAACTTTGCCAGATATGATATAACAAGGCACCATAGCTAGCTGCTATTGTATCTCTCCTTAAATTGATATTATTAGAAAGTTACACAGTTTCTTTCTAGACAAGTGCATGCAAATATACAACACTAGAGTAAAATACAGAATCGAACTTAAAAATTCCAAATCATGCTGAACTAATTTGATGTACTAATGATATAATATATTTTAAAACTGAAAATGAAATTATCGAACTGAAATTTCAAATATTGTGTCATATCCAAAACTCAAGAGAAAGCAAAAGAATTAGAAATCCCAAACTGGCCCAACTTCGTTTATCCATTATCCAGGAAAAAATTTCCTTTTGGAAGATCTACTTTCGTTGCGACGGCACCACCATATTTAAAATACTTCACTACTCTCTCTACATTATTTTTCACTCTATTTTGTTGTGTCTCACAAATGAATTGTTGTACTCCATTTTTATAGAGAAAAATATGTCCTTGCGTGTATCATCAATGACATCATAGAAAGACAATGTTTCAAAGTGTTTACTGTGAATACATTTAATGGCCTACTTTACCAACTACCCAATCTTGAACTTTTGATATTTTATCTTGATATTTTTTCCACCATTGTAGCCAATGAAGACATTTAAGACATGGGATGGACCCCACAAATCTTCCATACCAGTCCTATGCATCTGAAGGAGATATCTCCGGCTTCTCAAGGAGAACTCATGCCGACAAGTTATTTGTACCATTTCAACTTGTCTTTTGGCACCACCTTTGTCAGCATATCTACAGGATGTTTAGTCGTGTGAATATTCTTCATATGGAACGATTCGTTCTCTACTTGTTCACGAATCCAATGGTACCTCACATTAATGTATTTTGTTCTTGCATAGTATATGTAGTTCTTACTCAATTCTATTATAATTTGACTGTCACAATAGACAAGGTACACTATTTGCTGAAATTCAAGTTCTTGAAGGAACCGTTTGAGTCATATCATTTTCTTGCCAGCTTCAGTAGCCGCAATATACTCAGCTTCAGTTGTAGATAGTGCAACACACTTCTGCAACTTTGACTGCCATGATATAGCCCCCCATAAAATTTTAAATAAAAATTCAGTAGTAGATTTTCAGCTATCAAGATCATCTGTCATATCAACATCTGTATAGCCCTTCAAGATTGGATCTGATTCCCTAAGACACAAACAATCACCTAATTTTCCTCTTAGGTACCTCAATATCCATTTGACTGCTTCCCAGTGCTTCTATCTTGGATTTTCAAGTATCATACTGACAACACCAATTGCGTGAACAATATCAGGTCTCTTACACATCATTTTATTCATTAAACTTTCGACAACGAAGGAATATAAAACCATAGCGATGCTCTCTTTATCCTTCTCCGCTATAGGATATATTTTCTTGCTCGACTTTATATGACCAGTAATGGGTGTGTTAACAATCTTAGCATTCCAGTACACATTCAATGTACTTTTCTTGTGACAAGTAAAGCTTCTTTTATCTTTGAGATGAGTAATCCTCATATCCAAAATCTACTTAGCATGAACCAAGTCTTTCATAGCAAAAGACTTGCATAATTGTTTCTTTATCTCGACAAGCCTGGAAGCATTCTTTCTCACAATTAACATATCATCCACATATAGTAAGAGGATGATAACATTATCATCGAAAAAACCACAGCGATCTGAAGAAGTCTTCATGTAGCCTTTATCCTATGACAGATTCAAACTTTTTATACTACTGTCTAGGAGCTTGCTTTAAACCATAGAGACTCTTTTTAAGTTTGCGCACATAATTTTCTTTACCTCTTTTATTTAAACCCTTAGGTTGTTTTATATAGATCTCCTTTTCGGGGTCACTATAAAGAAAAGTTGTCTTCACATCCATCTTCTCAATCTCTAGATCAAGACTAGTAGCCAAACCAAGAACTATATAGAAGAAAATATTTTGTCAAATTCAATATCCTTTATTTGATCAAACCCCTCGCAAACCAATCTGGTTTTGTATATGGGCTACAAGTTGTGTTCTTCAAATTTTACTTTGAACACCCACTTATTCTTCAAATCTCTCATGACATTAGGCAATTTCACCAACTCATAAGTGTGATTCTCATGCAGAGATTTCATCTCATCTTTTATGGCTTCAATCTATTGATCCTTATGCTCATCTTCCATGAACTTCTCATAACATATCGATTTTACTCCATCAATAACACATACTCATTAGGAAAATAATGAGAGAAGGAATATACTAACTTGCTGATCTTCTAAGTAGAACATATGACTTGTGCACAACTTTTTGAATAAGAGCATCGTCAATAACAACATAGTTGTAATTATCAATATCAATATGTTGATTTAAAATATGGTTTTGGTCATCTTTGTAAGTATCAAGTCCACTAACATTATGCACACTTGTATGAGGAACTTGATCAAGATTAACCATACTATTAGAACTTAAAGATTCTAGCTTCTCTACTTTGTCAATATCTTTAATTGTTTGATTCTCCATGAAGATAACATCATAATTTTTTAAAATATTCTTCCTAACTGAATATTAGAGCCTGTAACTAAACTCACCTCAAAAGAAGTTCAACAACTTTACTTCTAAAAGCAAACACCTGGTTCTTTCTATTAAGACATTGTTCATCTTCTCTATCAAGCCATTAAGCCGAGGCATCTTACAAGGAGTCTTTTGGTGTCTTATACCTTGTTGGATAGAGTATTCGTCAAGCGGTCCATAATATTTACAACTGTTATCAGTACAAATACATTTCAGCTTCTTCCTTGTTTCTCTTTCAACAAAAGCCTAGAACTGCTAAGAGACACCTGGTCTTTGCTCTTCAATATATAGACCCAAAGGTTTTGCACAATCGTCAATAAAAGTAACAAAGTAAGTCCATCACCCAAAGTCCTTGTCTTTATTGGACCACAAAAATCTGAATGCACCAACTCAAGCAATTATGTCTTTCTTGAAAGAGGATGAGACTTGAAAGAATCTCTATTTTATTTTTCAGTCAAAAAGTACTCACATTTTTCTAATTTATCACTTTTAAAATCTGATAGTAATTTATTTTTATTCATAACAATAAGTCCTCTCTCACTAATGTGGCTAAGACTCTTATGTCATAATATTGAAGAGCTAGCCCTTCCAACTGCATTCACTATATTAGCACAAGTAGAAGACGTAGTCCAATATAAACCACGAGGCTTGTCTTCACGAGCCAGAACCAAAGAACCATTAATGAGTTTTCTTTTTTTCACCACCATTGATGTTAAAATATCCCTCATCATCCATCACACCAATAGAAATCAAGTGCAAACGAACATCAGATACATGATTTACACTGTTTAAAACTAGTTTACATCCAATACTAGTTTCTAAATAAGTTGTACCACTGCCAGCTATCTTAGATATTGTCTCATTATCCATACTCAAAGTTCTAAAGTAACCTGGAGTATAAGATAAGAAAAAAATCCTTCCTTGATGTCACGTGAGATGCGTCACCAAAATTCACACTTCAACCTGACTCATCATGAAAAATATTTAATAGATTTTTATCAAGGGCAGTAACAAGATCTTCGATGGTGATGGTGGATATGAAATGTTTATTTTCATCTTCTTTCTTTTTCTCCTTGTCTCAGTTCTCTATCTTGAACTTTCAAAAAAAATTCTGTGTACTCACCACAATGATAACACTCAATACCTTAAGTTTGCCTCTAAATTTGCTTTTATAATGTTCACTATTTTGAGAACAATGATTCCTACTTCTTCCCCTAGTGTCAGTCAACAAGACATCATATGATGATCAAGACATCGGACAAAGAGGAACCTTGAGATTTTTGTCTCATGTCTTTATTAAGAAGGTTGATCTTGACAAAATTCATAGAGATCACGCCATCAAGAGTAGAATTTGACAATGAAGTTCTAAATGATTTTCAAGAGTTTGGTAGGGAACTAAGTAGAAGAAAGACTTGAATTTCTACATCAAATTTAATGCCCACAACAAATAACTGGCTCATGATCCCTTGAAAGTTAGTTAGGTAATCTATCATCGAAGAAACACCATGGTATTTAAATCCTACCATTTATTTTATCATGAACATCTTATTATTTTTAGTCTTTCAAGAATAAAACTTTTAAGATGCTCCTATAGGGACCAAGAATATGTCTCTCCAAAAATATGGTTCAACACGTTGTCGTCAACCTACTGCCTAGGTTCCACTCTTTATTGATTTTATTTTTAGGTTTCATGGTGTCAAGGACTGGTAGATGAAAATTCTTGGAGTAGAGCAAATCTTTCATTTTTTACATTCTAAATAACATAATTAACGTCATTCAAAGTAACCATTTTACTTGTGTTGTCTTCCATTATTTATCAAAAAATATATATATTGCAAATTGTAGGCTTCGATATTAATTTTTGGGGCAAAGGCAGAATAACAACAAAAGTATTTATAGAAAAATAATGAGAAAAAATAAAAAAAATAATGATATCAAGAATTTTACATGATAATTCATTTAAATAAGAGAAAAACCATGGAAGAAGAGGAGTAATTATGTAATACCCCATACTTTTTCTAGCTTAGTTTAGCTCCTAAAATGTCAAGGGTCAACTTCAAAAATGAATGACTCTAGATACATGTAGAATTTTCAAGCTGTAGACCCACCAATCTGGAGATAATTGAATTAGCTTTCCAACGATACCAATTTCGCCTTAATCTGATACTCGATTGAGAAGTTATGGCGATTTTAGTAAAAATGTAGGGCATTTTGATGGGCACTGCGTTGCAGTGAAGGACAAAATTGCAATTGTCCGATTCTAGTGAAGCTCCATGATTGCCCTGCGTCACAGTGAAGTTTCAGTTTTCATTCGTCCCTTTCCAGTAACTCACCTCGATTAGCCTATATCACACCAAAATTCTCAATTGGACAGTCACCACATCGCAGTGGAGTGCAAAATGGCACTCATCCTTTTTCAGTGATGCAATGCATTTTACTGTATCGTGCCAGAGGCCAAAATGGCAATTTTCTCTTTTCCAGTAAGCCACCGTGATAGCATCTCGTCGCGGAGGGTGGCAAAGTCGGGATTTTTAGTTTCGAGTAAAATTTTAAAATGGCAATTTAGTCTTTTCCCAATCCCCCAAATCGTGTAAAACACAAAATTAATCCTATTCTAACCATTATATGCATATTTTCATCAAAATTACTCTCCAATGAAATCCTAGAACTCAAATCTTTCTCTTTAAGAAATCCAAATTTCACCATTCTTTTTTCAAGATAGCTCAAAATTAAATATTTCCAATTCAAGAACTTCAAGAATCTATCTTCAAGAGCACAAATAGGAATTCAAGTTCAAGTTTCTTTATCTGATCATCAATTAAGGTATGTGAGATTTTTCAACAAGGATAATCCTTTCATCCTTGTTTCCAAAATTAGTTTTTGAAGTAAATTTTATATGAATTTATATGAGTTTTGAATTAGCGTTTATACCTAATAGTTCTATTTATGAGATTATGAGATTTCAAGTGAATTAGATGTTGAATTGTATGTCTACTTTCATATTTTCATGCGTATTGTAGAAATTTCCAGATGTAGATTTAAATTATCAATATTTTCATTACTTAGCATGAGTTTTATGATTTTGATATTAAATTGATGCATGGTTTACTAGCCCTAGCTTGGATGTTGTTATTTTAAGAAGATTGTGCTTTTAAGCATCCCATGACTTTCTATATTCAAGTTTTGAACAAAGATTTGATCTTTTGATCTCAGCTTAGATATGGAATCCACTTTACAAATTTAGCTACAAATTACAATAAACAGATTTACAAGAGGTTTTCATTGTAAACCCTTATATTAGTTTTTAAAAGAGAATTTCCTACAGAATGAGCATACGGATTAAAGGGAGTAGTATTTAGCACCGCGTTGGGTATGTTTACATGCCCAGAACTACGAGCAAATGTAAGTACAAATTATCAAATTATTCCTATTTCTATATAGATGACAGATACAGATGCGATCACTTAGATTAGGTTATACTCCTTGGCAAGAGTATGACACCTCTTCCCAACCTGAGGTTTTCCCATAAGAGAACTAGATGTTGGACACTATGATAGCTCAAATAGTGTATGTCGGTTAGAAGAAACCCTCTAATAGGAAAGACTGCAGAATAATCATAACAGAACAACTTTTAGAAACTAAGTGTAAAGGCTCACAATTTTATTCAGATATTGTTTTATATAAGTCATTAGCTACTAGATTTTAGATAAAAAAAAGTGAGTCCTTTCTACACTTAGACAACACGATTTAAAGTAGAGTACAAGTACAACTTTTAGAAATAAAATATTATGACTCACTAGATATATGCAGTATGTTTTGATATCCATGAATTATGATTTTCCATTTTCAGATATTCTAGCTTATATGAGTCATTTACATATAGCTTGCATGATTTTACAAATTTATAGTACTATTAAGTTATTGATTTACTTGTGCATTCACCCCTATATACTCAGTACAATCTAGAAGTACTGATCCACATATACGTTTATGTACTACATTGTCTCATTATGTAGGTTCAGGTGCTCAATTTTAGCAGCGTGAGTGATTTCGAGCATCTCCATCTACATTCCAACAGTTGGTAAGTCCTCATATTTTGGGGACTTAGTCTCTCAGTTTTTCAGCTTATTAGTATAGATGATTAACTATTTTCAGACAGTTCGAGTCATCTGGGGGTTTGTCCCAGTGATTCTCTAGCATTAGTAGTAGAGGCTTGTCAGACTGCTAGATACAATTCAGATTTTCAGTATTGATTGATCAGACTCTTGAGTCTAGTATTTTTCAGATATTATATTCATATAATTTCAGTTAGCTCTGACAGAATTCTGTATCTTAGTTTTGATTATATATCTTTATTTCCTATATTCTGAGCTTCAGATTTAGTAGAAGACTTATAGGGTTTGCTTAAGGATACTCTTAGTCTTGAGCACCATATGACGTATCGAAACCCATTTTCGGGGCGTTACAAATTGATATTACTATAGTAAGAAAGTTTACACTGTAGCCACAAGTATAATACTCAAAGTGGATACCACACACTCAAAAGAAATAACCCTCTTTCAACTTCCCCCTTTCTAAAATATCGTTCACTCTAATTTTTCTTTCATAGATTATTTTTTATCACAGTCTGTGGAATACCTCACTACTCCCTCTATATTATTTTTCTCTTTGTTTTAATTTGTCTCACAAATAAATGGTTATACTCCATTTATAGGAAAAACATGTCCTTGCATGTATCGTCAATGACCTCATAGAAAGACAACGTTTCAAATTGTTCACAGTGAACACGTTTAATGGTCTGTTTTACCAACTATCAAATATGAACTTTTGATATTTTATATTGACATTTTTGCACCCTTGCAGGCAATGAAAACATTTGTGACATATGATGGACCCCACAATGGCTTTATCGGCTTCAAGTAGCAAAAATTATCGTTGTCGTAGAGTTATTTTGTGTTAGGGTTTTTGCCCTGATTTGCTTACCAAATTTGAGTTTCATTTTTTTACAAGGCAAATCAAAGCAGTACTACAAATACTTTTATTTTTCTCGAAAATCTAATTTTTTTTTATCTTTGGCTAACCTCTTTCTTGGAGAAAGGCTTTGTACCTCTATAAATTGAAGATCTCTCTTCTCATAGCATAACAACATCCACAATGTAGTCATTTTAAAGAGTCTTATTTAGGGAGTGCTTTTCACCTAATAGATTTTATGCTTTTCAATTTAGTTTTTAATATGTAGGTTAATTGGCCAGACTATATCAATAATATTATGTTTTAGTATAATTTTATTTTTCATCTGATTTATCGCTTAATCAGAGTCTATGGTTCAGATTGAGGATAGGTTCAGATGAAAGTTGCAACCATATTTTGTCAAAGATAGCAAAAATAGTCAAAATAAAGAAACTACATGTGGAGAGAATTATCAATCATATTTTTTATAATTCTGCTGCTACATTTTTTTTTAAATATATCATTTTTAACCTTGCAAAGAGCTTCAATATTTATAACCCGAAGGGCTCATATATTTTTTAACCCAAAAATCTTTATTTTTAAGCATGTCAAGCAATAGTGATGAAGATTATGTGAAGAACAAAGATCAGGTATATGAAGAAGATAGATCAAGTTATTTCAAGAAAATCAAGGCAAAAGAAGAGATTAATTAGGATTTTTACCCTAATTTTTGAACCAAATTTGAGTTTTACTTTTTTGGAAGGAAAGTAAAAGTAATGTCATAATTACTTTTACTTGTGTTGAAAGAAAAATATAATTAGTTGTCATATTTGACTAACCTCTATCTTGGAGAAAAATTTTTGTAGCTCTATAAATTGATGATCCCTCTTCCCACCCCATAACACAATAGCATCCACAATCTTGTCGTTTAAGAGTCTTATTTGGGGGGAGATTTTTTCCCTAATTATTTTTATGTTTTCATATGTAAGAAAATTGGCAAAACATATTGTTGGTGTAATAAACTACAAATTACAAAATTACAGTTGAAAATACAAAAATAAAAAAAATTAAGAAAATGAGATAATCTTCTTCTTGGCTTAGGCACAGATATCCCGCTCCCTTTAAGGAGATTCAAGCCTACTGCAGCATAATCCACACCGATCCAATAGTATATCTCTTGACGTGTTCCCTCCAGGATACAACAACCCATCAACAATGTACAACTCAAGGAACTCTGAATTAGTTGAAGAGCTCAAAGCTCCGCTACAAAAACACCTTCCTTTAACATATTAAAACTCTCTTGGCATAGTGAATATAGTTAAAAACTTATAATAGTTTCTTTGTCTCTAGTTTCTTTGTCTCAATTCTGTCCTTCACTAATATAATTAATCTCTTTTGTCTAATGAATATAGTTGGAGACTTAAAATATTTTTTTTGTCTCAACTCTCTCTTTCACTACTATATTTGTTCTTATAATCTTTTTTCTTATCTCTCACTATATACTACAACTCATCTTTTTTTCTTTTTTTCTACAGACAAGAAAAACAAGACAACCTTTATATAGGTGTATATTTTCTCTATTTAGTAAATGAAGGAGTAGTGGGATATTAAGTGAGGAAAATGAATGCTTAGTTGTTACATAAGTTACATGACATAAAGAGGTAGAATAATGAGTGAGATGTTGCAAGAACTAATGGTCCTTCATGTTACAAGAATGTAGATGGTCAAGTTCATCCAACAATCGACTAATTAAAGGCTACATTTTACCATAAACTAATATGAGTAATGACACATAAGACCACCATGAATTTAAACGTTCAGCACAAATTAGAAATGATAGAATTATGCACTTTAATATTTTAGTTTAATATTAAAATGCACCAACACATATCAATAATATGTTTGTAGTATATTTTTTAGTCGTTTGAATTATCACATCTATGATTTATAAATTAATAGTTTTTCATGACACCCTACCAATTTTGAACCCAACAGTTTAAGAGCTCAAAAAACTACCTCGTTCAAATTCTCTCTTTTGCCAACAAATGAGCACTCCAAACTTTAATTCTCTCTAAAAGGTGGAAGTATCTTTGTACTTCACTTATAAACACAAATTTAATTTTTGGAATGGAATAGCCCAAAAGTTTGTATCCTTTATTGACTATGAATTATCTCATTCCATTGCTTCCAAAATTGAAAAAATTCAAAGCTTGATGCCCATATCACAATGTATCTAACAAATCTAATATCGAAAAATGGCATAATTTTGTTATGGAAGAAAACATGGAACATATTGTTTCGATGTCATATCAGTGGACATTCCTTCCTGAAGCTTTTTGCACTTGTTCCTCCTTGATAACTTTGAATATTACATGTCGTGACTTTCATAACTGTCTAGGGGTGGCTCAAGGACATTGGTGGCCTAAGGAGAAAGTTAAGTGGGTGGACTTAAACTCAACAACAACAAAAATTATATTCGATTTTATTTAAAATCTATTTTTCTAGCCTTTTGACATATTAAATTCTACCAAATAGTTTAAACACAATGTGCACAATCAAATTAAAAGTATCAAACATAAAATAAAAAAATAATATAAAAATTTAGAATGATATTATCCGATTCAAGAAATATGAGTCTTGATCGATGATCCCAAATGTCTTTTAGCTGCTTCAAAATGTGTTTTTCAAATTTGAAACATGAACTATATTCTCTTCGAAGTGAAATTATCAATAAAGTAAAAATATTATCAACAATGTTTAGATTTTGATGTTAACTTTTTGAGTCTTTGAACTTGGAAAAAGATAACAAAGATGAATAGCAGAAAGAGAGAAGAGAGAACGTGAGTAAGAGACAAAAGGTGAGAAAAGTGGGTAACAAAAGGTAATTAAAGATCAAAAGGAAAGGATACGTTTTTTATGGGAAAAGTTAAAAGAAATGTCAACTAAATAATAAATTACTTATCGGTTGATTGTAACAAAAATTTCTTATTTTTAAGTTTCTTATTTTTTAATCTAATCCTATTTTTTAATTGTTCACCATCTTAAAAAGAACATTTTATAATTTTTTTTACACTACTAACATAATAAGTGGTAGAAAACGAGGACCCCATAAATGGAGGCCTTAGGCAACCTCCTAATTTTTTTATATTACCAGTCGGCCCTGTAACTGTCACATATCGTGGAAGTATCTCAAGAGCATAAAGTTGGAGGATATGGGGTTAACCGAAAGGAATATTGTGAAGTTACTTACAGGTTGTCCTAAATTGGAAACTATGCAACTTAAAAGGGAAAATTGTTTTAGTCGCTTGTAAATTATTTCATTCAAATTCAAGAGGTTGTTTTTGGAAGATCTTCGCATCACGACCCAATTTCTTGGGTCATGATGGTGCCTACTATAACCCACGTATAGTCAAGCCAAATCCGTAGTCCAAAATTGCTAGCAATAGACTACCAAATAGAATAAGGAAAGAATGCGGAATAAATATAATAAAATTTCAAATACGTGAATAAATATAAAAACTCGATAGTATCAGTACAAGAGTTTATAATATAATAAGAGTACAAAAGTGGAATAGATGAAATAAATTAAACTGATATAACTTATCTTCGAATATAATATAGATACTAATATATACATAAGAGAGAGGAAAGTAATACTCCGAACATCGAGAGCTCACTCTGTATCTCTGAACCATGGTGTAATACTTCGTACTTTTCCTAGCTCAATTTTGCTGCTAGAATGTTAAGGGTTTGCTTCAAAAATGAGTAACTCTTGATACATGTAGAATTTTCCAGTTATAGGCCTACCAAGTTATATATAATTGAACTAGATTTCCTACCAATTTTTTCTTACGCCGATACTCGATTAAGAAGTTATGGAGATTTTAGTGAAAACAGTGGGGCATTTCGAGAGGCACCGCATTGCGATGAAGGACAAAATCGCAATTTTCTGAATTCCAGTGAAGCACCATCATTAGCCCGCATCGTAGAGAAATTCCAGTTCCCTTTCGTCCTTTTTTCTAGTAGCTCATCGTGATTTGGCTGTATCATACCAAAATTCCCAAATACACTAACACCGCATCGCGGAAGAGTGCAAAATGGCACTCGTCCTTTTACTGGCACAACATGATTATGCCGCTTCGTGCCAAAGGCCAAAATGACACCCGTCCTTTTTCCAGTGGTGCAATGCAATGACGCCGCATCAGGCCACAACCCAAAATGGCAATTGTCCTTTATACAGTGAGCTACCTCGATAGCCCCGCACCGCGGTCATGTGCCAAATTGGGATTTCTATTTTCAAGTAAAATTTTAAAAGGGAAATTTAGTCTTTTCCCAAGCCCCCAAATCGTGTAAACACAAAATTAATCTTATTCTAACGATTATATGCATATTTTCATCAAAATTACTCTCCAAGAAAACCCTAGAATTCAAACCTTCATCTCTAAGAAATCCAAATTCCACCGTTCTTCTTCCAAGATAGCTCAAAATTAAGGATTCCCAATTAAAGAACTTCAAGAATTTATCCTCAAGAGCACAAATAGGGATTCAAAATTCAAGTTTCTTCATCTAATCATCAATTAAGGTGTATGGGGTTTTTCAACATGGATAATCCTCTCATCCTTGTGCCCAAAATTAGTTTTGAAGTTGATTTTTATATGAATTTACATAAGATTCAAATTAGGGTTCATACCCAATATTGCTATTTGCAATATTTTGAGATTACAAGTGATTTAGATGTTGAATTGCATGTTTTTTCATACCTTTCATGCGTATGATATAAATTTCCAGATTTCAAATTGAATTATCATTATTCTCATTATCAAGAATGAACTTTATGATGATTTGACATGAATTTGATGCAAGAGTTATTAAGCCCTAGTTGAATGTTGGTATTTCAAGAATGATTGTGCTCTAAGAACCCCATGAATAATTATTTTTAGATTTTAACAAAGATTTGATCTTTTGATCTTAGGTTAGGCAAAGAATCCACTTTACAGTTTCAGTTATAGTTTAAATTAACAGATATACAGGTCGGTTTTATTATAAACCATTTATACTAGTTTTAAAGTGGATTTCCTACAGAATGAGCATACAGATTAAAGGGAGTAGTATTTAGCACCGAGTCGGGTACGTTTACATTTCCCAGAACCACGATACAATGTAGGTATAGATTATTAGATTATTTCAATTTCTATATGGATGACAGATACAGATATGATCACATAGATTAGGTTATACTCCTTGGTAAAAGTATGACACCTCTTCCCAACATGAGGTTTTCCCATAAGGAAACTATACATTGGACACTATGATAGCTCGCATAGTGTATGTACCCCTCTAATAGAAAAGACTGCAAAATAATCATAACAGAACAACTTTTAGAAACCAAGTGTAAATGCTCACGATTTAATTCAAATGTTATTTTATATAATTCATTAGCTACTAGATTTCAGACTTTAGATTTCAGATAAAATAATGAGTCCTTTCTACACTAAGACAACAGGATTTAAAGATAGAGTACAAGTATAGCTTTTAGAAACAAAATTTAATGACTCACTAGATCTAAGCAACATATTTTGTTATTCATGATTATTATTTTCAATTTTTAGATATTTCAGCTTATGTGAGTCATTTACATTTAGCATACATTCTATTACAAATTTATAATGCTGTTGAGATATTGATTTACCTGTGCATTCACCCCCATATACTAAGTATGATCCAGAAGTACTAATCTGCATATACATCTATGTGCTACATTATCTCATAATATAGGTTCAGGTGCTCAATTTCAGTAGCGTAAGTGATTTCAAGCATTTCCATATACATCCCGACAGTTGGTGAGTCCTCATAGTTCGGGGACCCAATCATTCAGATTTCCTAGTTTATTATAGTAGTTGATTCGGTATTTTTCAATTAGTTCGAGTCTGTTGGGGGTTTGTCCTAGTGATTCTCTGTTATTAGTAATAAAGGCTTGTTATACTGCTAGATATGATTCAGATTTTTAGTATTCATAGATTAAACTCTTGAGTTTAGTATTTTCAGATGTTATATTCAGATATTTTCATCTTAGCTCATATAGAATTCCGTATTTTAGCTTTGAGTATATATCAATACTTCCCTATTATGAGTTTTAGATTTAGTAAATGGCTTAGAGAGTTAGCTTAAGGCTACTCATAGTCTTGAGCACCGTGTGACATCTCGGAACCCATTTTTGAGGCATTACACAAGGCTACTCTGCACGATGCAACATCAATGGAGATAACTCGTACTATGATCTATAGACTACAGAAGTGTAGTATGAGTACCAAATGAATGGTACTTAGTAGTTAACTGCCAACTGATCTCCAAAAATAAAGCAGATATATACAACATATAAATAGAATAAAAAACACTCCCAAGAGTACAGAAATCATATAACAAGCAAATGAGATAATAAGAAACCACTATACTGTTCATATCTAATAGACCAACATAATAAGGCTAAGAAAGTAATAAGGGTGCACTATTTTATTTCAGCCATACTTAGGAGTGTCAACACTATACCAAATATATCTGGCCAATATATGAATAAAGAGAGGAAGAAGAATATATAATAATATACTAGGCCATGGAATGAATATACAATCTGAACAAATAGAGGAAAGGATATACAGTAATACCATAGCTAGATATAGCTATATTAAGGTCTCATTTTAAGTCCTTATTATAATCCTATCAGAATTTAATACTATCATGCTCAGCATTTCTAATGCACATGGATAAAAATGAAATAATCATGCATAACAATGAAATAATCAGATAGAAGAGGCCAAAAACACAACTCAAATCTCGATACAGAATCAATAACCAACCTGTCATAAACTAGCCATAGTAATGATCATAACAATGATAATAGCAATATCAATAACAGCGCGAGTAACCGACTATTCCAGACAACCAAATACCTAATCAATCCTGCACTTTCCCCACTGCCCTAGGCTCGAAAGGCTCAATCAACAAACAATAACACTATGCATAGTCATCACCCATATTTATACAATCATCCCATACCAGCTGATAGACATATATGCATATTAGTGATAGCGATGTGCATACAAGAATGAATACAAGGTACACAATCAATATCAAAACCATCCTCCTGACTCAATACGGGTATATATATCATTACCGCAATATCCTTCAGCCTTTTTAGGTATCAACGTCATCATCACAGTATTCTCCAATCTTTTTGAGTATCAATATTATCATAACAGTATCTTCTGACCTTGTCGGGTATCAATATCATCATCATAGTATCCTCCAGCCTTGTTGGGTATCAATATCATTATAACATTAGCCTCCGGCCTTACTAGGTATCAATCATCATCATAATATTCTCCATCCTTATCAGGTATCAATATCATCATAACAGTATCCTCCAGCTTTGTCAGGTATCAATACCATCATAAGCATCAATACATGTGTATAAATATATAGAATAGGTTCACAAACTCAAGTTGTGGCTTAAAGAGTGTGGATCCATAAGTTTTTTGCCCACAATGATCTTCGGGGCTAAATTATTGTAACAATGTAGAAAGGATCAGAATATCTCATGATCAAAGTAAATAATAGTGTCAAGTCATGGATCGAAACCTGTCTTTTTCAAATCATTAAATAATATTTTAAACTTTTTTTATATGTATTAATATTCCATTTAGTAAGTAATTATTATTGTAAAGAAATCTATTGTTAGAGTGAAAAGTGGGTTTTAACTCTTATTTAGGAACAACAATATTAAGATTATATTTCAGCTAGGATCATATCAATACTGATATAATAATCATAAATGTACTGAATGTATGCATGATATCGCCAGTATTCAGTAAATGAAATCATAAGTAACTTAAACATATATGTATCCATATTCTACAACCATATCCTTTACAAGGATAAATACTACCCGGAGATCCAACCAATATCATAACACAACCCTCAGCCCAATACTAAGTCTAGAATAATCACAATATCGCACAAACATACTTAGGACCAATAATAAAAGACAAGCCCCACAATGGATAAAGTAAAGTGCGAGCCTCAACAGGGCTAAAGTAAATGACAATCCCCACAAGGGGTAAAGTAAAAGAGAAGCGAGGAAGTGCATACCTTCATAATCCATCATTCGGTATCAAGGACAATTTATTCATAGATATTTCAGTGCATATAACATCAATATTACAATGCATTATTGGATTCAACATGGTTAGTAGCATAGCTTCTTATGTAGTCAATAAATATGTCTTCTAGAGCCCTGAGTATCATGACTCACAACATTAGCAACAAGAGGGCTTTCTAGCCTAATCACTAATTTGGTTACTAGGAAAAGTATAGCATTAGTAATATTATAGTCCAAAGCCTAAAATAACGGTCTAGTCAATCATTTAAATGATAAAATAGTCACGGGCTTAATTAATAGCATAATCCATAGCTACACATAGCACTAACGATAATGTAGTCAACAACTATATACATCACCTCAAATACTATCACCATAACTCATTTACCACGGTTAGCCAACATGCTCCCAAGGCCATTCTCTAAGCATTTAACAAGAGTATAAGTTCTTCAATGGAACTATATAAATCCAAACTTAACGCAGGTCAACATACCACTTCTAATCCCTAATTTCCATAATTAGGCAAACTATTTCCCAAACTAGGCTATGGTATCTACTTCAATATCTAGATTTCAAGTAAGTGATAACCAATCCTAAGATATGAACTTCGCTAAGAAACATGGACATCTAAGCCAACACTACAAAAATTATGATTTCACGATCACTAGAATAGCCTAACTAAGGTTACGCATACTAACCATCATTCCAACACATAAACCATATCCTAAACCTATCATACTATCATATCCATGCTACAAATTATCTTAACCTAGGAAAAAGTCACTAGGGTTCCAAAAGGGTCATAAATATTCCATCTTACAGGTCCAAAACCATCATCTAATTCCCCAAATATTAATAATCAATACTAAGTTATTTTATTCATAATAAATTCTAACATTCATATTCGCATGCCATACATAACATACATCATCGAAGAAGAAGATTAGGTAGAAGCTTACTTCAAAGTCGAACTGCAAAATCCTACATCATTCACCATATACTCATCTTCACTTCACAATCCCCAAAATTCCATCATACTATCAAAAAAATAATCTACTCATAAATATGAGTCTAATGATATCCATATAACTCTATTGTGCTTCGGATCCAAAAACAACACCAAAAATTCCATGTGGGTCCTACTTACGAAAAATGCATTTCTAAGGCCAACCCAACAATCACACATTATCAAGTAATCATAACCCTCAACAAATGGGTGAAAACAAAGCTAATTTTGGGCTAAAATTAAGCCCTAAGGGAATTTGAGGTTTTGGATCAACAACTAAGAAATTCATCAGTAAAGTGGTGAAATCTTATCTTAATTCACATGATAATCGCGATAATAAATGATAATCAAGTTTCTAAGTCACCCACACAACTTTATTTTGAGTTATAATATCCATTTAGGGGTTTTGGTCCCTCAAAAAATAAAGGAAAAATGCCCAACTTCACAAACTTGGGATCTATTTATAAACCCTCTAGCAAAAAGATGCAGTATCACCTAACTAGTCAAAAATTTATTTTTGACCCTCAAAACTCATTTGGAACCCAAATAGATGAGTTAAAAGTAAGATTAAAGTGTAAAACACATTTTAAATCCATTGAAATCATCAAAACTTTCATCGGAGATCGTTTCGACAAAAAGTAGGGCCTACACCTATAGTTTTGTTTTTCATAAAATCCGTTCAATAATACAAAATAAGTTTGGGAGACTTGGTACCTGAACCAAGGGTCCCCTAGCCTAAAATAGACATTTCTACCTGATGGAAAAGTTGAATTTTCCATCCTAGGTCATTTCAACCAAATATGGGTACCACACCCATATTCTTGATTTTCCCACTTCTCGATCAATAGGTCGAAATGAGCTAAGGTGCATTGGGACCCAAACCAAATATCTAACTAGCCTAAGATTAATATTCTAGATCTACTGGTGTAGTCAGAATTTGCATCGGAGATCATTTTTGTAATATCCCGTAATTTTCTTAGTCCTATTTAGCTCCTAGTGTGTCAAGGGTCAACTTTAAAAATGTATAACTCTTGATACATATGGAATTTTCCAACTCTAGACCCATTAAATTGTATGTAATTGAATTAGCTTTCTAATGATACTAGTTTTGCGTAAATCCGATACTCGGTTTAGAAGTTATGACCCTTTTAGTGAGAAACAGTAGGTCACCGTGATAGCACTGCTTCACGGTGGAGAGCAAATTCGCAATTGTCCGCTTTCCAATGAAGTACCTCAATTATTCTACATCGTGGAGAAGTCCAAAATCTCTCTCGTCCCTATCTAGTAGAGAACCGCGATTTGCCCGTATCACACCAAAATTCTCGATGAAGCAGACACCGTATTGCGGTGGAGTGCAAAATGGCACTCTTCCTTTTGCAGAGATGCAACGAGATTACACCGCATCGCACCAGAGCCCAAAATGGTACTCCTTCCTTTTTCAGTAAGCCACTATATTGGCGCCACATTGCGGTAGTGTGTAAAATTGGGATTTCAAGTTCTGAATTAATTTTTCAAAGGGCAATCTAGTAATTTTCCAAGCCCCCAAATCATGAAAAACAAGGAATTAAATATATTATAAGAATTATACGCTCACTTTAACCAAAATTTCTCTCTAAGAAATCCTAGAACCTCAAATTTCAATCCTCAAGAAAATTAAATGTCACCATTCTTTTTCCAACATAACTCAAAATTCAAGATTTTCAATTTAAGATCTTCAAGAAACAATCTTCAAGAGAATAAATAGGAACTCAAAGTTCAAGTTTCTTCATCCATTCATTAATTAAGGTGTGTGGAGTTTTCAATAAGGATAATTCTTTCATCCTTGTGCCCAAAATTAGTTTTAAAGTTGAATTTTATATAAAATTAAATGAATTTCAGTGTAGGGTTTATACCCACTCTTTATTATTTGAAGATTATGAGATTACAAGTGAATTAGATGTTGAACTGCATGACTACTTTCATATTTTTATGCGTATGACATTAATTTCCGTATTTAGAATTGAATTATCAATACTTTCATTTTTAAGAATGAACTGTATTATAATTTGACATGAATCTGAAGCATGAGTTACTAAGCCCTAATTGAATATTGATATTTCAAGAATGACAATTCTTTAAGAACCCTATGATTAGTTAATTTCAAATTTTGATCAAGATTTGATCTTTTGATCTCAGCTTAGATATGGAATGCACTCTCCAGTTTCATTACAGTTTACAGTAAACAAATACACAAAAGGTTTTCATTATAAACCCTTATACTAGTTTTAAAAAGTGGATTTTCTACATAATGAGCATACAAATTAAAGGGAGTAGTATTTAGCACCGACATGGGTACGTCTATATGCCCCAGAACTACGAGCTAATGTTGGTTCAGATTATTCCCATTTCTATATGACACCTATCTCCAACGTGAGGCTTTCCCATAAGGGAACTAGACGTTGGACACTATGATAGCTCACATAGTGTATGTTGGTTAGAAAAAACTCCCTAACAAAAGAGTAAAGAATAGCAGAAAAGCTTTTAGAAATTAAGTACAAAGGCTCACGATTTTATTCAGATATTATTTTATATGTCACTAGCTACTAAATTTCAGCTTTCAGTTTATTGATACAGAGGTGAGTTCTTTTACACTTAGCATGTATGATTTCAAAACAGATTTCAAGTGTAGCTTTAGAACTAAGTGTGGTGGCTCACAATATTCATATAGTATGTTTTTTCATTCATGATTTATGATTATAAATTTCAATTACTAAAGCCAAAGTGAGCCATTATTACTTAGCATGCATTATTTATGAGAAAGATATATGTATTCCCTCACTATTTTACTATGCATTTCACCCCCATATACTCAGTACATTCCAGAAGTACTGATCCACATATATGTCGATATGCTACATTGTCTTATAATGTAGGTTCAAGTGCTCAGTTTTAGCAGCGTGAGTGATTTTGAGCATCTCTATCTACATCCCGATAGTTGGTGAGTCCTCATAGTTCGAGGAACCAGTTATTAGTTTTCCAGTTTATTAGAGTAGTTGATTCAGTATTTATAGATAGTTTGAGTCAGCTGTAGGTTTGTCCCAGTGGATTTCTAGTTATTAGTAGTAGAGGCTTGTCAGACTGCTAGTTATGATTCGGAATTTTGGTATTGATTTTTTAGATTTTTGAGTCTAATAATTTCAGATATTACGTTCAGATAATTTCAGCATAGATCAGACAGACTTACGCATTGATTTTATGTTTGCATTTCCCTATTATGAGTTTCAAATTTAGTAGAAGTCTTACAGGGTTAGCTTGAGGCTACTTGAAGACTTGAGCATCCTGTGACATCTTGAGACCCATTTTTGGGGCATTACAGTTTCACTATAGTTTTCGCCCGGTGGCCATTTGGAACTAATGCAGACTTCAAAATAGGGAATAGGTTCTAAAAATCAAATGAACTGCTCGATAACTAAACCCTCGATCCCAGTAAGTCATAAATGAATTTTGAAAGATATAAAGAAGCCCTAACGACGAAGATAAGTGGAAATATGAAAAATGATTATAAGGGTCATTACATTTTGTGTGGATGACTTTGAAACTTAATTCTGTATGGAAATTTTTACATCTTATTTTCAACATTTTAGAATTTTAGGAGATCTCTAAGATGTCCAGTTTTGGCTACTAGATGTGTCTTCCTCGATTAGTACAATGGAACTTAATGCTCTAGAAGATTTTTGAGATAGAACAATAAAGACTAGTCTATTCAAGGAGATATTTGATAAATTTTAATTGTAGAATATCTTTATAGATAATAAAACTCCTAATATTTTGTCAACTCTCACCCTTAATATATTCAATTTTAATTTATTAGTTATCATATCATGATATACCACTTTTGGTTAATGAACCAACAAATTTTGCTTAGCTGTTGTACTCTCATGTTGCAGGTCCTGCTCATGTTGCAACTCAAAGAGGTGTTGATTCTAGAATTTAATTGTAAATATCTAATGTTAGAAATACATAAAGAGTTTAAGTTGCAGGTAGCAACTGGTATTTTGCGAGCCTTGCCATATATGGAAATGCTTAATATAGACATTTTTAAGCCTTGGAACTTTTTGTTTTCTTTATTATACTTCTATTCATTTGATAAAGTTTTAGCAATCCCTCCCTCTCCCCCTTAAGGAAATAATTTCTAGAGGAGAATGAAAATATGTACTTAATATTGAAATATGATAAAAGAGATTAATATCCTTAAAATCTAAAAGATGTTTTGCTTGTCGCCATAAAGCTTCATGTTATTATGGTAGGTATTCTTGCTTTGGTACATGAACTTTGGTATTAAAAGGATAGTATCACTCTTTTCTTGAGTTATCGGTGCCATATTTTTCAAGTACAATTAAGATTAGATTATTTTGAATATTTGCTCCTGAAAACTTATTCTATGAAATCAGTTTTCTTTATTTTTCTGCATTTCTGTTAAGGTGACCTTTATTTTATCTTGATTATATTCTCTATCTCTAGTTTTTTAGGTCCAGTGCAACTTTGAACTAAAATGTTTGATAGAAGGAGATAATATTGATTTGCAAAGATGGATTTCAGGATTTGAGTTTCCCAACTTCAAGAATATTAAGATTGTTCAATCCACTATGCCGTGTTTGACATACATTTCAAACTTAACTTCCAACCAGGGTGCTGATAAGCTTTTCAAACTTTCATAATTTGAGTTAAAAAATGTAGCAATTTTGGATAAGTTTGTGATATCAACCAGGCTAACGTGCAAGATATGTCCAAATTACCGTGTGTCCCCATTTGTATATGAAATACCTAAGAAATTATTAGGTTGCTCAAGGGCCTCCATGAATTGTGTGATTCTTCCTGAATTGAGGTTTCCATGACTAGGACGCAAGTAGTTTCATATCCCAGGATATAAGCAATGTCCCTTTATGTTTAGTTTTTGTTAAACCTCTCATGGAATCATGAACCTTTAACTTCTCTATGTAACTATTACTAAATTTTGTGGTGTACCAACTGTTATGGTATCTTGGTTTCTTATGAAGTAATTTTATGTTCACTTTAGATGTACACATTCATTGTGATTTCTTGCAACTCTTTCCATACTGGACCTGATAAGACAAGTCGATAAATCACATTTTTATGAATATTAGCCAAATGATATATTTTGTTTTGTTAACTTGATTTTCCAATATCATCAAGGTCTATCAATGCGTGATGATTCCTTTTTTGTCCTTTTTCTTGGTAGAAGCAGGTTTGCTTATTCGTTTCCTTCAAATAACTTTTAGCAGTTGTGATCAAGGGTTTCATTGTTGTTGAATCATTGTATTAATTGTGATTAAGGCTTTCACATAGAATGTTTGGATAGATCTATTTGTTTTGTTCGCCGGATGGCCGGGACAACTGTTAAGGGTTCTGCAAACATGTGTAACAACAACCCTCTCAATAAATAGTTTTTGTTTTACCTTCATTTGAATAGAGCTATTTTGGATTTGGTTGAACAGGATGTGTGTTTTATCATGTGACTTAAAATGTGATCACTCCATCTTCTATATGCTTATATATGTACATAGCTACTGTTCTATTAGATAATTAATTAGTTTGTCAGTTAGTGGTTTAGTTAAATTAGTTGAAGAAGTTGTTAGGCAAGTTGTTAGTATATTATGAGGCAGTTAGATGAGATGTCAATGAGTTGGCTCACTTACCTAGCTCACTTACTCACTTTATAAATAGGGGCAACAATGCAATGTACGACAAGTGGATCAACAAAAATCAGTTCTACTTTCACATTTTTCTCCATTGATCATGAATGATCAAGATGCATTGCTTGATTTTCACATAGTATTAGAGCCACGAGCTTAGTACTGAGAAGATTTAGATTTCTTTTCATCCTATTCTTTGAGGATTTTTGGGAATTTGTGTAATCCCTATTTTTCTCCTTCTTCTTATTCACAGAGCTAAATTTGCAGCTTGATCATTCATGACCAATGGAGAAAATTTTGAAAGTAGAACTGATTTTTATTGACCCATCTCGCATACAATGCATCATTACCCCTATTTAAAGCTTGAATGAGTGAGCTAAGTAAGTGAGCCATCTTATTGATAGCTCAACTAACTGCCTCAAAATCGACTAACAACTTGCCTAACAACTTCTTCAACTAATTCAACTAAACCACGAACTGACTAACTAATTGATTATCTAATGGAACAGTAGCTATGTACATATATATGCATATAGAAAATGTAGTGATCACATTTTAAGTCACATGTTAAAACACTCCCCTCAAGCTGTAGGGTGCAGTATGTTTAGCACACCAAGCTTGCGTAATAAATGTGCAGGTTGAGCATGACTTAAGACCTTGGTGAGAAGGTCAGCAATATGATCATGAGTGTTGACGTATGTAGCCTGGATAAAGCCACTCTTGATTTTGTCCCTGATGAAGTGACAATCAATCTTTATGTGTTTTATTCGTTCATGAAACACAGGATTGTTGGCCAGTTGTATAGATGAATTATTGTCACTAAATACTAATATGGGCAGGGTAATGGAACATTGAGTTTCTGGAATAAGCCAGCCAACCAAGTTAGCTCTGCAACTGTTGAAGCCACGCTTCTATACTTAGCTTCAGCAGAACTTTTGGACACATTATGTTGTTTCTTGGACTTCCATGATATCAACAATTCACCAAAATGAATTGCATATCCATGACTGATCATCTAGTGTTGGGACAGGCAGCCCAATCTAAGTCACACCAATAAATAAGAGTGCTAGAAAGATAAGATTTTAACCAAATACCTATACCAACAGAACCTTTAAGGTACCTAACTACTCTGATAGAAACTTCCCAGTTTAAATTCTTAGGTTGTTGCATGAATTGGCTGAGAGTTTGGATTGCAAAACTAATATCAGGTCTTCTGATAGTAGCATACATGAGCTTGCCCATAAATCTTTGATAAGAAGAAATATCAGATAATAATTCATCTCCATGTACACCTATGGATTGATCATATTCAAGTGTAGTTGATCTTAGATTGGACACCAAAGGGGTAAGTGTAGTCTTAGAACCTCTAAGACCTATGTCTGAGATCAACTCAAGGATGTACTTCTTTTTATTTAATATTACCCCTGAAGCTGATCTTAGAATGTCAATACCTAAGAAGTACTTGAGATCTCCCAAATCCTTCATTATGAACTGTTTATGTAACTTGTCTTTGGTTGCATTAATCAAAGCTACATTGCTCCCAGTAAAAAGTAGATCATCAACATACACTAGAACTACCACTGTATCAGCATATTTATGTAGAGTGAAAAGGGAATAATCATGTGCACTTTGAGTATATCTCGCATCAAGTAATGCATTAGTAAGCTTTAAATTTCATTGTCTAGAAGGTTGCTTAAGACCATACAAAGATTTGAGTAGCTTGCAAACCTTATTCTCCCCCTTTATCTTGAAGCCGTCTGGAAGTTCTATGTATACCTCTTCTTCAAGATCACTCTATAAAAAGGCATTATATACATCCATTTGATGAAGATTCCACCTTCTAGACACTGCTACAACAATCAACACCTGACTGTAATAATTTCAGCAACTGGTGAATGTCTCATGATTATCTAGCCCTTCCTATTGTCTATATCCCTCATCCACTTATCTTCCAAGGATTGTATTTCTAACTTCATAGCTTCCACACATCTCTCAACCTTTATAGATTGCATAAAGTTCTGAGGTTTAGTTAAGTTGGAGAACTTTGTCAAGTAACATTGGTAAGCAGTGCTCGTTTTGTCATAAGACAAGTTATTGGCTAAGGGATGCTTGCATCTTTGGCTTCTAGAGGTATCAACATAATCATGCATCCATACAGGTGGCCTAATAGTTCTGGTAGGCTTGCTAGATAAAGCTTGAGGCAATAAAAAATCAGCTGAACTATCTGCACTATTGTTTGTGTCAGATGTATCTATATTCGGTGGTGTAGTATCAACAAAAGTATCATATTCAATTGAAGTATGCTTACCAATAACATCATTAGGAATATCACAATCTGTAGAGACTAAGAAATCAGTTATGTCTTCACCAGTTTTGAAAGTTGTTGTAGGTTGTAATTCTTTTTGTGATTGATCAAAAGGGAATGTATCTTATTGGAACATAATATATCGACTAACTAACAGCTTTTTAGATTGCATGTCCAGTAGTAAGTATCCCTTTTGAGACTCTGAATATCCTACTAACACAATAAGTTTTGCCCTTTCAGAAAACTTATCACCTCTAGGGACAATTATTACATAGCATATATAGCCTATGACATTTAAATGAGATAGCTTGAGATCCTTAAAATACAATAGTTAAAATGGACTTTTACCACTCAAAAATAAAGATGGTAACCTGTTCATAAGGTATACTATATCCTTCGCACACAACCCCCAATACTTAATAGGCAAATGAGACTGAAATTTAATAGCTCTGGCTATGTTTAATATTTGTGTGTACTTCCTCTCCACTACTCTATTTTGTTGTGGAGTGTGAGGAAAACTATTTTGATGTAAAATAGCTAAAGACTGAAACAATGTATGACGTTGAGAATTAATAAGTTTAGTCTCATTGTCAGACCTTAGAGTATTTATCAATACCCCAAACTGTGTTTTTATTATGGATATAAATATCTTAATAGCTACCATGGTCTCAGATTTTAGCTGCAACAAATGAACCTAGGTGTATCTACTGTAGTCATCCACCAAAATCAAAAATAGCACTTATTATCAAAAGTAGAAGTTTTTTAAGGTCCATAAAGATCCATGTGTACAAGTCCAAAACAGGCAGAGCATTTAGTAGTACTATTAGGAAATGACAACCTTGTTTATTTGTCTAGTGGGCAGATTGTACACTTATTCAATATATCTACATCAATATGATTTTTCAAAAGATCTAAGCATCTCAAAACCTACAAAGATGGATGCCCAAGTCTCTTGTGCCACAGTGTGCAGCTTGGAGCTGAAACTTCTGTAATGATCTTTCTATACTTTAGTCCTGCAGGGTCAGTTTTGTCTTCCTACTCTTCTCTAAGAATATAAAGTCCACCCTTCTGTCTACCAATCCTCTTTACCTTGTGTAATGCTCCGAGTTTGTGCCTCGGATGCTACACGGTGCTCATAATTCTGAGGGATCACAAGTTAATCCATGACTGGTACCTACTGCAATAACTGAACAGTAATACTGAATAATACGTGGAATTAGGCAGAAACATGCTGGAAGGTTCAATCTGCAAATAATACTGAATAATGCTGAATGCGGCATTAAATACCAAAATTAAACAAAGTACTAAAATCCGAATAACTATCTGAAAACACTTTAGTTTGGGAAGCCTCTAACTATCTGAACTGTAGAGTTGATGGGAAAAGTCCCCAACTAACTTTGTCTACTGACATAAACTAAAATACTGTAAGTAGTAATCATGTCCTCGAACTAAGAGAACTCACCACTATGCTGAATGCTGAAAGTTTGGTCTACTGAGGGTGCTCTAGAGCTTGTACGTCAGAAACTATGATATAAGACATCATAGCACAAAAAACATGCATCAATACTTTAAATATACTGGTATGGTCAGTTTGGTAGGCTAAAATGCATGGGTTCATATGCATGAAAAATAATAACCAGATAATATGAGTATGACTAAATAAGAGTACATGCATGAACACGTATACCATAACTAAAATCATGATAACACTGAATCTGAATACTGATCAACTAATTTAATGGATAACTAATACTGTACTACGAATAACTAGATGAATGTATCTGACAGTTCTGAATTCTGAGGAACTATATTGAGTTTCGTACTGAGCTGAGTGTGGGTGACTATATCTGATAGTCCTGAATCGGTATAACTGAACTGAGTTCTATTTTGAGACTGAAACTAAACCTATAGGAGGTAATTATCTAACCAACATGCCCCTCTCTAAATTAATTGGGGTCCAACCTGTAACCTCAGTTGGAAGGGTGTCAATACCGTGCTATGGGTAGAGACAAACTTGAGGTAACCCTCTCTGACAGATATCTCATTCGTGAACCCTCACTAGAAGGATAACATAGACGAGAAGTATCAACCCTTCTAATGTCTGGCAGGAAGATACCTCAACCTACGTTGTCTATGTAGTTTTGTAATACAAGGATTGCTACTAAGGGTCAAACCCTCAGCTGACAGGAATGCCCCCATCCCTAGGTTAACTCGGTGCTAAATCCTACTCCCAATTGATTTAGACACTGAGTTGATTTCTAGTCTATACTAGGCTAGACTGAATGATTACTGAGATTACTATTGTGTTGAATCGAACTGAGTTCACTGAGATCTATTAACTGGCAAAATTCTGCTGAATTCTATTAACTGATAAGGTTTACTGAGGTCTAAACTGAATACTGGGTAAGACTACACTACTACTAAATCTAATGAGTTTTTCCTGAGTTTTGTAACAGACTGAGAGTACTACTGATTATGACGTGACTGATACTGTTCTATGAATGACTATGGCTCTAGGTAATCAACTAATTTGTCATGTATAGGTAACCCCAGGACTCGGTAGCATAAATTAAGAGATATGGCATAACTATGAAACATGTAAACTATAAACTTGATCATTATTTATTCATTGGAGCATTTTAACGAACACTTGCGGAGCATTTTAACAAATACTTGCATGATTTCATTCTGTTAATAGTTCACATGAAAAATTTATCAAACACTTAAAAGGCATAGAACATGTTCATAACACTAATCAACATGTGAGCACCCAATTCGAACATCAAATTAACAATTTGAAGGCTTTAACATGATCTCACATGATAAGATATATAAATCAATAAACTCTACATGAAACTTAGCATAACACATGGATTTGAAACTCAAATAATCATTATAAATATGAATATTATCAAACCCATCATGGTATTCATGAAATTCATATACTTGAAGTTTGAAAACTAATTCTTGGGCTCCAGGGGTAGAAGAGGCCCTTGGATGAACACCTTACATACCTTGTTGAAGAATTTCTAAAATTTTATAGTTGAATCTTGAGTTCTTGATTTGAAACTTGAGCACCTAGGGTTTTGTTCTTGAGCAAATTGGAGAATGAATGAGTATATTTTCTCTCAAAAGGGATTAATTTCGTGCAGACATGCCAGATCATGAATCCAAAACTTATTCGGAAACACCTGTAGACATGTCTGAGTATGAATCAACCTAAACATCAATATTTAATGGATATAAAGGCCGTAAAATAAGATTTCCAACCTTCATAGGCTAAAATGATACTAAGTCTGAGTACTTAGCTAAAATATTCTAGGTCTGGGACCCCATGACAAGCCTAAAGGACCTAATTAAGCTTAGGATTTTATGGGGTCTTACATTATCTCCCCTTTGGGAACATTCATCCTCGAATGAGACTGCTGAGACTGAGAATACTAAGAGACTATCTTACTTATTGGACATGAACATCTGGAATATGACTGATATTACTGGTATTCTGAATAATCATATGAAAATTCATTTTGATGCATGGATATAGCTGAATATGATTCATGAATCTATTTACTGAACATGCACATCCGATGGATATCTATGTGCCTGAACTGGCTCATGAACGTATAACTGATCATACAATGGTAACTAATACCAAGTTTGTAACTGAATTCTGAACATGGAACTAAATAATTTTAAGGAAAAATATTACCTTGATTTGAGTCAAGCTTAGCGGAGAATAGATAAGGATACTTGGTTTGCATGTCTACTTTTGCTTCCCTAGTAGCTCTCTCAACGGACTGATTCTGCCAAAGAACTTTGACTAAAGGAACTTCTTTGTTCCTCAATCTACGAATTTGATAGTCAAGGATTTCGACTGGGATCTATTTATAAAGAAGGCTATTCTGAATATCTATGCCCCCAATAGGGACTATGACTACTGGGTCACCTATGCATTTCTTTAGCAAGGAAACATGGAACACTGGGTGAGCTGAAGATAAATCTAAAAGTAACTCAAGCTCATAAGATACCTTTTCGAAATAGCTGAGGATTCGGTAAGGACCGATATATCGGGGATTGAGTTTCCCCTTCTTTCCAAAATGCTTCACTCCTTTCATAAGAGAGATCTTTAAGTATATATAGTCACCAATCTCAAACTCGAGATCCTTTCTGTACATATCTGCATACGATTTCTGCCAGCTCTGAGCTGTCTTAAGCCTTTTCCTGATTAATTAGACCTTCTCTAAGGTATCAAACACCAAGTCAAGCCCTACCACTGTGGCCTCACCCACTTCAAACCAACCAATGGGAGATCTATACCTCCTCCCATAAAGCATCTCAAATGGAGCTATCTGAATACTGGAGTGATAATTGTTGTTATATGCAAACTCAATCAAAGGCAAGTGGTCATCCCAATTACCTTTAAAGCGTATCGCACATGCTTGTGGTATATCTTCTAAGGTCTAAATGGTCCTTTCTTCTTAACCATTTGTCTGAGGATAAAAGGTTGTACTAAGATGAACTTTGGTACCAAGACCCCTTTAGAATGCTTTCCAGAAATAAGAGGTGAACTGGGTACCTCTATCTGAGATGATAGACAACAGAACACTGTACCATCTAACCAACTCCCTGATATAGAGTTTAGTGTAATCCTTGACTGAATAGGAGGTATGAACTGGAAGGAAATAAGCTGATTTGGTTAACCTGTCTACAAAGACCCAACCTGAATTATGCTAACAATGAGTACGAGGAAAACCCGTCACAAAGTCCATGTTCACTTCTTTCCAATTCTAGGTAGGCTTCTGATGCTCAATCTTAACTTGCTGAAATGTTGAGTACTTAGCTGCAAACTCTGCAATGTTTTTTTTCATCCCACTCCTCTAATAGATACCCCACAAATAGCGGTACATCTTAGTGGCCCCTTGATGAATAGAGTAGCGCGCACCATGCATTTCTGCAAGAATTTGCTGCCTCAATTCATCTACACCTAGCACACACAGACGATCCTGACAACAGAATACACCATCTCCCCCTTGGGAGAAAACCTCTACTTTCTGATTTCTAAATGATTTCTTCAATTGGACTAGACTAGGATCCCTATCCTGCTTTTCCTTCACTTCAGAAACTAGGGATGATTCTGAGCTACTCTGCACCCACACACTACCTTCTACTGAATTGATTAAGCGAACTCCTATTTGAGAAAACTAATTAACTTCTTGAGCTAACTTCTTCTTACTGTTCACAACATGGGAAACACAACCCATAGACAATCTACTGAGAGCGTCAGCCACAACATTGGCCTTTTCCAGATGATATAGAACACTCATGTCATAATATTTCAACAATTCCAACCACCTTCTCTAATGGAGGTTGAGGTTTTTCTGAGAGAACACATACTGCAGGCTCTTATAGATAGATAGATAGATAGATGGATGGATGGATAGATGGATGGATAGATGGATGGATGGATAGATAGATAGATAGATAGATAGATAAAGAGAGAGAGAGAGAGAGATTTAAATATATAACATAAATAGGGATAAAACAATAACTTAGCGTATCCTTATTGGGTTATCGGTTTAACCAATAACCCAATAAGCTAAAATCGATACCGAACCGTTTAACCAATAAAATTTTTATAAAATCAATAAAAAATTGTTAACTCGATAACCCAATAACATTTTTATCGGTTCGGTGTATAGGTCGGTTTCGTTTTTGTACAACCCTACCCATCGACCTAATTCATAAAAAAATGAATTAAAACATCGGTTAGGGAATTATTTGCACATATTCTCAAATTTCCTCACAAAAACAAACCCTAACCATCTCCCAAGTTCATCAAATTCAATTACCTTCACTCCAAGAAAACCAAGAAATCAGGTTTCCAAATCCAAGAGCTTTCAAGAAAGCTTAATGATTTGTGTTTCTCTTTCGAGATTTAGTTTTAAGGTATGTGTGATGTTCATCCATGGGCCCTTTCCACCCATAGGGTCCAAGAATCCATTTTTTATGTTTTAAATGATGAATTATACATGTTTATGATGAATTATCTCAATGAAGCTCTTTCGAATTTTGATTATAAATTATGTTTACAAGTGTTTTTGATGGGATGAGCCCTTTACACATTTGAATGATAAAATTTTGATGGTAAATCCCTAATTCATGGTTTTAGTATGGTAACTATGATTTAATCTCATGTTTTACCCATTTCCATGCTTAAGTTCATACTTTCCGTGTGTTTGATGATATGTCTAAATGTTGGATTTTGAGCAATGATCCTTTATAATGGATTTTAAAGCTTTACATGTCCTTAATGATACTTCAATTCTGTGTTGTGGGTTATGAACACTCGATACCTTTGTGATTTACATGAATTTAGTTTTTCAAGTACTCAGACGGTTACTATATAAATCCTATCAGTATACTCAGATATTCATATTTATAATGAGCACTATCGGCTTTGTAACAACATGCAACTGAGTTTAGTTCAGTTTAGTGTCAGTTCAGTTGGGAGTACAATTTAGCACCGAGCAAACGTAGAGATGGGGGATCACCCACAAACTAGGACTGGGTCCTTAAAAGCAGTCCCTAAGTCCCAAAATTACATAGATAACATAGGATTATGAGATGTCATCTGCCAGTTTAGGAATGATATTCTCTGAGATATCACCTGCTAGTTTAGGATGGACATTCTTTTAGGCGTCACCCACCAGTTTAAAACTGATTCCCTAGTCCTTTGGGACACCAGTTGAGTGGATCCACACATCTATGTGTTAGTACCCATGGCACTGTACTGACACCCTTCTAACTGGGGCATAGGTTGGACCCCAATTAGCTTAGATTAGGGCATGTCGATTAGATGATACCTCCCACAGTCCCAGTACAGTATTTAGTACAAAATTCAGTTCAGGTTTGCTAGACCATAGCATACAAACTTCCAGTTATTCAGTTATTAGATTTTAGTAATTCAATCTATAGATTATTTCAGAAGTATTATATGGTCTTGCGTTCTCAGTATTTTAGTTTTCGTGTATACATACTCAGTTATCTCATGTTATTCAGCCGGTCATTATTTCATGCATAGTTAACCATTGCACTACAACCTAACCTCATCTCATATACCTATATATTTAAAGTATTGACCGCATACTTTTTTCTGCTCTATGATGTCTTATATCATAGGTTTGGATGCACAGTTTCTTGACCGCGCTTAGACAGTTCAACTTATCAGCTGCAGCAGTCATGGTGAGTCCTTATCTATCGAGGACATAATTGTGTCATTTTAGTTTATCTCAGTGGTTCAATATTCCTCTTCAGTCAAAGTTAGTTAGGAGTTTATCCCATTAACTCTGCAGTCAGTTAGTTAGAGGTTTTTTAGATAATAAGACAGTAGTCAGGTTATCAATTGTTTTATTAGTATTTTCAGTGTATCTATAGACGTTTTAGATATATGATTTAATCGTGTTTTGGTATTTAAAAACTTATGGCATTATTAGTTGTTTTTCTAAATATGTTATTTATTATCAGTTTAGTTAGTGCTCACAACAGGTACCAGCTCATGGGTTAGCTTGTCATCACTTATGACCATAAGCACCATTGTCGCGATTAGGGGGTAACTTCAGGTCGTGATAATTCTGCCTAGCTATTGAAGTGCAGCCTAATACAGTTAACCAGATTAAAGAACCTATTTATTCCATTTGTCTAACAACTTTTCTATTTTAGCTAATATGTATTAAGAAGTTTATTGAGTTGTAATTTTCATGCTTTCTTAGTGTTAGTGTGTTATAAACCGGTTTAGAAGTTTGGTCTTCGAGTTGGGATAACTCAAAGACTTAAGAACATAAATCGTGGCAGGTTTATGTGTTTTTAGGGATTAGAGTTAGTTCCTAGGGTTGCCATAGTTTTGTAATTTGATTTTCAAGTAGGGAAACTTGAAATGGGTTTCAACAATCTTGGAAGATTGTTTAACATTAGGAAGTAGTGATTATAAGTAGGAGGAACTTCAATAGCTGGTGTTAGGAAGAAATTCCTCATAAGTGAGTTTCAGTTAGTGTTTGAATTTGTGAATAAAGTCCAATTGCCTAGGTCAGATAAAAGGACCATTACTTCGATTGTTGATAAGCTTCTAATAGAATTTTTGAGTTGATAAGTTTGCATGCTCTTATGATAGAGCTAATGAATAAGGTGGTCCATGAGAAGGAAGAAAGGCATGGGATGCCTTATGTAGTTATTGAATAAGATCATTGATAACTTTGGAATGGTTGAGACAAAATGGACTACTGGAACAGTCAAACAAAAGTTCAGTCTAAAAATATTAGTGGAAAATGAATGCATAGAAGGAAAAGTGAGAATTGTGTCCCGAGTGTTAGAACTTGGCTGCTTAGGAAAATTAAAGGAGGAAATGAGGATTATGTTAGCTGCTAAATATTCTGAGATAGTGCACTTGAAGATGCCAAATCAGAAGTTAACCTCAGAGAAACCTGGTGCCACTGAGGAACTTGCAGCAGAAAATTCAAAGCTCCAGGCCAAGGCTACAGAACTTACAGGTGAGGTTCAAGGGCTAAACGCAGAAGTGAAGACCTTAACTAAATAGTTATTGGATTCTCATGTTGCCGAGGCTTCCAGAATAGAGTTGTTGCTCAAATCCTTCTTCCTAAGACCCCCTCTACCTGAGTCCTATCATCTCTGTGTCAGTTTATCATTTATGTGTCAGTTTCTAATCCCTATTTCTATTATGGTTTTTGAAGATAGTTGTTTTATGTATTTTTGGTTTATTGTAATGGTGTTGATCTCTCTTAACAATGAATGAATTCCTGTTTATGTGTTTCTTTTGTTTTCTCTTAATTTAAAATAAAAGTTGTTCTTCATGTTAGTGTTGCTCCATTGGCCATGAGTTAACTATCTTATGCTTATTTATTCTTGGTTTACTGTTATTCCTTTTAAATGATGTCATAAGGGAGAATACTAAATTCATGGGGCAGGAACCAAGTGTGTATGTGTATGATGTGCAAGTATCAGGTATGTGCATGACATGATTTGGTAAGGACCAGGTATCAGGTATGCAAATATGTTGAATAATGAAAGGCATATTAACAGGGTTAATAATGTTAGAAAAGTATGATGGCTTATTGATAAGGAGAAAGAGTGGTGCATATGACGGGGGGACATTGATTAGTATAGCAATATTAACAGGAGGGAAATTGAAACATAGTAAATGAGTTGAGTTTTTGATGTAAATTGACAACAAGAGACCAGTTCCCCATGTTCCATCATATATTGACAAGGGGAGCAAGGTGCATAATGATAGGGGGAACATTAATCGAAAGTAGTGGTGATCACTCTGATTAAATATGATGAATGAACATTAATGCTCAAAATATATGGTTGGATTGTCATCATCAAAAAGAGAGAAAATTGCTATATCTTATTTTAGTGATGATCAGCTGACAACAAGGGACCATGTCCCTGGGTATTTGAATTGCTATATCTTGTTTTGATGATGACCAGCTGACAATAATGGACCAGGTCCCTTGTTCTTCATATTTTAGTACAGCTGTCATTGTCCTGAGCAGTTTTAGCTTCTAGTGTAACAAACTGCGCAGGTGAGCTTGTACCTATCACCACATCTGGCCCAATTAAATTTCTACCTTAATCATTATTCCACTATAAAGGGAAAATAATGTTTCTCAATTGGTGCGTTTTTGCAAATCAGACTATTAAAGTGGGAAAGGGCTGAAAACTCAACTTTGCAACATTGCTCAAGTTCATAGTATCTGGGTATGCTAAAATATTGAGTGTTCTTAAGTCATGTTTGAGTTTATAATCGAATTACTCATGCTATAAGTGTAATCTCCTTTTCTTGAGTTCTTGCGAGTTCTTAGGTAGAGTTACCCAAGTTAGATATTGGTTAGAGTTAATTAATATTGAAGTGAGTTCTTGAAAAAGTTGTTAAGGTAGGCTTGTAGTAGAGTTATTACAAGCAGGTGGAAGCTATAATTAGGTTTAAATCAAGATTTTAATTATAGTAGTTTCTTGAGTACTTGTGATGAAAAGTCGTGGTTTTTACTCCCTTGAGCAAGGAGGTCTCCACGTTAAATTCTTGTGTTCTCTGATTTCCAGCAAAGTTCTAGCATCCTATTGATTTACTATTTAATTGCATGTGTTTGAATTTAAGGGACCTAGTCCCTCCTAGTGTGGTTCAGACCCCCCACCCACCCCACCCCTCCCCCCACACGTGTTTCAACAGGAAGAATAAGTCCAAATACATTCAAATTAAAAGCAAAATTAGTTATTAAACATTTTAAACAGTCGAATGGGTCCAAAATCATTCAGATCGGTGCAAAATTAACTCCACCAATCAGGGCTCATTTGACATAACTACATATTTCACTAAAATAAAGAGTTCATGGGATGAATTAAATATAGCTTATGTAGGTTCTGTTTGTACATATGGTGTTGTAAGACCCTTAAAATTTCCATTATTTATTCTTGACACTTCTGTATGCATAATATCAATTTTTCACTTGAATTTTGTTAAGTGATATTAAAAGGGTGTTCGGGAAAAATTTTAGAATTTTTGATAAGGGGTCGGGGTCATTTTGGGGCCCGAGGCAGTGAGGTTCTGCGATATCATTGTTAATGGAGGTACCCTCGGTGATATTGGCATGGCACGAAGGATAACCTCTGTGATATTGGCGTGCCATACCAAGGTGGTATTTTCATCTAGTTTTATTTTTTTCACTTGGGATGAGGGGCTTTTGGTCTTTTTACCCATTTTACGACTTTCAAACATAAAATAGTCTCGTTCTTATTTGTTTTCAATGATCAAATCTCCCTTTCTCAAACTAAAACACAAAACCCAAGAACATTCAAGGGTTTTACTTTGCATTCGTCATTTGGGCTCCAAACTTCAAATCCTTGTGTGTTTCAGGCATGTATCTCTTTCCTAAATTAATTTTATATAAGGTGTGTTTAATTATTGTCCAAATAGTTTAATTGTTGGGTTTGAATATTAGTTGAGGGAATTGGAATGGTTGTTACATGAATTATGTTCCCATGATTTTGAATTGGTTGTTTATGGTTTATTCTCATGATTTTGAACTAAATAAATGCATGGGTGTTCGAATTGGAATAGGGGACATGAGTTTTCCCAAATTTTAAGGCTTAATAGTTTGTAATTGGCTTTAACCTCAACCCAACTTGTGAAATTGGTTTTGAACCATGGATATACACATAATCTACTTCACTTTTGATACGTTGCATTGCATAAAAGGTTAATGGAACATAAATTGATTTTGAAAGGCCTTGGTGGCCATGGATTGATTTTAAATTGGAAACTTTCAAGTCAAATTGGCTAATTGGTTTTGAAATGGCATAATGGAATTGGCTTACATGCTTAACACTAATTAGTATAACGATACCAACAGTAACCATGTTTGCCCGTGTGGGGTTCTTTATGACCGTGTGCATAGTTTACACATTATATATATATTGTAATGGTTGGAGCCTCGGTGTCTTTGGCCCTTCCTTGGATTTCTCCCATTTATGCCACTAACATGCACTAGGGTCCTTTTTGCAGAGGGAGTTCAACCCATATAACTATGGGTGCCCTTAGGATGGTGACACAATCTGATCGGCGGCCTTGTCATAATGGGCATCCCAAGTCCAACCAGGACCAGGTACCATCCCCTATTACCCAACCCAACCACCACTAGCATACCTTGAGTTGGCTGAATTTTGAACTTAAAACAAGATAGCATAACTGGACAAGGACTTATTTTGGAATAGGTCTATTCCTAGACCAACTCTACCAAGTCATCTCATCCACCAAACCATACCAGCCAAACCAATACCGAACCAAGGGCCCTAAGCATAATACGATTAATCCCAAAATGAAAGAGGATAGAACAACTAACAATATCATCAACTAGTATCAGCCCCAATACCAATACCAATGCTAAGGCTGGCACTAATACTGATCCCACTCATTCTAACCCATAAGCAGTACCATAAAGACACTAACCAAAAGAGTAAGAACATACGGTTGGGACATGCCCCCAACCTAGCCAAAACCATTATCTAGAAATAAATCAAGAGGTCTAAAGATATCCATCACATGATTGGAGTATTTTGAAAAGATGAAAGCTCACCACTTCAATCCAATAGTTGTCCTCAAGTCAATCACTATGTAGGAGGAGTAGAACAGCCAATTCCAGCATAACATGGGGATACAGTCAATCGAAGATGGGTTAGCGAGTGAACGCTAGCATGAACTCAGGATAAGGATAAAATAATGTCATTTATAAAACCAAGTAAAACCATTTATAGGGACAAAAACCATACATATATATATCCATGCCGGGAATAAAAATCGAGTTTAGCATGCCATTAAAACCTTTACCTGGGTTATCTAGCTTTGTCATCCTAATCCACCCAGGAGCTATATGGGTTCAGATCCCCCTGCTGAAAGGGCCCCAGTGTGGGAAGCCGCATGACCAGGGAAGAAAAATTGGGATGACTAGTACATCCCCCAAATATAAAGTGTGACATCGTGCACACGGTCACTTGTACCAAACCTCACATCGGCAAATGTAATTTTCCAGTTTTTGTCACCCCGGGACCTCCACCTTCCACGGTTTTTCTACGCACCCCTCCATTATTGTCCAATTAAAACCATAACCAAGCAAACAACCAATCCATTAACCATTTATTAACCAAATCCATTAGTAATGGTATCATCCTACCAACAATAACTTGCAAATAGTATCCTTAGCCAAACCTTAGGGGATTTCCATGTACCCCTCATAATTTCCAATTAACAAAAACCATGGACACCAAGGTCTTTTCAATCCATTTAAAATAATTTAAACCATTCATATCATTTAGGGTTCTATTAGAAAGTTTAAACCATGCATAAGTTCCATTGAAAAACCAATATTATAGTGAAAACATTGCTATATGCATTTTATCAAACACATTGGAGCCATAGTATTTCCAAAACAAAAGTCCATTACCAAAGAACCATTCCCATGCAACCAATTATCCAAAACACCATTAATGAATATAAAAGAATAATTAAAACATGTGACAACCATAACCAAGCATTTATAACCAAACCCCCAACTCATATTTGAAAACCCAAAATCATAAAACATTCAAATAATAAAAGCATTGAATAAAACCATGCCTTTAATTGGAACTAACAATGAGGAAAGATAAAATTCCTCGATTGACAAAGTTGATGAAGAAAAACCACCTATAAGATCTCCCTAATTAGTCCTCTAGTTTAAACTCTGGCTTCCTTGCCCAAAAGCTCTTGAAAGAATTATAGAGTGTTTATGAAGAGTTTCTAATTGTTAATGAATAAAATAATAGGGTGAATAACCTCCCAAGTGAGTTAGAAGTCATGGGATCGTATTAGGGTAAGTGGGGGAATATCAAGAATACCCTTACTTAAATTGCACAAAAATCCTATCACAGGGGTATGACTAAGCCCTATGAGTCATACCCTTCGATATGAGTGGTACCCACCACTCGTATCCTAAGCCTCAACCTTTCGACCACACACTGTCCGGGGTACAACTCATCCTACCAAAGTTGTATTGATAACATACGATCTGTACCCTTTACCCGTATCCCTAGTAGGATAGAATCACAAAAGGTTTGAAAACTATCCACCATATGAGTCCTCGATACAATTCGTACCCTGACTTATACCTTACGGTGAGCCACACGCACTCAGATCCAACTTAAGTTACCAAGTCTAAGATTAAGCTAAGGAAAAACAAATGATCCATATCCAACCATACAAATCATACTATTAAAGTCGTACCCATTCCAGTGACCAAAATCCATCCCACCAACCAACACTGGTAAGCATAGGACTAGGCCTTACCATTCGTACCCCAACTTATGGCACGTACCCAACAGTCATATTGGGTCCAGAGACTAGAATTCCAGGAAATTTTTCTAAGGGTCAAAACCCAAGGTGTTTTAGTCTCCCCACTAGGAACATTCTCAAATAACGGATAAGGTAGGGGTAACCACACGCACGAGTTATTTGCATTATCTAATATATTTCCAATCTTTAACAATGTTTGAAAGAAAAGAGACAAAGACATTAATCTTTCCTTTTACAAACTAAGAAAACAAAGATGTGTTGAAGACACATACCATTTCCATAAATCCCAAGAGAAGAAAATAGATGCGGATACTTGGACTTCATGTCATCCTCCACTTCCCATGTAGCTTCTTCCACCTTATGGTTCCACCATAGAACCTTAACTGAAGCCACATCCTTGGTCCACAACCAATGAACCTTCCTATCCAAGATCTTAACCGAAACCTCTTTATAAGATAGAGAGTCTGAGATACCCAACTCCTCCAAAGGGACAATTGAAGAAGGATCACCAAGACACTTTCTCAGCATAGAGACATGAAATATTGGATAAACTGAGCTCAAGCTAGAAGGTAACTACAACTTAAAAGAAACATTACTAACCCTTCGTAAAATCTCTAAAGGACCAACATACCGGGGACTGAGCTTCCCCTTCCTACCAAATCTCTAAGCCTAACATCTGTATAGGACTTTTGGCGACTTTGGGAAGCCTTAAGCCTATCCCGAATCACCTTCAACTTCTCCATAGCATGGTGAACCAAGTCAATACCAAACATATCTGCAAGCTCAAATCAACCATTGGGAGATCTATACCTCATCCATATAATGCCTCAGAAGGAGCCATACTAATACTAGAATGATAGCTATTGTTATAAGCAAACTATACCAAAGGTAGATGCTCAACCCAATTTCTACCATAATCAATCACACAAGCCCGAAGAATATCCTCTATGTCTAAATAGTTCTCTCTACTTGCCCATCTATCTGCGGGTGGAAAGCAGTACTCAAATAGACCTTAGTCCCCAACCCTTTCTAGAAAGACCACCAAAAGTAAGACATAATTTATGTAGCACAATCATAAATAATTGAAACAGGTACCCCAAGCAGTTTCACAAACTCCTGAAGATACAACTTTGTATAATCCTCCGCCGAAAGGGTAGTCCTCACTTGCAAAAACTGAGCAGACGTTTTCATTCTATCCATGATTACCCAAATCAAATCATATTGATTCCGAGATCGAGGAGAATCAGTAATGAAATCCAGATTGATTTCCTCCTATTTCCATTTGGGAAAACCAATCTCTTAATATAACCCTCGAGATCCCATATTGTCAACTTTAACTTGTTGTCACACCAAGCACTAGGCCATAAAATCAGCCACAGCTTACTTCCTACTATTTCACTAATATATCTCCTTGAGATCATAATACATCTTCATAGAATCGGGATGAACAACCAAGCGCCACTCATGATCCTCAGCCAAAATCCTTTATCGCAAACTATTGATATAAGGAATACACAACCTCCGTGGGGACCGTAAAGTACTGTCACCACTGATATCAAACACCATGACCTTTTGCCCACCAATATCACCCTTGATTTTTATCAAGGCAGGATCCAACACTTTTTTCTCCTTAATCTATGCCCCAAGAGATGATCGAACCACTTCTTGTACCATTACACCTCTATCCTTGGAGTCCAAGAGGTGAACTCCATGATTAGCCAAACGGTAAATATCCTTAACTAACTCCCACTTTCCTTTCTTCACTGAGCCAGCTCGACGTGGACAACCTACTAAGAGCATCAGCAACCATGTTAGCCTTACCTGGGTGATAGTGAAGACTCATTTATAGTCCTTGAGAAGCTCAAGCCATCTCTTCTTCCTGAGATAGATCTCCTTCTGAGTGAACACATATTTTAGACTTTGATGATCAGAAAAGATGTCCACGTGTACACCATACAAATTATGCCGCCATATTTTCAAAGAAAACACAACCACCAATAGATCCAAATCATAAGTAGGATAATTTCTCTCATGTACCTTGAACAGCATGGAAGCATAGTCAGTCACCTTCCCATGTTGCATCAAAACACAACTAAAACCTACCCGAGATACATCACAATAGACCACAAACCCATCATTGCCTTTCAGTAAAGTCAGAATTGGAGCTTAAGTAAATTTATCTTTCAACTTTCCAAAACTCCCCTAACAAGCATCCGACCAAGAAAACTTAACCTTCTTCTGACTCAACTTAGTCAAAAAGGCAATTATCGATGAAAAGCCATCCACAAACCACCTATAATACCTAGCCAAGCCCAAGAAGCTCCGAATGTCGGTTGGAGTCATGGGTCTAAGAGACCTCTTAACCATAACAACCTTTTGCAGATCCACAATGATCCCCTCGGTAGAAATAATATAACCCAGAAAAATCATAGTGCGCAAACAAAGCTCACACTTAGAGAAATTAGCATACAACTGTTGTTCCTTTAAGTTCAATACCACACAGAGGTGATTAGCATGATCCACCTCACTTTTGGAATAAATCAGAATATCATTAATAAACACAATGATGAAGAGATCCAAGAACTTCCTAAAATCCCAATTCATTAAATCAGTCAATGCCGATAATGCATTAGTCAATCTAAATAACATCACCAAAAACTCAAAGTACCCATACCAAGTATGAAAAGTAATCTTAGAGATATCCACCTTACTAATCCTTAGATAATGATACCCAGACCAAAGATTTATCTTAGAAAAGAACTTGGCACCTTGCAACTAATAAAATAGATCATCTATCCTTAGGAGAGAATGCTTGTTCTTGACCATCACCTTATTCAGTTTCTAATAGTAAATGCACATCTGAAGGGTACCATCCTTCTTGTGCAATAACAATATCGGTCCACCCCACGGGGATACACTAGGACAAATAAACCCCTTATCCAGAAGATCTTTAAGTTTCTCCTAGAGTTATCTCAACTTAATCGGAGCCATTCTATAAATAGGAATAGACATTGGACGAGTGTCTACAACAAAGTAAATACCAAATTATATTTCCCTATCCGAAGAAACACCAGGAAGATCATCTGGAAAAACCTCAGGAAACTCATTTACCACCGGGACTGACTATAAAGAAGGACCTTCAGAGTTAGAATCCTTAACCCAAACCAAGTTATAAAGACAACCTTTAGATATTAACCTCTGAGCTCTAAGATAAGAAATAAATCTCCCCCTAGGAGCTAGGGAACCACCCTCCTACTCTAAAATCGGTTTACCACGGAACCTAAAGACAACCTTACGGGCTGGACAATCCAAGGACCATAACAAGAGTATAACTAATTAATCCCAAGAATAACATCAAAATCCACCAAAGTCCATCTACCACCAACAGATACCACACAACCTTTATAGGCTATCTTAGTAATAACTGAGTCACCTACGAGGTAGAAAAAGAAAAAGGATCCAAAATAACCTCAAGATTAAAACCAGTACATGCAGCCATAAATGGGGTCACATAAGAAAGAGTGGACCCCAGATCAAGTAAACAATACATGTCATGATAAAAGAGTTATAACGTACTAGTAACGACATTAGGTGATGCCTCAGATTCCTGTAGGGATACCAAAGCATACAACCTATTTCGACCAACACTAGAAGCAGGATTAGTAATAGAAGTAGACGCAGAACCAATGGTCGCAGGAGTAAAATATGATGCCATCGGTGCCTTATTTTCTCTCGTAGCAACCTTATTAACCAGACAATCCCTGAGCTGATGGCCTACCTGGCCATACTTGAAGTATTTGTCCCTTTGTTCATTGCAATAACCCTGATTAACCATGAACCTAAAGCTTTGATACCAACTTAACAAAACTCGATCAGAGGCCTTATCGTAATGGGCATTCCAAGTCCAACTAGGACCAGGGACCACCCCTGTTACCAAACCCAACCAGCATTAGCATACCTTGATTCAGCTGAATTTTGAACATATAACACAATAGCATAATTAGACAATGACTTACTTTTAGATAGGTTTATTCATAGACCAAACCTACCAAGTTATATCTTCCACCAAACTGTACGAACCAAACCACCAAACAAAACCAATACCAAACCAAGGGCCCTAAACTAGGCCACAACCAAATGATTTCCAAAATATAATATGATTAATCCCAAAATAAAAGAGGATAGAACAATAAACAATTTCATCAATTGGTATCAGCCCAAATACCAATACCAATGCTAAGACTAACACCAATACTGATCTCATTTATTCTAACCCATTACAGTACCATAAATCCTTTAACCTAAAGAGTAAGAATATCCAGTTAGGACATGCCACCAACCATATGAAAAACCATTATCCATAAATAAATTAAAAGGTCTAAGATAACCATAACATAAAATGAAGCCTTCTAGAAATATGGAAGCTCACCACTTCAATCCAATAGTTATCCCCAAGTCAATCACTACGTAAGGGATTAAAATAGTTAGTTCCTGAATAGCGTGGGTATACAGCCGCCTGAAGATAGATTAGCAGGTGAACACTAGCATAAAATCAGGATAAGGATAAAATATTGCCATTTATAAAACCAATTAAAACCATCTATATGCACACCAACCATACATATATATGTATATCCATGTCGGGATAGGGAACTTGGTTTATCATGCCATTAAATCCTTTACATGGACTATGTAGCTTTGTCGTCCTAAACCACCCATGGGCTATATGGGTTTAGCTCCCCCTGCTGAAAGAGCCCCAATGCGTGAAGCTGCACGACCAGGGAAAAAACTCTGGGATGACTAATATATCCCCTAAATATAAAGTATGACATCATGCATATGGTCACTTAGACCAAACCTCACATCAACAAATCTGAGTTTCTAGTTTTGGTCCTCCCAGGACCTCCAACTTCTATGGCTTTGCTAGACACCGTGCCATTACTACTCAATTAAAACCATTACTAAGCAATCAATCAATCTATTAACTATTTATTAACCAAGGCCATTAGTAGTGGTGTCTTCCTACCAATAATAACTTGCAAGTATTGTCCTTAGCCATACCTTAAGGGATTTCCATGTACCACTCAAGATTTCTAATTAACCAAAACCATGTCCACGGAGGCCTTTTAAATCCATTTAAGCCATTCATATCACTTAGGTTTCCTAGAAAGTTTAAACCATGCATAAGTTCCATTGAAAAACCAATATCATAGTGAAAACATTGTTATAGGCATTTTATCACAATGCATATAAAAGCATAATTAAAATATGAGAAAACCATAACCAAGCCTTTATAACCAAACCCCCAATTCATATTTAAAAACCCAAAATCATACAATATTCAAATTATAAAAACATTATTTAAAATCATGCGTTTAATTGGAATTAACAATAAGGTAAGAGAACATACCTTAATTGACAAAGTAGACAGAGAGAAATATCCTAAAAGATCCCCCAAATTAGTCCTCTAGTTGAAACCCTAGATTTCTTGCCCAAAAGCTCTTAAGAGGATTATAGAGTATTTAGGAAGAGTTTCTAAGTGTTAATGAATAGAATAATAGGGTAAATAACCTCCCAAGTGAGTTAGAAGTCGTGTGGCCTTATTAAGGTAAGTGGGGGAAATATCCACAATACCCATACTTAAATTACACAAAAATCCCATTATAGGGGTACGACTAACCCCATGAGTCATACCCTTTTATACGAGTGGTACCCACCACCTGTATCCTAAGAATCATACCTTGGACCCAATACTATCCATTGTACAACTCATCCTACCTAAGTCATATTGGCAGCATACAATTTGTACTCTTCACCCATATCTCTGGCAGGATAGACTCACAAAAGTTTTGAACACTACCTTCCGTACAAGTCCCTGGTACTATCGTACCCTAACTTATGGCTCACAGTGAGACACTCATACTCAGATCCAACTTAAGTTACCAAGTCTAAGATTAAGCTAAGGAAAACCCAATCAAAACAATCTGTATCCAACTATACGACTCATACTATTCAAGTCGTACCCATTCCAGTGACCAAAATCCATCCCACAAACCAACACTAGTCAGCATACAACTAGAACATACCATTCGTACCCTAATATACAGCTCGAACCCATGAGCTGTATTGGGTCCAGAGAGTAGAATTCTAGGAATTTTTTCTAATGGTCAAAACCTAGGGTGTTTCAAATAGATAAAGCTGCACAGTCCAGGATAATGATTTTAAATCTCATACTTAAACTTTGTCATTTAATATATATATATATGCATGTGGTTTTGACTGACTTTGGACATGGAATTTATTTTATTACTTTTCTTGAGTTACATGTCAGTATTTATCCCACTACCATCCTAGATGCTACATTATTTCATAATGTAGGGTCTGAAGATACGTTTTTACCCCTGTGTAGTGTTAGGTAAATTAGCTCATCTATCGAGTTGCTGTGAAATGGTGAGCCTCCATCCTTCGGAAGGCCTTAGCATTTCTATATTCTTTTATTTTTGAGTTAGTACTTTTGGATTTTTTTGGTCATGGTCGGGGGCATGCCCCGACATGATTGGTATTTTTGTTTTAAAGGCTATTGTGAACAGATATGGGTTGGTTGGTTATTATTTTGACTCTTAGCTTCATTGAGTTATTTTTCTATTTTATTAATACTATTTATTAGCTTATGTATTGTTATAATAATTAATTTATGCTCATGAGGTCAGGCGATAGGGGTGGTTTATTGTCCATGATGGGCTTGAGATACCTATCACGTCCAGCCCCTGGATTAGGTGGTGACAAGCTTGGTATTAGAGTATGATTTAGACTCATTGGGTGTCCTCATAGTTGTGTCAAGTAGAGTTCTTTTTGGGTGTGTAGTATGCCATACTTACAAGAAGGAGGCTACAATGCATTTAGGAATATTTCTTTCTTGTGTCCTATTTTGGGCCATAGAGTCTAATATTATGAAACTTCTCTAACTTTAGAATTTCTTTCATTTCAAATTATGCCTCCTCAAACATCTAACATTCATAAAAACTGCCTGAGGATAATGTGGAAGGAACTCGCCCTATGTATGGAGTGGATAACCGGTTTAGGTCCCCTGCTACTGATGGTGCTGCTCTACATAAAGTTCCACCTGTCCCTATTAGTCCTCCTCTGGCTTTCTATGTTGGTGAAAATTTTTTTATTTCCTCAGGAAGATATCTCTAATGCAGAGTTACACCAGTCTATTCACTTATTTACTAAGTTGGTGATATCTCACTCCACCAGTGTGACTGTATTGGTTCTATTTCTCCTTTGTTTGAGGTCAATATAGTTGGCCAATTTTTTAGGATGAATCCCCCAACCTTTATAGGCTCTAATGTTGATGAGGATTTGTAGGGTTTTATTAATGAGATAGAGAATATTTTCAACATAATGCATACTATTGATATTGAGGGTATGGAGTTTGCTTCTTCTCAATTGAAAGTGGTATTTGGAATAGGAAGCAATGAGGGGTGATGCTACTAAGCAGTCATTATGGGATGACTTTTTAGGGGCCTTTCTTAATCATTTCTTTCATCAGGAGTTTAAGAAAGCTAAAGTTGAAGAGTTTGTTATCCTGAAGCGAGGTAGGATGACTGTTAAAGAGTATGCTCTAAAAGTTCATTAGTTGATATCATTGTGATCCTGAGTTGGTGTCTTTTATGAGGTCTTGAATAAGGAAATTTACTTCTGGGCTATCTCATGACTTGTATTAGAGTGTAAGGCTATAATATTGAATAATGATATAGATATATCCAGACTTATAGTTTATATGCAGCAGGTTAAGGATGAAAAAATATATAGGAAAAGATTGAAAAGAGGCAAAATAAGAAGCTTAGATATTCAAAGCAAGGTGAGGGTTAACACAATAGTGGGAGAGATAGTAGATAATGGACTATGAAGCATGACTTGTATTGGAGTGTAAGGCTACAATATTGAATAATGATATTGATATATCCAGACTTGTGGTTTATATGCAGCAGGTTAAGAATAAAAAAAATATACAGGAAGAGATTAGAAAAAAGCAAAATAAGAAGTATAGATATTCAAAGCAAGGTGGGGGTCATCAAAATTGTGGGAGAGATGGTAGACAATGGACTAAGAAGAAGAATTGGGGTAATTCTTTTTGCCTACTAGTGCTCCTTATCCTAAGACTTTGGTTGATCATTGTTCTCAAGCTAGCGGTAGTCCTAAGGCATAGGGTGTCTAGTCTCAGGCTAGTGGATCTCAATCAGCCCTACCTTATCCTTCTTGTCATTTTTGTAGAAAGCTTTATACTGACTATTATAAGGAGGGGAGGAATGAGTATTATAATTATCGTCAGCTTGGTCATATGCAGAGATATTATCCTTCAGCCAGGGTTTCCACTAGGGCTAATAAAGTTTTAATAGCCACATCTTGAGCTCCTACACCAAAGGGAGCTACTTTTGGAACCAACACTGACTAAAATCATCTTTAGGCACTTTATACTCACCAGTACTATGAGGCATCTTTAGATGTTGTTATAGTATATTATAGATTTTTTCCTATGATGTTTATTATTTGCTTGATTCGGGTTCTACTCTTTCTTATGTGACCCCTTATGTGGCTGTGAATTTGGTTTTGATCTCGAGAGTATTTCTAACCCCTTTTTTATGTCTACCATGATGGGCTATTCTATAGTTGTTAGAAAAATCTATAAGGGTTGTGTGGTGCCTATCTTTCATAAAAAGATATTAGTAGATTTGATAGAGTTGTGTATGGTAGATTTTAATGTGATCCATGGCATGGACTGGGTTTATTCATGCTATGCATCTCTGGATTGTAGGACCTGAAAGATCAGCTTTCACTTTCTTAATGAGCCGATATTAGAATGGGAAGGGAGTTCCTTAGTACCCAAAGGGAGATTTATTTCTATCTTAGAGCTCAAAAATTAATTTCAAAGAGGTGTTTATATCATCTAGTTTGGGTTGAGGATTCTGACTCTGAAAGTCCTTAGTAACCTATCCCTGTGGTTAATGAATTTCCTAAATTTTTTCCCGATGATTTTCCTAGAATTCCTCCCAATTGGGACATAGATTTCGGGATTGATCTTCTATTCGATACTCGTCCTATTTCCATTTCTCCTTATAGAATGTCTCCTACTGAGTTAAAGAATCTTAAGAATAATTTAAAGGAACTTCTTGATAAAGGGTTCATTCATCCTAGTGTTTCTCCATGGGGTGCCCCAGTGATGTTTGTGTGGAATAAAGATGGGTCTCTTTGAATGTGTATAAACTATTGTTAGTTGAATAAGGTTATAATTAAGAATAAGTATTCTCTTCTTAGGATTGATGACCTTGTTGATCCGCTTTAGGGTGCTAGATGTTTCTCTAAGATTGATCTTCATTCAAGTTATCATCAGCTTAAAATTAGGAAGGTTGATATTCCCAAGACTATTTTTCAAACTCGATATGGTCACTATAAGTTTTTGGTGATGTCATTCGGATTGACTAATGCTCTGACTGCATTCATGGATCTTATGAACATGTTATTTAGGCGGTTTCTAGACTTGTTTGTAATAGTATTCATTGATGATATCTTGATGTATTCTAAGTGTGAGGAGGATCATGTCAATCACCTATGAATTGTGTTGCAGACTCTTAAGGAGTAGAAGTTGTATGCTAAATTTCATACGTGTGAGTTTTGGCTGAATGCTATAACTTTTCTGGGGCTTTTTATTTCTAGTGAGAGGATCAAGGTGGATCAACAAAAGGTTAAGGTGAGTAAGAAGTGTCCAAGACTAATGACTCAAACTTACATTAGGAGATTCTTGGGTTTGGCAAGGTATAATAGGAGATTTAAGGGGATTTTATTGTCTATTATTTCTCAGTTGATGAAGTTAACTCAAAAAAAGATTAAGTTCTGGTAGTTCGATGCTTATGAGGGCAGTTTTGAGAAGTTGAAACATAAGTTGACTTTTGTACTAATTTTGACCCTACCCAAGGGAACTGATGGTTTTGTTATATTTTATGATGCGTCCTCTATGGGACTGGGTTGTGTTTCGATGTAGTGTGGTAAGATTGTACCCTATAATTCTAGGCAGCTTAAGGTTTATGAAAAGAATCATCCAATCTACGATTTGGAATTGGCGGATATGGTTTTTGCTTTAAAGATTTGGCACCATTATCTGTATAGAGTATATGTGGATATCAACACTGATCATAAGAGCTTATCGTATGTGTTTACTTAGAAAGAGTTGAATCTTAGGCATAGGTAGTGGCTTGAATTGCCTAAGGATTGGGACATAAATCTCCACTAACCATCCAAGTAAAGCTATTATTGTTATTGATACTCTTAGTAGGTTGTTTATTGGGAGTTTATCCCATGTGGGTGAGGAGAAAAGAGGATTAGAAAAGGACATTAACAGATTGTCTAACTTGGGAGTTCATCTTCTGGAGTCTGATAATGGGGGAGTCATTGTTCAGTAAGTAGTTAAATTATCTCTTGGTGTTGAGGTGAAGAAGAAGCGAGTTTTGGATCGTATACTTATGCAGATTAAGGATGATGTGGGTCATCAAAAGTTTATGGCTTTCAGGATTGGGGAGATGGTATTTTAAGGTACCAAGGTAGGTTATGTGTTCCTCATATAGATGGATTACAAGAAAGGATTTTGACTTGTAAAACCCCTCATTTTTGGGCTAGAATTTTAACCGTCGTTCTTGTATGTGTAAAATTTAATACCATGATTTGTATGTTAGTACATGTGTCATGATCTTTATCCTAGTGTGTTAAGTTCTTATAAGGTAAAAAATATTCATAGAAACCACTTAGAGCAAAGTTGAGCTAAGAGCCTTTAATTCGGTCAAATCTTTGTATCCGATTCTACAAGGGTCAACTTTTAACGCGTATAACTTTTTTTATATGTGAAATTTTTTAGCTACATTGTGCGTTAGTAAATTCATTGTAAGAGGTTGAACTTAGTTGTTGAAGTGGTAAGAAGAATTATTCTTGAGATGAGAAGTTGTGAAAATGTATGGGGTATTGAATTCATAGTTCAGATTAGTGTTATGGTGTTATGTGCAGTACCGTGTGATTTTGAGTTAGATGTGAACATAGTGAGAGTTTGTAGTTCAACTCAGACTTTGGCTAGAGTAGTTATATATGCCCATGTGAAATTTCAAGTTGAATAAATGAGTATAATATTCAAGAGGGAAAGTACGGTTGAGGAAGTATTTGAGAAGAGTGACTAAGCTTAGAATTTAGAAGTTTCCTTTCTTAGGGCATAGTCATTGTATCCTAGCTGAGATAAATTTAAACGTGTATAACCATTTATAAATGTGGATCTTTTCAGCTAAAAATCCACGAAATGATATATATTTGTGTTAGATTCCAACGATACCAATTTTGCCTTAATTTAATACTCGAGCAAAAAGTTATGGCCTTTTTCGAGAGAGGCAATAAGGGTAGGGAATAATCCCACTCCATGGAGATTATTCCCCCCAGATAAGGCGGGTGGTAGGGAGGCTACTCCCCCAGACTAAGGGGCATGATGTGAGGTCTATTCCTTCGTTGTTTCAGCTTCTTAAGGGTGAAGGGCCACTTGTGTCCTTTTCCCCCAACCCCAAACGTCCAAGGCATGAATTATAACACCCAAAAGGGCATTATTTTCCCATCTTCTTCAAATCAACTCTCACAAAAACCCTTCCCTTCCTAAGTACAAAATCCAAACTCTTTTCCCCATGAAATCAAGAGTTTAAGCTTCAATGTTCAAGAATCTTCAATAAAACATCAAGAATAGAGTTTATTTCATAAGTTCAACATTCACGTCCCAATATTCAAGCTTTCTTCCTCAAGAATTCAAGAGATCAAGTTCCAATTTCATGTTTCCTCAAAAATTCATTCAATTAAGGTATGTGGGATGCATATGTTCAAGATTGGTTTATTTTATGCTTTTCCTTAGTGATTTGAACTCAATTCTTGTCCAAGTATGATTACATGGATAGTGACGTTATCTCATTCTTCAAGTTTCAATTTCTGACGTCATATTCAAGTGAATTTTATGTTAAACCCCTAATTTATGAATTTATCCATGTAATCATGTTGATTTCTTATGTTTAACACATTCCCATCCTACAGTTTTAAGTGTTAATATCATACTTTATGGTCATTCAGTGTTAGAGGGTTATGAACACCTGATACCTACGTGTTTTACATGATTTCAAATATTTCAGGTAATAACTTCAACTAAACCATGAATATTATTATTTACTCAGATATTTATGATCAGGATGAGCACTATCAGTTATGTAAAAAATTTTAGTTGATTTTAGTTCAGTCCAGCTCTAGTGTCAGTTCAGTTAGGAGTAGGATTTTACACCGAGCGATACCAGGGATGGGGGCTCACCTGCCAGTAGAGGGTGTGACCTTTAGTAGTAGTCCCTGAGTTCCAGAACTATGTAGCCAGTGTACGTTTGAGATGTCTTCCTACCAGTTGAGGGTTGACACATATCTCATAAGAGAATCTACCAGTAGAGAGTGACTCCTTATTCTTTTGAGACACTAGTTTAGTGAATCCACACAGCTAGTGCTAGTACTCGTGGCATGGTACTGAAACTCTTCTAACTAGGGTTGCAGGTTGGACCCCAATTAGCTCAAATTAGGGCATATCGATCGCATGATACCTCCCACAATTTGAGTCAACTTATTCAAACTAAGTACAGTTCAGTATTACATGATAAGCATTCAGATATCAATTAATCAGTATACAACTATCAGTTAATTAGTATATAGATATTAGTAAATCAGTATATAGATATCAGTTAATCAGTATACAGATACCAGTTAATCAGTAGTCAGATGTTAATTAATCAGTATTCTGATGCCAGTTATTAAGTATTCAGTCATCAGCTATTCAGCGTTCATTAATTAGTTAGTCCGTGCTCAGATATCAACTACTCACTATATAGCCATTAGCTATACTTTTACTTAGATTTCAATCATTTAGTCATACAGGCATCAATTATTCAGTTAATCAAATCAGCTTAGTACATGTTATGTCTGGTTTTGTATGTTCGTGAATTCATGCTTAGTATATTGGTATAATCAGATCCTCGAGTTATATCAATTTACATCCCATAGTTTTATACCCAAAATTCATACATGATCCGCAGTATAGTTTTACAATATATTCATCCTTACATGAGATATACATATAGTATTCATGTTTTACCTCTTTCCAGCTTCAGTTCTACTTATTCTACAAAACTAAAGATTTAAGAAACTAAGTGTAGTGATTCACCAGCTTATCAGATCATGTTTGTTACTCATGTTTTAAGATACTTCAGCTTTCAGTTTATCTTAGACTCTTGGTGAGTCTACTAGCACTTAGCATGCATGTTGTTAAGATTATGTATATATTCAATTTTAAGTACTGCATTCACCCCCACTTACTCAGTACATTCCAAAGTACTAATCCACATATATTTCTATGTGCTACATTGTCTCATAATGTAGGTACCAGTTGTAGCCTACACATCATAATTAGATAGTTGCAGCTTTCAACCCATAAGTGATAGGTTCTCCTATTTTGGGGACCCAGTCAGTTGTAGTTCCTATACTTTATTTTTATTATTTATATGTATTGATTAGTGGTGGTTGGAGGAATGTCCCATCTATCTATAGTCAGTATAGTAGAGGCTTCATAGATAGTCATTAAGAGTCATGAAATGTAAATTCCCGCTCTCCCTTTAGTTTTATCAGATTATAAACTTTATCAATATTTTATTTATCTAGATTATGTCATGATTAAGTTTTTACATAGAAAATTTAGCTATTTTATTTATTCTAAATTAGTTGATCAAGTATCATGTCAGTTCATGGGTTAACTTGGGATCACTTGTGGTTCAAAGCATGGTGTTACAACTATGGGATAGTCTCAGGTTGTGACATGATTGAGGCTTAAGAGTCTAAGTATACAATTTATCTAGGTTCGACCAAGATGTATCATGACTTGAAGGACATCTATTGGTGAAATAATATGACAAGGGATGTAGCAAATTTGTTGCTAAGTGTATGGTTTATCAACAAGTCGAGGTTGGAAACTTGAGGCCTGGTGGCATTTCTCAAGAGATAGAGTTACCCATGTAGAAGTGGGAGATGATCGATATGTATTTTATTATGGGTCTTTTGCAGTCCCGTAATCAGTATGATTCAATTTGGTTCATTATGAATAGGATGACTAAGTCCGTTCACTTATTATTTATGCGGACTAACTACTCCGGAGAGGATTATAAGAAGTTACTCATTCAAGAGATTGTGAAGTTACATGGTATGTCGTGTCCATCATCTCAGATAAAGGTACACAATTTTCATCTAACTTTTGGCATTCATTTCAGAAAGGTTTGGGTACTCAGGTGAATCTTAGCACAACTTTCAACCCGCAAATGGATGGACAAACAAACCAGACTATTTAGACCTTAGAGGATATGAAAAGGTTCTATGTGATTGACTTTAAGGTTAGTTGTCTTGATCACTTGCACTCATTGAATTTTCATACAACAATAGTTACCATTCGAGCATTTCAGATGGCTAGGAGGTGTCGGTCTCCTATTGTATGGTTTAAAGGTAGGATACTAGGTTCTTTAGTCTTTACTTGGTTTACCAATCCATAGAAAAGGTAAAGGTAACTAGAGAAAGACTTTAAACTGCTCAAAGTTTCCAAAAGTTTTATGTGGATGTGAGGCATAGAGAGTTGGAGTTCAGAGTGAATGATTGTGTATTCTTGAAGGAGTCTTCTATGAAAGGATTCATGAGATTTGGAAAAAGGGGGAAGCTCAATCCCCGTTATGTTGGTCCATACTCGGATTTTAAAGAGAATTGGGAATGTGGCTTATGATTTGCATTTTCCTGGGAGTTTAGGTTCTATTCATCCCGTGTTTCATATGCAGATTCTAAAAATATATGTGGATGATCCTTCCTTGATTGTGACTATTGAGGATGTTGGTGTTATGGATTCCTTGTCTTATGGGAAAGTCCCAATTGATATTGGACAGGCAAGTCCGTAGATTGAGAATTAAGAATGTAGCTTCAGTGATGGTCCTTTAGAGAAACCAAAAGGTAGAAGAGGCTACATGGGAACCTGAGGAAGACATGAATGCCAAGTATTCATTCTTGTTCCCCGTATTGGATGAAAGTAAGTAAGGCATGACTTTTGTTTTCTTGTGTCAAATTTCGAGTTCAAAATTTGATTATGGTGTATTCTTGCTATTCTCGTGCTAAAAGTGTCCTAACTCATCATTTGGAGAATCATGATATTGGGGGTGATAATCTAAGACCCTTAACATTTCCGTTATTTTATTCTTGACCCTTCTGTGTGTGATATCAATTTTTCACTTGAATTGTGATTAGGAATGTTAAAATGGTGTTCAAGGAAAATTTTGGAACTTTTAGAAAGGGTTGAGGGTCAAATTGGGACCCCGAGGTAGTGAGGGTACGCGGTATCGTCATTTCAGAAAGGTTACCCTCTGCGATATTGGTGTGGCATGAAAGATAACCTCTGCGATATTGGTGTGCCATTCCAAGATGTAATTTTCATCTAGGCTTGTTTTTTTGGACTTTGAGTGAGGGGCTTTTGGTCTTTTTACCACTTGTACGACTTTAAAACATAAAATAGCCCCATTCTCGTCAGTTTTCAAAGATCAAATCCCCCTATTACACTCTCAAGCAAAAAAACGAAGAACATTCAAGGGTTTCATATTGCATTCATCATCCGGGCTCCAAACTTCAAATTAAATTCAAATCCTTGCGTGTTTCAAGCATGTTACTCTTTCCTAAATTAATTTTATATAAAATCATGCATTTAATTATTGTCCATGTGGTTTAATTTTTGGGTTTTGAATATGGTTTTAGTGATTTGAAATGGTTCTTACATGTATTAAATTCCCATGATTTTGAATTGGTGGTTTATGCTTTATTCTCATGATTTTAAACTAAACAAATGCATGGGTGAGGGAATTGGAATGGGAGACATGGGTTTCCCCCAATTTTAGGGCTTAATAGTTTGAAATTGGCTTTAACCTCAACCCAACTTGTGAAATTAGTTTTGAAACATTAATATACACATAATCTACTTCACTTTTGATACCCTTCATTCCATAAAAGTTTAATGATACATAAATTGGTTTTGAAAGGCCTTGGTGGCCATGGATTGGTTTTGAATTGAAAACTTTGGAGTCAAATTGGCTAATTGGTTTTGAAATGGAATAATGGAATTGGCTTGTAAGCTTAACTTTAATTGGTATGATGGTACCAACGACAAATGCCTAATTAAAAGACTCCTTGGTTGATGTATAAAAATGTGTGTAAATGGTTTTAATTTGGGATTAAAGTGGATTGTGTAGCTCATCATAGAAGGTGAAGGTCCCAAGGGTAATGATACTAGAAACTACGCTTGCCAGCATGGGGTTTTTTATGACCATGTGCATAGTTCACACATTATATATATATTTGGAGTGGTTGGACCCTCAGTGGATTTGGAACTTCCTCAGATTTCTCCGTTTTATGTTGTTAACACACACGAGGATCCTTTCAGTAGGGAGAGATAAATCCATATAGCCCGTGGGTACACTTATAATAGATAGAGCTAATAGATAAAGCTACAAAGTTTATAATAATGATTTTAAATCTCATGCTTAAACCTTCTTCCCTAACCCGACATCTTATATATGTATGCATGAATGTGTGAATCTGGTTTTGACTAACTTTGGACATGGGATTTATTTTATCACTTTCCCTGAGTTACATGCCATGCATATCCCAATGACCGTCCTAGGATGCTACATTATTTTATAATGTAGGGTCCGAAGAATCTTCTTTTACCCTTGTGCAGAATTAGGTGGATTAGCCAATTTGTCAAGTTATTGCAAAGTGATGAGTCCTTCGAAAGGCCTTATCATTTTTATATTCTTTTATTTTTGACTCAGTACTTTAGAATTCTTTTAGTTATGGTAGGGGGCATGTCCCAACCTGTTTGGTATTCCGTTTTTAGAGGCTATTATGGACAGATGTGGGTTGATTGGTTATTGTTTTGACTCTTAGCTTCATTGAGTTATTTATCCATCTTCATATTATTGTTTATTGGCTTCCACATTATTATTATTATTTTATGCTCATAAGGTTAGGCGATGGGGTGGTCTCCAGTCTATGATGGGCTTGAGATAACCGTTATGGCAAGGCCCTAGTTTGGGTCGTGCGGTGGCATCCAAGCTACACCTCCACTCTGAAGATGATACGACCATTGCCAAATATAGTAACCTAACAAAGGTTGGGGTCGAATCACAAGGGAATATATGGAATCATGGCGCTCAGTTGTTGTACAACGGGCAAAGCTGGAAAAGTAAATAGGGTTTTTTGAGTAGAAATATCGAACTACTAGTAAATATAAACTTCAATTGTATTCAGTCATAGGTGAACACGAGGATTGTGTTCTCCTAGATTCTCAACTCTGTAGGCTTTTCATGCTTTGTTGAACCAACCCAATAACTTGCATGCATATTCAATAAGTTATGTACCTTCTACAGTCTTTTGCATGCAGTATTTTGAGTCTTAGGATGTCGCCTTACTAACCCTTATCTTGATCCTAGTTAACTATTACATTTTGAGTCTCTAATTATTAGATTAAATCTAACCATCTTACTTAGATAAAACTTAGTAGCATCGATCGATAGTTAAACTCAAAATTACTATTGTCATTATCTTTTCCTGGTCACTACTCGTCTTTTGGAGTAAGTAGCAAAAATCTAGGTGGGATCCTAACGTTTGCAACCGCTAAGATAACTCTTAAATTTAAAATAATACAACGCATTCAAGGGTATCGGTTCAGAACAACAACAACAATTCCCTTTCTTCGGCAATCCACCAAGGTTTCCATAACCATAGCTAAGGGTTTTTAGCAACTCATGCTTGTGAAGTAATCAACAACATTCATGATTGAAAACATAAGATAAAATCACAATAATCACAGGTAAAAACCCAAAATCGTAATAGAATTAATCAACTGAGATCAATACAAGATAATTTCAAAACAAAAATCGAATCTCGAAATATAAATTTGTTTGTAAGTATCAAGAGTGCGTAACTTTTACTAAAAAGCACATAAGGGATATTTATAGTATGAGGAAACCCTAAAACCAAAGTCTAAACAAAAAGGGACAAAAAAGGTTTGGTGGTTACATGTGGTATCCACATGCAGCGTGGTCTTGGGCGCATGTAGTACATGTGGCCTGAAGTTGGTGCCTATGGTAACCGCATGTTCCCAGACCCAAAATTCCTGCAGGTCTTCTCTTGAAATTTTGGACTTTTGACACGGTCCACATATACAATATACGAATCACATGTTGACTTAGCAAGTGCCGAAAATTATTTTTTAAACTCTTTTACTCTCTGGATCTTCAAGTCTTCAATTCCAACACTTACCCTAGTCTTATGAAGACTACATATGCTACATGTGGTCCACATATAGACATAGATAAGTGTCAGACCTTTCAACACTTGCAACCAAGCTTAAAATCTTCAACTTTCATCATATGCTTTGGTCACAAACAATTTGAAAAGTGTCATGAACATCCAAAATTGATCAATTAAGTAGCTAAAAGCACTATTTTTCACCTTTTTAACAAAATTAGCATCCAAATCCCAATTTTCTGCAAAACATACCCAAAATGCATCATCTCTTACAAAATAACCTTAAAAAATTTCATATTTTCATATCTTACGAAACAACCTTGTAAGACCAATATTCTTATGATGTCTCATTCACCATACATTAGTAGAGCCTATTCTATGTTACAACATGATGAGCACTAACAATAATCCTCTTGACACGACCTGAACTAGGGCCTAGTCATGTCGGGTGCCTCGAGCCTAATTAGGATAAAAGACCACCCCCTACCCAACCTAACCACCCTACACCAGATGTCGAATGAATTCTGATTATATAACATAACAAGATGGAACAATCATAAATCAAATATAGTCAAACGGTGTCAAACCAATACTAATACCAATTCCAAGGCTTATACTAATACCAACACCACCTACCCAAAGTAGTCTAACAAAGCCTCTATCTATTATTAAAAAAACATATGGTCGAGACATGCCCCCGACCATAGCCAAAAATCAAAGTCTAAAAAATAACAAAACTATGTAGAGGAGACCATAACATAAAATTGATCTTTCCAGAGTATGAAAGGTCACCGATTCAATCCGACATAAAGTTGTCCCTGAATCCAAGTTACTGAGTAGAAGGAGTACTATAGCCGATTCCTTCTTTGCATATGGAGACAGTGCATGAAGATAAGTTAGCGGGTGAATGCTAGCATGTATTCAGGAGTAAGGATAAAATAATTCTAATATTTAAGACCAAGTAAATAACCATATGCAAACATATCCATACATATATACATATAATCCATGCCAAAAAAGGAAAGCGGGTTTAGCATGCGTTTAAAACTTTAACCTGGGATGAAAGGAATAAATGCCTTAATGGAATGGAAGCCGGGATCCAAGTAGACTAGGTTAAGAAAAGTATAAGTTCAACCCTTTTCTCATTGGCCCAGGATCGATAGTTTTTTGAACTGAGGAAAGTGAGGAATGTGTAGCTTGACCATCCTAAAAACACCCACGGGCTATATGGGTCTAGTGTTACCCCCAAAATGATCCCTAGTGCCTGTAGTCGCATGAATCAGAGATATCATAGGGGTAGGGGATTCCCGTGTACCCTTCATCCTTCATGATATATATACAAGTATAAACTTAGGGTATTCCCATGTATCCCACAAGTATATGGTCACCATGACCAACCCTCATATCGGCAAACATGAGTTTCCAGTGTCCGTCCATTGAACTCACACCTTCATGGTTATCTATCACAACCTGCCATTATTTCCTATTTAAACCTTTACCATATAACCAAACCACCAATTCTAGAGTTAATTACCAAGGTATTATAAAGTGGTATCATCAGACCGACTATAGCTTACAAGTAATGACATTGGCCATAGGTTTTCAAATCAATCAAACCATGGCCACCAAGGCCTTTCCAAATTGTTCAATTTAATCAAACCATTTAGAGTTTCATTACCATATTATGCAATGCAGGGTTTTTAATAAAAGTCAAACTATGTGAAAAAAACATTCTCATTAGCATTTTAACAAATATGTTGAGGTCATATAGTTTCCAAAACCAAAAACAAGAATCAATTAACCATTCCCATGCAATCACATATTAAAACGAACATTATAAGATGAAAAACTATAATTAGAATAAGGGAAAAAAATTATCCAACCCCCTCAGTGACCAAAACCCCCAATATATATTTCAAAACCAATACAAACCCACAATAATGCCATGAAAATCATTAAGTAAAATATGCTTTTAGTTGAAGTAACATTGAGGGAGTAGTAACATGCCTTATACATCAAATAAGATGGATAGGAACCACCCTTGAGAACCTTAATTAACCACCTTGAAGGAAACCCTAGCCTTTTCTTAACCCAAGATCTTGAGAGAGATTTGAGTGTTTTGAATATTTTTGATTGAGAATACTAGGGTAAATGATGTCCTAAAAGTGTTTTAAGACATGGGGTTAAAAGGGGTTAAAAGGAAAAAGTCCATAATACCCCCAGTTTAAACAGTAAAAATCACTGCATACGGTTTGACCCTTCCAATCGTACCAACATGATACGAGTGGTACCCTCTACTCATACTTTGATCAGAATATTGGAAACCATATTTTGCCAAATATACGACTCCTTTACCTAAGTCGTACCTTGATCATACGACAAGTACTCTCAAAGTGTATCCAAGACAGATTCAAAATGGGTTGGATACTTTCCAACATACGAATGGCATGACTCTCTCATACCATATCCATATGACTCGTATGGAGTATAGTCATACCTAGGATAGTACATAATCAATAACACACTACTTAATATATGACTTGGGCACCATGCACTAGTAATCCAAAATCATATAATGTCGAGAGAGTTCAAAACTTAAGAAATATCTCAGGATCAAAACCCAGGGTGTTTCACATTTCCTCATGTTCAATCTTTCTCCACTGATACCACAGCATTCTCAACTTCCACCAATTCTCATACTCACTTTAGGATAGGAAGTCCTAATATTTACAACCAGAAATTTTAGTTTGAACCCAAATACAATCCAATACCCCTTATGATACCAAAATTAATCAGAAAATCCATTTTGATCCTAAACACACTCAAAGGTTCCACTTTGATTCCAAGAGGGGGAATTTTTCTGATACATCCAATATCTTTTTGTAAATATTGCAAGATATCTGTACATGTTATTGATAACTGCCACAGGCTACATTGCATTCCTGTTAACTTTAAGTTCACTAAGAACAAGAAGGCTACTGTGTCATGTGTTCAACATAACTAATCTGCAGAAGAAACTGCTTCTCCTATTATCCCTAGAGGTTTTACTAATGACCAATACCAACAATAATAGTATCTTCTAAGTTTTTAGCAAAGTGAATCCTCTTCTGAATGGTTATTTGATTATAATATAGCTTTCAATGCTTTTGGAGGTTTGTTTAATAGTTTTATTGTGTGTAGCATTGATTCTTATACTTGTGCTCTCTCTCAATTAGAAAAATCTTGCTGCTGGATTCTAGATTCAGGTACAACCAACCACATGACACCTCACAAACACCTTTTTCACAATATTCAACCTTTACATAGTCCATACTAATTACCCTTCCTAATGGGTATAAGGTAAAAGTTTTATCTACTAGATCCTTTCAGTTCAAATCTGAATTAACCCTTTACAATGTTCTTCTTGTTCCTCTCTTTCATTTAAACTTGATGTCTATCCACAAATTAAGGAACCAACTTCAATGTTGTATTGTCTTTATCATTTCTACCTGCTTTCTACAGGGCCATTCTATGAAGAGGCCACTAAAGATTAGTAAAGCTGCCAATCGACTATATTTCCTGCATCAAGATTTGTCTACCACCACTTTTGTATCACTCTGAGTCAGGTACCCAGAATGCCACATGGTGCTCATGACCCCAGAGAATCATAAGCTAACCCATGACTGATCTCCGTACCTGTACACTGCATAATATATTGTATAAATGCAAAAATAAAGGCAGAAAGGCCATGAGTTTCAAAGATATAATAAAACATAACATCTGAAGATATGGTATATCAATACCAAAACAACTAAAATAACTGTCTGAACATGCTAGTCTGAAAGCCTTTAAATTGTCTGAATAAGGAGTTGATGGGATATGTCCCCAACTAACTCTAACTACTAAATTAAATTGATTAATGAGATAATAAAGTAATGGTCATGTCCTCGAAGGATGAGGACTCACTTCTAACTCTGACTGCCGAGACTGGAATGCTACTGATACTCTGGAGCTCGTGCATCTAAATCTATGGTATAAAAAACCATAGCGCAAATGCTTCAGTATGATTGAATGCACTGGTATGAATATGAGGTAGGATGAATGCAGAGGGTTCAAATGCATGAACAATGCTAACTAACTATATAACATGAATGTGAGAATATATGCATAAATAAATAACTGTGACTGAATTTGTGATAATACTGACTACTGAGTCTAAACACTGCTAACATGAGTACTGATAACTGATACCAAGTGACTGTATCTGACAGTCTAGGTTTTGATAGAACTAGCTGAGTTCTATTCTATTTTGAGTTGACAGTATCTGACAGTCCTAAATTCTGTAGAACTATTTGAGTTCTATTGCTGAGACTGAATGACTGTATCTGATCCTAATCTGTAACTGAAGTTGTGGGAAGTAGTCATCTAACCTACATGCCCCAAATAGTGCAATATAGTTGTATTGGGGTCCAATTTGTAACCCCAATTAGAAGGATGTCAATACTGCGCCACTAGTAAGGACAATCGGTGGATAACCATTATATAACAGGTAACTCAGGTGAGAATGGTGGGAACCCTCATATAACAGGTTAAGACACCTCATCTACCCTCATAAAAAGGCTATGATGTCTCAACCCATGCTGGCTACGTAGTTTTGAAATGCAATGATTGCTTTTAAGACTCACAATCTCAAATAACAGGTGGGTTCCCATCCTTGGGTTCGCTCAGTGCTAATTTTTACTCCCATCTAAATAGACACTGAACATGATTAACTAAACTAACTGGACTGAGTTAACTGAATTTCTGTGGACTGACGGAATGCTATTGATATCTGATAACTGTCTGAGATTTATAAGATTACTGGATTTCTGAGCTTTCTTGAGTCACATGACTGACTGAGTTCTATGGATTATGGCTTGACTGAGGATATCATGAAAACATGACACTGCTCTAGGAACACAGCTATATTTTTTATGGGTACAAGTACCCTCAGGACTCGATGGACAGAAACGGACAAAGAATGACTTTCTTGAATACATGGCCAACATCAACAATCCATAATATAATTAGTTGGAGATTTCACGAAGTACAAGTTCTAAAGCACCACAAGGGCTACACATGTATCAATAATTCATTGACTAAGAAATTTCATCAAACATTTGACATGCATAAACATGTACATGATAGGGTATTTTATATTATTATACTAGTATGGAACTTTTCCTTCGCATAGGCATTTAATCAAACACATAGGGAGCATGCTTTGGTTATACAATCATTAACACATCTAATAACCATGGATACATCAATCAACTTGTAAATTGAAAGGGGTTTATAATGATTACTATGCAAATCACCATATTCTAGGGTCAATCATTGGAATATGTAATTTAAAATGTGAATCAAAACCCCACAACATCATGAACATGAATTTTAATTCAATTTATATCATGAATATTCATAAATACATAAATCTTGGATTTTGAAGAGAGATTCTTGAGCCTCATGGGTGAAAGGTACCAATGAATCAACACATGACATAACTTGATTGTGAGTTTCTTGAAGTCCTTGAACTTGAAGAACTTAAATCTCTTAGTTTCTTGAAGAATAATTTGGATCCTGTTCTTGGGGATTATCTTTGAGAGAAAACCCTAATTTGATATTGTAGATGGATAATGAACTTATGAGCCTTGATCTAATATTATTAGGCATTAGAAAGGGTGGTAAAAGACCAAAAAAACTTTTTTAAAAATAACTTAAAATAGAGGAATAAAATATGTGATGGTGGGTGTGATGGTCCATCACTGGATCAACGGTCCGTCGGTCCTAACCGTCGCACCTGGGTAGAATAGGGGTTTACTGCCTTTTCTACGATGACTTAGGCGACGGTCCGTCGCTATCTCGATGGTCCATCGGCCTGAGCCATCACCCTTAGGCAGAATATGGTCTCATTGCCTTCACTGCGACAGTTTGGGTGATGGTCCATTTCTAGCTTGACGGTCTGTCGGCCTTCACCGTCGCACTTAGGTAGTTTTGACTGCTTTTTGTATTGCGGCCATAACTTTCTACCCCGATACCGGATTTTAACAAAATGGGTATCAATGGAAATCTTATTCAATTTTCCACTCAGAAAAAGATGAAAATCTTAAAAATTTGATTTGTATAAAAATTGATTCATCTTTCAAAGTAAGTTTCTAATATTCTTGGGATGATTTTAAGCTAGGTAGGAGTACGGGGTATTTCAACTTTTCACTATCTACTTTCACATCAATTGATCCTCATTCTTTTACTTGTAACAGTAATTCAAGTGTAGAATGTAATTCTATTTCTAATTCTACTGTATATCCCAATTTTGGTTCCTATAATTCATTTAGTAATAATGAAATTACTCCACCTTTTTTTCTAATAATTCCTCCTATATTAATAACAAATTAGATGTGTTATGGCATCAAAGATTGGGTTGTTTTCTTTTTCATAAAATGCATACTATCTCTACTTTACCGAATAAACTATCCACTAAACAACCTTTTATAAGCTTAGTATGTCCAATGGCAAGACAATAAAGAACTTTCTTTCCCCAAAGCTCTATATATTCTACTACCCTCTTTCAATTGATCCATATTGACATATGGGGACCCTATAATACTCAAATATACAATCACTATAAATATTTTCTTACTTTAGTAGATAATTACACAATAGTTACCTTGATTCATTTGCTCTCTTGCAAGAGAGATGCTTTTTCTGTCCTAAAAGCATTTGTTTCCATTCTCAAGACCTATTTTAATATGGTTTTCCAGACATTCTGATCTGATAATGTTCTTGAATTAGGTGGGAGTTAAACTTGTCAATAAATTTTTATGCTAATGGCACACTTCAACAAACCATTATACCTCACACCCCCAACAAAATAGAGTAGTTGATAGGAAACACAAGCACTTTCTTGGAGTATCTAAATATCTCTTGTTCCAATCTGGTTTACCAAAGAAATACTGGGGGAATATGTTTTAATAACTACTTATATTATTAATAGGCTCTCTTTCACTGTTTTAAATAATATCTCTCCTATTGAGAAGTTATTTGGTTATCCTCTCTTATATAAACATCTTAAATTATATGAATGTTTTTGTTATGCCATTGTCATCAAACCTAGAAAAGACAAGTTTTAATCTAGGTCTATTCAAGCTATTTTTCTTGCTTATCCGTGTGGTAAAAGGCATATAAACTTCTTGATATCTCATCTAACTCCATTTTTAATTCCAGAGATGTTATTTTCCATGAACACATATTTCCTCACCTCTCTGCATCTCATCTTCCTCCTGTTAACTCCGCTCATGCTCCTTTTATTGACTTACCCTCTCCTACTTCTATCCCACCTATTCTATATAATCAAATACCATCTTTTGCCCCACCTGCTCTATTTGGTCCACCACCATCTCTATCCTACTTGTTGCACCCATTCTGCCTTTTGTTATACTTGTACTTGCTTCTCCTATTTCTAGTAGGAAATTATCTAGAACTGTTCATAGACCTTCCCATCTTGTAGACTATGTTTTCACCTAGATTCTTCCTTCTTCTACTTCTTCACTAATTGAGCACATCCATGAGCCTCAGTTCTATCACTAGGTTGTTGCACATCCTTCTTGGAAGGAGACTATGCTGAAGGAATTTCAAGATCTTGACTCTAATAACACTTGGGAAATTGTCCCTCGTCCCCCTGATAAAAGTTTATTCCTTGTAATTGGTTGCATAAGAATAAGCACAAATTTGATGGTTCTATTGAGAGATATAAAGTTATACTTGTTATTCAAGGTGACACTCAGAGACTGGGTATAGACTATAGTGAAACCTTCTATCCTGTGGTGAAACTTACCACTATTAAGTGTCTTTTAACTATGGCTACCAAGAGAGGTTGGTTTGTTTTCCAACTTGATGAAAACAATGCCTTCTTTCATGTTTCTTTGGATTAAAAAGTTTACATGAAACCTCTATTTAGTATTACTATTTCTCTGTCATCATCTTCCCTACTTGTGTGCAGACTTAAAAATTCCCTCTATGGACACAAACAGGCCTCAATACAGCAGTTCTCCAAACTGTCTGAGGCATTGTTGTTCAAAGTGTTTATTGCTAGCAGGAAGGACTATTCCTTATTTATCAAGACTATTTCTGGGTCTCTTATTGTGATCGTTGTGTATGTTGATGAAATACTTTTGGGTGGTGATGATCTCACTATCATGACTGATTTATAGGCATTTCTGGATGCTCAGTTCCACATTAAAGATTTGGGGCATGTTCACTACTTGGGGTTGGAGATTTTCTCCACCCCCACGAGCTATACTGTTTGTCAACGCAAATACACTACTGATCTTCTTCAGGAGTTCTATTGTGATGGTTTTACTCCTATTAGCACTTCCCTTGATTTTTTATAAAATTGTTGGTTGATTTGGATGTTTCTCATATTGATGCCTCTTTTTATAGGCGTTTAATTGGAAAGTTGAATTTTTGGGAACATACTTGTCTTGATATTACTTTCTCGGTATAACACCTTAGTCTATTTCAGAATGTACCTCAGATACCTCACATGTTGGATGATTTACATGTAGTGCAATATCTCTTTAGTTTCCCTAATCGGGGCAGTCTTCTTTCCAACTCCGATAACTTTTCTCTTACTGTATACTCTGACTCAGATTGGGCTGCCTATGCTAATTTTGGTAGGTCTGTTACTAGTTTATATATCAGCCTTGGTGGCTACCCTATTTCTTGAAAAAGTAAGAAGCAACCCACCATTTCTTTATATTTTGGTAAGGTTGAGTATAGAGCCTTATGGAAGGTTGTTGCCGAATTTTGTTGGTTACGCCGTTTGTTGGGTGATCTTGGTGTTTCCATTAACTCTCTCGTTGTTGTGTTTTATGGTAGCCAGGACGCCATTCACATTTCCCAGAATCTAGTTTTCCACGAACACACGAAGCATATAGATGTTGATTGTCACTTTGTGCGTGACTATTTGTCTACTAGTGTGATTTCCCTTCATTATCTTTGCACTTCTTAGCAGCTTGCTGACTTGTTGACAAAAACTCTTTCAAGTGTTCTCCACCATCAGTTATTGTCCAAGTTGTCAATGTATTCCTCTTCCAACTTGAAGAGGGAGTCTTAACATAAATAATAGGCCTCATTTCATAGTAGGCCCAAGTGGTAATCCGAATTAAAAGCCTAGCCCATTTACGTGGACCATTCAAGTATAATATATGTTTTACTTACATTGTATTTTGATCAAGATGTATAAAACATGTGCTTCAGATATTTCAAGAAGCAACAGATAATAAAGAAGAGTGACCTTTTCTTTTCTCTTCCTTTTCTCTCTCTTTTCGTTTAGGGCTTTATATGTTTGACTCATGGCGATTTGTTGACTGTGTCACTTAACATTTATTTATATATTAATTTTGTAAAGTTTTTAAAACTATATTCAATATCGTTAAACAGAAAAATAAAATCATAAACTTAACTATTAAAATTTTGGAGGCCTAAAAAGGCTTTAGTAGCCTCACCCTTGAGTCACCCCTGCTTCGTACCATATCTCAGCCAATATCATATTGTTTTCTCGGCCTTATATTATATCTTTTTCTAATCTCATGATATTTCTAAGGTTTAATTTATATCGATTTTTTAGGAATTTACGGTAATTACTTCTACAACTCCATTAACAATGCCACCGCTCCAAACTTATCATTATCACCAACATCTACCATCATTTAGATTTGAATATCTTAAATAATTAATAAAAATAAGTATTTCACTCTAAAATAGAATGTGAGTCTTAAATGGACACAACTTTTAACCATAACCTCCTATTTACTTTATACATAATCTATTACATATATATAAGTGGGAAAGAAGCTGCCGAAGCAGGCAGCTTATAGACGACATGTCTGCTTCAGTTGTAATTTTACTATATCATCCCTAATTAATTATTATAAGTCATTTATGTATTAAAAAATTCATATTATTTAATTAAAAAAAGTAAACAAAAATTATGACATGTCTACTTTAGCTGCTTCGATCATGATTTTACTATATCATCCGTAATTAATTATTATAAGTCCTTTGTGTCTTAGAAAATTAATATTACTTAATTAAAAAAAGTAAAATAAAAATTTATGACATGTTTGTTTCAGCTACTTCAACCATGATTTTACTATATCATTCCTAATTAATTATATAAGTCATTTACGTATTATAAAATTAATAATATATAATTAAAAAGGGTAAAATGGATATTTATGATATCTCTGCTTCAATTGCTTCAACCGTGTTTTTACTATATCATTCCTAATTAATTATTATAAGCTATTTATGTATTAGAAAATTAATAATATTTAATTAAAAAAGGTACAATAGACATTTATAACGTGCCTGCTTCAATTACTTCAATTGTGATTTTATTATATCACCCCTAATTAATTATTATATATTATTTAAGCATTAGAGGATTGATAATATTTCATTAAAAAAAAGATTAAATAAACAAAAAATTATTAGTTTACTCTTGATGTTTTAAATTAAATTGACGACTTATATGGAGTCCACTTAATTATTTTTTCACAAGTATTTTTTATAGTAATTTTATTATATTACTTCTAATATAACCATTGATGTTTTAAATTAAGTTGTCGACTTATACGGGGTTCACTTAAAAAAATTTCATAAGTAACTTGTACAGTAATTTTATCATATCATTTCTAAATAGTTATACTAAGCCATTTAAGTATTAGATTATAAAAAATATTTAATAACACTGATAAAATAGATAAAAAAAAAAATAAAAATTAAAAATAATCGAATGAAGTACTTTACAATAGTAATATTTGTATCAAAAAGGTATGGAAATAGTACATCTATTGAGATCTCAATGATTAGATTCAAATAAAAAATAAATACATAGTTACGATCTATGATTTGAATGATCAAAATATTAATTTTTATTAGGTACAACTATTGAAGCATAAAATAAGCAGATAAGGAAATTAAATTTAAATTTTTTTAACAACTTTTTCATCTCGGTGATCGACCTGCTTGCCGACCACTGTTTGTTCTGTAATTTTACTATATCACCCCTAATTAATTATTAATGTCATTTACGTATTAAAAATTAATAAAAATAAATAAGTAAAATAGACATTTATGACATGTCTGCTTCAGCTGCTTCACCCGTAGTTTACTACATCATCTCTAATTAATTATTATAAATTATTTAAATATTAAGAAATTAATAAATATGATAAAAAGGGTAAAATATACATAAAATGATAAATTAACTCTTTATATTTTAAATTAACTTGACATCTTATATGAGGCTCACCAAAATTATTTTCACAAGTATTTTTTATAGCAATTTTGTATTATCGCTTCCAATTAGTTATTACAAGTCATTTAGACATGACTGTTTAGCTACTTCAATCATGATATTTGGTTAACTTTCGAAATTATATTAGTGTCGCTTAAATTAAAATAAAAAAATATTATAAATTAAAATAATTAAAAACTTAAATTATTTAAAATTATTTCATAATAATTTTAAAAAGTAAAGCTTAGTATGTTGGACCCACCCGTGCTCGGCACTGGTCTATCGTCACTAGTACATAATTGATGAAAAGTCGTCGGTCAATGTAGAAGCATTAAATTAGACAACTGAATTGTGTAAGAAGTCCATTGGCTTTGCTCGGTAGCGAAGACAGTTCACTGTTCTTTTGCTCTGTGAAAATAAGGCCAGAATTGATCAAGAGAGAAAACCCACCATTACCAAAATTGTGATATGGCAGAAATAAAGTTGCTTGGTGTTTCACTGAGCCCATTTACTCACAGAGTTGAGTGGGCTCTGAAGACTAAGGGAGTAGAGTATGAACTTATAGTAGAAGATACAAAAAATAAGAGTCCTCTGCTTCTTGAATCCAATCCAATTCACAAGAAAATCCCAGTGTTAATTCACAATGGGAAGCCCATCTGCGAGTCTATGGTAATTATCGAATACATTGATGACACTTTTGAAGGACCTTCCATCTTGCCTAAAGACCCATATGAGCGAGCTATAGCTCGTTTTTGGGCTAAGTTCCTTGATGATAAGGTAATTTTATCTGGATTTATGTTACAATATATTCTGTCCAAGAAATTTTATTAATAGTGTTGATTAGTTTGTTAGTAGTTTATTTAGTATTATTTTTATCAAGTTATAAATTATACTTCCTCTTCAGTTAGGATCAAATTAATAAATTTTTGGTTTGAATTTCAAAATAGAATCCTCAATCTTTATTAAAATAAAATTTATATATTTAGAAATTACATAAAATGTATTATAAATAGTTAACATTTCAATAATATCTACGAAGTATTTGAAAAAAACCTATGGTCAAATAAAATGTTCTTTGATTGCCCAAATAGTAACAAAAGACAAACAAATTAAAAGGAATACTTTTATCTGTTATCTCTGCTTCTTGTAACACATAACCTACCTCATTTCAAAATTACAGATCTCATATTTTATGAAAAGCTAAAGGGTAGATATCATGTGTATGATCTAAACATATGTATAAGTTAAATTAATGCTTATAATATGAATTTACTTAATTTCCTTGTAAATGATTTGATTGTGTAAATATATTTATTGAAACTCAAAATCTTGAGTGTTTTGCAGTGCTTGCCAACAATGGGGAAGGCTTTATTAGGCGAAGGAGAGGAGCAAGAGAAAGCTAAAGAGGAGTGTGGTGAGTTGCTAAAAATTCTTGATAATGAACTCAAGCATAAGAAATTTTTTGGTGGAGACCAAATTGGATTTGCTGATATTGCTGCAAATGCATTAGCATTTTGGATGGGAATAATTGAAGAAGCCTCAGGTGTAATTTGGGTGACAAGTGAGAAATTTCCGAATTATTGTGCTTGGAGAGAGAACTATAATAACTGCAGCCAAGTCAAAGAATATCTACCTTCAAGAGATGAATTATTTACACATTTCCAATCTAGATTTCACTCTGCAGCAGCTCCGAAATGACAACTCTCTGGAATTTCAAGATTTTGTGTAACAATAAAATAGGGTATTTGGCACTTACGTCATTATTTTGTGTTGGTTTTAACTTCAAAAACTGCACAATATAAGTGTTAGTGTAATATATCATAATTATAATAATTTTTTTATTTTTATTAAATATAATAAATTACAATTAAAAAATTATAATGAAACAATAAAATAATTTTCTTTTTGGCTAAGCGTGAATATGTCGCTCTCTTTAAGATTCAAATTCACTGTGACATAATGTACATAGGTTTAATAGTATATCTCTTAACTTGTCCCCTTCAAGATACAACAGCTCATCACGATGGTTTAGTTGAAGAGTCTAAAACTCCATTACAAGAATACTTTTCTTCAATACGTAATTACTCTCTTTTGTATAGTATATAGCTGAAGACTCAGAATATTTTTTTTGTCTTAGCTCTCTCTTTCACTAATATAATTAGTCTCTTTTATGCATTCTATATTTTTTTATATTTAGAAAAATATGCAAATTCACATCTATTTATATGGGATAAATTCCTCCTTGTATTGAATAGGAAAAATAAATGAAAAGATAAATGTGGTAGATGGTACACTGTGTTTTTATTTTGTCGGTGATTGTGTGAGATGTAATTTTTTCTAGCTAAGATTTATGTTTCCAAATTAATGGAATATATTTTGGGCAACTAGTCGTCTGGACTTTTGTACTTATTTGATTTTGTAATATGAACGCTTCTACTTAAATCTTATTAACTAAACCCTTCAATCCATCAAAATATAATATTTTAAATCCCTTTTTTTAGTGCTAACTTGAGTGTGTAGTGTAAACGCTAACACATTATCAAAAAAATTAAATCCTAAATTACATGTAAAACATTACGTGGAATGGACAAAAAAAACTCATAAGCCCCATTTATTTTCTCATTCGATTTTTGCCACCTAGACACCGATACTTAACTTTTCCACTTTCAAATTTGTTCCAGTGAAAATCTTTGGTTGTTAATGTAGTTTTAAGACGGAATTGAAGCTATTTATGTAAGTTTATCCTAATTATTCACCTAATTATTTTATGTTCATTTTTGTTTATTGGTTTTTGCTCAAGTTTTTGTGTTGATTTTTAAGTTTTAAAATTTTACTCGATAAATACTCTTTTTATTGAAATTTTTGAAGGGTGTTGCTCTGTTTCATGTCTAATACAAGTGTAAGATGTATATGTAGTAGCGTTATGTCTTCAATGGCATATTTTGTAATTTCGATTAGGTTCTAATAAAATCACAATTTTGACTGAATTTTTTTGGGGTTTTTGTATTGTTTTGTGTCATATGCTAGTTTTAGATTAATATGTAGTAGTAGTATGCTTTTAATGACATATATTGTGATTTCGATTAGATTTTAGGATTTTTTTTCATAAAATCACAATTTCGACTGAATTTATTTTTAATTGTCTTGAATATTGTATACATCACTGGTCCATTGTAACATATCAGACATATGGAGAAAAATCTTTGCACCTGTTTACACTTTTTTGCTTTAAAATTAGAGCTTTTTGTTATTTATCTTTAAAAATTAAGATTCTTTGTATATATGTATAAATTGACTAATTGCATATATTTTCTTGTGATTTTAAAGGCATGGTAACCAAAGTGCTTTAAGAATAGTGACACTTCAATTTCGCTATGAGGGCTGTTTTTTGTCACATTTTGAGCTAAAGTATATTAGAAGAATTTGTAATCTTGAAAAAATTAGAGTAGATATAGATCATTTGCATATAATATTATTTCAGAAATTAGCACTGAAATTAGGTGTTGAAAAAATTGAAAATTTTGGGTGTAAAGTTAACAAAAAGGGTGGTTATTAAATACTGAAAACTAATGATGATGTTTTAAGTTTTCTTAATAATTTGAAGGGTAGAGATTTTGCTGATGTATGTGTGGTACATTGTAATGCTCCGAATCTGATACCCGGAATGATACACGGTGCTCATGACCCCGAAGGACCACAAGCTAACCCATGACTGAAATCTGTGCCTGAACACTACATAATATACTGTATAAATGCGGAAATAGTAGGCTGAAACATGCCATAAGGTTCAAAACTGACAAACATCTGATAAAACCATATCTGAATAATGTGGTACGACAATACCAAAACTGAAAATGTGTCTGAAAATATCTAATCTGAAAACACTATAGTCTAAAAACCTCTAAACTGTCTGAATAAGGAGTTGATGGGACATGTCCCCAACTAACTCCAACTACTGAAATAAATGAAGTAATGAAGAAATAAAGTAATGATCATGTCCTCGAAGGATGAGGACTCACTGCTAACTCTGATTGCTGAAACTGGAATGCTACTGATGCTCTAGAGCTCGTGCTTCTGAATCTATGGCATAAAACACCATAGCAGAAATGCGTTAGTACAATTGAATGTGCTGGTATGTATGTGAGGTAGGCTGAATGCAAAGGGTTCAAATGCATGAACAATGCTAACTGACTGTATAACATGAATGTGAGAATACATACATGAATAAGTGACTGTGACTGAACTTGTGATAGTACTGACGACTGAGTCTGATTACTGATAACATGAGTCACTTATAACTGATATAAATGATATTAAGCGATTGTATCTGACAGACTAGGTTCTGATAAAACTAACTGAGTTTCGTACTATTCTGAATTGACTGTATCTGACAACCCTAAAATTTTGAAGAAATATCTGAGTTCTATTACTGAGACTGAGTCTGAAACTATAACTGTGGAAAGTAGTCATCTAACCGACATGCCTCAAATAAAGCAATATAGATAGGTTGGGGCCCAATCTGTAACCCCAATTGGAAGGGTCTCAATACCACGCCACTAATAAAGATAAGTTGTGGGTGACCCTCATCTGACAGTGTCCCCAAAAGAGAACGGTGTGACCCTTATCTGACAGTGTTTATCCACCTCATCAACAATTATTTGTCAGTGTTGATATCTCAACCTATGCTGGCTATATAGTTCTGGAACACAAGGATTGCTTCTAAGGATCACACCCTCAACTGTCGGTGTGTGTCCTCATCCTTGGGTTTACTCGGTACTAAATCCTACTCCCATCTGAATAGACACTAAACATAATTAACTTAACTGAACTGGACTGAGTACATTGAGTTCTATTGACTAATGGAATACTACTGAGATTACTGAAGTACTAAGCTTTCTAAGATTACTGGGATTACTGAATTTACTGAGTTTTCCTGTGTCACATGACTGACTGAATTCTACTAAACATGACTTGACTGAGGATATTGTGAAAACATGACACTGTCTATAGGCACACAACTAAATTATCAGGTACAATTACCCCCAGAACTCGATAGAAGAAAATTGACAAGGCATGATATTCTTGAATACAGGACCAACATCAATAATCCATAATACAATAAGTTGGGGATTTCATGAAGTACATGGTTATCATAATCTTATACATAGTAGGAATGCATATACTCAATGTTATAATTTCATACTGTAACATCATGAGCATTTCAACAAACATCTACATTGCACATCAATAGTATGAGAGTCATTTGAACATAAGGGTAAAACATGAATCCTTCACTTAAGTCACAATTGAGTCATATTACATAATTTGTAGTCTCTTAGTCATTTTGTCAAACACTTGGAGTGCATGACTTAGGGCATGGCATAATCATCAAATTAACATATCATAACCAACTAAAATTCATGGTTTTCAACTCACATGCTAACATATTTTCATAAAAATACATAAAGATTCCAACTTGGGAATCATACAACAACAACAACCACATGAACATAATCGACACATAGAATGAATATCATAATTCATAGTTTAAAACTTGATTCTTGGGCTTCATAGACGAAAGGAATCCATGAATGAATACTATGCATACCTGAGAAAGAAAACCTTGAAGGTTCTTGGAGTTTTTGGATGGATTTCTTGAGATTGACCTTGATTCTCAAGGGGTAGGATTTTATTTTCTTAAGAGAGAATGTTCTTGATATTGGGGAAAAAGTGAATAATAAGTAGCTAAGAACGTTTTTAGGGTTTAAATCCCACATCTGGGTGGAATAAAATCATGGGGAAAGACCTATTTAACCCTAGATGCGTATTTAAATTTCTGTCAAAATTTTTCGAAATGAGCACCTGGCGCGACGCGGTGTCACTGGAATTTGACAACTGAGAAATTGGGAGATGGTGTGATGTGGAGCTATTGCGTTGCAACTTTGTTTGAGACCTGGAAGTTTAGCGCGGTGCGGAGACATTGCAGAGATTCACTGGAAAAAGGACAATTAGGATTTAGGAGCCCTCCGCGATGAGGTATAATCACAGAGTCTTACTGGAAACTGACAAATGTCATTTTGGCTTATGGAGCGACGCGCTAATGGCTGAAATGATGGTGTTTTATGACTGAAATTTTAAATCGCCATAACTTCTTACCTGGTTATCAGATTTAGGCGAATTTGGTTTCGATGGAAAGCTTATTTAATTTCCCACACAATAAAAAGTGAAAATCTTAAAAATTCCACATATATAAAAGAGTATTCATCTTTAAAGCATATTTTTGACATCTTTGGATAAATTTAAGCCAAGTAGAAGTACGGGGTATTATCATATCTTCCCCTTGGGAACATTTGTCCTCAAATGAAACTGACTGAGATGTGAGAAATGATAGACTAAAATACATGATGAACATGAACAATTGAAACATGATTTTATTACTGCATGATCGAATTACTAATAAGATGAATTTCTCAACAAACTGAACATGCATATCTGATGCATAAATACATGACTGAATTGACACAAGAATGCATAAATGACTATGCAATGATAATTGATACCAAGTTTATCATGTAATTTTGAACATGAAATGGACACCAAGTTGTAAATAAAATCTGAACATGAAATTGAAAGGCTTAAGCAAAGTTGTTACCTTAGGCTGAATCTAAATTAATGGAGAAGAGGTGAGGATACTTGGTACGCATGTCTGCTTCTGCTTCCCAAGTATCTCCCTCAATGGACTGATTCCGCCAAAGGACATTGACGAGAGGGACTCCTTTGTTCCTCAGTCTGCGAGTTTGATAGTCAAGAATTTTGATCGAAATCTCTTTGAAAGAGAGGTTGTTCTGAATATCTATGCTCTGAATAAGGACTACAACTACGGGACACCTATGCACTTCTTGAAGTAAGATACATGGAAGAATGGATGAACTGAGGCAAGATCTGAAGGCAGTTTAAGCTCATAAAATACCTTGCCAAAGCGACTGAGAATTTTGAAGGGACCAACATATCGGGGAATGAGCTTTCCCTTCTTGCCGAATCTCTTCACTCTTTTTATGGGAGAGATCTTTAGATAAATATAGTCACCATCTCAAACTCGAGATCTTTTCTGTATACATCTGCATAAGACTTCTATCGGCTCTGAGTAGCCCGAAGTTTTTCTCTGACCAACTGGACTTTTTCTAAGGCATCGAATACTAAGTCAGGTCCTATAACTGAGGCCTCACTAACTTTGAACCAACCGACTGGAGATATACACCTCCTACCATAGAGAGCTTCAAATGTAGCCATCTTAATACAGGAGTGATAGCTGTTGTTATATGCAAACTTAATCAAAGGCAAGTGGTCATCCCCACTACCTTTGAAATCAATTGCACACGCTCGCAGTATATCTTTTAAAGTCTAAATGGTCCTTTCTTCTTGACCATCTATCTGAGGATGGAAGACTGTACTGAGATAAACTTGGGTACCAAGACCCTTTTGGTATGCTTTCCAAAAATGAGAGGTGAAATGGGTACCTCTATCTGAGATAATAGATAACGAAACACCGTGCAATCTGACCAACACTCTGATATAGAGTTTGGTGTAATCCTCGACTGAATAAGAGGTATGGACTGGAAGGAAATGAGCCAATTTGGTCATCCTATCGATAATGATCCAAACTGAATCATGTTGATGAAGAGTATGGGGCAAACCCATCACGAATTCCATGTTTAATTCTTTCCACTTCTAAGTAGAAATACTAAACACTTACATGGACCTAATAGCCTTCTGATGCTCAATATTAACTTGCTGACATATAGAGCACTTAGCCACAAACTCTGCCACATCTCTCTTCATCCCACTCTACCAATAAATCTCTCTCAAGTCATGGTACATATTTTTGGCCCCTATATAAAGTAGCACGCACCATGCACTTCTGCAAGAATTTGCTACCTTAAGTCATCTACACCTGGAACATACAGACGACCCTAACAACGCAATACACCATCTCCTCCTTGGGAGAAAACCTCAACCTTCTGATTCTTGAATGACTCTTTCAACTTGAATAGATTGGGAACTCTATCATGCTTTTCTTTTACCTCAAAAACTATAGATGATTCTGAACTACTTTAATCCCATATATCACCCTCCTCAGTATCGACTAAGTGAATACCTTGTCTCGAAAGCTGATGGACTTCTTGAGCTAAATTATTCTTACTGTCCTCAACATGATCAACACTACCCATAGAAAGTCTACTGAGAGCGTTGGCCACTATGTTGGCCTTGCCCGGATGATAAAGGACACTCATGTCATAATCTTTCAAGAGCTCTAACCACCTTCTCTGACGAAGATTAAGATATTTATGATAAAATACATACTGAAGGCTCTTATGATCTGTGAACACATATACATGAACTTCGTATAGATAATGCCTCCAAATCTTTAAGGCAAATATTGCGGGTGCTAACTCAAGATCATGAGTAGGATAATTCTTCTCATAAGGTTTAAGTTGTCTGGAGGCGTAGGCTATGACCTTACCATGCTGCATGAGGACACAACCCAAACCTACTATGGACGTATCAGAATACACTACAAAACTATCTGAACCATTTGGAAGAGCCAAAACTAGAGCTGAGGTGAGTCGAGTCTTCAACTCTTGAAAACTCTTCTTGCAAGGATCTAACCACTGAAACTTGACTTTCTTCAGAGTTAATCTGGACATAAGGGATGCAATAGAGTAAAATCCCTTAACAAACCATCTATAATAGCCATCTAAACCCAAGAAACTCTTGACATCTGATGGAGAGACTGGTCTGGGCCAATTTTTTACTGCTTCGCTCTTTTGAGGATCTACTCTAATGCCATCGCCAAAAATTATATGACTAAGAAATTCTACTGACCTTAGCCAAAATTCGCACTTACTAAATTTGGTGAATAACTGATGATCTTTAAGGGTCTGAAGTACAATTATGTGATGGTTTGCATGATAACGTTCACTACGGGAATAGATAAGCATATCATCTATGAAGACTATGACGAACATATCTAAGTACTGCTTGAACACATGGTTCATCAAGTCCATGAAAGCTGCAGGGGAATTGGTAAGACCAAAGTACATGACTAGGAATTCGAAATGACCATACCGAGTTCGAAAAGCTATTTTTGGAATGTCACATTCCCTGACTCTGAGCTGATGAGAGCTTAGTCTGAGATATATCTTAGAGAAATAGTTGGAACCCTGAAGTTGGTCAAACAAGTCATCAATTCGGTGAAGTGGATACTTATTCTTGATCGTGACTTTATTGAGCTGACGGTAATCAATGCACATTCTGAGAGAACTGTCTTACTTGCATACGAATAAGACTAGTGTGCCCCACGAGAACGTACTGGGTCTGACGAATCCCTTATCTAAGAGATCCTTCAACTGCTCTTTCAATTTTTTGAGTTCTGTTGGCGTTATTCTGTTTGGACAAATAGGCATAGGTTGAGTATCGGAAAGAAGATCAATGCCAAAGTTTATTTCCCTTTCGAGAAGAATTCTTGAAAGATCTTTGAGAAAGATATCTAAATATTTACTCATGAATGGTTCTGATTCAAGATTGGGAGTCTCATAACTACAATCCCTAACATGAACAAGATGATAGACGCATTCCTTAGATATCATTTTCTGTGTCCGAAGGTAGGAAATAAGCTGACCTCTGAACGCTGAAGTACTACCCCTCCACTCTAGGATAGGCTCATTTGGAAATTAGAACTAGAATATTTTATTTCTGCAGTCGATTATGGCATAGCAGGAATGAAGCCAATCTATGCCGAGAATGACATCAAAATCGGTCATCTCTAATTCGACTAAGTCTGCTGAGGTGACTTTCTGAAATATCATAATCAGGAAGTTCTTGTATACCTACTGGGCTATGATGGTTTTACCCACTAGGGTAGATACTAAGAAGGGCTCTGCTAGTATTTTGAGACTTACTCCAAAATCAACTGTTATATAAGGAGTACCACAACACAAGGAAGCTCCTGGATCTAGCAAAGCGTAAACATACAAGTGAAAGATCTGTAACATACCAGTAAGTACATCAGGAGAATTTTCCTGATCTTTCCAGGACTGGAGAGCATAAAGTCTGTTCGGGCGTTGCCCACTAGTAGCACTGGAAGTGGCACCCTGCTGATTTGGGCGACCGAATTGGGCTGAGGAATAGTTTTGCTAACCCTAATAACTGACTGGGGACAATCTCTGAATCTATGGCCTGGTTTGCCACATCCGAAATAGACATCACTTCCAACTCTACAAGTACCCTTGTGGTTCTTACCACAAGTCTGATAATGGGATTAGTTCGGGAATTGCTGACACTGCCCTGAGACTTAGAGCCTCAAGCCCTATCTCTATTGCTGTCTCTGAATTTTAGCACTGGAGCACTAACTGAAGAAGGAGCTATAAAGGATGACTTAGGAAGGAATTGAGAACCATTACCTCCTTCTGATTTAGGCTGAGCAAAGTTGAAACTACCTGTCCTTACTCTCTTATTTTGCCTCTCTCTCATCTTAATCTTTTGCTCTTCTCTATTGAGAATGGGTCATAAGCCTGTCTATGTTCATATCACTATTCAACATCGCAGACCTGCACTCATTGACCATACTATCATTTACCCCAGAAACAAACTTACTCATCTTGGTTCTGTTATCTGCAACCATATGAGGAGCATATCTAGCTAATTGAGTAAACTTAAGAGAATACTCTTTCGCCGTCATGTTGTCCTACCTGAGGTTGATAAATTCTAACACCTTAGCTTCCCTTAGCTCTTGGGAAAAAATCTATCTAAGAATGTAGTGACAAACTCCTCCCACTCAATAAGCCCCGCATCTACTAACCTCTCTGACTTCTACTGTTTGAACAAAGTGTGAGCAACATCCTACAACTAATATACAGCTATGTCAGCACTCTCACTAGAATTAACACCCATGATATTCATAAAATTCTTAACTTGGTCTAGAAACTCATGAGGATCCTTTTCTGACTTAGACCCAAACAAGGATGGAGGATTCATTCGGGTAAAGTTCCAAATCCTTTTTGCAGCTGAATTGGCCACTGGTTTGTCCAGAACAATGGCTTTTTGTTCATTCTTAGCAACAACTGAATTATCAAGAGTAGTGAATGTAGCTCTGAACTCTACATGAGAAACGTATTCGTCCAAAGTATTTGCTTGGACAGGCTGAGGGTCTGACTGATTTCTGCTACTTCTTTTGAGAGGCATATTCTACAGAAGAAAGGGATAAATAGATTAGACAGAGAGTTAAATTTAAGCTCGTTCTACTGGCACGACATGAATATTGAAAGAAGGAAAACTGTTCCTAAAACATCTTATAGCCTCTTGTACATAAATGTGGTGCACAACACATCCATGTAAATGACTCTAATAGATGTGGATTTCAAACTTCCTAGGACTATATTGAACCTTAGGCTCTGATACCAAGTTTGTGATGCCCCGGATCTGGTACCCGAAATGCTACACGATGCTCATGACCCTGAAGGACCACAAACTAACCCATGATTGATATTTGTGCCTGAACACTACATTATATACTGTATAAATGCAGAAATAGTAGGCTAAAACATGCCATAAGGTTCAAAATTGATAAACATCTAATAAAACTATTTCTGAATAATGTGGCACGACAATACCAAAATTGAAACAATGTCTGAAAACATCTAGTCTGAAAACCCTATAGTCTGAATGCCTTTAAACTGTCTGAATAAGGAGTTGATGGGACATGTCCCCAACTAACTCCAACTACTGAAATAAACTAAGTAATGAAGAAATAAATTAATGATCGTGTCCTCGAAGGATGAGGACTCACTTCTAACTCTGACTGCTGAAAGTAGAATACTATTGATGCTCTAGAGCTCGTGCTTCTAAACCTATGGTATAAAATACCATAGCACAAATGTGTCAGTATAATTAAATGTACCGGTATGCATGTGAGGTAGGCTGAATGCAAAAAGTTCAAATGCATAAACAATGCTAACTGACTGTATAACATGAACGTGAGAATACATGCATGAATAAGTGACTATGACTGAATTCATGATGGTACTGACTACTAAGTTTGATTACTGATAACATGAGTCACTGCTATCTAATATAACTGATACTGAGCTACTGTAGCTCATAGTCTAGGTTCTGATGGAACTAACTGAGTTTCATACTATTTTGAGCTGACTGTATCTGACAGTTTGGAAATTCTGAAGAACTATCTGAGTTCTATTACTAAGATTAAGTTTGAAATAGTAAATGTGAGAAGTTGTGATCTAACCAACGTGCCCCAAATAAAGCAATATAGCTAGGTTGAGGTCCAATCTGTGACCCCAATTGGAAGAGAGTCAATACCGCGCCACTAGTAAAGACAAGTTGTAGGTGACCCTCATCTGACAATGTCCCCAAAAGAGAACGGTGGGACCCTTATCTGACAGTGTTTATCCACATCACTAACCCTCATTTTTCAGTATTGATGTCTCAACCTATGTTGGCTACATAGTTCTGGAATGCAAGAATTGTTTCTAAGGATCTCACCCTCAACTATCGATGTGTGTCCTCGTCCTTGGGTTCACTCGATGTAAAATCCTACTCCCATCTGAATAGACACTGAACAAGATTAATTGAAATGAACTGTACTGAGTTTATTGAGTTCCATTGATTGATAAAATACCACTGAGATTACTAAAGTCCTGAGCTTTCTGAGATTACTGAGTTTACTGAGTTTTCCTGAGTCACATGACTGACTGAATTCTACTGAACATGACTTGACTGAGGATATCATAAAAACACGGCACTAGCTATAGGCACACTACTAAATTTTCAGGTACAAGTACCTCCAGGACTTGATAGAAGAACTCTGAGAAGACATGACATTCCTGAATACACGACCAATATCAACAATCCATAATATAATAAGTTGGGGATTTCATGAAGTACATAGTTATCATAATCTTGTACATGGTAGGTATGCATATACTCAATGTCATAATTTCATACTGTAACATCATGAGCATTCCAAAAAACATCTACATTGCACATCAATAGAATGGGAGTCATTGAACATAAGGAAAAAACATGAATCCTTCACTTAAGTCACAATTGAGTTATAATACATAATTTCTAGTCTCTTGGGCATTTTGTCAAACTCTTTGGGTGTATGACTTAGGGCATGGCATAATCATCAAATTAACATATCATAACCAACTAAAATTCATGGTTTTCAACTCACATGCTTACATATTTTCAGAAAAACACATAAAGATTCCAACTTAGGAATCATAAAACAACAACAACCACATGAACATAATCGACACATAGCATGAATATCATAATTAATAGTATAAACTTGATTCTTGGGCTTCATGGATGAAAGGAATCCAAGAGTGAACATTATGCATACTTGAGAAAGGAAACCTTGAAGGTTCTTGGAGTTCTTGGATAGATTTCTTGAGATTGACCTTGATTCTCAAGGGATAGGGTTTGGTTTTTTTGAGAGAGAACGTTCTTGATATTGGGGGAAAAGTGAATAATAAGGAGCAAAAGACATTTTTAAGGCTTAAATCCCACTTCTGGGTGGAATATAATTATGAGAAAAGACCCATTTAACCCTGGACGTATATTTTAATTTCTGTTAAAAATTTTTGAAATGGGCACCTGGCATGACACGGCGCTATTGCACCGTGTCACTAGAATTTGACAATTGGAAAATTGGGAGATGTCGCAATGTGAAGCTATCACATTGCCACTTTGTTTGTGACCTGGAAGTTTAGTGCGATGCGGACACATCGCAGAGATTCACTGAAAAAAGGACAATTGGGATTTAAGATCCCTTACGACACGGTGTAATCACGGAGTCTTACTAAAAACTGACAAACGTCATTTTTGGCTTATGGCGCGAGCGCCACTGGCTAAAATGACAGTGTTTTTTGACTGAAACTTTAAATCACCATAACTTCTTACCTGGTTATTGGATTTAGGCAAATTTGATATTGATGGAAAGCTTATTTAATTTCTCACACAACAAAAAGTGAAAATCTTGAAAATTCCACATATATAAAAGTGTATTCATCTTTAAATCATGTCTTTGACATCTTCGGGACAAATTTATGCTAAGTAGAAGTACGGGGTATTACATACATCAAATTAATGTACCTTTATTTATTGAGGATGAAAATGAAATAAAACTTACCAAAAATTTGGCCTTACGTGCTCACAAGTCTAGGGATGATATGACACCCTCCTCCCCCTCCCCCTCTTCTTTTTTTTGACACTTATGCAATTTGTTAATAGTGATGTGTCAACCTCCTTTAAATGAAATGACAGGGTTGATTTATATTTACCTCAAAAATTGGTGACAATGATTAAAACTTTAAATAAAAATCAACCTCCGAGGGTAGACAAAGAAAAAAAGAAGGTTTATTAGAAGATTTAGATGAAGGACAAGGAAATGACTTCTACTCATACAACATTCAAACTTTTGATTCTGATGTAGATCTAGTTAACATTGATTCTGATAGTGATTCACTATATGATGTTGACAAAAACATCAATGATTTAAGTGACTTAGATGAAGAGTTGATTTAAGCTAGGCAGTTTAATATTTAATAAAAATTTAAACAAAAGGCTAATAAGGTAAATCTAGATGAGATATCATTTAGCCCTATAGGCATAGATATTGTTTTTGAGGATATTTATAACAACAAGAGGAGAAGATAAGAAGGTAAACTGGGTGTGGATGACTTTGGTATCTCAGATCATGATAGTGATATTAGTAAAGATAAAGGAGATCCTATTGGTGGTGGTGAAGTGATAGATCCACCACCTAAAAGTTCTGATCTACTTTGTTAAAGTTGTCAGAAAGGTCCTATTTTAGTTGTATATGATCTTTTTAGATTGTTTTGATTTTATAAAGACATTATATACTTACTCTATTCATAAGGACTATGAATTATATGTTAATAAAACAACCTGTAGAAAGGCAAAACTCAAAATTTTGAATAAACATTTGGGTAATTTCATAGAAGATTTTGCTAGGTTGTATGATTATGCAGAAAAGTTCAAGACCACCAATTCTGAAATCACTATATCTATAGGACTTTAAGAACACAGTTCCAAGAAAAGAGGTGTTTATGGATATTTATATTTATCTTGGAGCTTTAAAAGTGGTTGAAAAGAGGTTTCAGATGGTACATTTCTCAAGAGTGTATGAAAAGGTATTGTTGTATTACATTTTCAAAGAAAATAATCAAATGTACCTATAGCACAAGCAGTAGCTGATAAAAAAATCATAGACACGTGATCTTGATTTCTTAAGTGCATCAAATATGATTTGGAGCTTATAGAATCTGGAGGTGAAGGACTACCAGTGATCCCTGATATGCAGAAAGTATAACATCATATTTTGTTATAGTTTTTAATTTGTTGTAATTATTGATATTTTACATTTTTCTTTCTATTGATTGATAGGATCTTCATTTAACACTTACTGCTCTACTACCAAATGTTGAATATAGATCATGTGTTAGACATATATGGATCAACTAAAAAAAGGAATAGAGGAGTGAAGAAAAAAGAAAAATATTCTGGAAGGTTGCTAGGGTTTCTTTTTAAGTGTATTCGCAAGTAAAACTCGATGAAATAAGTGAGTTGGGAGAAGAAATTCTGAATGATTTTTCAAGTACAATAAATGAAAATAGTGTAGAGATTTGTATACAGAACATAACAAGAATGATGTGATTAAAAAAACATATGTTAGACTTTCAACAGTTGAATTTTGGTTGCTAAGGTCAAATTAATCATCACTATGTTGGAGAAAATAATAATTAAGGTTGTGAAGAGGTTGAATCAAATGAGAGAATTTTCAGAGAGATATGACCAATGGCTATGAAAGTTTTTACAGACAATAGTGAACACGCAGCCAAATATGAGGTTAATTTTAATAGTGATATTGGCTTTGAGATCGGTGATCCACCATATATATATGTTATTAATGTCAAAAGAAAGGTATGTAGTTATAGGTCATGGCAACTAAAGAAAATTTCTTGTGCATATATTATTATTGCAATGCATTATAAGGAATGAAGTGTAGTGTCATTTGTTAATCACTGATATACTAATAAAACACATTTAAAGGCATACAATAAGTCTATTTAACCTATGAAAAATATGAAAATATGTCCAAAAAGTACAAGACCGGCAATTGACCCACATAAGATTAGTCCTATGTCAGAAAGATCAAGTAAAAAAGGGATAGTGATGAGCCTGTTAAGAAGAAGTTTGAAAAGGGTACAAGGAAGGAAAGAAAGATAAGATGGTCTATGTGTAAGACTTTTGGACATAATAAGAAAGGATATTCAACTTTCATAAGTTGTGTTTCAGTATCTTTATATTAATGAATTTTTACTTTTTTAGTTGTGTTTTTGAGTTTAAGATTATGTTTGTAGAAAAATAATTTCACTAGTGGTTCTAAAATTGCTAGAGCATCTGCTGGTTGAGAGTTTACAAGTATAGCAACTGAGAGTTAACCAAGTATAGCTGCGAGTCCAACTGTGACACCTACAATTGTTACCTTAACTGGTATGAGGCCCTCATCTGCCTCAGCAGCTGATGTGAGGCTTGCAGGTGTGGTAAGGCATGCAATGCCTTTAATAGAATTTGGTAATGGTTCTCAACCAACAACTCAATAGTCAACTACTAATGGTGATGCACAAAAAAGAAAGATTAGTACTACTTTGAGGGGTGGTGCAACTCTTCTATAGCGGAAACCAAGGCAAAAACAATAACAAAAATAGCTGATTTGGTGTGTTGTTCGGACCATGTGGTAGTGTAATAGTGAAGCTACGTATTCTATCATCTAAAACACTCAACTAATATTGAGAAGTGCATCATTAACTAAAATATTTTATTGTTTTTCAGTTTGAAATTATTGACAGAGTGTTACACACTACAAGAATGAAGAGTTCAGTTCTAACTAATATTAATTTTAGTTACAAACATAGTGGACTAAGGTGGAAGAGTAGAGTTGTAGTTACTCAAAGAAAGCTACAAGAAGATAGTTACAGAAGATCGACCTTTTTTATAACCACTAAAGCCATAACAATTACTCATGCCGAAAAGCCTCAGTCCTCACCAACCACTTAAGACACTCATGGCACACAGTAGATTTCTTTTTGTCTTGATTAATTGCTAGTTGTTTTATTGACTTATTCCAAACTGTTTTGGTGACTTCATTTTCAACTGTTGTTAAGATAATTTATTTTTTATATATGAATTTGTGTTGCATTTCTTATACAGTTTGTTGTTAAGACCTTATTTGAAGATTTGTATTTTGACAAAATGATACTTGTCCTTAAATTTTAATTTCATTATCATTGTACATTGTAACTACAAATCAAGACATCTTAAATACAATAGCTAGAAACCAAATGACAACATTGACAATAACAGTGATATCAATACTAGTGTTTGATCTCTCATGCCTTCTATGTCTTCCTTGCTTTGAATTTGTTGATGGATTGTTCAAGTAGTTTTATTCATTTTTATCATCCCATCGAAAGAATCCACAGCCATTACCATTTGCATATTTTTAACAGCCCCAAAATATTCTTTCAAGATTAGTTGGTGTCCTTGACATCTTAAGATCAGCATAGAGCCCACAATAACAAACACGAACAGTCATAGTGAAATAAAATACAACGACATAAAATTAGAGTAAAATAGAAGTAAAAATAAATGAAAAAGAAAGAAGTATGATGATAAAAAAAATTAATGGACAAAAAAATTGAAGAGAGAAGATGAGAAGAAGGCAAAAAGGCATAAATTTGTCCAATAATGGTGCTGGAAGAAAATGAGGATGAAGATGGCTAATATAAAACATAATTTGACAGTTGGGGACCCTTTTTGCAAGGTCTGACATACTTTATCTTTCACATGCTCCTATATGATTTATGCCACTCAGGATGTTATGTCAAAAAGAAGAGTTTAAATTATTATGTTCTGATGGGTTGAAGGGTTCAGATTACAAAATCTAAGTAGAGTTATCTTTACAAACTCGAATAAGTACAAAGGTTCATCTGATCATTTCGACTATATTTTATCATATGAATTCTCATCCAATTAATAGAAAAATGAGGTTTCTTATATTTAAAATAGAGAAGTTTCAAGATTGGTTGCATAAAAGAATATTGAACAATCGGTTGCATAATTTTGATATTAAAACAAACCACTACACGGAAAACATGGTTCAAAAAGGGTCAACAAGCACATTATGTGTGCATAAACATGGAGGTACAATCAGGAACAGACCTATATTGGATTTTGGGGTGCTTCGGTACCCATTAAACTCAACGCAAAATAGGTATAATTACATAGAAAATATATAAAAATAGGTATAAAACATATAAAAGTACCCACTAAAATAAAAAGTTGGTTCGGTGCACTAGCATTTAGGTTGATATTAAGGTCCTCCACTTGAAGGGGATCCTTGGGTTTGAACCTTGTTGAGGTAATTTTTTATATTTTTCAGCTTTTTATTTTTTTATGCATCCACGATTCTTAAATCTTGGATCCGCCAGTGGGCGTAATTAACATTTTAAGTTTATAATTTTTTATAACAATATCAAGTTAATACTATTAGGAATGATTGATTGATAAATTGACATTTTATGTTTTAAGTTTATATAATGATAATTTTTAATCTTTATCATAACTTTTAATCTAATATTAATTTATTTAACTTTGTCGCATTGGAATTGTTTTGGCAGATTTTTAAACAAAAGAGATAAAATATATCACACCATCAAATATTAATCAAGATATATTTCGCTAACCATTAGGTGATAGTTCAGGTATACAATTCTCAACAATTTAGATCTGAAACTCACACTCCTAATAGTTTGATTATGAAACTCAAAAAATCATTGAATGTTTCACTATTTTTTTTATGAATTTCTCAATTATGCGTTCATGTAATGTAATGATCCTTCCAGTTATTTTTTATGTTTCTGCTTATCTTCGCCACTAGGGCTTCTCCATAGTTTCTCCAAGTTATTTATGACTTGTTGGGACCGACGGTTCGGTTTTTGGGAAGTTCATTTGATATTTAGAGCCAATTTCCTATTTTGAAGTCTTCATTAGTTCTAAATAGTCATCGAGTGAAAACTTCAGTGAAACAATCTCGGATATAAATTTTGATTGTGCCAGTAGATTCAAAATATTGATTTTAGTCTAAGTAGACCTTTGGTTCGGGTTCTAATGAACCCGAGCTTATTTCACCTAATGGTCGATAAGTTGGAAAATTAAAATATGGGTTTGAGATTCACATTAGATCAGAACAGATTCGAATTGAAATCCAACTTCTCCATATCATTCAAAATATCAATTTTAGGCTAGGGAAACCCTTGGTTCAGGTCCCAAGGCTTTCAAATTTATTTTGGAATATTGAGCAGATTTTATGAAAAATGAAACTATAGGTGTGAGCCCTACTTTTTGCCAAAACAATCTTGGATGAAAGTTTTAATGATTTCACTGGATTTGAAATGGGGTTTATACTCAAATTTCACTATTGGATCATGTTATTTTGGTTCCAAATGAGTTCGGAGGGTCAAAAATAAGGTGTTGACTTAACTATCGGGCGGATACCGCATCTCTTTGTCTGGAGGGGAGGGGTTTATAGACCTCAAAGTCGCGAATTTGGGTATTTTTCTTTCATCTTTGAGAGCCTACAATCTTAAATAAGAATTATAACTCAAAATTGAGTCATGTGGGTGTCTAGAGAGCTTGTTAAACATCTATTATCCTAATTTTCACCCGAATTAATGTAAGATTTCATCACTATATTGATGAATTTCTTATTTTTTGACCCAAAAATCCCAAATTCAGTTAGAGCTTGATTTTAGCTAAAAGATTGCTTGTTTTTCACCTATTTTTGAGGTTTTTGATTTCTTTTTCATGTATGAACGTTTGGTTGACCTCGAAAATAAATTTTTCGTAAGTGGAACCCGCTTGGGGTTTTTTGTATCATTTTTGGATCTGAAGTACAATAGTGCAATATGGGTATCTTTAGACTCGTATTGATGAGTAGATTTTGAATTTTGATAGTGTGATGGCATTTTAAGGATTGTGAAGTGAAGATGGGTGTGCGGTGAATGATTTGAGGTTTGTAGTTCGGCCTTGAGGTAGGCTTCTACCTACTCTTCTTCAAAGATGTTATGTGTTATGTATGACATGTGAATATGAATTATAGGCTTGATTATGAATAAATAACCTAGTATTGATTATTGATGTTTGGGAAATTTAATGAGGGTTTTGAACTCGTAAGGTAGTATATTTATAACCCTTTTAGAATCCCATTGCCTTCTCCCTAGATTGAATTAGTTTGTAGTATGAAAATGTTAAGATGCTAGTTTTGGGATGTGGTCCAAGTGTTGGAATCATGGTTAGTATGATTAACCTTAGTTGAGCTAGTTTAGTGACCTTAAAATCGTATCTTGGGGTAGAATTGACCTAATTGCCTATGTTCTAGATGAATTTCCTATTTTAGGATTAGTTATGGCTTTCTTGACATCTAAAAGTTGAACTAGATACCTTAGCCTCGTTTTGAGCATAGTTTTCCTAAATATGGAGATAGAGGAATAGAAGTGGGATCATCCAGCCCACTTAGGCCAAGACTTGTGTTAGCCCTTGAGGGCTTAGTTACGGATAGTAGGCCCAGTTGAGACTAATGAGCCTTATTTAGGAAATTTACTTGGTGAATTGATAAATTGTGATGATTTTCACCGGATTATGATTAATGGAATATAGAGATGTTAATTTTCCTTAGATGTATACTGGGCCTTTAGAGATGTTATTTCCTTTTAATTATGATATTTGGCCCATAGAGATGCATTTTCCTCTTTGTTATGATATATGACTCATAGATATGTATTTGGCCTTTAGAGATACTATTTCCTCTAAATTATGATATTTGGCCCATAGAGATGCATTTTTCTCTTAGTTATGATATATGACTCATAGATATGTATTTTTCTCTTAGTTATGATATTTTGCCCATGGAGATGCATTTTCTTTTTAATTATGATATTTGGCCCATAGAGATGCATTTTTTTCTTAGTTATGATATTTGACCCATAGAGATACATTTTTCTCTTAGTTATGATATTTGGCCCATAGAAATATATTTTCTCTTAGTTATGATATTTGGCCCATAGAAATGTATTTTCCTCTAAGTTATGATATTCGGCTCATAGAGATGATTTTCCTCTTATTTATGATATTTGATCCATAGTGATGTATTTTTCTCTTAGTTATGATATTTGGTCTATAGAGAAGATTTTCCTCTTAGTTATGATTATTGGGCTTATAGAGATGATTCTCCTCTTGGTCCTGATGTATGACCTATAGATATGAGATGTCTAATAGAGGTGATATGCTTATTGATATTATGTCTCCTAGATGTGAGATGATCATAGATATGCTATGGCTTATAAATATGATTTTTAATATAAGTTCCGGATATGTATATAGGCCTAAGGCCATGATTATGATGTCATGATTATTCTTGATATATTATTAGGCCAGGGGTCGTGTTATGATATTGGTTGGATATCCGAAAAGTATTTATCCCTATGAAGCATACGGTTGTAGAATATGGACACATATATGTTTATGTTTCCTACGATCTCATTGACTGAATACTGGTGATAAGATGTATATATTTGCATTTGTTGTGACAGATGACTAAGTTGTTGGAAATTTTCAAATAGATATTGATATCGGTTGTAATAGATGATATATCTAATTTAATTATCAAATAGATATTTGTATCTGTCGTCACAAATGACTGAGCTATTGAGATATTTAAACAAATATTTATATCTGTTGTAATAGATGGCATATCTAATTTAACTATCAAATAGAAATTTGCATTTGTGAGCTATTGGGATTTTTAAACAGATATTTGTATCTGTTCTATGCTGTTGGGATTTTTAAACATATATTGCTATCTGTTGCAATAGATGACATATATGTTTGAAAATCTTCTTTTCTTTTAATTTTAAAGTTTTATGTCTGAGTAACTAAAGTAGTAAGTACCACAAAATGCGGTAAAAACTGAAGAGTTTCGTTTTCTTGGATAACTCAAAAATGAGTTCATTGAGTAGTCTTATCTTGTTTTTTCAATGTCACTAGTCTTCCTCATGCCCCTCAAATTATTAATGTATATTAATTATATTAATTAATGAATATTAAAAAACCTACGTCTACGTACACAATACATCTAGAATCATCTCATTTACCTCTCCTCTGCTTCAGCTTCATCCCTAAATTTATTTTATTCATCTCTCATCTTTTTCTTTCTCTCCTCTTTAGGTTAGGGTTATCACAACACTTTTTTCTCTTTTTTCTCTTCTCTTTCTCATAATGATCATTTTGGATCTAAATCGATCCATATCTTTCCTTGACTGAAATTGTTGTTTTGATCCCCTTTTGACATTAAGGTATGGTTTATTATTGCTCTTTCATTCTCGTTTTCTTCTTTGCAAGTTATTTACATCTGTTTTTTATTTAATTACCATTTACTCATATCATATTTATTTAAAAAATTTGAAGGAACTTTTAAATATTGAATAAATGAACCGAGAATTTTTAATACAATATGCGAAAAAAGTATTTTGTAAGGAGAAGTTTAAAAGCCTTGTTGGTAGTATCATTTTTTTTATGTATTTTATTTATTTATTTGTTGTTTATGATGTTATTGATATTGTTGGTTGGATTGGCGTTGTTGAAACTTGTGGTGTGGCGTTGTTGATGGTGTTGAAATAAAGGATGTTACTTCTTTGTTGTTGATGATGTTGTTGATGGTATTGGAACAAATATTGTTTCTTTCTTTGTTGTTGATGTTTTTTATTTATTGTTTCTTTTTAGTTTATGCTATTGTTGATGTTATAACAGATGGAGCAACTGTTGGAACAAATCAAACCACCAGTATGGCTAGTTTGATGTATTCCAACAGACTTTACATCTGTTACAACAGACACCACATATGTTGTATCAGACTCCATATCTATTGCAACAGGCTCCACATCTGATGCAACAGACTCCACATCTGATGCAACAAATAGATAATATTCTTTCTATGACATTAATTTTTTTTTTCCTTTGTAGATATAAGGAACTAAAAGTTTATCAACTTTTGCCCGACCATCACAAGAGGCTGCAGTAAAGATGGGTTCGGAGGAATAAGCTGCATGCAGATGAAAGCACTTCATATGTGGGAGGTATGTATTACTAATAATGTTATCGTGGAAACACACATAGAGTACACTAATTTTGTGAATGTTATTTTTACATATTAGTCATAGATCATTTAAACAAGATATTTACAATTTTACAGTTAAGTTTGGTAGGTTCAAACTGATAAGGCTAGGGGACCATGAATATGGTTCTGATACCCTGTTAAGATTTAATGTCGGTTGTTGCTCATGTTTACTTGTCAAGCATAGTGAAGGGATCTAGTGTTGGTGTCATTGTAAAGAGATTCAATAGTGATTGGACTAACTTTTAGGGTGCATTGGACTCTGAGAAGGCCTTCGAAGCCTAGCAATACATCTAACAAGAATGGAAAACCAATATAGTTATTTCCCTAGCCCAAATTTATATGGTTGGGTTGCTCATGGTGATGATTATACGTCAGAAGGTGCGGTAGGAGAATGTCTTCGAGGGAAAATAGGTGGTTGATGAAAGACTATATCATCTGAGAGCTAATTGAAGAGGATACAAAGGGTAGAAAGTAACTTCTAGCAAATTTGGATGATGAAATTATATTAAAATATGAGAAATCTGTATCAAGTGCAAATATGAAAGTGTATCTGATAATGAAAATGTCGTCTCTTGTCTCTCTGAAAGAAAAATAGTATAGATGGTCACTTTGCTAGGGAGCTGTGACTAGGTAGCGTGTTCGGGATTATCATGTAGAAAGAAAATAGCGGAAGACCAAAAAAGCAGCCTTACGGGCATCGAGGGTTGAAATGATGTACAGTAAGTCTAAAAAACTTCCGCCAACAGCAACTGTAGTTAAAGTAAGGAATCTAAGCGAAGGCGGCAATTTCTGAATTTTAAATTGCATACCATGCCTTCTTGTTTGCGGTTTCAATTAGGTGCACTATTGTTGACCTGATCGGAACCACAAAAGAGTTTAAAAGGCAAATTGAGTTTGGAACCACAAACGAGTTTGAAAGGCAAATTGAGTATCTGATAACGCTCAATCTACAGCTCTCGTAGGAGTGTAAAGCGATCGTTAGCAAATATAGAACCCAACCTGGGTTGGGTGTCGATCCCACAGGGAATAGCTTGGCCAACAAGTAAGCAAAATTACTAAACTTTTGGTGCAAGTCTCGTAAGAAGGGGGGATTGTAATGTCGTGCAAGTAATGTAAACAAAGGCTGAAAATAATAAAGTAAAAAGAGAGAGATTGTTACGTTGGTTGTAAACAATGAGAATTGAAGCGTTGGGGTTATGTCCACCTTCTGAGGTATACGTCTATATTGGCTATGAGTGTGTAGAATTCTGACATGCAATTGCTTATAGAGAATTGTAGTCGATGGTAAATCCAAGCGTCTCTCGACCTAAACAAGGACTATTTCACTTTAACTCTCTCAAGCTTAAAGCGTGTCTAACGGTACGAATTCTCCAAGAGGTTAGTCCAGTTACGGCACTAGCTTTTTAATAGGAAAGGGTGTCCTACTACCTTGACATTATCTCTTTTCCAGACAAATAACCTTTCTCTCGAATAAGTTAAATGTTAGACTGGCGTATTCTTGCGTTTGCAACCGCAAAGAATGTGGATTAAGATGAAGAGAATAATGATATAAGCAATATACGTTTCATGAACTCACAAACTCACAGCAATAGATAGTATCTCATTCGGCTTCCATAACCCCAACAGAGAGGTTTAGTTACCCATGAATGCGAAGGAGATCACGATTGACATTGTTATTATATCACAATATTGAGTAATGGCGTGTAGATCAAGTGATAGGCGTGAGGCGTGTTTCCTTAGCTTGGTAACGATTCTCTTGTTGTGGAATTTAAGAATAGAATAGATTAATAGAAGTGTTTGTAGTGGAAGATGAGAGGGATGGAAGAAAATTAATTGTTGAATTAAGTGAAGAATAGAAAGATTGTTCTCTCCACTAAGGGAGGAATGTCTCTCCACTAAGGGAGGACTTGAATAAAAATCTCTAGAATGATAGGGTATTTATAATACTCCTATCCTACTCCTACTATGCTAATGAAATAAATAACCAAATCCTACTAGGCCTATGGAACACTTAACCCAAATGTACTAGGTTAAGGTAACATTATCATAATCCAAATAAACTAATGAAATACATAACCTAATTGTACTAAGTTAATGTATCTTTGTCAAAATCCAGCTTTGTGTCTGTAAGTCCCCAAAGTCTTCAGAAATGTTGTTTTAGCCCGGGACAGATTTTCCATGCAGCAGTTTTGGTCCTTTAGGCGTCCCACTTTCTTCTCCTTCGTTCGTGAGCTTTCTTTTGCGTCAAGTAAGCCATAAAATGTTGTATTTTGCATCATTTATACCTGAAACTTTTCTAATCATGTTCGTTAGCTCATTTACAGGAAAAGGGACTAAAAGTGCATGAAATATATAATTTGTTCTCAAAACTAGGCTAAAATATGGGCAAAATATATTGATATAGGCGTGTAAATTCGCCTATCATCAACACCCCACACTTAGAGCTTTGTTCGTCCTCGAACAACATATCATGTCCTTCTAAACATCAACTTAGGGTTTTTACAGCAACAACACAAAACATTCTTCAAGACAAGCACAATAATTATCAACAAAGAGTAGCTTTCCGATTATAAGTAGAAACAATTTACCCTCTAGCATAGACTCGTGATGGTGATCAACTCTCATGCAAACATTAAGGTGCATAGAATCATATACAACTATCCAAAGCTCATCAACCATGTGTGTCTCACAATATAGTACCCATAATTACTCACAAATATAGCATATTTTTCAAACATGGGTATCAAAATATCCTTGCTCTCGCTCTCACAAAGAATTCGTATGTAGCAACTGATGACCATAGGCTTGCCCTTAGTGTACTACTCCACTAAATGTCAGAATGTTAAGATTAGGATCAAGTAGGTCTTTTGATGGTTGTAATGTAGGCTAAGGGACGGGTAGGACTATTTTGGCCAAGAATAGTGACTAGGTTCCTAAGCGCTTTAATACATCACTTTGTATCATTGATACTTTTTTTCTTTCAACCTTTCTTTCTTTCTTTTATTCTACCACCCTTGTTCTCCTCTTTCGTTTTTCAATTTTAAGCACACTCACTTTTCAGCTTTCTTTTTCCTTTTTCTTTTCTCAACATACCTCTTATGATAGCACTTTCTTTTTCATAACACATTCAAACACCATTACAATTTAAAGCATCATACTCACCCAATTTCCTCTTATGTTGTCACATGACTTTTTCACTTTAAAGCACTTAGGAATTTGGATCAAAGTACGATTTTGAAAGAAATGGATTAGGCTTACATACAAGGTTGTCAAAGAAATAGGCTAAAGGCTCAAAAGGGTTTAACTAGGATGATGTCCATGGGTAGGTAAAACTGAAGGTAAACATGTATAGGTTGCCAAAGAAATGCCTAAATCATCTCCTAAACTTACACTCCTTATTTTCGCTTTGCATACATACCAGGCAAGTTCTAGCATCAGCCACAAACATAGAATATACTATTATCTCACACACACAAGGCACATGGTCGACTTGATTGGAAGTAATATAGACTCTCGACCCAACAAGTGAAGGAATTGAACTACAAAATATCACATAATGAGTCACAACTAGAGTCTAAACGTCTCAATAGTCACAATTGTAACACATACTCTTGTTATAATCTCATGCTGCCTATCAAAATAATTTCATGCGAAGCTAGAAAAAATTTGACTCCTGAAAAAAACTTAACTTAACTAAAAAAATCGAAAACACACAAAAAAATTAAACAAACATAGATGCAAATAGAGAAGTATAGCATGCGATACCGCCACCCCACACTTAAATGAGACACTGCCCTCAGTGGAAAATAAATACGAAGAACCTGGTCAGTAGGACTCTTCCTCAATGTCGGGGGTCATACCCCCTTCATCTGAATCATCATAAGAGTCGTCGTCAGAGTTCTCCTCCTCGTCAGAATCAAGCAAGCGTCGATCGTCATCAGTCGGCACATCATCATCTAGAGGTTCCTCAAAGTATACGCCCACTCCACACATCTCCCGTGCATGCATGTTCATTGGGTAGTCGTGGTCCAGCTGTTGGAGCTCTTCAGCAGTTGGAACACGTCCACCACTCATCATAGTGAATCGTGTCATGCCATAGAGATGACGGAAGAAACTCTCATCACGAGCATGTCTCTCCGCAGTAGTAAGGTTGACACCATGAGTTGTTTCAGCATCTTTGACCTTGGAGAGGTCAACCTTCTTTGGGTTATGTGGGAGTTTGTGGTCAGCTGGTTCCTCTTCGATATCCTCCTTCCACAAGATTGCTGTCAACAAATTTCCAAATGTGAAGTGGGACCTTTTGTGGAGTCTGGCCTTCCTCATGGTAGAGCGAATGATTGCCCCAAAGTTGATAGGGACATTAGTCATCAAAGCATAGACCAAACACACTCTATCTCTTGATATCTTGGTGTATTGAGTCCCAGGAATAAGACATGAGTTGACAATGCGCATCCAGATTCTTGCTTCCCTATTTAGTGGAGCATAGGGGAAGGTGTTGTGTCGGCCTGTTTCTTTATGTCTGCCCCACCTTGCCATCGATCTGCTTCCACAAAGTGTGTGTCGTATTGCTCTATAAGGAGGCCTGCTGTACAGCTCTTTGAATGGTGCTGTGTCGACCGAAGGTAAGCCAAGAAAAGAGTTGATCCAATCCGCGGTGAGCTGTAACACTTGGCCCCAAATTTTGACTTCATTGCCTGTTGTGTTCGGCGACCAGTTGGCATAAAATTCTCTTATTAAATCAAGGTTGCATTCTCCCATGTCGCGGAAGATGAAATCCAGCTTCAATGCCATTATTTTTGCCAACATACGCGGCTACTTCTTTGATAAGGTCTCCTTGTTGATCAAGTCGACGTGCACCTATTTTCTTTCTTTGTTGTTGTTGTACCATGCTTTAACTTCTTCCTCAAGAACCCATTTTATTCCAAACATTCTGTGGGGTAGTTGTGCTGAGGATGATTCTCCTTGGTCTTTTCGACCTCTCTTCTTGCCCTTTTGGGACGTGGTAGCCTTCTCCTTGCCTTGCCTTGCTTTAGGTGCCATTGTACCTGAGACTAGAATTAGCGTTAGTTGCAGCACAATCTCACTTGATACAATCTATAAGCAAGCAATAGGGGTACCACCCCACACTTAGTTTTGTTAACACAAATCAGTGAGGTGAAAGTAGTCGAGTTACTCAGATTTCGTCGACATACGTTTTAGGATTGTATTCCGACAAGAAAATCAGCAATGCATCACTTACTTGCAGCTATTGGACTACTTTCATGGTAGATATAGCAACACTACTACATAGGGGTTACCACATGGAATCGTTATTCATACAACAATCACAACCTCCTAAGTCGGTAGGCCCTATAAGTCTTATCCCGATGGCCGGGATAGTCTAACATGTAAGTATTCAAACAACAATCTTAAGCAATGTTCATATCCATAGTAATTCCGTAAATATCATAACAATGCTATTGAAACCAAATTCAAGTCGGAAACAAGTCAAGATTTTCCTACGTATTTGTTCACTCACATGATTTTGTATCAACTATCCAAACACATAAACATCACCAACAATCTTATACGATTTAGCAATTCATAATAAACATAGCAACATAGTACTTACAATAAATAAATGAAGAATAAGAGAGTACTTACTTGCTTGAAACTTGTGGAGATGGTTTTGTGAATTGGAAGAGCAAAAGAAGAAAATTTTGAGAGGATTTGGATGTATATGCGGCGCCCTTAGGTCAATTTTTAGTGTGGTTGTGTTGTAAAACTAAGTCCCCTTTATATAGGAAGAGTATGGGTCGGGTTAGGACCCATTTAGAATCGGTTTTGGAGACAAAATTCCCACATATGCGGCGCATAATTCTTATCATAGACATGACATATGCGGCGCATTGTCTATAGCATAATGGGACATATGCGCCGCATAGTCTATGGCATATGAGATACTGAGACCAAATGCCATAGCATAGGCGGCGCATATTCAAAAGCATACCTAGGAATAGGCGGCGCATAGTGTATAGCACACTAGATTCCGAGACCTTAGGCTATAGGAGAGGTTGTGCATCGTTCGTGGCCTAGTTTAACCAAGGCCTAGCCTTCCTCGAAGCCTATTTTGGTGTGAGAAATGCTCAATCCATAGCCTTGTGCATCACCATTCCTAACTTACCAACTTTACCATACAATGCGTCCAAATCGTCAATTGAAATCAATCTGCTCGTTGAATACTTTTTGCACCTATATTTGCTCAAAACAACTGAAAATGATTAGTACGATGGGTTGCCTCCCACCAAGCGCCTTAGTTTTGGTCGTGGCACGACTCTTATTTTTGGATTTTTCATTTATCAAAAACAAAACAAGTATAAAAACGATAAAATGATGAAATGATAAAACAATAAAACGATGGGTTGCCTCCCATCTAGCGCCTTATTTATTGTCGTGGCTCGACATAGTTACCTCGAGTACTCAGACTTCGTTGAGGTAAGTGATGGATCGTTTTCTGAAAGGGTTTAGACAACAATGAGGCTTACCTGTGGGCATGTGATCTTTGTCGAGAAGGCTCATACATCTCCCCGGAGAGTCTCCAATTATATCATCAATAGTCCAGCCCATAGCTCTCTTATATCTCTTTAGAGCAGAGATGAGAGCCTCTACGTGCTGTTCACTTAACTCTTCCGCCAAGAAAACATACCTTAGATAATCAGGGAGTTCTTGCGATTCTAGCATTGGTGGCTCGTCAATGGGAGTCTTTGCTGTTGGTTGATTCTTGAGATCACAATCCGGTTGCTTAGGAGTATAAGACTCTATTTCTGTTAGATCACCCATAAGTTCTTCATAATCTTCATTACCCTCATGCTCAACATTCAGTGGCGCAGCAGACAATGGCTCAACAGTAGGCTGTTTCTCTATAGATAATGCTTTCATATCCTCTTGATGAACATCAGCTACAGATAACTCATTCATATCGTTGGGCTGCTTCATGGCTTTGCATATATCAAACCGTACTACTTCGTCATTAATTCAAAATAAAAGCTCATTATCTTTCATGTCAATAAGCACACTTCCAGTTGCAAGGAAGGGGCGTCCCAAGATGATAGGAACTTCAGAATCCTCCTTACAATCCAGAATAACGAAGTCTACAGGAAAGATGAATGAAGAAACTTTCACCAACACATCATTCAAGATACCCACAGGTCGTTTTACCGACCTATCAGCCATCACGAGCCTCATATTGGTTGGTGTCGGATCGCCTAGCCCCAACTTCTTGTAGATGGATAGTGGCATCAAATTGATGCTAGCACCTAGATCGCACAATGCTTTGGCAAAATCCAACGATCCAATTGTGCAAGGAATAGTGAAAGCTCCAGGATCTGCCTTCTTTTGAACTAACGACCTTGTAGCGATTGCACTACAATGATGAACATTATCCGCCAACTCATAACTTCCTGCCCGCTTCTTTGTCAATAGGTCCTTCATAAACTTCGCATATCCAGGCATTTGTTCAAGTGCCTCCACCAATGGAACATTAATGGTCAGCTGCTTGAGCATAGTCATAAATTTGCTGAACTTAGTGTCATCCGCCACCTTCTTCAATCTTTGGGGAAAAGGTGGTGGTGGGTATGGAAGTGTTCTCTCCGCGGTTTTCTTCTCCTCTTGCTTCCGTTTTCCTAATTTTTCAGGTTGCACAGTGCTGGATGTGGCGTTGTTGACGTCAGGAGTAGTAGCTGCGACATCTTCTCCTTTTGCGTTGTCATCCATGTCCGCAACTTCGTCAATCACTTGCTTGCCTTTTTCTGGAGTTTCCAGCACCTTACCACTTCTGGTAAGGAACAAGATGAATACAGAGGTTAAACGAGCATCCCACACCCAAAAGGTGCCCCACATAGGTTTTCCCCGAAACCCCCCAGGTAGTGATGATCATGCATGACCCATCATTCCTTGGGTTTTGCACAGTATCACTAGGTAAAGTGCCGGCCTTTCTTTGGTTGAGTGCTGCTGAAAGTTGACTGAATTGCTGCTCTAGTTGTCTAATTGAAGTGGAATGTGAATCTACTAATTGTTTCATGGCGGACAAATCATTAATTACCTCCGTAACTCCCGCGCTCGTTGCTTCCACTCCTTTCAATAATTTAGCCATTATGTCTTCCATACTTCTAGAATTAGATATGGTGGTATCACGTCTGCCAGGGGGAACGTACAAACCACTCTTTTCATTCTTGTTCTTCCAACTACCTTGGTCTTTGTTTCCAGATTTATCATAATAGTTCCGACCTTGGTTTCCTTGGGTATTCCCTCGGAAACCCCCCTGATTGTTCAAGTAGTTGGCCTCCTCTTCCGAATCAGATTCGTCTCTTTCTTTTGACGCAATCGCTTTCACTTTTTCAATCTTCCCTAATAGATGCTTTGTAAGAAGATCCATTTGGGTTTTCATGTGCGCCATATCTTGATCACGTTCTTCTTCTCTTCTTCGTTGGTCTGCAGTCATGCCAATAGATAAAGTGGGGCTTGCTACCTCAGAATCCCTGGTATGCCAAGCTCTACTTTGTTTCGTCATACGATCTAGCATATTGCTTGCTTGACCAAAGGTGAGGTCCATGAAAGAACCTCCAGCTGCATTATCCACCACTGGTTTAGTTATTGAATTCAAGGCTCTATACAAGATCTCCATTAGGTGAACATTAGTCATGTGATGGTTTGGGCATCTTGCTAGCTTTGTCTTGAACCTCTACCATGTTTCATGAAGAGCTTCAGTGGGAAGCTGGCGGAAGTTGCTGATTTCATCTCTCAATTGAGCCCTTTTGGATGGCGGAAAGAATCTTTCTAGGAAAGCGTCTCTCAATTGCCTCCAATTTGTAATTGAATTAGGACTCAGCCCATTCAACCATAGTGTTGCCTCCCCAGACAGAGACAATGGAAATAGACGTAATCGAATAGCATTCTGACCAACACCAGGATTGTCAAAAGACTTGCATGTAGAAATAAAGTTGATGAGATGCATATTCGGATCGTCGCCTGCTAGTCCACCAAATAATCCCTTGAGTTGCAATAACTGAATCATGGTGCTTGTGATGTTGAACTTAGCTCCGGGCGCTAATGGTGGTGGAATTATAGCTCCAGTGGCTCCGGCACCATCAAGATCATGATCATCATCGTCGAAAGCTGGCTACAAAGGTTGGCGATCATACCTATACCGAGCTTGTCGACCTCTTCTGTTGGCAGGTGTTGTAGTTTCAGCAACATGCCTTGGGTTTATCAACTCGTCATCACCTAAATCTTCATCGTCAAGATTTGTTGCTCGCCCAAGATTATCAATGTTTTGTTGTTGGACTTGAGCAGCGGCAAGAGCAGCTAATCTTGCTTGCTCGGGTTGAGCAGTCATCCTGTCGATTTCAGCTTGTGCTTTCATTCTTCTAATTCGTTGTGGTTCAGGATTGATTGGTAATAACGGTTGACCAGAACTTCTAGTATGGGGCATGCACTAAAGTAAAAACCTGCAAGAAACAAAAACAAAAACTAAAAGTAAAAGTACGAGAATCTTTGACCAAAGGGTCTAGTAATTATCACGAACATGATTGACACTCGTATTCCCCGGCAACGGCGCCTATTTTTGATAACGCTCAATCTACAGCTCTCGTAGGAGTTTAAAGTGGTCGTTAGCAAATATAGAACCCAACCTGGGTTGGGTGTCGATCCCACAGGGAATAGCTTGGCCAACAAGTAAGCAAAATTACTAAACTTTTGGTGCAAGTCTCGTAAGAAGGGGGGATTGTAATGTCGTGCAAGTAATGTAAACAAAGGCTGAAAATAATAAAGTAAAAAGAGAGAGATTGTTACTTTGGTTGTAAACAATGAGAATTGAAGCGTTGGGGTTATGTCCACCTTCTGAGGTATACGTCTCTATTGGCTCTGAGTGTGTAGAATTCTGACATGCAATTGCTTATAGAGAATTGTAGTCGATGGTAAATCCAAGCGTCTCTCAACCTAAACAAGGACTATTTCACTTTAACTCTCTCGAGCTTAAAGCGTGTCTAACGGTACGAATTCTCCAAGAGGTTAGTCCAGTTACGGCACTAGCTTTTTAATAGGAAAGGGTGTCCTACTACCTTGACATTATCTCTTTTCCAGACAAATAACCTTTCTCTCGAACAAGTTAAATGTTAGACTGGCGTATTCTTGCGTTTGCAACCGCAAAGAATGTGGATTAAGATGAAGAGAATAATGATATAAGCAATATACGTGTCATGAACTCACAAACTCACAGCAATAGATAGTATCTCATTCGACTTCCATAACCCTAATAGAGAGGTTTAGTTACCCATGAATACGAAGAAGATCACGATTGACATTGTTATTATATCACAATATTGAGTAATGGCGTGTAGATCAAGTGATAGGCGTGAGGCGTGTTTCCTTAGCTTGGTAACGATTCTCTTGTTGTGGAATTTAAGAATAGAATAGATGAATAGAAGTGTTTGTAGTGGAAGATGAGAGGGATGGAAGAAAATTAATTGTTGAATTAAGTGAAGAATAGAAAGATTGTTCTCTCCACTAAGGGAGGAATGTCTCTCCACTAAGGGAGGACTTGAATAAAAATCTCTAGAATGATAGGGTATTTATAATACTCCTATCCTACTCCTACTATGCTAATGAAATAAATAACCAAATCCTACTAGGCCTATGGAACACTTAACCCAAATGTACTAGGTTAAGGTAACATTATCCAAATAAACTAATGAAAGACATAACCTAATTGTACTAGGTTAATGTATCTTTGTCAAAATCCAGCTTTGTGTCTGTAAGTCCCCAAAGTCTTCAGAAATGTTGTTTTAGCCCGGGACAGATTTTCCATGTAGCAGTTTTGGTCCTTTAGGCGTCCCACTTCCTTCTCCTTCGTTCGTGAGCTTTCTTTTGCGTCAAGTAAGCCATAAAATGTTGTATTTTGCATCATTTATACCTGAAACTTTTCTAATCATGTTCGTTAGCTCATTTACAGGAAAAAGGACTAAAAGTGTATGAAATATATAATTTGTTCTCAAAACTAGGCTAAAATATGGGCAAAATATATTGATATAGGCGTGTAAATTCGCCTATCATCAGTATCATTACTTCCTTATTGTGTTTTATAGCCTTAGCATGCTTTCAAAATTCTTTGGAGAAGATCAGAGGCTTGTTGTAGTATGCGAATCCCGATAATTTTCAAGCTTACCTCCAGCTTACCGATTAGGTCTTCAAGTTTGTCGTTGTCGTTTTTGAATTTAGTATAGAGTTCCTGATCTCTTTTAAGCTCGATCAGGAACACCATCTTTGAAGTTATGGAATTCTAGAAGCCCTTCAAAACACTTTCTTTAGAAGCCTTAAAGGATACATGTAGGGTAGTTGTGTATGTTTTTAGGTCAAAATATGTTGATGCACACTCAAGATGTGGTCCCAACCGTTGAATAGTTAAATTCTATCGAGCATTGCTCAATGCATCTTGCTCAACCAACCTTCAAGGAATTTGATAAATTAATAAGCAAGGAGTTGCGTAATGTTTGATCTAAACCAACACAATCTTTCAGCCTTTCTGCTGGTAGAGTCGGTGTAGATCAAATATTACGTAACTCCTTTCTTATTAATTATCAAAATCCTTGGAGGTTGGTTGAGCAATATGCATTGAGAAATGCTCGATAAAAGTCAGTTGTTCAATGGTTGGGGATAATATCTTCAGTGTGCATCAACATATTTGACCTAAAACAAATACAGCGACCCTCTGTGTATCCTTTAAGGCTTCTAAATAAAGTGTTTTGAAGGCCTTCTTCAATGCCACAACTTTGAAGATGGTGTTCCTGATCGAGCTCACAAGAGATCAGGAACTCTATACCAAATTCAAAGATGACAATGACAAACTTAAAGACCAAATCAGCAAGCTAGAAGCAAGCTTGAAAATTATCAGGATTCGCATACTACAGCAAGCCTCTGATTTTCTCCAAGGAATGTTGAAAGCATGCTAAGGCAAGAAAACACAATCAATTAATCCATATTGCTAAGGAAGTAATGATACTCAATTTGCCTTTCAATTTCGTTTGTGGTTCCGATCAGGTCAACAACAGTGGACCTAATCGAAACCACAAACAAGAAGGCATGGGATGCAATTTAAAGATCATAAATTGCCGCCTTCGCTTAGATTTCTTACTTTAACTGCAGTTGCTGTTGGCGGAAGTTTTCTGGACTTGCTGTACATCATTTTAAGCCTCAATCCCCGTAAGGCTACTTTCTTAGTCTTTCGCTATTTTTTATCTACATGATAATCCCGAACACGCTACCTAGTCGTAGCTCCCTAGCAAAGTGACCATCTGCACTATTTTGTTTTTCAAAGAGACAAGAAACAAATTTTTCATTATCGGATAACTTTCATATTTGCACTTGATATAGATTTCTCATGTTTTAAGATAATTTCAGCGGCCAAAATCGCTAGAAGTTACTTTCTACCCAATGTATCCTCTTCAATTAGCTCTCAGATGATATAGTCTTTCATCAACCACCTATTTTCCCTCGAAGGCATTATCCTACTGCACCTTCTGGCGTATAATCATCACCCAGAGAAACCCAACCATATAAATTTGGGCTAGGGCAATAACTATATTGGTTTTCTGTTCTTGTTAGATGCATTGCGAGGCTTCGAAGGCGTTCTCAAAGTCCAATGCATACTTAAATTCAAGTCCAATCTCTATTGGATCTTTGCAATGACAACAAATATTGATTCCTTCTCAAAACTTGACACACATAAACACGAGCAATAACCGCCAGTAATTCATAACAGGGTATCTGCACCATCTTCATGGGCCCTCAACCTTATTAATTCAAACCCATCAAATTGATTGTACGATGCAGGATCTTGTTTGAATAATCAGAACCTAATTAGCTAAAAACTGCATTCATAAAAACATTGTACTTTATGTATGTTGTCCCGGTGACCTTATCAGTAATACTTACTTAACTCTCACACATATGATAGTGGATCCATCTGCACGCACCTTATTCTTCCTAGCCCATCTATGGCTTAAATTGAATAAACAGATGAGTAGCAAGTTACAACAGATGCCACATCTATTTAAATTGTGAAACAATTGCAGACATCTGTTACGACAGATGATCAATCTATTGCAACATATGACATGTCTGTTGGAAAAGCAAATAGATATATCCATCTGTTGCAATATATTATCAATATGTTGTAAGTTATCTAACAGATGGAATATATTTTGCAACAGATTACTCATCTGTTAAATTTATTTTAAAACAATTTTCTTTTCTTTCCGAAATACAATAAAAGTTAAAATGTTGTAATTAGATCCATTTTTTTTAATTTACATATTTGAAACATCACCAGTTTTATTTAATTAAGGGACATGAATAGTCGTGGCTTTTTATTTGACTAAGTCACCCCTTTCAATTCAATCATTTATAAATAGGTCCCTCCGACCTCCTCTTCTTACTTTCACTCGTTCATTCTACTACACTTACAATAAAAATATGGTTGATCCAGATTTGTACAAGAAGATTCATATTGAGTCCTTGCGGGAACTTCAAAGGCAGTTTGATGAACTCAAGAGGGATTTAGCTCACTTCAGAGCAAGGCTGAGGGCCTTGCTGCAGCCGGATAAAAATTGTCCGGTTGACAATAATAATATTAATAATAATAATAGTAATGATAATAATAATAATAATAGTAATAATAATTAGGTTATGTTTTTTCTTTTAGCGTATGTATTTTCTTTTTTAATATCGGATCTACCTAAGGGATAGAAAAATCTATGTTTGGTTTGGTCGATTTTGAATTTTTAATTCTTATTTTATATTTAATTATCATTCTATTTATTCCTTATTCTTAACATGTCTATTGGAGGTAGGGTTTAAGCATTTGTGGCAACAGAAATCTGATGTGATAGATGGATCATATGTTGCAATATGCAGTTATTAATAAAAAAAATTATTATTGAGAGTGTGGTGAAAAGTCATGATTCTCCTATTATTTAATGTGAAAAATGGTTTGTAAATAAATAATAAGGAAAGGAATTTAAATGATATACACAATATTTATACCCGTAAAAAAAAGATTATTGAATAAAAAAAAAGTCACAACATTGAATTAATTAAGTTATATGATGATTGTTTGTTAAGAAAAAGGTGAACAGTCGTGACCGTGACTGTTTGTCTAAGCACATTAAACAAACAAACAATGTTCCTGATGCATCAAATTCCCTATCTGTTTTGACTGATGGTATATTTGTCTCAACAGATATGTTATTTGATGCAACAGATATACAATATGTTGCCATAACTCAATAAAAATAGTTATTATTTTATTAAAGAAACGATTATTGAAAAGGTGTCTGCGATTTTTAAATTCAGAAAAAGGTCATTTACATTTAAGAACTAATTAATAATAATAATAATAATAATAATAATAATAATAATAATAATAATAATAAGATGAAAAGTCATGACTTGTCACAATAATAAAAAACTCACTAGTTTGATCTAATAAGTCATTTATTTTCACAGAAAACAATAAGAAAATAAATGATAAACACAATTTATAACCGTAAAAAAATGGTTATTTAATTTGAATAATTGACGTTAATATTAAATAGGTGCCATTTCTTTTCACAACAAATATTTTTGTTTTTAAATTTGTTTTATTAATTATAATAAAAATGTCAACAAATTTGGATTAATGATATAATGATAATCTAAAAAAGGATAGATTATATGTTGCAACATATATATTATCTGATGCAACAGGTTATCTATTAGTTGCAACAGAAGATATATCTGTTGTCACAAATGAGTTATCTGGTGCAACAAGTTGATCAGAGCCTAATCGATTAAAAACTGCATTCATAAAAACATTGTACTTTGTGTGTGTTGTCCCGGTGACCTTATTAGTAATACTTACTTAACTCCCACACATATGATAGTGGATCCATCTGCATGCACCTTATTCTTCCTAGCCCATCTATGGCTTAAATTGAATAAACAGATGAGTAGCAAGTTACAACAGATGCTACATCTGTTTAAATTGTGAAACAATTGCAGACATCTATTACGACAGATGATCAATCTATTGCAACATATGACATGTCTGTTGGAAAAGCAAATAGATATATCCATCTATTGCAACATATTATCAATATGTTGTAAGTTATCTGACAGATGGAATATATTTTGCAACAAATTACCCATCTGTTAGATTTATTTTAAAATAATTTTCTTTTCTTTCCGAAATACAATAAAAGTTAAAATGTTGTAATTAGATCCATTTTTTTTAATTTACATATTTGAAACATCACCAGTTTTATTTAATTAAGGGATATGAACAGTCGTGGCTTTTTGTTTGACTAAGTCACCCCTTTCAATTCAATCATTTATAAATAGGTCTCTTCGTCCTCCTTTCCTTACTTTCACTCGTTCATTCTACTACACTTACAATAAAAATATGGTTGATCCAGATTTGTACAAGAAGATTCATATCGAGTCCTTGCGGAAACTTCAAAGGCAGTTTGATTAACTCAAGAGGTATTTAGCCCACTTCAGAGCAAGGCTGAGGGCCTTACTGCAGCCGGATAAAAATTGTTCGGTTGACAATAATAATATTAATAATAATAATAGTAATGATAATAATAATAATAATAATAGTAATAATAATTAGGTTTTTTTTATTTTAGCATATGTATTTTCTTTTTTTATATCGGATCTACCTAAGGGATGCAAAAATCTATGTTTGGTTTGGTCGATTTTGAATTTTGAATTTTTATTTAATATTTAATTATCATTCTATTTATGCCTTATTCTTAACATGTCTGTTGGAGGTAGGGTTTGAGCATTTGTGGCAACAGAAATCTAATGCGGCAGATGAATCATATGTTGCAACATGCAGTTATTAATAAAAAAAAATTATTATTGAGAGGATGGTGAAAAGTCATGATTCTCCTATTATTTAATGTGAAAAATGGTTTGTAAATAAATAATAAGGAAAGGAATTTAAATGATATACACAATATTTATACCCGTAAAAAAAAGATTATTTAATAAAAAAAAGTCACAACATTGGATTAATTAAGTTATATGATGATTGTCTGTTAAGAAAAAGGTGAACAGTCGTGACCGTGACTGTTTGTCTAAGCACATTAAACAAACAAACAATGTTCCTGATGCATCAAATTCTCCATCTGTTTTGACTGATGGTATATTTGTCTCAACAGATATGTTATTTGATGCAATAGATATATACTCAATAAAAATAGTTATTATTTTATTAAAGAAACGATTATTGAAAAGGTGTCTGCGATTTTAAAATTCAGAAAAAGGTTATTTAAATTTAAGAACTAATTAATAATAATAATAATAATAATAATAATAAGATGAAAAGTCATGACTTGTCACAATAATAAAAAACTCACTAGTTTGATTTAATAAATCATTTATTTTCATAGAAAACAATAAGAAAATAAATGATAAACACAATTTATAACCGTAAAAAAATGATTATTTAATTTGAATAATTGACGTTAATATTAATTAGGCGTCATTCCTTTTCACAACAAATATTTTTGTTTTTAAATTTGTTTTATTAATTATAATAAAAAAGTTAACAAATTTGGATTAATGATATGATGATAATCTAAAAAAGGATAGATTATATGTTGCAATATATATATTATCTGATGCAACAGGTTATCTATTAGTTGCAACAGATGATGTATTTGTTGTCACAGATGAGTTATCTGGTGCAACAAGTATAGATTCTGTTGTCACAACTCAATAAAAATGATTCCTCAAAATAACTAATTATTAATAATAATAAGCTGAAAAGTCATGACTTATCACAATATTTAATTAAGTCATATCTTTTTACAGTAATCAAGAATGTCATTAATAAATGGAGGTGAACAGTTGAGCCTTTAAATCTGTTTTATTAATTTATATAATAAAAAGGTCAGAAAATATGGATTAATGATACGATGGTAATTTTTTTTTAAAAAATAGATTATATGTCGCAACAGATATATTATCTGATGCAATAGGTTGTTTACTTGTTGCAGCAGATGATATATCTGATGTCACATATGAGTTATCTGATGCAACAGATATAGAACCTGTTATCACAACTCAATAAAAATGGGTTTTGGAAAGAACTAATTAATAATAATAAGCTGAAAATTATGACTTATCACAATATTGCTTAATTTAATTAAGTCATAACTTTTCACAGTAAACAAGAATGGCATTAATCAATTTGAATAATTGACGTTAATATTAAATAGGCGTCATTTCTTTTCATAAAAAATATTTTTGTTTTTAAATCTTTTTTATTAATTTATATAATAAAAAAGTCCACAAATATGGATTAATGATATGATGATAATTTTTAAAAAAAGATAGATTATATGTTGCAACAGATTTATTATCTGATGCAACTGGTTATTTATTTATTGCAACAGATGATATATCTGATGTCACATATATCAGATAATAATTAATAATAATAAGATGATATATCTGATGTCACAACTCAATAAAAATGGTTCTTGGAAAGAACTAATTAATAATAATAAGCTGAAAAGTCATGACTTATCACAATATTGCTTAATTTGATTAAGTCATAACCTTTCACAGTAACCAAGAATGATATTAATCAATTTGAATAATTGACATTAATATTAAATAGGCGTCATTTCTTTTCACAAAAAATATTTTTGTTTTTAAATCTGTGTTATTAATTTTTATAATAAAAAGTCAGCAAATTTGGATTAATGATATGATGATAATTTTTTTTAAAAAAAGATAGATTATATTTTGCAACATATAGATTATCTGATGCAACAGGTTATCTATTTGTTGCAACGGATAATATATCTGTTGTCATGGATGAGTTATCTGATGCAATAGATTTAGAATCTGTTGTCACAACTCAATAAAAATGGTTTCTGAAAAGAACTAATTATTAAATAATAATAATAAAGTTGAAAAGTCATGACTTATCACAATAGTGTTTAATTTAATTAAGTCATAACTTTTCACAGTAAGAAAGAATGTCATTAATAAATGGAGGTGAACAGTTGTGACTTCTTGCCTAACACATTTAAGTTCAATCGTCTATAAATAGGTCTCTCCTTAATCAATCGTATCGTTCATTCTACTACACTCTATTTATTCCTTGCCCTTGTTACACCTTCAACTACTTTTTCTTCAAGGACTTGATAGCTTTTCCCTGTCTCTGGTAAGTTTTTTTCTTGCTTTTTATGTAAATATACGTTGTATGACATTCGAATTCTTTCTTTTCTTTACTTTTGTTTTTATGTGTTTTGTCAATTTATGCATGTTCTAGATATGACTGATCCAGTGTGGGATGTCGCTATTTTACGAGACGTCATGCGGGATCTGCAGAAGGAGGTTCATGACCTGCAGTGGGAGTTGGCAACCGTCAGGAGTAAGGATGCTATGGGAGATCTGCAGGATGAGGAGGACGCTGTTGTTGCTGGTTGAAGATTGGCCGGTTGGCCATACAAATAATAATGATAATGATGATGATAATAATTAAGATCATTTTTTTCTTTTACCTATGTATTTTTATTTTTTTTGTTTAATAAAAATTTTATGTTTGATCCACTTTGACGTTTTAATTCTTATTTAATTTTCATATTATCTATTTCTTCTTCTGAATAAATGACATGTCTACAAATTAAGGAATAATTTGAATTAGTATCAATAGCAAGAGATCAACATATGAGTTATCTGTTGAATTTGTGACAGGAGTTGTATTGTATTGTTCGAAACAGATTATTCATCTGTTGCAACAGAATAACTATCTGTTGCAATAGAATAATAATCTGTTACAACAGATAAATATTCTTTTGCAACAGATATATATTCTATTGCAACAGATTACTTGTTTATTGAAACAGATTACTAATATGATGCAACAGATTAATTGTCTATTTGAACAAATTACTAATTTGTTGCAACAGAATACCCATCTATTCGATTCATATTACGGGCACTCAGAACCATAAACATAAATCCAACATGAGTCTTCTGCTGCAACAGAATATTTATCTGGTGCCACAGATGATAGATCTGTTTAAACAGATTGCTCTTATGTTGCATTCATGTTCGCGTGCTAGCTATTGTTGAAAAAACAGCACAGTAGCAGTTACCCAGATGACAAATTCAACTAAAAAGCATAATTTGACTTACAAAGTCTCATCCCAAGTAAATGCCAAAGTTGAAAGTAATGTACGAAATAAAATTTGACCTAAGAAATTGGTCAAAGAGCAGCAGTTGAGGTAACAACAACAACAACAATGGTCAACAAGAAGAATATGAAGATGATAATGAAGTATAAGATGATAATGAATCAGAAGATGACAATGAAGTATAAGATGATAATGAATCAGAAGATAATGAATAAAGCAGCAGCAGCAACAATGAACAAGAAATATCGCGAAGAGAGAGAAAAGAACAACGGATGAGAAGAGAGTAAAACGCGCCTTTTTTCCTTCGTTTTCTGTTATATTAACTAACATTTGGATCAAAGTATAAATTTAAAAATTTATGGGTTATTTTAAAATTTTTCAAACTTTCTTAATCCCTAATTAAGTAATTGTCACATCCACTCAATTATTAAGGCTTATATCACCTACACGATATTTTAAAAAAAGTTATCACCTGTAGCCCAAAGCCCCCAGAAACATGATTATGGAAGCAAAGAAGAGAAGGTAAAAGCTGGGGATGAACTTTCTAAGCTCTTGAAAATTCTTGACAATGAAGTCAAAGGCAAGAAATTCTTTGGAGGAGATACAATTGGATTTGTTGATTTTGTGTCCATTCTCATAACATGTTGGCTTGGAGTTATTCAAGAAGCACTAAAAGTTGAAGTATTGACAAATGATGAATATCCAAATATATGTGCTGCTAAAGAGTCAAAATTGTACCGTTATCAAGGAAAATTTGCCTCCCAGAGAAAATTACTTGGAGCTTACAAAGCTCGCTTTAAAACTAGTGAAACTGCTAATAAAAATATCAATTCTTTACATGCATATGGCTTGAAGTGTATGTTGTATTTTTTTCTATATGTTTTTTTATATGCTCTAATGATATGAGAAAATGCCCAATGTAATAATGTTAATGTTTGAGATCAGCGTTCTTCCTTTATGTTGTTGGAAATATCAAGTCTTTGTGGATCGCGCAATTACGCCAAACAGTTCGAAGCCCGTAAAAATTTACCCACGCGTATTTAGACTCAATTAATATAATTTATTATGACTAAATAATTAATAAAGTAAAATATATATTAATTAATTATAATTAAATAAAATAAATTTAAATTTAAATACATATCATATATATATATATATATATATATATATTAACTTGATCTAAATAACATATTTAAAATTTTACCAAGCCTTTTTTATATGTATTTTTGAGAAAGCAGTCTCAAACGTTAAATTTAAACACATATCTATATATATATATATATATATATATATATATATATATATATATATATATATATATATATATATATATATATATATATATATATATATATATATATATATATATATATATATATATATATATATATATATATATATATTGACTTGATCTAAATAACATATTTAAAATTTTACCAAGCCTTCTTTTTTATAGGTATTTTTGAGAAAGCAGTCTCAAACGTAAGTGATGACATACTTAAAATTTATAAGCTTTCCTATTATCCCGAATTTAATAATTCCGAACTTCACATTGGACTAATTACATGTGTCGCATGTCAAAAGTAGCTTAGTGTCAACTCTTCTCTAATTGAACTAAAAAGGTTGATACTATTATTAACTTAAGTATTTTAGCGAGTTTTTCACTTTTAATATTTTACGTACTCTTAATAAATATATTTCCTTTATTTTATTTTATTTTATTTTATTTTTATTAATTTAATATATTTTTTAAAAAACAATTAATTATACTATTAAATAATTTTATCAATAATACTTTAAAATTTTAAATCTGACTATTATTATTTTATGTAGTCATTTAATATTAAAAATAAATAAAAATATAATAAAATTTTATAAATTAGATAAATAAATTGAAATAGTTATCTATAATCTATATCTATATCTATAGTTTATAATCTATAATCTATATCTATAATATATTAAAAGTGTAAAGACTCTTAGAAAAGTGATTTAAACTTTTTACCCTTCATTAAAAGATTCTTCTTTAGATAAAACTGTTTTTTCACTATTTTTTAAATTTATTATTAAATTATTTTTTATTATATTAACTAGATTTCCTAAAATATATGGTAGGAGAATTAATTAATATTTTTCTTTCTATTGTTCAACTGGAAAAATACTCCTAAAATAGGATTCTATGAAGGAAATACTTTTATAAATATTGAAATTCACGTTAAACTAGAGAACAAACCGTTTTTGCCTATTGGGGAAATATGATTGATGCTCATTTAACTTGATTCGATTGCATGTCTAGATGGTGGATGCTTGATTTTCTAATCCTCAACTTCTCCACTGTTTTTGTCAGCATACTAGAATTTAACATATGTGTGTATATATATCTTCTTTGTTTTCATTCAAAATCATTCTTTAGGATCAAAATTTTCGCTCAGACAAGAATTAGTTGGATCAAAATCGAAGCTTTGTGATCACTATTATATTATTTTTTATAGTTTACAGGTTGTAGATGAATGTCGGTTGACTTTGAAGAATTTCTTGTGTAAAAGTTAGGTTTAATTGTATTATTTTGATATCTTTATTATCTTATTGTTTTATTTTAATTTACAAATACTAGATGAATGTGGGTCGGCTTTGAAATTATTTTTTAGGTACAGTTTAGGTTTAATTGTATTATCGTAATATACATCTCTATTAGTTTGTTATTTTGAGGTAGTTTACAGTTCGTAGATGAATCTCGATCAGTTTTGAAAAATTTTTAAGTGTAAAATTTAAGTTTAATTGTATTATTTTTATATCACTTTTATCGTATTATTTAGTTGCAGTTTACATGTGATAGATAAATGTTGATCGACTTTGGAGAATTTTTTTTATGTAAAGGTTAGGTTTAGTTGTATTATTTTGATATCTCTATTATTATATTATTTTATTATTGTTTATGGGCGGTAGATGAGTGTTGGATGACTTTGAAAAAAAATTTGTGTGTAAAGATTAGATTTAGTTGTATTATTTTGATGTCTCTATCATTGTATTGTTTTGTTGCAATTTACAGATGGTAGATGAATGTCGATCGACTTTTAAATATATTTCTAATAAAGATTAGGTTTAATAAATAAATTCTCTATCTTTAACTACTCAAATGATATTAAATTTAGTTATTATATTCATCTTTATTATTTAAACAAATATCTTATTTAATGTAATGTTTGAACTCATTAAAGTGAGGTACACGCGCAAGGCGCATACACCTAAATTAGTATTTAATATATAAGTGAAGTAAACAAAGAAAAGGAGGGAGTAAGATGACAAAATTTAAAAAACTATACGCATTTTTAATTGGAAAAAGGGTCAAAAATACCTTTCTATTTTAATTAATTGGCTAAGTTTACCCTTTGTTATACTTTGTGGTCATTTATATCCTCGTCGTCACGAAAGTTAATATACACCCTCCAAACTAACGATTTGGCCCGAATTGAACAAAATTAACTAATTCAATTTTAACCCGACCCTACTCATAATCCATCGATTCAACACCATCCAATTTAACTCTTTTCCACTAATCTTTTCTCTTTCCCTTTCCTTCTTAACCTTCTCCACCTATGGAAGGAAAATGCAAAGCAAAATGCTTATTAAAAAGAAACCCAAAAAAAATATTAGCAACAAAATTTTATGAATGATGCTGTAAATATTCAATTTTATGTAAGATCGTCGTTTCTCCACCATCCACATCTTCAATTCCTAGCGTGAAGGTCAATTGCCATCGTCCCACTCCATCGCCCGATATGTGAAGAAGGTCGGGGAGCCACCGCCATTGTTACTTCAAAGTCATCGGCACACCCAACAAAAGATGTAGAGTTTTGCATTGGAATGCGACGACATTCATGTTCATAGTTTCAATATTATCATTTCCTATCGATTCTGGTTTTTACTAAAATTTCAAGATTGAAAGTAATTATTTTGGTCTAGTGCTCTATATAATTTATTCTTTTACTAGTATTTTGCTCTTTATTTTTCTACCATGACTGGTCTATTTGAAACTTGGTGAAGTACGGGAGGGGAAAGAGAAAGGACCATGACGGAGAGGGATTAAATTGAACGGTGTTGGGTTGGTTGGTTGTGAGTCGGGTCGGATTAAAATTGAATGAGCTAATTTTGTTCAATTTAAAATAAATCGTTAGTTTGAAGGGTATATGTGTTTACTTCTGTGATGGCAAGGGTATAAATGACCATAAAGTATAATGAAGGGTAAATTTAGCCAAATAATTAAAGTAAAAAGGATATTTTTGACCATTTTTTCTTTTTAATTTGAAAGTTTAAAAAATTATAAATTTCACATTAGTTTTAAAATTTCGTATCCAATTAAACTAAAGTTGAAAAAGGGTAAGAGTATAAAATATGGTATTTCCTCCGTATCAAATTATTCGTTTCAATTTTTTTAATTTAATTTATTATTTTACTTATTTTTTTTCATTAATTAAGAAGAGACAATTTTTTTTTCATATTTTATCCTTTGTATTAATTATTTTTTTTTCAAATTAAAATATAAACATCATTTGATAGAAATACCATAATAAATTAAATATATTATTAATTATTTTACTTAATCAATGTGTATCTTAATTTGGGATGGAGGGAGTATAAAATAATCTGTTAAAAAAGTTAGGTGAATTGTCTCTCAAGACACGTGTGAGATGTGGATTTGTGTGAATCATCCTTTCCTATATGAGGCGGCAAAGTAATGAACAAAGAGTTGCCAAGCCAAAGTGAAAAATGGCAGAAGTACAATTGCTAGGCAATTGGGCAAGTCCTTTTAGTAAAAGAGTTGAAATTGCCCTAAAACTCAAGGGTATTCAATATGAGTATATTGAAGAAGATATTCCAATAAATAAGAGTCCTAGAGTTGTCAAGTATAATCCTATTTACAAAAAAATTCCAGTGTTTTTGCACGACGGAAAATCAATAGCTGAGTCTCTACTGATTCTTGAATATATTGATGAAACGTGGAAAGAAGGAACTCCTCTTCTACCGAATGATCCTTATCAAAGAGCCATGGCTCGTTTTTGGGCCAAGTTTATGGATGAAAAGGTATGTTTTTGAGTATATTTGATATGACAGAAGTTATTTTTTGAAAAACATTTCTCTTTATCTCAATTTATGAGGCAAATTTGATTAATTTATGTGATAAAATTTGATTTGATATAAAATTTAAAAAAGAACTATTGTATTTTTGGTCTAACATAAATATTAATATTTGTGAGATTACAAATCATTTGGTTAAGTATAAATGAAAATTTTAAAGTTAAACTCTTCCTGGTTACGGAAAGCTGATAACTTTTTTGGATGGATTAAAAAAAGTATTTCACATGAATTGAAACACAGAAGATACTCTCTCCGTCCTATTTTACTCGTCGTTTTAAATTGGGATAACATAGCTATTAAAAAAAATAATAAATAATATGATTAATTTATCATAGTAAATCTATTAAATGATGTTTATATTTTAATTTTAAAAAAAAAAAAGTAATGCAAAGGGTAAAATATAGAAAAAAAATTATCTTGTCTTGATAAGTAAAAAAAAATGAGTAAAATACAGATTAAAAAATTTCGGACGGATAAAATAGAACAGGAGTAGTATTAGTTTTGAATATATGTTTTTCGAAGAATGAATATTTTGAGACACTTGGTTGAAGAGCGGAAGATATTTTTTAGGGGGAAGTATTTTATCAAAAATTGATGATACAAATATTTTAGCAAATCTGATTGGTTGATGAAAATTTTGAGCATTGAAGGTTGACGATAATGTTCAAATTCTAAATAAGATGGATACAAAGTCAAGATCTAGGATGTGTTTGCTGTGCAAAGCAAGAAGATATTTTTTTCCGAGAGTAGGTCATCCTCAGTTATCAAATCTACCAAACATACCCCTAGTTGATTTCAGGAAAAAAAAAAAAAATTCTGATAACCAAACAGAAAAAATAATTTATTTGTGAAGGATATTTTCCTTCTTACCAAATGCAGCTAGACCATCTTGAAATATTTTCTGTCAATTACTTCCCTCATTTTAATTTATTTATTTATTTATATTTTAAAAAGAGTAATTTTTTAACTTTAACTTTTCATATTCAGATAATATATTTAAGACTATAAGGTCAAATAACATTACATTCTAAATATATTTAGTCCACAACATTCAAAAGTTTTTTTATTTTCAAATTTTGTGCTAAGTTTTTTTATTTTTAAATTTTTATGATAAGTCAAAAGCTGACAAATAAATTGAAACGGGGAGTAATTCATGATGATCATTTTCATGTATTCATAACAAGTGTTTATTGTCCAATTTCAGTGCTTACCAGAGATTCTAAAACTTTGTTATGAAAGCAACTATGAAGTAAGAATGAAAGCAAAGGGAGAACTGCATGAGCTTCTTAAACTTCTTGAGAATGAATTGATCAAAGATAATACCAATTTATTTGGAGAATATATTGAAATTGTTTCAATTCTGGTAACTTATTGGATTGGAATTATTCAAGAAGCAGTGCAAGTGGACATATTGAAGAAAGAGGAATTTCCAAATATATGTGGCTGGGCTGATAAGTTGATGAGTCGTAGCTTTATCAAGGAAAGTCGTTTGCCACCTAGAGATAAATTACTTGTATTTTACAAAACGTATGCCAAACCGCTGATTAAAGAAGTTCCTCAGTGAACAATACTGAACATATTATTAAATTTCTGCATTGAAGTCCTCAAGGGAAAAGTTGTGTTTACAGGGTGACGTATGTGTTGTTTTAAGTGTAATTGTTCATCATTGCAATGGTGAAATCGTTCAAGGATGAAACCAAAATATCTATATGTAGCACTTCTTTTTTGGGATTCTCTATAAATAAAAGTAGTCGTTTGGCTATAAAAATTATTTTTTCTGGAGTTGAAGATGAAGTTGCAGTTGGAGTTGTATTTGACTATGTCTTTTTTAATTTTTCTTTTAACTTTTGAATTTTTTTTTTAAAATATGATTTTATGCCTTCAACTTTTAAAAATTATCAAAATCACTCAACTATTAATTTACATACTAACATACAACCAAATGTTAAAAAAGTAATTTATATGTCTTCAATAGATAAAATAATTAATAACAAACTAATTATTATGATTGTTACTCTTCTAAAATTTAAATAAAAATATCACAAATACGAGCTAAATAAGTTTATTCAACCATAATCGATTGAATAGAGAAAATATATTTTGATAAATATGATTGATGGATATAAATATATTTTATACATTCTTAAATTTATTGAAAATTCTTAATTACTTTCACTTGGATTAATTATTTTATTGAATTTGATCTTTTTAAAAAAATTTACGGATGGATTATTTCTGAATAGATTAGTGCTAATTTTTTGTTTTTTCTCTATTGATGATATTGATTTTCCTTGAATATTTTTTCTTTTGGTAAAGAGAACAAACTTTTGTTAAGCTACTTACCACACTGTCTTTGTTGAAAATCCATAAAACCAAAATAAGGTAATCGTCAATATGGATCGTTACGTTCTGTTTAATATGCAACTTTATTGATCACTTTTTAATAATTTATTAAAATCATCATAACCATTATATGACATATACAGAAAATTAGAATGACAAGAAAAAATATTAAATTCCTCATTTTAAAATAACATAATGTACTAGGCCTTATATTTCTATAATATAGTTCATTCAAAATAAAAGTTGATATATTTTCGCCATGGATTATTATTTATTATTTTTTACTTCACGTTAGTAAATTTTTATTAAAAGAAGAAAAATGATTAGAATATCTGTAACAATTAAAAATGATGTTGTACCATAGAAAACAAATAATAATATTTTTTGGTGATTGGTTGTAGTTAAAAGAAAGGTTTGTGTGAAAATTTACAGATTGGATTATATGTAATAATAATGATAGTTGGAAATGAAAGTGAAAAATTGTGAAAATAACAAAAAGATATTTTCACTTTTTGGAATCCAATTCCAAAATAATTTTCTGAATTTTCATGGTCAAACACTATAATTTTTGAAAAAGTGAAAAAAAATTTCGGAAAAAAGGAAAAAAAATTTATTGCAAAATGGGATAAAAGTTTATATCACGTTTTCATTAAAAAAACTATATATTTATTTTGTCGTCATATATTATAACTTATAGTGATATTGTACCTAGCTTTCATACATGCCAATTTTATTGGAAAATTTTAAATAGTTCATGTTCGAATTCACAATCCAAAATTAAAAAAATTCGTCTCTCCAAAATTTATAAATTGAGACGGAGGAAGGGCATATTTTTCTATAAAACTAAAATCACGAAGTAAACTTGGAGATCAATGCTTAAAATTGCTTCTTAAAGTCAAGAATGAAGTGTAGAAGAGGATGTTGGGCAGTAGTTGTTCGAGACATGGCAGACTTGCTAGGTTGTTGAGCAAGAATTATATGTTAGATCTCGGCTATTTCGTGATAACCTAGCTATGAAAGTCGTAGCTAATTTCTTTTTTGTATTGTGTGTTGCGAAATCCACAATCGAGATGCACTACGACAACTCGATCACACTGATGAATTGAGTAGCAGAGCACTGCGATTGGATGGATCGGAAGCTATTGGCCGCTATCACAGAAGGGTTGTGATCGTGAGGACCCAATTGCCATCGCAGAGAACATGATCTAGTCCACACTGTTGTCGCGCTAAACAATGACTTGTCAAATTCTATGCGCAATTAAAGACCATTTTGTTTATTTTGGTAATAGTCATTAGTTATGTATACGGTTTATTTTCATTAGCTTGTTTTGATGAAATATAGTTGTGAACTCTGAGAGAGTGTTCAAGGATGGTATAGCCTATTGTCAACTCTTTTCAAAGTTTGCAAAAAAAATCCTAGCGCTGACGGCGATTATGGCTAATAACACCGTCGGTGGGGTAAACCCACCGAAGGATTTCCCCCATCAACATCTTAAACCGATCCACTGGACCCTAAAATAGCATTACCCAATATTGAACCAATTCAGTCTGCCAACTTACTCAAACCAAAACATCAAATGATAACAACACCAAGAGTAACGACGAAGCCTGTAGTCATGTTTCATGGAGAATCGAATATTACGCGGAAGTCGTCTGAAGTTAAAACACTCTTTATGAAAGAAAATCTACAATATGCGATTGTATGCAAATTTTTATCTGGTAAGCCGTATATTGAGGGAAACCATATGTGGCATTAATCATGAGCGTATGATAGGTGCCTTAGACTCAAGGCATATATTAATAATATGATTAACCAAATTGGAGGATTATGTCCAGATATTATCAACAACAGCTTTCTACATCAAATCAAGAGATAGGTATTGACAGATGAGAACTTTTAAGTGGAATCCATGGTTTGAACCGGATGTTGAAACTACTATTGGAGTAGCCTGGATTTCATTACCTGATTCACCTCCTAATTTTTTTGTCAAAGAGGCAATTTTCTCAATTGCATCTGCAATAGGAAAACCATTAACAATAGATATGGATACTAAGAATAAAACTAGGTCAAATTGTGCAAAAATGAAGATCGCAGTGAATTTGGTAGGCAAATTACCACAAAGGGTGAGAATTAATGTGGAAGATAATGAAACTGGGGAGGTAAAGTCAAAGTGGATTCAAATAAAGTATGATTACATGCCTAAGTATGGCAAAGAATGTTGTTTACAAGCGCATGATAAGAAAAGTTGATGGACAATTCATCCGGAGCTGCTTGAGGTAAAACAAGAGAAAGAAAATAAGGCAGGGGGAAGAAAAGGATGCAACAAGGAACAAAAAGGGTGCAAGGCATAATCAAAGGAACTATAGTAAAGGGAATACAAGTAATCAGAACAAGCAGGAATGGATGACCAGGAGAAGCAGATACAAAAAAAACATATATGGACATATTGAAGGTGAAATTGAATACAAAGATGAGAATCCATTTGAGGCACTTAGAGATGATGAAGAAGTGGGAGGGGTTCTTAAAGAAAAGGAGGAAGAGTATAGAAAACAACAGACAAAAAACTATCAGTTATTTGGCAAAGAGAGAAAGATAAAAACAAAGAAGGGGATCAAATTAGAAAAAGAAATGATAAAGTGATAGAAGTAGCAATGCAAGACCAAGGAGATGAATCAATGCAGCAAAATAAGAATAACAAGGTGGAACAACTAAAAACTAATGCAGATAGTAGGCAACCGAATCAGTCAACTGGACAATTAGTAAGGAAGATGGTGCTATTATTCTGGCTGAGGTGGATAATACTAATGTAATGTCGTTGGCCATAGGCATGGATAATGAAGATTCGAAGGACACTACTATTTGAAATTTCAAAGGAAGGAGATTTATCTCCCAAACATACTGAGAAGACGAAGACCAACGCATTAAGAAGAAGAAAAAAAATAGTGGGGGATACAACATCAGATCAAGCAAACTCAAGACAATCAAAGAGGATAATTACCAAACTAAGTAAGTATCAATAAAGGCACTCATATGGAATACAAGGTCTGACAACACTCAAAAAGTTTTCACCAAATTAATTAATATGCACAAAAGATACCAATTTTACTTTGTGGGTCTTATGGATTTCAAGATAAACAGAAACTGGAAAGCTATAGAAAAAGGTTAGGACTCAAGCATGCAATGACTAATATTAATGAAAAAATATGGGCTTTTGTAGATGAGATTATGAAAGTTGACGTTTTAAAGAATGATGACCAATAACTTACACTCAAATTGAAGAATCAAGAGCAGGATGTAGAATTTTGGGTTACGCTAGTACATGCTAAATGCAATCAAAGTGAGAGGCTTCAACTATGGGAATCATTATATGATATAACATGTAATATGCAAGTGCCTTGGATTACTGAAAGGGATTTTAATGTGGTTTTCAATGAGGAGGAAAAGTGAGGAGGTGACACGACCCAACCTCGGGTCTTGTCGTAATAGGCATCCCAAGTCCAACTAGGATTGGGGATCGCCCCCTGTTACTTAACCTAACCACCTAAATTCAACCTTAGATGGGCTAAATTTCAAACGTATAACAAGATAGCGTTATTGTTTTTATTAGGACTCTGAATAAGGTCATGAACATGACTGACCCAATCGAGTCCAATCGTACCTCACCAACCGACCAAACGTACCTAGCCAAACCATAGACCATAAATCAAAGGGAATACCAAAACATAATATGAAAATCAATCCTAAAATGTAATAGGATGGAATAGTGAGAAATTATGTCTGATGATGCCAACCTCTCAGCTTATTTTAATGCCAAAACCGACATCAATATTGATCCCGCCTATAACAACCCCCATAAATACCACAAAGCCTCTATCCAAAAGAGTAAATAAATCTGATTGGAATATGCCCCCAACCATGGCCAAAATTAATATAAAAAAATGTCTAGAGAAATCCATAACATGAAATGATGCCTTTCGAAAGGATGAAAGCTCACCACTTCAGTCCAAATGCTGATACCGAACCCGCGTGCTAAACAGGAGAAGTAGAATGATCGGTTTCTGTATAGCGTGGGTATGCAACTGCCAGTAGACGGGGTTAGACAATGACTACAAGCATGAATCTCAGGGTAAGGATAAAATAATGTCAGTCATAAAACTAAGTAAAACCATCTATAATACATACAACCATACATATATAAGTGCCTAAAAAAGGTACCGGACTTAGCATGCACTTAAAAACCTTTTCCTGGGCTGTGTAGCTTTATTGTCCTAACCATCCACAATTGATATAGGTTCAGCTCCTCCCGTTGTAAGGGGTTTTAGTGCGTGTAGCTGCACAACCGGGCAATATCCCATGGGATGACTAGTACATCTCTCAAATATAAAATGTGACACTCATACGTGGTCATCAAGGACCTTTCATATCGGCAAATATGAGTTTTTGGTTTTGGTTTGCCTGGGATCTCCACCTTCCACAGCTTAGCTACACACCCCGCCATTAATTCCCAATTAAAACCATGTCCAAACAATCCATTTACCATTTATTAACCAAGGCCAATATTGATGGTATCGTCATACCACCTCTTACTTGAAAGTAATATCATAGCCAAACTATTTAGGAGACTTTGATATACCATATTAAATCTACTTCGGAGACTTTGATGTTCTCCATAAGCATAACCATTTAGCCTTTAGCCTTTTCAAATCATTTAACTATACATAAATCCTTTATTTAGTTTAAAACATGCAAGAGTTCCATTAAAAGAAGTCAATGCAATGAACATATCTTTATAAGCATTTCATCAAACACCTTGGGGGCATAATATAACCAAAACCAATTCCAAAGACCATTAAACCATTACCATGCAATCCAATTGTCCAAAACCACCATTAATGTATATAAAAGCATAATTAAAACCATAGGAAACCATAACCAAGCATTCAATAACAAAACCCCCAATAATAGTTAAATACGCATAATCATGAAATAGTAAAAACCATGAAATCAATTATATAAACCATGCCTTTAGTTGAAATTACGATGAGGCAAGAGAATCATGTCTTATACCGAAGAATTGATGGAAAGAAATCACCAAAGCAATCCCCAAATCAATCCCTTAGTTGAAACCCTAACTTTCTTGCCCCAAAAACTCTTAAGAGAATTCTGAGATGTTTTGGAATAGTTTCTAAGTGTTAATAAATAGAATAATAGGGTAAATAACCTCCTACATGTATTAGAAGTCGTAGGTCCTAATTAGGAAAAGTAGAAAAATATACAGAATACCCCCAGTTAAGTTGCACAAAAATCCCATCACAGGGATACGACTGACCCATACGAGTCGTACCCTCCTATACGATTGGTATCTACCACTCATATCCAAACCTTAACCCTTAGATCAAACAATGCTCAATATACGACTCATCCAACCAAGTCATAACCACAACATACGATCTGTATCCATGACCCATATCCACGGCAGAATGAAATACCAGGAGGATCAAACACTGCCTACCATACAAGTCCCTGATACGACTTGTACCTAGCCCTTACGACTTATACCTCTAAGTCGTAACCATTCCATTGACCAAAAACCATTGGTACCCTTACGACTCATACCTCTAAGTCGTAACTATTTTAGTGACCAAAAAACATCCTACCAACTAACACTAGTCAGCATACGACAGGATCGTACCATTCGTACCCCAGCAAACAGCTCGTACCCCTAAGTTGTATTGGGTTCAAAAAATGGATTTCCAAGAAATTTTCTAAGGGTCAAAACCCAGGATGTTTTAGTCTCCCCCACTAGGAACATTCGTTCCCGAATGACGGACAAAGTAGGGGTAACCACACATAAAGTTATTTGTATTATCAAACATCCTTTTAACAAAGATTGAAAACAAAGAGGTAAAGATGTTAATCTTTCCTTTAACAAACTCAGAAAATAAAGATGTGTTTAAGAACACATACCTTCTGCACGAATCCCAGAAGTAGAAAAAAAATGTGGATACTTGTACTTCATGTCTGCTTCTGCTTCCCAAGTAGATTCTTCCACCTTATGGTTTCGCCATAGAACCTTAACTGAAGCCATATCCTTGGTCCGCAATCGACGAACTTGCCTATCTAATATCTCTATCAGGACTTCTTCATAAGACAGAGAATCCAAATTACCTAATCCTTCCAATGGAGCAACCGGAGAAGGATCACCAAGACACTTCCCCAACATAGAAACATGAAAGATCGGATAAACCAAACTTAAGCTAGATGGCAACTCCAACTCATAAGCAACATTGCCAACTCTCCGCAAAATCACATAAGGACCAATGAATTGAGGATTGAGTTTCTCCTTTTTACCAAACCGCACCACTTCTTTCATGGGAGACACCTTTAGGAACACCCTATCGCCAACCTCAAACTCCAAGTCTCCACACCTAACATCTGTATATGACTTTTGGCAACTTTGGGAATCTTTAAGCCTATCCTGAATCACCTTGACCTTCTCCATCGCCTGATAGACCAAATAAGACCAAAAATGTCCGCTTCTCAAAGCTTAAACCACTCAATAGGAGATCTACGCATCCTACCATATAACGCCTCGAAAGGAGCCATACTAATACTCGAATGATAATATTATTGTATGAAAACTCCACCCAAGGCAGATGCTCAACCCAATTGCCACCATAGTCAATCACAAAGGCATGAAACATATCTTTCAAAGTCTGAATAGTTCTCTCTACTTGCCCATCCGACTATGGATGAAAAGTAGTACTCAGACGAACCTTAGTTCCCAACCCTTTTTGGAAAGACCGCAAGAAGTGATATGTAAACTGCGTACCACGATCAGAGATAATCAAAATAGGTACCCCATGCAGCTTCACAATCTCTTGAAGATACAACCACACATAATTCTCCATCGAAAAAGTAGTTCGCACTGGCAAGACATGTGCAGAATTGGTTATCTTATCCACTATGACCCAAATTTAATCATACTGATTTTGAGATCGAGGAAGACTGGTAACGAAGTCCATATTGATCACTTTCCATTTTCATTCGCGCAAATCAATTTCTTGATGCAACCCTTCTGGCCTCATGTTCTCAACCTTAACCTGTTGACACACCATGCACTTGGCCACAAAATCAGCCACATCTCTCTTCATGTCGTTCCACCAATAAATCTTCTTAAGATCATGATACATCTTAGTTGAGCCAGGATGAACAATATAGCATGACTCATGCGCCTCAGCCAAAATCCTTTGTCATAACTCGTCGACATCAGGAACACACAATCTCCCTTGGTAACATAAAGTACTATCACCATTGATCTCAAACGCCACTACCTTTTTCCTACCAACGTCACCCTTGATTTTTATCAAGATAGGATTTAACACTTGATTCTCTTTAATCTCTACACCAAGAGATGATCAAACCACTTCTTGCACCATCACACCACCATCCTTAGAGTCCAAGAGACGGACTCCAAGATTAGCCAAACGGTCTATATACTTCACTGATTCCTACTTGCCTTCCTCCACCTAAGCCAAAATCCCCATGGATAACCAATTAAGAGCATCAACAACCACATTATCCTTACCTGGGTGGTAGTGAAGACTCATCATAATCCTTAAGAAGCTTAAGTCACCTCCTCTTCCTGAGATTAAGCTCTTTCTGAGTGGACACATACTGAAGACTCTTGTGATCAGAAAAGATATCCACGTGGACATCATACAAATAATGCTGCCATATTTTCAAAGCAAACACAACCGCTAACAACTCTAAATCATAAGTAGGATAATTACTCTCATGTACCTTCAACTACCTGGAACCATAGCCAATCACCTTCCCATACTGCATCAAAACACAATTGAGCCCTACCCGAGATGCATCATAATAAACCACAAACTCATCATTTTCTTTCGGCAAGGTCAAGATTGGAGCCGAAGTCAACTTATCCTTCAACTTCTCAAAACTCTCTTCACAAGCATCCGACCAAGAAAACTTAACCTTCTTCTGAGTCAACTTAGTCGAAGGAGCAGCTATCGAAGAAAATTCTTCCATAAACCACCTATAATACCCAGCCAAATCCAAGAAACTCTGGATATCATATGGAGTCATGGGCTTAGGCCACCTTTTCACCATAGCAACCTTCTGCGGATCTACCATGATCCTTTCACTAGAAATAACATAACCCAAGAAAGTCACAGCGTTTAACCAAAACTCACACTTAGAGAACTTGGCATACAACTGTTGTTCCTTTAGGATATGCAACACCACACGGAGGTAATTAACATGAACACCTCACTCTTTGAATAAACTAGAATGTCATCAATAAACACAATGATGAAGAGATCCAAATACTGCCTGAACACTCTGTTCATCAAGTCCATAAATATTGTCGGATCATTGGTTAACCTAAATGACATTAATAAGAACTCAAAATTCCCATACCAAGTACGAAAAGTCGTTTTAGGGATATCCACCTCCCTAATCTTAAGCTAATAGTACCCAGACCAAAGATCTATCTTAGAGAAGAACTTAGCACCCTGTAGCTGATCAAATAGATTTATCTATCTGAGGAATAGGATACTTATTATTGACCATCACCTTGATCAACTGCCTGTAGTCAATGCACATTTAAAGGGAACCATCCTTATTGTGCACAAACAACACTGGTGCACCCCACAGAAAAATACTAAGATAAATAAACCTCTTATCCAAAAGATACTTAAGTTACTCCTTGAGTTCCCTGACTCAGCCAGAGCTATTCTATACGGAGGAATAGAAATTGGACAAGTGTCTAAAAGCAAATCAATACCAAACTCTATTTTCCTATCCGGTGGAACACCAGAAAGATCATCCGGAAAGACCTCTGGAAACTTATTCACCACAGGGTTTGAAGACAAAGAAGGACCTTTCGAGTTAAAATCTTTAATCGGGACCAAGTGATAAAGACAACCATTAGATATTAACCTCAGAACTTTAAGATAAGAGATAAACCTCCCCCTAGGAGCTAAGGAACTACTTTTCTATCTATAATCGGTTCACTAAGAAACTTAAAGATAACATTACGAGTCTGACAATCCATAAATGCTTAACAAGAATGCAACCAATCCATACCTAAGATTACATCAAAATCTACCATATCCAACTCAAACAGATCTGCCAAGGTCTGCTTGCTACCAACAGATACCACAACCCCTATAGACTTTTTTAGCAATAACTGAGTCAACTACCAGGGTAGAAACATAAAAAGGATCCGAGATAACTTCTGAATTAAAACCAAAAGACAACCACATATGGAGTCACATAAGAAAGACTGAACCCCGGATCAAGAAAACAATATACATCATGATAGAAAAACTATAACGTACCAATAATGAAGTTAGGTGATGCCTCGGATTCCTGTCGAGACGCCAAAGCATATAAACTGTTCCGACCAACACTAACTAGGAGCAGTAACAGAAGCAGATGCCACACCACCAGGTTGTAACTCCTTGAAAATAGTCCCTAGACGTCACATGGTGCTTAGGACCACAAGTGATCCCAAGCTAACCTTTCTACTGGCATAACTCATCGAAATAAGCAAAATATGACTCTTTTTTTAATCTGATCAATGCAGAACTAAATTAAAATAATTACAGCTCTGCTTTTATAAAACAATACTGGAATTAAATACATTAACTCTACTGACTGTTTATGAAGCATTTACTAGTATTGACTATAGGTAGCCGGGATATGACCCCCAGCTATCCCAAGTCAATACGACTGAATAAAGAAAAATATAATACTGCTCAAACTATATAACTGACTCGAGCCCTTGAATCAAGAGGGCTCATCACCTGCTGAATGAAAGCTGCAAACTATCTGAATATGGTATGCTTGTTACAAGTGAACTGATACCTATATTATGAAGTAATGTAGCATATAGACGTATATGTAGATTAGTACTTTGAGGATGTACTGAGTATACAGGGGTAAATGCATAAGTAAAACATTATCTCAGGATCATAATTTGTAAAACAATGCATGCTAAATGTAAATGTCTCACATAAGTTGGAATATCTGAAAGCTGAGAATCATAATCATGAGTAGTAAATCATGCTTTATAAATCTATTGAGCTATAACATTTAATTCTAAAAGCTGTACTAGTGATCTGTCTGTAAATTATGTTGTCTAAGTGTAGGAAGGACTCACTTCTGTATCTGAAATATGAAAGCTGAAATTTGTAGCTCATAGTTTTTTATAAAGTATAATCTGAATAAAGTTGTAAGCCTTTACACTTAGTTTTCTAAAATTTGTTCTGTTATTCTTTTCTATTCTGAAATATGTAGTTTGTAAGCTTTAGGGAAATACTTTAAAATTATTCTAAAAGCTTTTACTGTTAGGGCAAAAAATTCATCTAAAGCTTATCTGTAAGGGAGGTTTTTCTAATTGACATAAATCATATGAGCTATCATGGAGTCCAACGTCTCATTCCCCTATGGGTAAAACCACACTATGGGAAGAGGTGTCATACTTTTGCCAAGGAGTATAACCTGAGCTAAGTAATCACATTTGTAACTCTCACCCAAATTGGAATGAGAATAATCTAAATCTGTACCTACGTTGGCTATGTGGTTCTGTGGAAGATAGGGCATGCTAATCCCACACTTCTAGCTTGGTGCTAAATACTACTCCCTTTAATCTGCTACGTTTATTCTTGTTGGAAATCCACTTTAAAACTAGGATAAGGGTTGTTACGAAACTAATTATGCATTTATCTGAGTTAATCTGTAAATAAAGTTGATCTAATTTATGTAATCTGTAATAAATATGTAAACTGGGGTCCAAAACTTATCTAAAGATCAAAAGATCGAATCTTTACTGAAAATTTAAAAATAACTGATAATAGGATGCTTAAAGCATCATCTTTCTTAAAATATCACACATAATCTTGGGCTTAGTAACCCATGCATCAAGTTTATGTCAGAACATCATAGTAATCATGCTTGATAATGAAAACAATGATAATTCATCTCAAAATCTGAAAATTACTGCAATAGGCATAAAAATATGAAAATAGGCATGCAACTCATCTTCAAAATCTCTCAAAACTCATAATCTTGCAAGAAGCAATAATGGGTATGAACCCTAATTTAAAATTCATGTATAAAAATTCAAAATCATATGAATTTGTAATTAAAAAGCTTGGTTTTAGGCACAAGGATGAAAGAAGATCCTTGTTTATAAACCCCACATACCTTGGTAGATAATTAGATGAAGAAATCTTGAATTATTGATTCCTATTTGAGTTCTTGAAAATGGATTCTTGATTATCTTGTCTTGGGAATCTTTAATTTAAAGCTTTTTTGGAGAAACAAAGGTGGAATTTGATTTCTTGGAGAAGAAGCTTTGAACTCTAGGGTTTTTGTTTGAGAGAGAATTGATGAATAATGAGCATAATAGGCTTAGAATGGGATTAATCTCACGTTTTGGACAGATTAGGGGCTTGGGGATTGACCAAATTACCCCTTTTAAACTCTTAATCGAAACTGGAAAAGCAATATTTTTCCTATTTTGTAGGCCACCGCGATGTGCCACTATCGCGATGGATCACTAGAAAATAATGAGTGGAAACTGAAAGTTCTCCACGATGCTCCACCATTGCGGTATTCTATTGGAATGCCATTTTGTCCACCAACCCGATGCAGTAAGATCGTATTGGTCTACTGAAATGTGACAAATGGGAAGTTGGACCTCTCCGCGATGTGAGCTTATCGCAGAGGTCCACTGAAAAGTGACAAATTATGAAATTTCCCTTCCCTGCGATGCAGTGATTGCCCAGTTAGCACACTGCTTTACTATAAATGCCCTAATTCTTAACCGAGTATCAGATTTGGGTGAAATTGGTATCGATGGAAAGCTTATTCAATTATTTACACAATGAAGGGTCCAAATCTGAAAAATTCTTCATGCATAAAGTAGTATTCATTTTTGAAGCTAATCTTTGACCTTCTAGGAGTGAAATTAAGCTAGAAAAAGTACGGGGTATTACATAGGTGCAGAAGCAGAAGATGAAGCCACAGGAATCTTATTCGCCCCCATAGCAACCTTATTGACTGGAAAATCTCTAAGTTGATGGCCTACTTGGCGACACTTGAAGAACTTGTCTCTTCCTTCCTCGCAATAACCCCGATGAGGATGACCATAGAATTGACAAGGATGACACAAAAAAACTGACTGACCTCCGCTCACTTGCGATTAGGCAACTTGTGGTCGAGCATATCACCATCTTGATGACGCCTGTCTCTCGAATGCTGTGGGTAAGGAGCACTGGTATAAAAGGAGACACAACTCCCCCACTTTTTTTCATCCACTTGACACCATCTCTACCACCCTGAGACTGAGCACCTCTCTGATTAGAAAACCTAATTCGCTTCCCCTGCCTATCCCCAAACTCTACATGTTTTCTCTTCTCATCCTCAACCTGCTGCATATGAACAGTCAACCTCGAAATGTCTATATCTTTAATCAGCAAAGACACCTTGCTCTCCAGAATTTAATATCTATTCAACCCACAAGCAAACTTCTTCATTCTCGACCTCATATCAGCTACCAAATCAATATCATACCTTAATAGATGATGGAACTTCAAAGAATATTCCTTTACAAACATCCTCCCCTATCTTAGGTTCATAAACTCCTCCATCTTTGTTTCCCTTAACTCTTGAGAAAAGAACCGACCCATGAAGGCATTAGAAAAAGCCTCCCATAACCCTTCCTCTTCCATATCACCTTTATCCCTATCCCACTCCTCATACCACTAATAAGCAACATCCTTGAGCTGATAAGCTGCAAAGTTAACCCATCTACATTAGTATCCTGCATCACCCAAAAGATGTTTTCTATTTTATCCAAGAAGCCCTGTGGATCCTCCTCCACCTTAACCCCAATAAAGTTGGAGGACCCATCTTCATAAATTGAATAACCCTTGTTGCCTCAGCAGATAAAGCACCAATCGTACCCCGCTCATCTTGAGCAATAACCAATTAGGCAATGATATGAATAGATTAACAAAATTCTGCGTTTGTCACATTTCCCTGATGAACCTGAGGAGAACTAGCTGGAATAGAAGGAACTCCGAAACTATCAGGAATAGGACCATAAGATCGAAGATATACTCTAGACGTAAGACATACCCCTTCAACATTATACCCAGATGGGATGGAAGAATTTCCTTGTGTTCCCAATCTAGGAGATACGATCTGAAAAACAAACAAACAAGGATTAAAAGAGATTCCAGGATTAATTACTCAAAGCTTGAAGATAGAATACCAAGAAAGTAAAACATTTATAAATATCTTACAACCTCTCTCTTATGAGTGTGGCGCGCTTTACACCCCTTAAAGAGACTCTACTTGATACGACTTTGTGGACTTTCCAGTTGACCATAAACCTAGCTCTGATACCAACTTGACACAACCTGACCCCAGGACTTGTCGTAATGGGCATTCCAAGTCCAACCAGGACCTGAGACCTTCCACTATTACCCAACCCGACCACCTATATCCAACCTTGGATAGGCTAAATTTAGAACATATAACAAGATAGTGTTATATTTCTCATTAGGACTCTAGGAGAGGGTCACGATCGTGATCAACCCAATCGAGTTCAACCGTACCTCACCAACCGCCCAAACATATCAAGCCAAACTCTATACCATACACCAAAAGGAATACCAAAACATAATATAAAAATAAATCCCAAAATGTAATAGGATGAAATAATGAGAAATTATTTTTCGATGATGCTAGCCTCTCAGCTTATTCTAATTCCAAGGACGACACCAATACCTATCTCGCCCATACTAACCCTCAGAAGTACCACAAAGTCTCTATCCAAAAGAGTAAACAAATCTAGTTGGGGCATGCCTCCAACCATGGCCAAAACCAATATCCAAAATAATAGAAAAGTGTCTAGAGAAATCCATAACATAAAATGATGCCTTTTGAAAAGATGGAAGCTCACCACTTCAGTCCAAATGTTGATACCAAATCCACATACTAAACAGAAGGAGTAGAATGGACGGTTCCTGTATATCGTGGGTATACAGTCGCCAGTGACGAGGTTAACGAATGATCGCTAGAATGAATCTCAAGGTAAGTATAACTGATGCCAGTCACAAAACCAAGCAAAACCATTCATAATGTTTAAAAACATACATATATAAGTGTCAGGAAAAGGGATCGCATTTAGCATACACTTAAAAACCTTTACCTGGGTTGTATAGCTTTACCGTCCTAACCACCCATAGGCGATATGGGTTTAGCTCCCCTTGCTAAAAGGGGTCCCAATGCGTGTAGCTGCATGATCGGGCAGTCTCATGGGATGACTAGTACATCCCTTTAATATAAAACATGACACTCACACATGATCTTCAAGAATCTCTCATATGAGTTTCCAAATTTGGTCCTCCCGGGATTGACACTTTCCATGGCTTAGATACATACCCCGCCATTAATGCCCGATTAAAACCATGTCCAAATAATTCGTTTACCATTTATTAAACAAGTCCAATATTGGTGGTATTGTCATACCACCCCTTACTTGCAAGTAATATCCATAGACAAACCATTTAGGTTAAGGGTACCTTAAGTGCTCTTTCCATATACCATATTAAATCCACTTTGGAGACTTCCATGTTCTTCACAAGAATAACCATTTAGCCTTTAGCCTTTTCAAACCATTTAAACCATGTATAAATCCTTTATCAAGCTTAAAACATGCAACAGTTTCATTAAAAGAAGTCAATGCAATGAATATACATTTATAAGCATTTCATCAAACACTTTGGGGGCATAATATAACCAAAACCAATTTCAAAGATGATAACGCTCAATCTACAGCTCTTATGAGTGTAAAGCGGTCGTTAGCAAATATAGAACCCAACCTGGGTTGGGTGTCGATCCCACAAGGAATAGCTTGGCCAACAAGTAAGTAAAATTACTAAACTTTTGGTGCAAGTCTCGTAAGAAGGGGGATTCTTGTTGTGCAAGTAATGTAAGCAAAAGCTGAAAATAATAAAGTAAAGAGAGAGAGATTGTTACGTGAGTTGTAAACAATGAGAATTGAAGCGTTGGGGTTATGTCCACCTTCTGAGGTATACGTCTCTATTGGTTATGAGTGCGTAGAATTGTGACATGTATGTGCTTATAGAGAATTATATTCTATGGTAAATCCAAGCGTCTCTCGACCTCAACAAGGACTATTTCACTTTAACTCTCTCGAGCTTAAAGCGTATCTAACGGTACGAATTCTCCAAGAGGTTAGTCCAGTTACGGCACTAGCTTTTTAATAGGAAAGGGTGTCCTACTACCTTGACATTATCTCTTTTCCAGACAAATAACCTTTCTCTCGAACAAGTTAAATGTTAGACTGGCGTATTCTTGCGTTTTCAACCGCAAAGAATGTGGATTAAGATGAAGAGAATAATGATATAAGCAATATACGTGTCTCGAACTCACAAACTCACAGCAATAGATAGTATCTCATTCGGCTTCCATAACCCCAACAAAGAGGTTTAGTTACCCATGAATGCGAAGGAGATCACGATTGACATTGTTATTATATCACAATATTGAGTAATGGCGTGTAGATCAAGTGATAGGCGTTAGGCGTGAATTCCTTAGCAAAGTAACGTTTCTCTTGTTGCGGAAATTAAGAATAGAAGAGTAGAAGAAAATAAGATTAATGGAAAGATTAGAAGAGTTGTTGAATGGTGAATTGTTAAGTGAAGAATTGTAAGAAGGTTCTCTCCACTAAGGGAGGAATTGAATAAAAATCTCTAGCATGATAGGGTATTTATAATACTCCTATCCTACTCCTACTATGCTAATGAAATAAATAACCAAATCCTACTAGGCCTATGGAACTCTTAACCCAAATGTACTAGGTTAAGGTAACATTATCATAATCCAAATAAACTAATGAAATACATAACCCAATTGTACTAGGTTAATGTATCATTGTCCAAATCCAGCTATGTGTCTGTAAGTCCCCAAAGTCTTCAGAAATGCTGTTTTAGCCCGGGACAGATTTTCCATGCAGCAGTTTGGGTCCAGGTCCCCAAAGTCTTCAGAAATGCTGTTTTAGCCCGGGACAGATTTTCCATGCAGCAGTTTTGGTCCTTAGGCGTGTAAACTCCCTTTCCTTCCTTCGTGAGCTTTCTTTTGCGTCAATTAAGCCATAAAATGCTGAATTTTGCATCATTTATACCTGAAACTTTACTAATCATGTTCGTTAGCTCATTTATAGGAAAAAGGACTAAAAGTGCATGAAATATATAATTTGTTCTCAAAACTAGGCTAAAATATGGGCAAAATATATTGATATAGGCGCGTAAATTCGCCTATCATCAAAAGACCATTAAACCATTACCATGCAATCCAATTGTCCAAAACCACCATTAATGTATATAAAAGCATAATTAAAACCATAGAAAACCATAACTAAGCATTCAATAACAAAACCCCCCAATAATAGTTAAAAAACCACAATCATGAAATAGTAAGAAACATGAAATCAATCATATAAACCATGTCTTTAGTTGAAATTATGCTAAGGATAGAGAATCATGCCTTATACCAAAGAGTTGATGGAAAGAAATCACCAAACCAAGCCCCAAACCAATCCCTTCATTGAAACCCTAGCTTTCTTTCCCCAAAAGATCTTAAAAGAATTATGAGATATTTTAGAATAGTTTCTAAGTTTTAATGAATAGAATAATAGGGTAAATAATCTCCTAAGTGTATTAGAAGTTGTGGGTCCTAATTAGGGTAAGTAGAGAAATTTCCAGAATACCCCCACTTAAGTTACACAAAAATCCCATCATAGGGATACGACTGACCCATACGAGTCGTACCCTCCTATATGATCGGTATCCACCACAGATATCCAGACCTCAACCCTTAGATCAAACACTATTCAGTATACGACTCATCCAACCAAGTCATAACCACAGTATATAATCCATATCCATGACTCGTATCCCTAACGGAATGAAATACCAAGAGGATCAAACACTGCCCACCATACGAGTCCCTGATACAACTTGTACCTAGCCCTTACAACTCATACCTCTAAGTCATAACCATTCTAGTGATCAAAACCATCCCAGCAGCTAACACTGGTCAGCATACGACAGGACCATACCACTCGTACCCCAGTATACGGCTCATACCCATGAGTCGTATTGGATCCGAAGAACCGATTTCTGGGAAATTTTCTAAGGGTCAAAACCCAGGATATTTTAGGAGGCTTACCAATCACAGAAGGGGAGGTTAGGTATTTTAATCAGTGTATCCACATTTGTTACTTAGAGGACATAAGGTTTAAGGGCAGTAAGTATACTTGGTGGAATGATAGAACTGATGAAGAATGTATATTTAAGAGTCTAGATAGAGTACCGTGTAATGAGCGAATTTGTAGTCTCTTTCCAATGATAGAGGTGGAACATTCGATGAAGATTGGGTCTGATCATGCACCTACGCTAATATTATTGAGTACATGCAATGTTAATATAGCTAATAATTTCAATTTTTTAAACTTTTGGTTAATGGAAGAGTCTTTTATGGATGTGGTGAAAGCTAATTGTCAAGCAGACTTTGTAGGGGATCCATTCAGTATCTTTTATCATAAATTGAAAAGATTGAAAAAGGCATTATCTTAGTGGAATAAAGAAACTTTTGGCAATATTTTCTAGAAATTGCTACTTTGGAGGAAGTATTAAAAGTGTAATTACAACTTGAAGATGATCCATCTAGAACCAATAAGGAAATATTACATACAACTCAAGCCTATATGAATAAATATTTGCACAAGAAGGAGGAGTTTTAGAGACATAAAACAGGTATGTAATGGTCCAAAGATGGAGAAAGAAATATTATACTATTGTTAATGGAATGATAAGTAGACTTAAGGTGACTAGAATTCAAATGCAGAGGGGGATTGATTAGATAGGTTGGATGACATTGCAGATGTAGCAGTGAAGTTCTACAAAAGTTAGTTTCAGAAGCAGGATGCTCACTCAGATTATGAGATGTTATTTGGACTACCCAATATAATTACCAAGGAAGAGAGTGATAGTATGCATAAAATTTCAACTATGAAGGAGGTGTACCAGGATGTAATAGAGTTGAACAGGAATAGTGTAGGAGGACCAGATGGGATGACCGGTGCCCTGTATCAGGATACATAGGAAATCATAGGAAAAGATGTCTTTGAAATGGTGAAGGCCTTCTTTTGTGAAGTAGAGTTACCTAGATTTATAAGACATAAGATCTAGTACTATTACCTAAGAAGGTAAATATGACTAATTTTTCAGACTTGAGGCCTATATCATTGAGTAATTTTGTTAATAGAATTTTCTCAAGGATAATTCATGAAAGAATTAAGGTGTTCTTCCAAGAATAATCTCAAAGAAACAATCGATCTTTGTTTAGGGTAGAAGTATAGCATATAATGTGCTATTGGTACAGAAAATCATTACAGAGAAAAAGAAAAAAGGAAAAACTCCTAATCTGGTCATAAAATTGGACATGATAAATGCTTACTATATGGTGGAATGGAGCTTTCTGATGAATATGCTATGAAAGTTGGGTTTTAGTGAAATATTTATAGACATGGTATTCAGATTAATAGAAAACAATTGGTATTCAATCTTAGTGAATGGGAAGCCCAAAGGATTCTTTAAGTCATCAAGAGGAGATAAGCAGGGAGATTCTTTATCACCTACTCTATTCATTTTGGCAGCAGAAGTATTGTCCAGAGCATTAAATTCACTAATGAAGAGTAAGGAGTTCAAAAAGTTTGGTATGCCCAGAGGAAGTTCAAAAATTAATCACTTAGCCTTTGCAGATAATATGATAATTTTGTGTAAGGCCGAACTCAGAAAATAACAATGATATTGACACTCTGGACAGGTATGAAAAAGTTTTTGGCCAGAAAGTGAACAAAGATAAGAGTGATATATATTTGCATCATAAGATTCCTGGTGAAGAGGTTGTTGCTGCTGAAGTGGCCACCGAGATATTAAGTAATGAATTTCCTTTCATATATATAGGATGTCCTATTTTTTATAGAAGGAAGCAAAAAAACTATTATCAACGGATGATATAGAGAATTAGCTCAAAATTGCAGGCCTGGAAAGAGAAACTTTTATCATATAGAGAAAGAGCAATATTAATAAAGCATGTTCTATAGAGTATTCCTATTCATTATCTATCTGTAATTAATCCTTCTTTAAATGTACTAAATCAAATTCAGAGAATGATAGCCCAATTTTTCTGAAGTTGTTGTATTAAAGGCAGGGACAGACATTGGACTACGTGAAAGAATTTGTATTACTAAAAATGAAGGTAAATAGGATTCAGATTATTACCGGATGTATCAACAGACTTGTTTTGCAAATTATGGTGGAATTTCAGAATAAAACAATCAGTTTGGAAAACATATATGGAAAACAAATATTGTAGAAAGATGCACTTGTAATTTGGTAATGTGGAAAGTAGGAGGTGAATCACAAGTGTGAAAAAAATATTACAAGCCAGGGATCTAATTGAGCATCAAATTGGGTGGAGAGTGAGCTAAGGAACAAGCTCTTTCTGGCATGATAAATGGACTGGTTTAGGAGATCTATAACATTATCACAGAGGAAGAATCAGAATGGGATGATTCCTATAAAATTGTAAAGGATGTGATGAAGAAGGATGAATGGGATGTTGAAACATTGAAGGAAATAATTCCGAATGAGGGGTAGATCATATAATTAACAATATTAAGCCACCAAGATAAGGCCAAACAATTGATAAACCTTATTGGATGCTAAATTCTAAAGGGAGCGTTACTGTCAAATCAACTTGGAAATATATTCTGTTCAAAGATGAAAACAATAAGGTTTATAAATGGTTGTGGATTAAAGGACTTCCTTTCAAAATAGCCTTTTTCATGTGAAGGGGTATGGATGTTTAAATTCCCTAGATGATAGGGTGAGAAGATGAGGAATACAAGGACTATCAAAATATGGTGTTATGATACCCCAACATAGAAAACTATGTCACATATGTTTCTAAGGTCGGATATTGGTAATAGGACTTAGTCCTATTTTTGCTCTTTTGCAGGTCTAAATGTAGAAGGCCTCTCTGTAAAAAAGGTAATAATGCAGTGGTGAAGAGCAGAGGTCAAAAGAGTATGAAACCATATTACAAATCCTTATCAAGCATCATAGTAAAAGAACTATGGAGGAGAAGGAACACAAGCAAACATGAAGGGAAGAAATCAACCATACAGAGAATCATGCATAACGTGGTGAGGACAGTGCACATGTTATTGAAAGTAAGGAAGCATAAAAGGACCTTTCCTAGTAATTGGCCAGGAATTCTCATGGAATTGGAGGAAATCAAGCCTAGATTTAAATACACTAAAGTAGTGGGAATTTCCTCCAAATAAATGGGTTAAATACAACATTGACGGGGCATCAAAAGGGAACCCTATACTAATCCCATACGCTTACTATCTTAGGGATGAAAAGGGGGATATACTATATGCAGAAGTTGTGAAGATAGAAGATACAACTAATACAATAGCAGAAAAATTACAGTATTAAAGGCAAGTATGCATTGCAAACAAACAGGCTATAATCAGGTTATAATACAGACAAAATTTGTGCTTATTAAAAAGGTGTTTACAAGAGAGTGGGAGCATCCATAGTGCATTACAGATATAGTAGAAGAGATTGAGGAAATCATTCAAGGCAAACATACAGTAATTCAATACATACAGTATTGGACACAAATAACTGTAGTTATGAACATTTTCAGATGTTGGAGTCAACAGGCAGGGGAATAATCAATAGTGACAAATTATAAAGCCCATATTTATGAGTATCATCCACAAAGGAATAATGGGGTAGGAGAGGCTAAGGGATATGGTTTTTTCACAACAGGTAAATTTACAAATACCTCTAGGGCAGCAAAAGAGTGAAATCCTATCTAGCCTAGGCTATATCAACCTTCAAAAAGGATTTGGCAAAATGGAAGGGGCTAAGTTCGGTTCAGAAATTAGAAACCTGACTGGTGATTACATCACTATAGAGCGAAAGTGTAAAGCTTCCCATACACTCCACGATGATTTCACCTGCAAAAGTCAAATGGTTAGTCAAGATTTCTGGATAAGAAAGGTATCAAAGACGAGTACGCACCAAGTTATGAGATCCACCAGTCCAAGATGATCACCTTCAGCAAAACAAATGAGACATGACCATCTACCCGAGAACACAGTTACAGATTACACATGTAAGGAAGAGAATCAAAATTACATAAGGGATAAAGGAGATGAAAAGATGGATGGAAATAAAAGTTGGTACTTACTCTCGAAAGCTGAAGAGACAGATGTTGAATGAGGCAATGAAATTGTGTTGATAATCCATAGCATCAGGCAAAAAAGATTAAAGTTCACTACTATAGGCAACATTGGTCAGGTGGCGGGGATTTTAGGAAACAAGGTCAAGAAATGAGAAAGTAAACCCTACAAGGTATTTATATGTAATAAGAATGGAGTGGACAAGGATGGTGTTGGACCGCCAAGTAGGTTTAGTTTGTTTTTAGTATTGTGTGTTATTTTTTATTTGGGCAAAGTTGAACCTAGCGTGTAATTTATTTTGCCTCATTAATAGAACCCATAATTTAATTTTAAAAAAGTGTTAATGGATGAATTCTTGTAGGACTTTTTCTAGCCTTAACCAAGTGAAGACCTTCAAATTCCATCATAGACGCTCTAAATTACACCTAAAACTCCTTTGTTTTGTGGATAATTTTTTATTGTTTTATGGCAATCCAAAATCCATAGGTCATGATGGCACTTGTTGCGGTGAACCTTGACAAGTAATCCAATCAACCAAAACGATACAAAAGGAGGGAAAAGACAACAATAACCCCAAGGTAAGGCTGCTAGAATAAGCTGAACCCTACAAGTACAATAAATGAGGAAGGAAATATAATAATGCAACCATAACTCTAAAAAAATAGGTGTCAACAGTATAAGAACTACCAATACAATCCATGAGCCAAATACATCAAAAAATAACCATAAGGAACCATAACTGTCTTCAAATACTAATAAATATATGACTAGAACAAAAAGATAGAAGTGAACTTCGGATGTATGAATGTCCAACCGCTACCTTGAGTAAACTGAAAGCACCACAAATCAACCAGTCTGAGGTGTACTCGAACCCGAATCTGCACTGAAAGAGTGAAGTAGGAGTGAGTATGGTTCACTTGTACTCAGTAGGTATCATAGGCCGATCGAGCAAAGTTGAAAATAAAGCATACAAAATACACACTAAGGGCACTTTACCTATAATCAGAAAATGTCCCACAAAGGTAGCCCACACCACTTGAACTAACAGTTTTACAATATCCACACATTATGCAACAACACACCAAATAGGGACACAAATATGGACCATCTCACATATAAAAAGGACAACGAAAAACCAAGTATACAGGATTACAAGTAAAATTAAGAAAGATAGAACAATTAGATAGATACAAGTTAATATGGCAAATAAGAGTCACAAAACAAACACAATAAAGTAAGTGCAATGTATATGATAATGATGATGCACGAGGTCGTCGCACAACCTTCGTATACACCCACCGAGGCAAGCCTCATGAGGTGGTACCCATGGAGGGATATACAATCCATATATCCATATCCATATCTTCTTTCCGGCATATCCCTCAGGAAAGGTTTTATAAGATATCACATTTTCTATTATAAAAAAGTGTTGTCAGTGTTTCTCAGGTGTTGCGACGGTGGTACTATTTATTTCATGAATGGGTATGATATAAGGATGTAATGATCAAAATCAATCACAATGAGTATCTCCACAATCAACCACATGATATATTTCCACAACCAACCTCAATGATACATTTCCATAATTATGTAAGTCAATATCCACTTATTATTTTCATTCATTCATGAATTTTCATATTTTTTCATATATCAAAAGTATGAATATATATCACAATACATCAAAGGCATCACAATAGACATTTGAAACAACACAATGCAATTATTCACATGTATTCAAGGCTATCAACATCGTATAGAACCCCATGCGGTCATGCATATCACATAATATCTCAATTTCAACAATTACATCACGTATTGGTTCCCACACGAGCACAACACATAGATATCTATTTTTTATGATTATTTTCAACCCATAACATGCATTTTATACCATCATTTGTCACTCAGCTCAGTTTGAAAGAGTTAAGTCATAACCTACCTCGAATGTTAGAACCGGTCCGCTACACTTTGAACCCACAACCTTACTTTTCACGAATGATCTCAAACTCCACTAAAATATTAAATATGGAATCTATGCGTCAAAGCTAAACTAATGACACCATATTGACTTTTTGATTCGGGGTCAAAACGAACCTCCCAAAATAGATTTTCAAAAAATAAGGGAAAGATCATAACTTTACTTCAAAAATGTGTTACCCGTAGTTTTAAGAACCTGCAGATGAAAACCCAATTCAAATCAAGTCAAAAATGAGGTTCAAATCAAAGGAAACCTATTTTTAAGTTTTACTGGGTAAAATTTTTGAAATCCAGGTAAAAATCAAGAATTAGAGTTGTTTTAAAGGTTAAATTAATGAAAAACATAATTATAACATAAAATATTATTCAAGTGAAAACGAGGAAAATTGGGGTTTTGAGAAATTAAGCAAGAAATTACTAAGAAAATGGGTGAATTATTACCTTAAATTCGTAATAGAATCAAGAAATGGGTGTTAATCTAGCTCCCACAAGTTTCACTTTTAAGCTCTCATACTATTTTAGGACTTTAAATCTCAAAATTCAAGATGAAAAATGAGAAAAATGGGCCTAAAAAGTTGCTTTAATAGTGCAGATTTTTCTGCACCAGCTATTGAAAACTTTTTTTAAGTCCAACCCGGACTTCAATGGGGTGCCCGTAATTTGTTTGGAGCCCGATATATACAAAAGAATTATGTAACCACATTAAATTTGACGTTTCGGACACGTTGGCAAAGTCAATTTTTTTAAAAAATATCATTTTCATAGAGTTGACCTCCAAAACCTGAAATCACAATTTTTCAAATCGAGGATCGAAATGAGATTTAAAATCCATAAAATCACACCAAATATGTTACCAAATTAAAATCGATATTCAAGCTGCTGGAGTAGTAGAATTTTCCATCCGAGGTCGTTTCGATCAAATGTGGGTCCCATACCCATATTTTTATTTTTTTCAACTTTCCGACTAACATATCGAAATGAGCTCAGATGCATCGAGATCCAAACCAAAAGTCTGCCTAGACTAAAATCTATATTTTGAAGCTGTTGACGAAGTTCGTTCAGCCATCCACCACACGGATCAAAAGATATACACATAATTCCAAAATAAGGCTCTCGAAGCTATCAAAAACCTCAATATCGCATAAATGGTACCCAAATGCATTTGAGAACCGTATCAATCATCCCCACACCCCCAGAAATACTGTAATGCAATTACGAGAAAGGATAGAACAGTCAAATCACACAAAAACACACATTTCACCTATTACATCAAATTTCAGGTTGTTACATGTTTACTACAAGTACCTTGCCTTTTGTTGAGGCTTTTAATCAATGTAACTTAGATAAGGGCTCAATTTATTTTTTGGGTGTTGTTCTAAGAGAGGAAATTCTACTACTACTTGGCTTTATTTTGGGTAAACTTCATTTTAGATATGTGAGTAAATTTCATGGATGGTTATCCAACTTTATATTCATTGTCCAAAAATTACTATTCTTTGTTTTGTTACACAAAAGTCATTTAATTTTGTCTTATCTTTCACAAAATTAAATTTAACAAAATATGGTTAAAACTCTACCTAAAATGTGAGATAAAATAATTAAAAAAAAAATTGTTTGAGGGTAGGTCAAAATGGTCCCTCAAATATAATTTTGAGTTGTTTTTGTACTTTAAGCTTACTAAAATGTGAGTACATTTGATTTAAAAGTACAGAAAAAAGTACATTTGATTTTAATTAAGATTGTTAAATTTTATAGAACTATGAAAAAATGAATTTAATATTAACTACTCCTCCATTCCAAAATAATTGAATTATTGGGGTATGGCACACTCCTTAAAAAAAAAAATTTAAGACATAAATTGTAGGTTACTTTTCACTATTATCATTTTAATTATTCTTAAATTACTCTCCTAGAAAATGTGAAGCACTTAACAACCTCATTAAATGAATGAGTAAAAATGAAAGAAATTTTCAACATGTCTCTTGAAGAATGAAGCAATTCATTTATTTTGAATATTAAAAATGGAAAAGGCTCAAAAATACCCCTGAACTATCTGAAATAGCTCAAAAATGCCCTCGTTAAATTTTTGGCTCAAAAATACTCCTCCATTAAATATTTGGCTCAAAAATACCCTTCTCTCTAACGGAATTCGGAAAAGAATCAAAAATACCCCTGAACTATCTTAAATGGATCAAAAATCCCCCCTCATAAATATTTGGCTCAAAAATATCCCTCCCCTTAACGAAATTAAATTATTTCGATTGAATTAAACCTAAACTTTAACTTTTTAACCCTAATACTTTAATTTTTGTACATAAAAGTATTTTTTTCAATTTTAAAAATAAGATAATGAAAAAAGTATTTGAATTATAATATAAATTGGTTGAATTTGATTTGAAAAATAAACATACATTTATTCTAAAAAGGTATTTTCACTTTACATCTTTTTAATCTTTAAAGAAATTAACGAAATTAATGAAATATAAATTTTCACTTAAAGAAATTAACGAAATAAAAATTAAATGATGAACTTTATATAAATTAAAGAAATAATCAAAATAATTTAATTTTGTTAAATACCCCTCTGTTAAATATTTGGCTAAAAAATACCCCTCTCCTTAACGAAATTAAATTATTTCGATTGAATTAAACCCTAACTTTGACTTTTTAATCCTAATACTTTAATTTTTTTACATAAAAGTATTTTTTTAATTTTAAAATAAGATAATGAAAAAAATATTTGAATTATAATATAAATTGGTTGAATTTGATTTGGAAAATAAACATATATTTATTCTAAAAAGGTATTTTCACTTTATATCTTTTTAATCTTTAAAGAAATTAACGAAATATAAATTTTCACTTAAAGAAATTACCAAAATATAAATTAAATGATGAACTTTATATAAACTAACGAAATAATCAAAATAATTTAATTTCGTTAAATACCCCTATGTTAAATATTTGACTCAAAAATACCCCTTTCCTTAACGAAATTAAATTATTTCGATTGAATTAAACCCTAACTTTAACTTTTTAACCCTAATACTTTAATTTTTTTTACATAAAAAGTATTTTTTTAATTTTAAAAATAAGATAATGAAAAAAAGTATTTGAATTATAATATAAATTGGTTGAATTTGATTTAGAAAATAAACATACATTTATTCTAAAAAGGTATTTTCACTTTACATCTTTTTAATCTTTAAAGAAATATAAATTAATGAAATTAACGAAATATAAATTTTCACTTAAATAAATTAACAAAATATAAATTAAATGATGAACTTTATATAAATTAACGAAATAATTTAATTTCGTTAAGAGAGGGGTATTTTTGAGTCAAATATTTAACAGAGGAGTATTTTTTACCCATTTCAGATAGTTAAGGGGTATTTTTGATCTTTTTCTGAATTCTGTTAGAGGGAGAGGTATTTTTGAGCCAAATATTTAACAGAGGAGTATTTTTGAGCCAAAAATCTAACGAAGGGCATTTTTGAGCTATTTCGGATAGTTCAGGAGTATTTTTGAGCCTTTTCCGATTAAAAAATAGCTCAACAATTCATTTATCTTGAAATGGAGGGAGTAACATTTAGAGGTGTTTCCTTTATAACTTTCATTTTTTTATTTATTATAGGATTTGGTGTAGCTCGCAAGGAGTAATTTATCTATTTTTAGAGTAATTTGAAAGAGGCCTCCCCGAGTTTGGCTTCATAAAGTTGATTTTCTTTACATACTTAAGGCACAAATATTTACTTAAAACTTATTTTTCCTTACTAATACTATTTTATTTGATTACTTTTATAAACATATTTTATTAGCTTTTGTCCTTTTATGTCATTCATTGCTAAACAAAATTAAAAATGAAGAGCATGTATTTAATTTGTTCTCATGTGCTGGCACAAATTTTTAAGATATCAATTATGAAAATTTTGTAAAAATAAGATTTACTTGCAATTCTCTTGTGAAATGGTTCAAATGTGAAGAAGTGAAATACTTAAATAAATTTTTAAAATTTTCATCATGCAATTATTTTCCTCTTTCAACAAATCTTTCAGCTTCTTCCCTGACCTCGAACTTGGTCCATCCCAAAAATATCCCTCTCAATTTTTTAAAAAAATTTTAAATTTCATAATAAGTAATCTTATTTTATTTTTTATTTTTTTAATAACTCTTATTTATTAAAAATTAAAACTATCACAAAATAATTTTAAAATCATATTTGTTTACTTATAGTGTGAAGGAAATAATATTTAACAAAAAGAAAGGAAAGATGTCTTTAAATTACTTAGGTAAAATAGTATATTAGTAAAGGGAAAGCAAATGAAAATATAATATTTTACATTTATGATAAATATAGTTTAAGATCTTTTTATTGTTTTATTTCTTTTTCAATTTTCGTTAAATTTAGTAGAGAGTTTGTTAAATGTATTTCTATTATATAGAAGAGATGGTTTCGACCACCTCTCATGCATTTATCAAAAAACTCCTCCACTCGCATTTAATTACATATAATACCTCAATATATAATAATTTCATTGTTTCATCATAATGATTTAAATATTTAATATATTCTATTAATTTATATTAATTAACTATAACTACATTTTGAAAGTAATTTTTTTTATTTATTTAATTGGCTATCATGTTCAAAACTAATTTATTACCACGAATCACAATAATTAATAACTTAAAATATTTAAAAGACATATAGAAATTTTATTAACTCTCATTATTTTAGCAATGCCACGTAAATTGAAATAAAAGAAAAAGTACTGCAAATCATAATATTTAACAACTTAAAATATTTAAAAGATATATAAAAAATTTAGTTGATTCTTAAAATTGTATCGAAGCCACATAAATTGAGGCACAAGGAGTAAATATATTATTTGATAATTACATAAAAATTATTATAAATAACAATAATTAATAAGTTAAAATACTTTTTTAAAAAATAGATAAAAGTTCTATTCAACTCTCAAAATTTTATCGGTGCACCATAAATCATGACAAAATAAAAATTATCTTAATTAATTGAAACTAAATATTTAAAGTAAATCAATTTTATTATTTTAATTGACTTTTATATAGAAAATTAATCTTTTTATTTATTTATTTATTTATTTTAGTAAATTTAAATTTTAAAATTATTTTTTTGTTATATAGAAATACTAATATTTAAACATTTAAATTTTTAAAGTATAAAATTAATAAATTTAATTTAATAAAATAAATTTATAATAAATATTTTCTTAGAATTTGTGTTGGTCAATATGTATCAAGTTAAAAAGAAATAAAGAAAATATATAGTAAAATTTTATTATTGTGAAAGATAAATATAATGCACTATCCAATAATATCATATTTTGCATATGCAAATATAGCATCCCGTATTTAATTAATATACTATTTCGGTGAATTATCGATGATTACTATTGAATATGATAAAATTATATCAATTTTTATAGTAATAACATAATCAATCGCTCTTAATTAATTATTATGAGTCATCTAGGTATTAAGAAAATAAATAATATTTAATAAAAAATAAAATAGAGATAAAATGTGAAATTAACTCTTAATGTTTTAAATTAAATTTTTGTCTTTCGAACGGTGATTTTACTATATCACTCCTTATTATAAGTCATTTATGTATTAGAAAAATAAGAATAACAAAATGATATGTCAACATAAAATATTTGATTGACTATCAAAATTATATTAGTGCCACATAAATTCGAACGGGACAGAAGAAGATATAAAGCAACATATATTATTTGAAAATGAAATAAAAAGTATTATAAATAACAATAATTAACAAAAAAAAAAAATTGACTGATTTCTGCTGCTTCAATCGTGATTTTAATGTATCACCCGCAATTAATTATTATAAGTCACTTATGTATTGGAAAATTAATAATATTGAATCCACGATTTTACTATATATATATATATATATATATATATATATATATATATATATATATATACTATGAATAAAAATTTTCATGGTATTTTTTAAAAAAAATAAAAATTACTACATACACTCAAAGGGCAAAAGAGTAAAAACACACAAGAGATAAATGTAGAGAAATCAAGAAGCACCAAATGGATTATTAACATTCAACACATTTCTAAATGTTTCCAAATTCTTCTTGAATCAACACATACATATAATAAAAATAATAAATAGTAATAATTACATTATAATATATCACCCCTAATTAATTATTATGGTCATTTAAGCATTGCGCCACATAAGTTGAAATAGAAAAAATATTATGAATCACAATGATAAAAAATTTAAATTATTTAAAAAAATATAATTGACTATCGTCGACAAAAGCTCTGGACAAGGAGAGTAACATATATTATTCAAAAATTACATAAAAAGTATTATAAATTACAATAGTTAACAACTTAAAATATCTAGAAACAATTTAATGTGTTATATATTTCAAAAGAATTACATGAAAAATATTAGAAATCACAATAATTAACAACTTCAAAAAATTTAAAAGATATAAAATATTTGGTCGACTCTTAAAATTATATTAGTGTCACTAAAATTGGAATAGAAGAAAAGTATTATAAATTACAATAATTAAAAACTTAAATTATTTTTAAAATATAATTGACTATCAGTGCCACAAAAATTTGAACAAGAAAAGTAACGTATATTAATTTGAAAATTACATAAAAAATATTATAAATTACAATAGTTAACAACTTAAATTATCTAAATACATATTAAAATAACATATGTTGAACTCATGCTAGATTCCGGTTGAATCCTAGAAAACATATGCAATCCTTTTATTAAAACATTTTATTTAAATATATCAAGATTGAAAAGATAAATAAATATTTTAATGTTAGGCCCGTGCTGACACGGGCATGCTCCTCTAGTTAGAATAGAAAAGCTCACTTCTTAGAAAAATAGCGGACTAAAATTGATAAAATATATACGTAATGGATTATTTTGAACCTATCTTCATACATAAGGGATCTTTTTGTTATTTTATCTCCCAGTTTAGGTTAAGTTTTAATCATGTCAAAGTTACTTTTGTGAAAAATAAGACAAAGTTAAATGATTTTTGTGTAACAAAATAAAGAATGATGACTTTTGAATAGTGATCACAAAGATAGATGATCACTCATGAAATTTACTCTAAATATCTATACATTCCATTATTTTCCATGAAGCAGTTTATATTGCATAACAATCACTTATAGACAAGTTTGTTTGAAGGATCTCTACATGAACTGCTAAAAGAATTATTTTCTGCTGAGCGCTAACAACATTTAATTGGTGCAGTCTAACCTATTTGGTACGTATTTAGAGTCTATTGGGCTCAGTTGTTTCCCATTCCATCCAAAGTGTTGAAAATCATTAAGGCTTTTTATAACCTGTACGTATTCAAGTCTATTGGGCTCAGTTGTTTCCCATTCCATCCAAAGTGTTGAAAATCATTAAGGCTTTTTATAAGAGAAAATCATTGTTGCTACGTGATATTTCTGGGGTATGGAGATGATTGACACGATTTTCAATGCATTTTGATGCAAGTTTATGATTTTTGGAGGTTAAAAAGGCTTTATAGTTGACTTCGATAAATATTTATTTTTCGTATGTTGGATGGTAAAACGAACTGCGCCAACATATTCGCAGCATCCATTTTAGGTTAGTAAAGCGGTAGGTTTGATTTTATGGCTTTTGTATCTCATTTTTACTCTTGATTCGAAAAATTGTGAAATTGAGTCTCGGAGATCAATTTTGTGAAAATATTCTTTTTTCAAAAATCTGAAGCGGTCATTTAATTCGGAGTATCGAATTTGATAGGGTAGCATAGTTCGTTAACGTTCTCAGAATTTCAGATGAATTCTGAGGGGTTCGCGGAAACTAAAATTTTTTTAAGTCCCAACTGATGCAGCCACGAAAGCGTTACTTGGATCACTTTTGTGGCCAGACAGTCTCTTTAGCGACCCAACTCCCAGGTGGGGGACACTTTACCGAAGTTTTGTCCGCTTTATCAAATGCCGCTAAAGAGGACCCTCACTAAAACGGATTGGGCTACATGTTGGTATCGCTAAACCGACACGTGACCACTTTAGCGGTAATCATTTATCCACTTTAGCATTCTACGTTGGTATAATATATAAATCAATTTTTCTTATTTTTCGTCTATTTTTGAGTCATTGAGATTTGGGTTTTAGAGCTTTTGAGTAAATTTTTTTATTCCCAAGATTGGATAAGCTCCAAATCACTATTTCAATTATTTTACTTTGATTCTTGTCATGTAAAATTCGTAATTTTGTGATTTCAAAAGAGAAATTCAGAGATTTTAACTTGAAAGGCCTAAAATAATTTTTCTTCAATTTTAACCTCATTTTTAGTCCGTTTTCATTTGGATTTTCTTCTATGACTCCCCTTAATCATAGGTAATGTATTATGAACTAAAACTTCGAATTTACCCCATCCCCATTTTTTATCAAACAGATGGGGCTAGAGTCCATCAGGGATTGAGCCACACCCTCCCAAACCTTATCATAAATAAAATAAAAAAAAAATACAAGGAGGGGGACATAGACCTTACATTCGATCCTATGGTGGTTCAAAGTCAACTAGCCTACTAAGGATTGTCGACTCATCCCTGATACTAGAAATCAAACCTAGATCTAAACACCTAAAAAAGAGGACTCCTATCAGTACAATATAATCTAGGAAATCATAAAAAAAGATGACTCTCCCTTTACAAAGTAAGAAGAAAATCAAAACAAATCTAAACCACTTCATAAACACTATATACAACAGAAAATAATGTAGATGAGGATGATGAAAATAGTGACATAGATAAGAAAAAAGGAACAATAAACACATCTCATCAAGGCGGTTGCTTGATCCTCTTCAATTTCCTTCTCCTGAAATTAACCATACTCATCTTATCTAGTGTGAAGTAACCTCTTGTTTCATGTAGGAGTTGTTGGTAAGTGTAGAACTCTTGAGTTGTATCAACTGCGTGACTATATTTGAAAAGTGTATCTGCTTAAAAATTACCTTCTCTGTACACATATTTGCATTGGAAAAAATCTATGAATTTGATCAAATCATGAAGTTCAGTTATATATCTGGTGATGTCCAAGGAAGTGTAATAATCTATCTAAGCCTTTGGACAAGTAACTCTGAATCAACTTCTAAAATCACCCTGCTACAACCATATTGAATGCACCAAGTGATTTCCAGAATTACAGCTTAAACCTCTGCCTGGTCATTAGATCCAAAATCAAGAAGTGTAGCAAATGCATAAATTAACCTACTTTTATGATCTCTCAAAATAATACCAACACCTATCTATCCCGAATTGTCAAGTGCACTACCATCAGTGTTGAGTTTAACCCTGGAATAAGAAGGTCAGAACTAGTTGACTTGAACTACCCTCATTTTATGTTGACACTTTTCAATCATCATTACTAATTCCGTCCAATTGTGAGACCAGTGAATATAAGGAAAAGTTGTATGCAACAACATGATAAGCTCCTTGATGATTTTGAACTTTACTTTTGTAGTACTTGAAATCCCCCCCCCCCCCCTTCCCATACTTACTAGCACGCCAATTTTTCCACAAGTTCCAGCATATAAAGATTGGTGTTGCTTAAAGCATCAGCTTATGAACCACATTGTTTGATTTAGTTACCTTTCTTTTTGAAAATTCATTTTGAAAGTTGTTTTATCCTTTTTGAATTTCATTTTAAAAAGAAAATAATTTTGACCCTCTTAGAACTATTTCAAAAGATTCAAGGAAATTTTGAAATAATTTGGAGAAATTCAGAAAGTCGCCACTTGATTTTTATAGAAAAATCAAGAAAAACTTAAAAGGGTTTCGAAGGTTCAAAAACATAAATAAACCTTTAAAACTAGAGAAAATGGGTAAGGGTTCAATTAATGTCCTAAGAAGACTTTTAATGCACTTAGGAGCATCCGTTTAAAACGGTTTATCAAAAATAACTAACTTGACTAACTAAAAGTGACTAATTTTTGCAAAGACTTGATTTTATAGAAAATATTAAAATTATTTATTTAAACATGACATTTATTTATTCAAAAGAGAAACATTCTATTTGAATTAAACTAAGTTGAAAATTTTTCTTTGGATTCAAGAGGAAAATAATCTTGTCTTTATGGAAAAAGAAGAAGATTGTATAATTATTTTCTTGTTACTAATTACTCCCCCCGTCCCAAATTATGTGTCGTCATTTCCTTTTTGGTTCGTCCCAAAAAGAATGCCTCCTTTCCTTATTTGGTAAGTTTTTAAAAACACAATTATAATTTTACCCTTAGTGGTCCCACTTGACTTTAAATACCATTACTCCTTTTTTATTTGTTTTTTCAATTAAAAGTGATCCCACTTGATTTTAAATACTATTATTTCTTTTTTTAAGAAGGGTAATTTTGTAACTTTAACAAAGTCAATACTTATTTCTTAAATATCTTATCCGATCAAATGACAACACATAATTTAGAACGGAGGGAGTATTAATATGGAAAAGTCAATTTTGTTATAGAAAATATCTTTGGAAAAAAATGTTAAGAGAATATTAAATTGAAAGTATCTTGTTAATTATGAAAAGTTAAAATTTACAAAAAAAAATTAGTTTCTTGAGTTTGAAGAAAGTTACTTTCATCCAAATCGATTATTAGTTATATGAACCTAACAAATGTCATTTTAGAACAAAATACTTAATTTTTTTGGTGAAGAAAAAAAACTTTTATCAATCTCCACTCGACAAGTTACATTTTCCTTAGTTCTTTACCAACCTATAGCTCCTAACCAGCAACTTCAGCAGAATTGTCAAATTAACAAATCTCTATACACCTCATTCTATCTAAGCATACTCATGAGCCAGTCTCTGTTTTTGCTGCTTTTTTCCCATGCGAAGAACATCTCTTTTCTATATTTGTATTAAATACACTTGTTTTGAAGAGAAAATAGAAGGAATCAATTTAATTCGTTTTAGACAATATAAATTAGGTGAAAAAATTATGAATTAAGTAAAAGAAAATTAAGATAAAATAAAATGATAACACCTTAGGAAATTTACCTAGATTAATTGGCTAAAATGTTATTTAATCTATATTTATAATAACACAAAATAGTCTAGCCTACAATTATGCAAAGTGACATCTTAAGAACTAGCTACTTGATATTTGACAACAAAAACTATCATTTTATAACAAAAATCTATCTTGTTGATTATTTAAATATTTAGTATTATTTCATGTTTCATAATGTGGTAAATCATTCCTATTGGATGAAAACTCATATGATTTTTCAATTATTTATTATTAAGATTAGTAGTTAATTATTTCATAATATTTTATGTTTTAATCTATTTTGTTGGTAACAAAATTTATTTTGGAGAATAATCAATTAGTAATCAAGCAACTTATATGGAAAAAATTACTATGAACAAAAAGTCATTCCAAAATAAAAAATATTTCAATAGAGATGTCATTCCTTAAAATATGTGAACAATAAATTTAAACAACATAAATAATAATATTCTAAAAAGTAAATATTTAAGATTTTACTACAATTGAGTAAATAATATATATATATATATATATATATATATATATATATATATATAATAAAGCAAAATAGTCTAGCCTAGAATTATGCCAAGTGGCATCTTAAGAACTAGCTAAGTGGCATCTTAAGAACTAGCGACTTGATATTTGAAAACAAAAAACTATCATTTTATAACAAAAAACTATTTTGTTGATTATTTAAATATTTAATATTATTTCATGTTTCATATCTATATATATAATAAAACAATAGTCTAGCCTAGAATTATGCCAAGTGACATCTTAAGAACTAGCTACTTGATATTTGACAACAAAAAGCTATCATTTATAACAAAAAGGTATTTTGTTGATTATTTAAATATTTAGTATTATTTCATGTTTCATATCTATATATATAATAAAACAAAATAGTCTAACCTAGAATTATGCTAAGTGGCATCTTAAGAACTAGCTACTTGATATTTGACAACAAAAAGCTATTATTTTATAACAAAAAGCTATTTTGTTGATTATTTAAATATTTAGTATTATTTCATGTTTCATATCTATATATATAATAAAGCAAAATAGTCTAGCCTAGAATTATGTCAAGTGGCATCTTAAAAACTAGCTACTTGATATATGACAACAAAAAGCTATCATTTTATAACAAAAATCTATTTTGTTGATTATTTAAATATTTAGTATTATTTCATGTTTCATATTGTGGTAAAAAAAAAATTAAGATTCATTCCTATTGGATGAAAACTCATATGATTTTTCAATTATTTATTATTAAGATTAGTAGTTAATTATTTCATATTATTTTATGTTTTAATCAATTTTGTTGGCAACAAAATTTATTTTGGTGAATAATCAATTAGTAATCAAGCAACTTATATGGAAAAAATTACTATAACCAAAAAGTCATTCCAAAATAAAAAATATTTCAATAGAGATGTCATTCCTTAAAATATGTGAACAATTAATTTAAACAACATAAATAATAATATTATAAAAAGTAAATATTTATGATTTTACTACAATTGAGTAAATAAAAAATCTATATATATAATAAAGTAAAATAGTCTAGCCTAGAATTATGCCAAGTGGCATCTTAAGAACTATCTACTTGATATTTGACAACAAAGAACTATCATTTTATAACAAAAAACTATTTTGTTAATTATTTAAATATTTAATATTATTTCATGTTTCATATTGTGATAAAAAATAATTAAGATTCATTCTTATTGGATGAAAACTAATATGATTTTTCAATTATTTATTATTAAGATTAGTTTTTAGTTATTTCATATTATTTTATGTTTTAATCTATTTTGTTGGCAACAAAATTTATTTTGGTGAATAATCAATTAGTAATCAAGCAACTTATATGGAAAAAATTACTATGACCAAAAAGTTATTCCAAGATAGAAAATATTTCAATAGAGATGTTATTCCATAAAATATGTGAACATTAATTTAAACAACATAAATAATAATACTACAAAAAGTAAATATTTATGATTTTACTATAATTGAGTAAATCAAAAAAATATTACAAAGAATCAATTAGTAAATAGTAATCATGTAATTTATATGAATAATATTATAATAATCAAAAAGTCATTTCAAAATAAAAAAATACTATGAAAAAAAGTTACCCCTCAAAAAATATACACAATTAATTTAAATAGTAATATTATTTAAAAAATATTTTTGAGTTCACTACAATTTAGTAAATCAAGAGAGTATTACAAAAAAATCAATTTGATAATAACTAATTAATAATCAAGTAACTTATATAACAAAAATTATTATGACAAATGAGTCCTTCCAAAATAAAAAATATTATGAAAAAGATGTCATCACTCAAAATGTGTATTTAATTAATTTAAGTAACAATACTATATAAAAAAAGAACATTTATAATTTAATTACAATTGACTAAATCAAGAAAGTATAGAGAAATATCAATTTAGAGAATACTCAATTAGTAATCAAACAACTTATATGAAAAAAAAAATCAAAGAGTTATTTTAAAATTTAAAATATTATGAAAAAGATGTGATCACTCAGAAGTCAAATGGTAACTTTGGGCTACAAAATGGAAGAAATTTATTTCAATATATTTCAAGTAATTTTATTTTAAAAATATGCATTCATATTTATTGGAAGAATTTTCATTCGATATATTTTAAGTAATCTCTATTTAAAACAGTATGCGTTCATATTTAATGAAAGAATTTTCATAATTAAGAATAACTATCAACGAGTAATTACACTATCATTCTATATTAGGAAATGAATAAATGATAGTCTTGAATTTAAAAGGAGGGTAGATTAAAAATAAATAAATATTTATATTTTTAAAAAATGAATATTACTAAAATTGCATAGTCCTAATTACTATTTGAAGTTCAGCTAGCTGAAAGAGAAAAAGAGACTAACAGGGATTCGGAAGCGAGAATAGTCACGCCAAAAACAGGGGTTCCTTAGCCACTACCTACAGTTCAACTAGTTGAATGGGTATTAGGATCTGGCAATGGTTCAAAAGGCTTGACAAATGATCCGATACAAAAACCCCAAATCGCCCATACCACCAACTCACCACTTGAAAATGCTATTGATGGAGAGGGGGCTTAACACAGGCGATGAGAAAGCTAACTTTCTCGGCAAGCTCCAAACCACCCGAGGCACCACAAAGCAAGCTTCCGATGATGGGTAAGCAACTTCAATACTTTCCTCCTATAATGAAGAATGGGGTGAAAATGGTTAAACAAAATCTAAATGAAGTAGAAAAGCAACAAAGGAAATGGGGTTGTGCATTAATAGGGTATGTTGTGGGGAAGAATACATCGTTTAAACAGATGTTGCACTTTGTGTACACATTCTGGAAATTTGTGACAACACCTAGAGTGTTCCTACATGATGATGTACTTCATATTTCGATTTGAGAATGAACATGAAGAGCAAAAGTCCTCAACAATGGGCCATACACATATAACTATAGAGCATTTGTGCTGAAACTATAGATGCCAAACTTTACGAGGAGTAAAGAGTCTCTAAAACAAGTACCACTATGGGTTGTCCTCCCCAATCTTCCAATTCAGTACTGGGATATTGAAAACCTAAGCAGAATAGCAAGCTACTTAGGTAAACCAGTTTGTACTGATGGCCTCACTGCTGGAGAGGACAATTTTTTATGCCAGAATGCTAATAGAAATAGATGTAACACAACCACTATCTGAGCACTTGCTGATTGAAGAGCCTGATGGAAATGTTAGGAAGCAGGATTGGGATTACGATTGGTGGCCAGAATACTGCCAAAATTGTATGGCTCTAGGACATAAGACACATAAATGCCCCTTAACGAAAGCAATCAACAACCCTCTGCACCTACTGGACCAGCACCAACACTGGAAAAGACTAAAGGGCCTACACAATGGTTACAAAAGACTCATCCAACAACTACACAAAACAAGGGCCCTCTAGCTGATAACACTGATGAAGCTGTTGCTAGGAGGACCAAGGGAAAATAGCAAGCACAAGTCATGCAGGATGAAAGGGCAAATCAAGATTGCAGCAGCACAAAAGAGGGTAGAGATATACAGGAGGCTTGTAGGCTCAGTTTGTTGGGAATCAATGAGGGTTCTAAGCAGCCCTCTAATTCCCCAACATGATCTTTGTTCCTGGAATATAAGAGGGCTGAATCAGCCCTTTAAGAAGAAGGAGTTAAAACTCTTTCTGAACCACAATAAAATTGACTTATTAGGTTATTTAGAAATAAAAATAAAGAGTAGTAAGAAGGATACTATTACAAAACTACTGGGTAAGGAATGGATATGCACCGCCGATTATAATGTGGATCAAACAGGAAGAATATTGCTATGCTGGAAACATCAACAAGTAAAGGTCACAATTGAATTAGCTACTTCACAAGTGGTGCACTGCTATATGGAAGACAAAGGCTCCAGGTTTGCTAGTTTCATGACTTTTATCTATGGTTACAACACCTGTGGAGGAAGGAAAGAAATATGGGAACAACTGAGAGAAATTCATCAGGATATGAATGAACCCTGGGTCATACTAGGTGACTTCAACACAGGTCTCTCTGTGACTGACAGACTCAATGGGGCCCCTATCCAACAAACTGAAATACAGGGCTTTCAGGACTGTATAGAGCAGTTAGGATTGGGCTTGTTACCTAAACGTGGGTGTGACTATACTTGGTGTAATAGAAGGGAAGCAACTGATAAATATACAGTAGGATAGATTGGATACTAGGCAATGCAGCCTAGTTTTACAGTATGGGGCCCTAGAGGCTGTGTTCAGACAACCAGGATGCTCAAATCACTCACCAATCACTGTCAACTCAGAAGTCCTGATACAGATTACTAAGGTATAAATTGTGCAACTATTACACTTGTCCCTAAGGTAGATAACCCTAATTTTGTAAAGGAGTATAGGCCAATAGCATGCTGCACTACTTTGTATAAGATCATTGCAAAAATTCTTACTACCAAATTGAAGCCTATGGTAGATGTTTTAGTGGGCCATTCACAATTTGCATTCATTGAAGGAAGAAGTATCTTGGATAATGTGATAGTGGCATATGAATTGATCAGGGGATATGGCCAAAAACATGTTTCTCTAAGGTGTTTCATAAAAATGGACATCAAGAAGGCTTATGATTCAGTTGAATGGGGGTTTCTACAGATGATACTTGTTGAATATGGCTTCTCTGCAAAAATAATTAAATGGATTATGACTTGTGTAACTGCTGTGAGTTATTTTGTGATTGTGAATAGGAACCTAACTAAGACGTTTCCTGCTAAGAAAGGACTCAGACAGAGGGATGCCATGTCCCCATATCTCTTTGTGTTGGTGATGGAATGCTTAAACAGATCCTTGAAATAGTTGAGACATAACCCAAACTTCAACTATCACCCAAGGTGTGCCAGACTACAACTGGCCCACATTTGTTTTGTAGATGATTTATTGTTATGTTGCAGAGCAGACCAAATGTCCATCCAACTGATTTTAGAGGCCTTTGAGCATTTCTCTGTTGTTTCAAGACTGAAGGCTAATTTAGAAAAAGCTCTTTTTATGTTGCAGGAGTACCCCGTGAATTTAAACAGCAGATCTTAAGAGAAATGCAATTTACATTGGGAGAAATGCCTTTCAAATACTTGGGGGTACCACTATCATCTAGGAAACTAAATATTCAACAGTGTATGCTCCTAGTTGAAAAAATGGTAGCAAGGGTAAAGTGTTGGACTGCTAAACTCTTATCCTATAGTGGTAGGTTACAACTGATTAAAAGTGTACTCTTTGAGATGCAAACATACTGGGCACAAGTGTTCTTATTCCTAAAAAAAGTTGTAGCCATGGTAACACATATCTACAGGGTATTCCTCTGGACAGGTGGTATTGAAAACTCAAAGAAATCATTGGTTTCTTGGGATACTATGTGTTTACCTAAAGTTGCTAGAAGACTGAACATAATTGAGTTTGCGAGATGGAATAAAGCAGCTCTATGTAAGCTATTATGGTCATTGTCACATAAGAAGGACACTTTATGAGTCAAATGGATCCACAATATCTATAGCAAGGGGAGGGACTTAGAGTCAGTGCATACACCTAAACAAGCATGTTGGCTTGTTAGGACAATATTTGATGCTAGACAAGGGCTCCCACCTGGCAACTCATTGCAATACCTAACATAGTTCACAGTTGGGTCAAACTTCAGTATCAGAAAATTGTATTACTCATTGCTGCCCCAATAACCCAAAGTAGCATGGAGAAGCTTGTTCAGATGGCAAGGATTATTCCAAAGCACCAATTTATAACATGGCTGGCTCTTCATGGTAGGTTAGCAACAGTTGAGAGGCTTGAGAAATGAGGCATAAATATAGCTACTGGTTGTGTCCTATGCTGTTTAGGGACCAAAGAAACTTTTCAGCATCTATATTTTGAATGTAATTATTCTGGGAACACCTGGAGAACTCTGTTGAAGTGGATGAATATACATAGACAGGTGCACACATGGGCAGATGAAATCAAATTGCTAATTAATAGAACACACATCTCAAAGGCAGGATCACATATTCTAATATGTATGTTTGCTGCTACGGTTTACCAACTCTGGATTGAAAGAAATGCACGCAGATTCACGGGCCAATGCAAGAACAATGCCAAGTTGATCAAAGATATTTGTCTTTAAGTACATATCAAGGGCCAGCAATAGAGAAGATGGCAGGATGAACTAGCAAGATTGAACTATTACCCTTAGCTGATGTAATGTAGTTGACATTGTAATAGTTAGAAAGGATAGAAAATTGTACTCAAAGTGTTCTGGTTGGAATAAAAAAATTTCTTTCGACCAAAAAAAAAAAAGATTCCTTACAAAGTTATTCTTTAATTGACCAATTATATAACCTTATATATGTCGGTAAGAATAATTTCAAATTTTAAAATAATCAAATTTGATAAAGATACTTCATTTTGATGAACAAAAATTAATTAAAAAGATTAAATTATCTTATATAAAACTTTAAACGTGCAGATCAATAAAATGAATTAGGAATAAATATGTATTAATAATAAGAATATCAATAAAAATTGATAATAAATTTTATATGATGAAATGTAGGTGTGAGTCACTAATGAATTAGAATAGTTATAATTAAAGTATTACCATAAAATAAATATTTATATGACAAAAAGTATTTATGATTTCATTCAATGTAAGTCAATTAAGGAAGCATGACAAAATTGATTGAGAAATATAATTAGAAAATGAATAATCAATTAACAATTATATACATATATCTGGAAAAGAATATTGTACCAACTAGGGGTGTTCATGGGTCAGTTTGGATCGGTTATTGGTCAAAATCATAACCAAACCAACTTAGTCGGTTTTAAAATTTCTAAAACCAAACCAAACCAAATAGAAAAATAACCATCGATTTGGTTCTTGTCGGTTTAGTTCGATTTTTTTGATTTATAACTTTAGCTAATGATAAAAGTTGAAAATTTTAAAAATAAATCAAATCTAACATATGAGATGTCAACCGAGTGTTGTATATCAACCTTGACACTATGATGCCAATTGAGTGTTATACTTCGGCAAAGCCATGACAACACCATATGAACATTTCTAAGAAAATATTAAAAAATAATATTTAACAGAATGATATTATAAACCCCCAAAAGGTGAACACATAAACTTCTTGCTCAACAAGGTTCAAAAAGAAAGTTAAGATTAGTGATTGTCTATAGTCTAATGAATCTCAGCTGTAAAATTCAATATACAACAAGATGTTATTTTCACAATTAGTATCATTTGTCATTCAAAATGAGAAATTCATTTCGAATCTCATAAGGTACTGTCAACTGGATGAAGACATATGACTGAATGTGTTACGACTAATTTTAAATCATGATTAAAATATAAATGTAACAAATATTTAGATTGTATTTATGAATAATATATAAATAATTATAATATATATATATATATATATCGGTTCGATTTGATTATTTTGTCGGTTATTTTAGAGTAAAATCAAACCAAACCAATTAGTATTGATTTTTTAAAATTCAAAACCAAACCAAACCAAACCTAACCAAATATCGATTTTTTTAATCGGTTTGGTTTGCATCGCGGTTCGATTTGGTTAAAAATCAAACCGTGAACACCCCTAGTACCAACTGCAATTAATCTAGAAGTTCTAATGTCATAACAATAAAATCAATCACTAAATAGTAATCATGTAAGTTATATAAATAAGATTATAATAATCAAAAAGTCATTTCAAAATAAAAAATTATTATGAAAAAAGATGCTGTCCCTAAAAAAGATATACACAATTAATTTAAATAATAATATTATTTAAAAAATATTTATGATTTCACTACAATTTAGTAAATCAAAAAAGTATTACAAAAAAAATTAATTAGATAATAACTAATTAATAATCAAGTAACTTATATGAAAAAGATTATTATGACAAATGAGTCATTTCAAAATTTAAAATATTATGAAAAAGATGTCATCACTCAAAATGTGTATTTTATTAATTTAAGTAATATATAAAAAAGAACACTTATGATTTGATTACAATTGACTAAATCAAGAAAAAAATTTAAGTGATGACATCAAATGGTAACTTTGGACTACAAAATGGAAGAAATTTATTTCAATATATTTCAAGAAATTTTATTTTAAAAATATGGATTCATATTTATTGGAAGAATTTTCATTCGATATATTTTAAGTAATCTATATTTAAAACAATATGTATTCATATTTAATGAAAGGATTTTCATAATTAAGAATAACTATCAATGAGTAATTACACTATCATTCTATATTAAAAAATGAATAAATGATAGTCTTGAATTTAAAAAGATGGTAGATTGAAAATAAATAAATTTTTAAAAAAAATTAAAATGGATATTACTATACAAAAAAGATTGCATAATGTTTATCAAAAATAACTACTAAAATTGTATAGTCCTAATTAATATTCAAAGTCAAATAAAATTTTGCTTTACAAAGTTATTCTTTAATTGGCCAATTATATAATCTTATATATGTCTGTAAGAATAATTTCGAAATTTAAAATAATCGAATTTGAAATGAATAAATTAATTAAAAAAAATTAAATTATCTTATATAAAAATTTAAACGTGTAGATCAATAAAATGAATTAGGAATAAATATTTCTTAATAATAAGAATATCAATAAAAATTTATAATAATTTTTATATGATGAAATATAGGTGCGAGTTACTAATAAATTAGAATATATGCAATTAAAGTATTACTATAAAATGAATATTTATATGACAAAAAGTATTTATGATTTCTTTCAATGTAAGTCAATTAAAGAAGCATGACAAAATTGATTGAGAAATACAAATAGAAAATGAATAATTAATTAACAATTCTATACATATATATAAAAAAGAATATTGAACCAATTGCAATTAATCTAGAAATTCTAATGTCATAACGATTTACCACTATATAAAAAGACTACACTCAGTAAAAGCTAATTAATTTCTACCATAACATGTTGGAGAAGATGAATTGTGCAATTGATTTCTGCCACAACTTATCTTGTCGTGATAATCGCTAAAATAACTATTATACATTAAATATGAAAAAACTAATATTGATATTAGATAGTTGATTTTCTTACATTGCAATAGTTGATTTTCTTACATTGCAAATATTGTTGCTTTAGATTTTAGTGAGATAATAATATGATTTCAAAAATTAATAAACTATGATACTAAATTACCAATCCATTATATTTCTATATATTAGAATAAACACTTAATTTGTCTATACTATACAATAAGATTCATTAATATTTGTTGGTCCATTATCATAAGAAAATAAGTGAACATTGTAAAATCATGCAAATATACCAGGACTTTAGATAATGATAAGTTATTTGTTGAAAAAATGGTAATAAGAAAATATGAGAGAGGAAAAATTGACTATTATTGAGACTTTGCTCAAAATATTTTTTGTATGTCATAAATTTATTAATTTCAAATATGTGAACGATATTGAATAATTTTTTATTATATAAAATTAATAAAATAATAATTTCTATAATTAATTTCATTTAATATCGACCGCACGAATACTAGTACAAATAAACAAAGATAGATTATAAGCTAAAAAAATTAATACAAGAATTGAAGCTGGGCCCTTAATTGGCTCATCAATAAAGCTGCCCAGTTTTTGGGGTTTGAATTATGGACTTTGGGTCTTCTTTCTGCAGTGTACATTAGGTGTATATCAGTCTCATTTTTTTGAATTTTTATGTATATAAGCTGTATATCAGCATATAAAATCATGTATGCTCACCTCCAGCTTTACCATACGTAATATCTTGACCTATATCAGCCACCTTTGACTTATAAATCTCGTATATCAAGCATATACTAGTGTATACCAGCATCGTTTTTCCATGCTAGTCTCTTTGTATTTTTGGGACTTGATCCCGGAGGTATGTAAGGATATGGAAAGTGTCATGGACTCAAATCAAGGTCCCATGCAGCAAAGAAAAAAGGAAATTAGTACATGACATTTTGTAGAGCACAACATTATAAGAGAAACTATGAAAATCGTGACAAATTGTGAGAATACAAAATCATAAAAACAAGCACACTATTTAAACATAGAATCCCACTTCTGCTAAAGCAAGCAAACTATTAAAATAAAATTCCACTCCTGTTAAAACAAGCATGCAATAAAACAAGCTTATTATATCAAAGGAACCATGATTCTATTAACACACCAAATTTCTTCTTAGTCGAAACCAAACAACTCTTAAACTAGAGTCCCACGACAAACAACAATATTCAAGTACTGATTTGCCTAAGACATTATGAGGTTCTCAAAACACAAAATAAAACCATTAACTCTATTAAACTGTATCCAATGTGCAACACCAATCCAAAAGAGTCTTCTCAACAAGCACTACCAAAGCTGGAAAATTTTGAACTAACATCAATGACCATATTGAATTCAAACAAAACCAATTCCAAAGAAGATTCGTACCCCAATACGAAATTCGCGATAACAATTAAGTTTGAATCTTTCTTTTGACACAAAAGCATAAAAAATGTCAAGGGGATGAAATGTTCACCTTTTTTGGAGCAACAAACTTAGGACAACGAGCCTTGATGATGGACTTTCACCATTGAAATTTAAATTTTGACTCTTCAGAGTTTAATTTTTTGTCGGAATCGAATTTTTGTAACTGTTTCTTCCAGAATTTTTGATTACGTAGGATTAGAAACACGTGCCTCCTGAATCCTCAAATTTTCCTCCAAAAATTCTCTCTCCTTCTTCCCCTCAATGTCTATTTATAGGAGAAATATTTGTTTTCATCCCAAAAATAACCATTGGGAAAGAAGAAGAAATAAACTAGTAAAGAGAAAATATATGCCTAAAATTCAGATTAGAATTGACAACTTCTGATTCGGATTAGATTTTGGAGTTAGAGACACATAATCTTGAACCAAAAGTCAACAACGATAGCTCTAGGTCTGAGAATTGCAGACATAAGATAGAGAGAGTTTTTCATGATTTAAAGGTTCGTTGTCGTTGGGTCGGGTTGTAGCCGCTGTTGGGTATTGGGTCGATTGAGGCTATGGTGGTGCTGTGGGGTTCGATTGTTGATGTTGGTTGTTGTTGAACGTTGTTGGATAGCTATTGTTGCCATTTCTCTATTGCTGATGTTGTTTGCCTTGCTGAAACTATTGTCGTTGGTGTTTTAGAGTCGTTATTTGGAGCTGTTGTTTGTTATTGTCGGTTGGTGGTGTTAATCGAATCAAAAGGAGAAAAAGGTGGTGGGCCGGGTTCTGTGGTGCTGGGCTGGTTGTGGTTACAGCTATTGGGCGGTTGGACGGGTCAGGGGTGGTTTGTTGGGTTGGGGGGAACGACCCAAAAGAAAAATAGGAAAGGCAGTTGTTTTGGATTGAAAAGAAGTAGGGCTTTTGGAATTATTTTTTAAATAACCCAAATCAAATTGAAATTAGGATTTAGCCATCTCATTTAAATTTTGGTCAAATTGAGAATAAATTGGTCAATTACACTGTAATTATGATCAATTTGATTTAATATGACCAAATTTAATGAGTTGGCTAAATTAAATTGTAATTCGACATGAATTAATACCCAATTTAATTTTGAGTTTCTTGGTTTGATAAAATCAGACACATATTTTTTCAAATAAATCACTTTTGACATCAAATTATATTTAAATCAAGTCTTTGACCATTTGAATTAATTTTTGAGAGAACTCTTGATTAAAAATTGAATTTTCAATAAAAATAATTATTTAAGTAACAAAATTATACAATCTCGTATATACAAATTCAAGAATATATAATTGCTACTTAAACTGATAAAATTATCTAGAAAATATTTTGATACTTCTCTTTTATTTGAATAAAATAAATATTATAATTTTATTTAAAATCGAAGAAACTCAAAATTAAACTTAGTCGTAGAGGGTAAAAACTAGGTGTCAACAGGGGTCCATTTTGGTCCCGACTCGAAAGTGAACAATATGAGTATCGTTGACTTTCTTTTAATGCACAGATTCAATATTTGTATGTTTAATTGATTCCAAGGTCGTTTGAGAGGAAAAGGCTCCCAATTGAAGGGTTTTAGATTGGATTTCATTGCTTCAAAGTAGGTTATGGATTAACTTTCTTCATACTGAGTTGGGTAGTTAATGATTATATAAAAGCATGTTAGGGATGTGGTTAATAATAATGAAAATAAAATTATTACTGTTGAGTGCCCGTGTGAGGGTTTATGTTGATATTATTGGTGATTTGAGATGATAGTTGTTCTGTGTGACCTGTGTGGAGGCCTTATTTGATATTATTGGCCTTGTGTATTTGTGGTATTATTGATTATTGTGACATTATTGGTGATTTGAGATGATTGTTTTTCTTGTGTTAAAAATGCCTAAGTTGGGGTTCTTGTGGTATTATTGATGTCTTACTCTCATATTTTACTTTAATGGTACATGACTTATATGGAATCGTAGATGATTGACCTATTGAGTGATTTTGTAGCTCACGTGCGTGTATATTGGTTAAATTTGGGATTCTCATTTTGGTTTGGTTGTGAGTATTACTTGACACAAATGATAAGTTAACTTTTGATGTTTTAAATTAAGTTGATGACTTATATGGGGCGCACTTAAAATTTTTTCACAAGTACCTTTTATAGTAATTTTACTATATCACTTTTAATTAGTTATTATAAATCATTTGAATATTAGATAGTAACGAACATTTAATAACAAGGATAAAATAGGTACAAAATGATAAATTAAAAATGATTCGATGAAATACTTTGCAATGGTAATATCTGTGTCAAAAGGGGAGTATGGGAGTAGTACACTTATTGAGATTTAAATGATTGAATTCAAACAAAAAATTAAATATATAGTTACGAGCTAAGATTTGAATGATTGAAATTCTAATTTTTATGAGGTACAAATAAATGAAGCATAAAATACGTAAAAAGGAAATTTAATTTAATTTTTTTGACTACTTTTCCTTTTCAATTTATGTGATATCAATTTATTAAGCATGGAGTAGAAAAAGTTGAATGCTGTTTTAAAATTTATAGTATAAATAAACCTTAGATTTTGTGTAGTCATAAAAAACTTCATTAAAAAATAAAACAAGAATTGTAAGAACAAATTGTTTCTAAAAATAAAAAAATAACATTCTTTTTTAACAAACTAAAAAGCAAAATCTATCACATAAATTAAAATAAAAAATAAAAATATTGAATCCATGCTCAGCAGGGGCGATATGCCCATACTATTATCAAAAAGAGATCATCGGTATAAGACAAAATGTGTAAGCCTAAATCCAAGGTCTTAAATATTTGATTAACTTAAAGTTGTGGAATAAGGGTGTTATGGCAATGAGTTGTGGTGATCTAGCTCACAATGAGGGTAAATTATGAACTGATCTAGCTCACAATGATGGTAAATTATGAAGAAAAAATTACACATTATAGATAAAATAATTTAATAAATTACATGGTATGGTTAATATTTTAAAAAATTATAATTCATAGTTAATAATTTTTAATAATTACATGGTATGGTTAATGTATATATCAAAGGCAAGTAAAACTTTCTCTCTAATAATTAATTTTTTTTGTTTTATCTCTTAACCGATTGGAGTGTTTAGCAGCAATAGGTCATTCTTGTATTGGACGTTTTTAGTGGCGGTATGTATTCCTCCTAATTCAACAGATTTAAAAGTTTATTCTAACATATATCAAAGAATATTTATCTTTCTATTTCTTCTTCCAAATTTTCTGATCTTTCGTATTTTTCCCTACACATTCATTGTATTTTTTCATAGAAGATTTTCTTAATTCAACGAAATTGTTATAAATTGTATATTAGGTGTCAATTTTATATGCGCATATGTATAAGTTATAAATTAATTGTATATATGATGTAATTATATAAGTCGTATATGTATAAGTCACTTGTATAAGTCATACCTGTCAATTGTATATGTCAATTATATAAGCCAATTATGTATAAGTTGTTAATTGTATGTGTACACATATATGTACATATATCTCAATTGTATATGCCAATTATATAAGTCATATATATATAAGTTGTTAATTGTATATGTACATCTAATTTTCTTTTTCAATTGTATATTTGAATATTTGTATATTATCATAGTGTATATTAAATAACTATATATCTGTATATATACATTTACAGAATGTATATTGAGTGTGTATATATACATTTTGTACAGTGTATATATAAATATACGATTCTTGAAATTATAAAAAATAAAAAAAACGAGAAAGAGGGGGGAGCGATATAGAGAGGTGGGAATGGAGGAAGGGGAGAGATATGGGAGAGAGAAGGAGGAGAGAGACGAGAAAGAGGGAGAGAAAAGGAGGGATTTAAGGTATATCTATGTTTTGTAATCATGCAAACTTTAACCATGCCTTGTAATTAGGGACTAAAAGTTACCTATATCTGAATTGTTGTCAATTATGAACTGGGTGGATTCACATCTATCACAAAATAGGCCTCCTTTTTAACACTTCTTTTGTACTATAACAAGCTTGTTGGATGGCTAGGAAGATTATTGATGTTGGATCAAAATGTTGTTATGTACTTGTATTCACTCAAAAGAAAAGCTCCCTTAGATTTAGGGTGTCAATTAGGCCGGTTTGACCCGGCCTAAATTGACCCGAACCGGCCCACTTAAATAACCCAGCCCGGTTTGATCCAGCTCGATCAGCCCTCGAACTGTAGGATACCGAGTCCAAGGCTGGGTCAATTTTTAAATTGGGCTCGATTAACCAGACCCGGACCAAAATCGATCCAGGCTCGCCAGTTAACCGGCCCGGAAACTTTTTTTTCTTTTAAAAAGAAAATTCAATTTTTGACCTCAAGTATTATTAATTTATTATACTAAGTAACACATTATTTAAAGTAGTACATATATTGAATGGTACGTATATATGTGTATATATAGAGTATAAACTCTAAAGTAGTATATATTTAGGTATACATGTGTATATGTTTTATAAATTAGTATATGTCTTGTTATATAGTGTGTGTATATATTGTAGTATATACAAATTAGTATATATCTTGTAGTATATGTTCTATTTAAAGTAGTACATATATTGAATGGTACGTATTTATGTGTATATATAGAATATAGACTCTAAAGTAGTATATATTTAAGGTATACATGTGTATATGTTTTATAAATTAGTATATAACTATATATATAGTGTGTGTGTATATATAGTAGTATATATCTTTTAGTATATGTTTTATTTAAAGCAGTACATAAGTTGAATGGTACGTATATATGTGTATATAAAGAGTATAGACTCTAAAGTAGTATATATTTAAAGTATACGTGTGTATATGTTTTATAAATTAGTATATAACTATATATATAGTGTGTGTATTGTAGAATATATCTTGTAGTATATGTTTTGTTTAAAGTAGTATATATATTGAATGAAACATATATATGTGTGTATATAAATCCTAAAGTAGTATATATTTAACGTATACATGTGTATATGTTTTTTAAATTAGTATATATCTTGTTATATAGTGTGTGTGTATATATTGTAGTATATATAAATTAGTATATATCTAGTAGTATATGGTTTATTTAAAGTAGTACATATATTGAATGGTACGTATATATGTGTATATATAGATATAGACTCTGAAGCAATATATATTTAACGTATACTTGTGTATATTGTTTTGCGGAGAAATTTTGACTTTTGAAAGAGAGTCGCCACTTAATTTTGAAAAGGAATTAAGAAACCTTTATAAAATACTTCAAACGATTCAAAAAAGGAAAATCATTTTATTTAAGAGATTCTGAGCAAACGGTTCCTATTAACGTTTTAGGAAGGTGTTAGGCACCTAAAACATTCGCTAACTTGCGGTTATCTTATTTGTTTGAAAACATTCTTTTGACTAACTCTGGAAAATTGATTTGTTGGAATAGTGATTGATTAAAGGAAATTTTTTTTGCAAAATCTATTTTTTAGCAACTTAGTTAGGGATTTAACTAGGTTTATAGGAAGTACGCAAAACAAGTAAGTAAAAGGAGTAGGGAAAAGGGAGAAGTAGAGGGACTTAGGCCATTGGGCCCAAATCGATAAACCCTATCCTAGTCTCGTTGGGTTTTTGACCCATCTTCACCTGTCCTAATTCCATGTCTTCGAGAACATTTTGTCTCGATTTTTCAATTCACCTGTATTAAATTACAACCTTGGCTTCGAGGCCCAAATAGAAGAAGAAATAAATAAGTAAATAAATAAAGACAACAATGAAACGGATGAATGAATGAATAAATAAATAAATAAATAAATAAATAAAATGAGACATTCAAGTCTCGTTGCAGTTTCAACGACGGGACTTTAACCTATTCCTCTACTTTCGGCCCTTGTATTCGGTATGCATAAGGTCGCTCTTTGGAGGCTTCGAAATTGACTCGAGAATAGTGGGCAATGGCCCATATCGATAATACAAAATGGAAAAAGTCCATTTGGGACCCAGGTGTTTCCACATGCAAAAAAAAAAAAAGAAATTAATATCTATGCGAAATTTCAGTAATTTATAATCTATATAGGATTCTTACTATTTCCAAACACACTCAAACACAAGAAAAGCGCAAAAAGGAACGAAAGTTCACAAAAGTTTGAAGAATAACACGCATGAAGAAAACAACTTATCTTCCTCATAACAGAGAACAACCAATAAGCATGCTAAGGAGAGATCTGGAAAAGCATTTTTGTCGTCAATCAGTAAGAGAAAAATAGGAGGAATAAATCAAACTGTAGGAGTAAGCCACTTTTTTTTAAAGAATTCTGCCATAATAGGGAAAGGTTTTCTCATATAATCACATGCCATTCATGCTGCCATCTTTATGTAAATTGATCCAAGAGAGATTTTAGATGGATGCAATAACACTGGGTAATCACCATCAACAGTAAAGAAAAAGATCCAAGCTACTCGCAGTATTCACAAAACACGAAACAATTGCATAGGCATTAATGAATTCAAGAATTTGCAACCTTTTTACGAACTAAATGAAAATCAATAATAAATTCAATAACTTAATTTTTATTTTGGAAATCAGTAAGATATCAATCACAAGTTCAATAATCTATATTCCTACTTCAACCAAAACAACCAAGACACTCGAGTACAATTCATAAGCTATACAATTGGATGAAATTGAACGGGAGTTATGAGTAATGATACTTGACTTTGAATGACATTACGAATAACATAATTTTTACCTAACAGATCAAATACATTCCATGCCTTCCAGGCATTTAGCAAACACCAAGCATACAGAAAAAGAGTTAAATTACCATTTTAATACTTCAAAGAGAAGACGAGACAGAACCAAGTTAGTGACGACAAACAAAACAACGTCAAATACTAACCATGAGCAAAACACCATCAGCCCTAAACTACTAGACAAAATCAAAGCATGGAACTTTAGCTATGAAACCAACTATTCATCTCAAGCAATGAACAAAATGAGAGCGTTACATCGCAAATTCATCAACAATATTAAGATTAGGAGACGGATTTCAGACCTGATGCAAAATTAAAAGAGATCGCATATTAGACAACTATGGCAAAGATTAGCTTAACATAACAATACTAACAAATTATCTTTTTAACACTACTGTTAGGCTCAATACGAAAGACTATACCAGGTTGTGAAGTCAATTTACAAATTCAGGCGCAACAGGCATACAATTTGCAAGTAAAAATGTCAAGGACGGGTTTAAACAAATATGGATTAATACCCAACAAGATATTAGCACCGAATGGGGGCCTCAAAAGCATTCAAAGATTAAATAAAATCAGCTAGCTCACATATGAATGAGTCACGTATTTCAAAACACGTTCGCTACCTCAATGAAAACATCTACGATAACAACATGAATAATACACCTAAACGAAAACAGAGTAACTAAGCAAACCCCTACAACAAGAGGTGAATATTGATTCAACAAGTGACATAACGATTCATAACACATACAAATCCTATGACCTTTAAGGCCTCTACAACCAACAAGTCCCAGCCTCATTCACAATTAATATTACACAGATAACTGATTCTATGAAAAAAAGGGGATGAAGCAGAAAATAATGAAATTAAAAGGACGAGCATGCGTTTACCTCCTTCGGGGCAGCAAAACGAGACTTGAGAGCTATTTCCAGAGTCGTCACCACCGAAAAAGTATCACCGTCGTTAACTCAAAGCTTCAATTAGATGACGCGTTCACGAAAAAGAGGGAATTCTTTACTAACAGAGGCTCATTTGTGCTCTAAAGGTTCTTCTACCTTTTTCTCCCTCAAAAATTTTCTCTCCCTCTTTCTTTTTGGACCAAAAATTTCCAACCCCTCAAATTTCCAAACCCTAAAATTTCGAAACCTTCTTCTTGAACCCTAATTCTCCAACCTTAGAATTTCAAAAAAAAAGCCCTCAGTTGAGATTTTTCCGAACCTAAGTTTTAAATCCAGAAATTTCCAACCCAAGTTTCTAACCCAAGAAATTCCCCTAAAGTTTCAAATCGAGCCCGGGAAGAAGGGAAAAAGAAACCCTAAAAATTTTTGTCCTAATTCTCGAACCCTAATTTTTACTCTAGAATCTCCGCTAATTTCCTGAAACGGGATCCCCCCTCTTGCTTCTAAAACTCCCCTTTTATAGAGAGTCAGCTAGGGTTTATTTATGGGGGTAAATTAGGGATTTTCCAGAATAGGAAATTTTGAAATTCGAAGTTTCAAACCTCCCCTGCTTCGGTTTTCATCCATGATGCATCCATTTGTTGGATTCTTTGAAGAAAAATGAAAATTGTGGACCAATAAGATTTGGGGAAAACAAATTAACCCCAAGAACTAATGAGATTCGTCTAAATATGTACGAAATCGTACAATTACACCCAAAAATTGTGGAATCAAACCGTTGGCGGGGGGGGGGGGGGGGGGGGACAACTCATCCAATTCTAGAAACTTCTTAAGTTTCTTCGTATGAATCCATGTGAGACGTTCTTAGAGAAAGGTCGGGTCGGGTAGGAATTAAAGTTGTTCGCGTACTGGGTTAACGGATTCGGGTTGAGGAGAGGTCGGGTTTTGGGGTCGTTTGGAGCTGATTATCGTGTTTCTCAGATGTTGGCGTTGTTGTGAGGAAGAGGGGAAGATTAGGGGTGGGCTAGACCGGGTCATATTTTGTCTTGGGCCTATTGGGTTATCTCTGGTGGGCTGCTGATGAAATTGTTGTTAAGTTGGGTTGGTGACATTAGAGAAGAAGGCATGGGTTGCTGTTATATTTATTTTGGGCTTCGGAAATTGTTTGGGTTAAATGGTAGATTTAGGAAATAACCCCAATTAAATTATGATATGGACAGGTTAGGATTTTTGGCTATTTATTAAATAGCCAAAAGAAAGAAACTTTAGGCAATTTCATTTAAACTTTAGCCTAATTAAACTCAATTGACCAATTACATTGAAATTATGGCCGAATTAATTTCAATTAAGGTCCAAATTTAAATAGATTGACTAAATTCAATTGAAATTAGATACGAATTAATCCCTTGTTCAATCATGAGCTTCTTGGTTTAATAAAACCAAACAAGTATTTCTCCAAATAGATTATTTGTTAGAATAAATTATATTTAAATCAAGATTTAATTATTTAAATTTATTTTCCAAATAATCCTTAATTTAGAGTCCAATTTTGATGAAAATGTTCATTTAAATGACATCATTTATACAATCTCATATATGCAAACACGAAAATATATAATTATCACTTAAATGACAAATTTAGCCCAAATACCTATTTTAAAATGCATTTATTTGAAAAAAATAATTGTTGTGATTTTATCTGAAAATCGAAGAAACTCAAAATTAAATTAGATTGCGGAGGGATAAATTAGGTGTCAACAACTGGCCCCTCCCTTTGGGTAGGGTGGATGCAAGTAACCCTAGGTAAAGGGAGGTTGGCGTTCCTAATTTTTGCCCGACCACAAATTTGTATCTAAAAGAGGTTGGTTTTTCGCAAGAGTTTATCGAGTTATGGCCGAACCTCGGTATCAGGTTTCCTACATATCTCAGGTATCATGAGAATTCAGGTCACTTGTCATTCATAAAGCTTGATTTAAAGCACGATTTTCAAGAAAATTCACGAACTATCACGATTTTAGAGTTTTTGGTTAAACCAAGAAGCTGGGGGGTAAAGGGATTTGGGGGAGAATGTTAGAATGCAGTCGAGTTTTCTTCATAAATACCATCCTACATATCCCCAAGAATTTAGGGAATCAGACTGCTTGTAGTTCGACTCAATCCGTAGAAAAGATAGTCTTTTATTTCAGACGATCTTTGCCTCAGGATGAGTGACAAGTTGATCGAGTTGAATAAAAGAGGCTTGTAACCTCTTAACCATGAATATGGAGCTCTTCACATCCATAGCTAAGAATTTACCTGGGCATAATTTCCAAAACTCTAGGAGTCCTATCACTCGATTTTGGAATAAAGAAGGTTACCCTCGACATGAGTTAAGAAATATCCCGGAGTTGAAGCGGAGACTTAGAATATACCAAAATACCCACATTCCTTCTAATATGAGTCTGGTTGGATAGTGGTGGCGATCATCCTTTAGCTCGCGTCCAAAGAGTTTGATGTCCCTCTATAGACCATGTCCCATTTTGCTGCTAAGAAAGAGTTCCACGTTGTGCTGCGTCCTTTTTGGAGTCGTCCACACCTGTGGGTTTGATTTGAGATTTTCATCCTCTCGGATGCTCTCAAAAATATCTCAAACAAAATTGTTAGTGCTAAACATAATTCACAAAAGAGGCATATAGTTTTTAACCATATCTCCACGTGAGTTGTTGTCTAAGAAGCGAAGTCATCTTTCCATGTACCTATTTAGAATGAAATAACTGGCAACGACAAACACAATAACCATCTTGGTTGTTGTATAATTATGACATTTGTCGATTGAATATGTCTTCAAAGTGGGGTGGCCCTTTTGGACACCGAGGACACTTTATGCAGAATAGTCCCTGTAACCGTGTAATATTGTGCTGGTGTGGTGACCCTTTTGGTTACCTATATCACTTGTTGTATGTGGAATGATAGCCTCTATGGTTATAGCCGATGATTAATTTATAAATTTTTCTTAAATTGTCAATCTTTGGATAATCTTGCACATTATTTGATGTTGGATATGAGGCGACTTACAGATATCCTTTGAATTTCTAACTTTTAGGTAATCCTGCACATTATCCAACTTTGGATAAGAGATGGCTTACAGATATCCCTCTAATCGCTAGCTTTTAGGGGCTCCTGCACATTATCCGACCTTGGATATAATATGACTTATAGATAATCTCTCAAATTGTTAGTCTTTAGGTAATCCTGCACATAATCGATCTTGGATATGACGCGCTTTATAGAGAACCCTTGGACATATCAATTTGATAATCTTGCATATTCTCCGGTAAGGATTTAGTTGCGACTTATGGATAACCTTTGAACTATCAATTTTTGGGCGATCTTGCACACTATTCGGTTAGGATGTTGTTGTGGCTTACAGATGACCTACAGACTATCAACTCATAGGTGATCTTGCACACTATCCTATTTTAAATAATATGACTTATAGATGACCCTCAAATTGTTAATTTCTAGGAAATCTTATATATCATTCATCCTTAGATAGCGACTTAAAGGCGTCCCTTCAAATCGTGTGCTCTCGATGCATTCGGATACTGATTCATAAAATGATTAGATATACTTAACATCAGCGTTTTTATCTAACATGTCAACAGATATAAAATAATGATGATATCTTCGACGCCAGCGTTATATCTAGCGCGTCAACAAATATTGAATGATGATGATATCCTCGACACCAGCATTGTGTCTTGCATGTCAATAGATATATTGAATGTTGATGATATCCTCGTTGCCAGCATTGTGTCTAGTGTGTCAACAAATATTGAATAATGATGATATCCTCGACGCCAACATTGTGTCTTACGTGTCAACAGATATAAAATGGCCCTCTCGGCAAATGATATAAATGACCCTCTTGGCAATGATTTGAAATGGCCCTCTTGGCAATGATATGCAATGGTCCTCTTTGCAATGATATGCAATGGCCCTTGTGGTAATGATATTTGATGGCCCTTGCGGCAATGATATGCAATGGCCCTTGCGGCAATGATATGCAATGGACCTTTCGGCAATGATATGTAATGGCCTTTGCGACAATGATACGCAATGGCCCTTGCGGCAATGATATGAATGGACCTCTTGGCAATTTAAAAAAAATTTCACCTGAGTTTGTTTGTCTGCGTCTTGCTTTCTACATGTACCTGTACTCAAGGTAGATGATTAGTAAACATAAAGTCGCTTTTGCTAGCGACTATATTTTTTAGAAAAATTCTAAATACAATATTTGTAAAGAAGACAAGACACTTTTGTTTGTCCTCCATGATCTCAAGAAATGATATGGATAATTCAAAAGGTCCTCAATAAATGGGTATAAAACCCATTTTTAGGGCTACCCAAAAATACCATTCTTGAGTATTAGTCCTCTGGTGTGGCTCCCAATTTGCTCGGGAATTTTTGAAAGAGACTCTCATTTTTGTGTATTGGTCCCTGCATCCACAGAAAAATAATTAGTTTGAGTGAAACTACTCCGTGTTGACTTTCTTTGATTCTCCATTTTCTCTATGCCATCTTTTGGGCACTCTGTCATGTTGGTACTTCCACCCTTGACTCCCCATCCTAATTGATGTCTAGGAAATCATTAAGTAAAAGATTTATATAGATTTTTTAAAGTAGTCTTAATTTTTTAGAAAATAGTTTCGAAAACTATTGCAAAACTTTAGAAAATCTCTGCTAGTCATGTCATGTGGTAGCTCAACGACCATCTTTCTCTTGATTTTGACAATGTCCGAAGTTTGACGGAGGATTGCTAGGGATTCAGCATTGGCGAGGCTCTCTACTAGAAGTTTTATCAAAGATAAAGATTCAGTATTCCTAGACTTTATCACAGGTGGTGATTCTCAAATCTCAACTTCGACCTCTAATGCTGGGGAATTTGAAATATATTTCAATATTTGATTGAAATTTTGAGGCCTCCCTCAAAATTTCTTCCCCAGTTTTAGTCTAAGATAAAATCATCTTGAGTGGATCTGAAGCCTTTGCTGATTTTCATTCTCTTTGTTGGATGTTGATCTTCTCTTGTGAATTTTTGAGATTCCTTCTCAAAAATTCTGCCCCAGTTTTCATTTCCTGAGGTTACATGACTGAGCCGTTGGGGCACCTACATATCCTGATGAAGCAGGAATCGGGTCAAACGTAGTTCAAGATAAAGAGAAACGATAAATTATCCTAAGGGGTTAACCAAAGCCGATATTAGCCACCTACGTATCCCTTTATTGGGAATTCAGGACAAACGTAGTTCGTACATAAAAGGAAAGGATAAATTTTCTTAAGGGGTTGACCGAAGCCGATATAGGCCGCCTACGTATCCCTCTTTGGGAATTCAGGTCAAGCGTAGTTTGTACATAAAGGAAAAAGATTCTAGGCAATTATACATCATAAAATTGATACTATTATAAAGGCGATTACAAATAAGCCAAGAAACAAAAACTATAACATCTTTCAAGAACAATATCTCTTTATCGTATCAGAATTGATTGGTTTGGTCCACTCTTGACCATCCATCTCAGGCAGGATTAGGGCTCCTCAAGGTTGGGCTTCTTTTGATTTTCACATTCCTTTGTATCTACTACTAACTGCTCCTCATCATCTTTTTTGTTCATCATTATTTCCTTCGCTCTGTTCGTCTAACCTTCGACATGACATGACATTGATAGGTTTTTGAATTATTGTTACCAAAATAATCCATGCTAGATAATCATATTTAAAAAATAACTTCTTAAATAAAGAGAGGCCTTTTGGAAAATAAATAAAAACTATGGCTTAGGACCCACATAAATGTGGGCCCATGCCTTTTGAGAGTTGTAAAACACGAAATAAAAATTTGAGACATAAAAAAGTGGATCACGGGGCCTCCTCCGGATCATCACTGATTTTAAAAACTATTGGTAATTGCCCTTTTATCTACCGCGACGGGAGACGAATTAGGAGTGAAGTGGAAGTCCAATTTTGTAAAGCTTGTCCTGGTGCAACCTTCTTCATCCCACTAAACTTTGGGAAATTATCTGGTAGAGCATTGGTTCCTTTGAACAGATTTCCTATCCCATCCCCAAGACCATCATCATTTGACATCTCATATATGGGAAATGACTGGTACAAGAGTGGCAACTAAACAAACTCTCCTTTGAATTATATTCGATCTCATCTTCCTTTCTTAGTTGGTACTCTATTCCATGCTTAAAAGATTTTTTTGGGACTATAACAGGCTTGATAATTCTTTCTAAATCCTTACTTAAGGCAGCCACAACTTTCTCTATCTTCTTCACCTCTTCTGTTCCTTTGAGTCCTTCTGAATCTACCTTAGTGATGACCTTGCTAGACGTTCATTCACCCTCTATTTCAATTATGTTAACTGTAGGTCTCCCATGGTTAGGCAATGGATTACTGTTAATATTTGGTGTCGATGACTGAAGAGTGATGACCTTCTGATAGATCAAATCTTGGATATTATGTTTTAAGTTAATACAATCCTTGGTACTGTGCCCCGCTGCTCCTGAATGATAGACACAATTTTGATCGGGATGATAAAACCGGGAGTTGGGATTGATAGGCTTTGGATGGATCTGTTACTGATAACCAGCTTTCATTAATCTTCAGAAGAGCTGGGTACGACTTTCAGCTAACGGCGTGAAGTTTTGGGGAGGTTTCTTTTTAAAGTTTGGACGTGGAGGGTTATAATGGTTCTGATTTACAAGAGGAGGTACTTGATGATAATTTGGAGATTTTTGGACATTTATTTGGTTATTTGGAAAAGTAGCTTGAGTATGAAGCTGATAATTTGGCTGTGGAACTTGGTACTAGGGTAAAATATTTGGAATTAGAGCTTGATATTGGGGATGGACGTAGAATACGGGCTAAAAATTAGGTGACGGTGGTGAGGAAAGAATATTCCTAGGCTTGAATTTCCTCTTTGATTCATCAACAAAATCAGTAGAGACCGCAGTCACATCCTCTTTTTTCTTCTTTGAGAATGCAGAAGATTCAGATGATGTTGGGGTTTTGGCAATTTTTCCTGTTCGGATGCCTTTCTCTAACGATTCCCCAATCTTTACTAAGTCTGCTAAAGTTGCTCGGACCATGGACACAAAGCTAGTATAATATTCTTCTTCCTGTGCGTGAGAGAAAACTAATACCATTTCTTCCTCAGACATAGGAGGTTGTACTTTATCAACCTCTTTTCTCCAACAAAAGGCGTAGTCTTGAAAACACTCATTATTCTTCTGTTTGATCCAATCTAGTGAGTATCGGTCAGGGACCATCTCAATGTTAAATGCGAACTTGTCAAGGAAACCCTTGGCCAATGCTTTCTAACCAGTCCATCTTTATAGTTCTTGAGACATGAACCACTCTAAGGCTTCGCCACTTAAACTTCGGCTGAATAGACGTATCAATAACGCCTCATTTTTCCCTACCCCCACCATTTGATCACAATACCTTCTCAGATGGGCCATTGGATTTTCGTTGCCATCGAATACTTCAAATTTAGGGACCTTATACCCTTCTGGTAGATTTATTCCAGGGTGAACACATAAATTATCATACCCTAAACCGTCGTGGTCCCTCACTCCATGGGATTCTTTAATCCTCATGATCTCTTTATTCATAGCTAGCAACTTCATTTCATGATCGATCCTCCACTCTTTCTCCTTCTCCTTCTTCCCATAATAGTCCATCTCAGTATTAGGAAGAGGATTATAGATATCAGAGAATATAATGGCATGGAGAGGATTTGGAAGAGAGTCTTGATTTTGCGGATGAAACGAAGCGGGTTGGTAGGTGGGGCAAATGTTATGAAAATTAGAAAGGTTTTGTGGAATTTGGGAGTGGTTTGGCGGAATCTGAGAAGGATTTTGCAGATTTGGAAATGAATTTGGGGGATTCGAAGGTAGGTTTGATGTATTTTGTGGGTTTGAGAGTGAATCTTGCAGATTTGGAAATGAATTTGGGGGATTCGAAGGTAGGTTTGATGTATTTTGTGGGTTTGAGAGTGAATCTTGCGGATTTGGAAATGCATTTTGTTGATTTGAAAATATGTTTTGAGGATTTGAGAATGGATTCGGAGACGGGTTCTATGGGGTCAGAGATGGATTTTGTGGATGGTGGCATTTGAGTTATTTTCGCGATTGGTGTTTTGGGCAAATAGAGAAGTGGGAGACGGACAATATGTTATTTGGCTGATTCCCAAGAATAGGTGTACTGAGGGGAGGAATTTGGAGTGGAGTCCCGTGTACTCCTGGAGCAGGGGCATTGACAGTGATGGCCAGGTTAGCCAAATCTCGAGTGCGATTTATTTCCTCCTGAAGCATTTCTAACTTTCTTGGAAGTTCCGCAATCATCTCATTTTGTTTTGCTATTACATTGTCCCTGATGGTCAATATGTTTTCTTCATCATTTCCAATCATTATTGAATGATGGTCAGAGGATGGGATTTTATGCGCTTTTGACCAGGTGAAGTAGGGATGTTCTGCCAGCTTATATCAACACGGAGTAGTTTGTATTATTTGTTAAGTAAAACAACTCAAAGGCAGATGTGTTAGTTTTCGTATGTGATAAGTAATGCAAAATACTTGACAAGAAATAACCACGTAGAGTTGTTTGAGTCATAGACAAATTCATCCATAGTAGCACAATGGATAAACTTGCCTTTGATCCACACATAAGCACATAAGACAATTATATTACACAAAACATTATGATAATGCGTATCCTAACTGGGGTGACCCTTTTTTGAGCCAAGGGTTCAAGCCTAACGATTTTTGAAGAAAATATATGCTTCCCTACAGTCAATCCATTATCCCCCAACTTATATAGACACGAAAAGGGCATAAATTCTTACAAACGAAAACAAAAAAGGGATACAATCTTTAGGGAAAAAGGAAAATAACATGAAAGAAGATAAGCTCCCACGCAGGGGATAAAAATACCAATTCCTGAGTATTTCTTCTATCAGCCTTCGCCTTCTCAGCTTCATCCATTTCTTATATTGGTGAAGTCTGTAAACTGTGCCTTAGATTCAACCTCCCAAATCGATCAATTTCTTGCTTAACTTGCTTCAATTCTTCTTACAAAAGTAAGCAAATCAAGTTTTTCCCGACCCCCAAAGGATAATGGATTGAATTTAAAGAAGTATGTATTTTTTTCAACAGATAAATATGATTCGTTTGTAATTGACTCAGGGTCAATAGATGTAGGGTGGGTTTTATAATGGACCCAATACCCCGCTTGGGTATTGGGTCGTCCTAGGATCATGCCTTAAACAAGGTTTTGGTTTCGTTCTATCCTCGGTGTCTAGAGTGGGTTTGAACACTAGTTCTCAAATGGACAACTTGAGTTTGAAAATGCGAACATCGTCAAATGACTCACGTGCTAATAAGCCGTTCGTATTTCCAACACATTTTGGAATTAAACAACAAAGGCCGGGACATCTACGAAACCCCAAAAGAGTTTTAATAATACAAGGATATGCCTTGAGATGCGATAGTTAATATTTACAGAATCGAAACATATAAACACATAAATAGTTAATCAAAAGATGAAATCAAACATTTGGTTAGAACCTAGTTTTCAAAATCTCCAGCAGAGTCGCCATTTTTGTTTTGCGGAGAAATTTTGACTTTTGAAAAAGAGTTGCCACTTAATTTTAAAAAGGAATTAAGAAACCTTTATAAAATACTTCAAACGATTCAAAAAAGGAAAATCATTTTATTTAAGAGATTCTGAGTAAACGGTTCCTATTAACGTTTTAAGAAGGTGTTAGGCACCTAAAACTTTCGCTGACTTGCGGTTATCTTATTTGTTTGAAAACATTCTTTTGACTAACTCTGGAAAATTGATTTGTTGGAATAGTGATTGATTAAAGGAAATGCTTTTTTTTGCAAAATCTATTTTTTAGCAACTTAGTTAGGGATTTAACTAGGTTTACAGGAAGTACGCAAAACAAGTAAGTAAAAGGAGTAGGGAAAAGGGAGAAGTAGAGGGACTTAGGCCATTGGGCCCAAATCGATAAACCCTATCCTAGTCTCGTTGGGTTTTTGACCCATCTTCACCTGTCCTAATTCCATGTCTTCGAGAACATTTTGTCTCGATTTTTCAATTCACCTGTATTAAATTACAACCTTGGCTTCGAGGCCCAAATAGATGAAGAAATAAATAAGTAAATAAATAAAGACAACAATGAAACGGATGAATGAATGAATAAATAAATAAATAAATAAATAAATAAAATGAGACATTCAAGTCTCGTTGCAGTTTCAACGACGGGACTTTAACCCATTCCTCTACTTTCGGCTCTTTGTATTCGGTATGCATAAGGTCGCTCTTTGGAGGCTTCGGAACTGACTCGGGAATAGTAGGCCTCAACGGCCCACATCGATAATACAAAATGGAAAAAGTCCATTTGGGACCCAGGTGTTTCCACATGCAAAAAAAAAAAGAAATTAATATCTATGCGAAATTTCAGTAATTTATAATCTATATAGGATTCTTACTATTTCCAAACACACTCAAACACAAGAAAAGCGCAAAAAGGAACGAAAGTTCACAAAAGTTTGAAGAATAACACGCATGAAGAAAATAATTTATCTTCCTAATAACAGAGAACAACCAATAAGCATGCTAAGGAGAGATCTGGCAAAGCATTTTTGTGGGTTAATCAGCAAGAGAAAAATAGGAGTAATAAACCAAAATGCAGGAGTAAGCCACTTTTTTTTAAAGAATTCTGCCATAATAGGGAAAGGTTTCTCATATAATCACATGATATTCATGCTGCCATCTTTATGTTATTTGATCCAAGAGATATTTTAGATGGATGCAATAACACTGGGTAATCACCATCAACAGTAAAGAAAAAGATCCAAGACACTCACAGTATTCACAAAACAGGAAAAAATTGCACAAACATTAATGAATTTAAGAATTTGCAACCTTTTTACCAACTAAATGAAAATCAATAATAAATTCAATAACCTAATTTTTATTTTGGAAATCAGTAAGATATCAATCACAAGTTCAATAATCTATATTCCTACTTCAACCAAAACAACCAAGACACTCGAGTACAATTCATAAGCTATACAATTGGATGAAATTGAACGGGAGTTATGAGTAATGATACTTGACTTTGAATGACATTACGAATAACATAATTTTTACCTAACAGATCAAATACATTCCATGCCTTCCGGTCTTTTAGCAGACACCAAGTAGCATACAGGAAAAGAGTTAAATTACCATTTTAATAATTCAAAGAGAAGACGAGACAGAACCAAGTTAGTGACGACAAACAAAACAACGTCAAATACTAACCATGAGCAAAACACCATCAACCCTAAACTACTAGACAAAATCAAAGCATGGAACTTTAGCTATGAAACCAACTATTCACCTCAAGCAATGAACAAAATGAGAGCGTTACATCACAAATTCATCAACAATATCAAGATTAGGAGACGAATTTCAGACCTGAGGCAAAATTAGCAGAGATCGCATATTAGACAACTATGGCAAAGATTAGCTTAACATAACAATACTAACAAAGTATCCTTTTTACGCTACTGTTACGCTTAATACGAAAGATTATACCAGATTGTGAAGTCAATTTACAAATTCAGGTGCAACAGACATACAATTTGCAAGTAAAAATGTCAAGGACGGGTTTAAACAAATATAGATTAATACCCGACAAGATATTAGCACCGAATGGGGGCCTCAAAAGAATTCAAAGATTAAATAAACTCAGCTAGCTCACATATGAACGAGTCACGTATTTCAAAACATGTTCACTACCTCAATGATAACAACATGAATAATAGACCTAAACAAAAATAGAGTTACTAAGCAAACCCCTACTACAAGAGGTGAACATTGATTCAACATGCGACATAACGATTCATAACACATACAAATCCTATGGCCTTCAAGGCCTCTATAACCAACAAGTCCCAGCCTCATGAACGATTAACATTATACAGATAATTGATTCTATAGAGAAAAAGGGATGAAGCAGAAAATAATGAAATTAAAAGGACGAGTATGCGTTCACCTCCTTCAGGGCAGCAAAACGAGACTTGAGCTATTTCCAGAGTCGTCACCACCGAAAAAGTATCACCGTCGTCAACTCGAAGCTTCGATTAGATGATAAGTTCATGAAAAGGAGGGGATTCTTTACTAACAGAGGCTCATTTGTTCTCTAAAGGTTCTTCTCCCGTTTTATCCCTCAAAAATTTTCTCTCCCTCGTTATTTTTGGACCAAAAATTTCCAACCCCTCAAATTTCCAAACCCCAAAATTTCGAAAATTTCTTCTTGAACCCTAAAAATTTTGAACCCTAATTCTCCAACCTTAAAATTTCGAAAACCCCCCTCAGTTGGGATTTTTCCAAACCTAAGTTTTGAATACAGAAATTTCCAACCCAAGAATGTCTAACCCAAGAAATTCCCCTAAAGTTTCAAATCGAGCCCGGGAAGAAGGGAAAAAGAAACCCTAAAATTTTTTGTCCTAATTCTCGAACCCTAATTTTTACTCTAGAATCTCCGCCAATTTCCTGCAACGGGATCCCCCCTCTTGCTTCTAAAACTCCCCTTTTATAGAGAGTCAACTAGGGTTTATTTATGGGGGTAAATTAGGGATTTTTCAGAATAGGAAATTTTGAAATTCAAAATTTCAAACCTTCCCTGCTTCGGTTTTCGTCCATGACGCATCCATTTGTTGGAGTCTTTGAAGAAAAATGAAAATTGTGGACCAATAAGATTTGAGGAAAACAAATTAACCCCAAGAACCAATGAGATTCGTCCAAATATGTATGAAATCGTACAATTACACTCGAAAATTGTGGAATCAAACCGGTGGGGGGGGCAACTCATCCAATTCTAGAAACTTCTCGAGCTTTCTTCGTACGACTCCATGCGAGACGCGCATGGAGAAAGGTTGGGTCGGGTAGGAATTGATGTTGTTCGTGTATTGGGTTGACGGATTTGGGTTGAGGAGTGGTCGGGTATAATGTCAGGTTTTGGGGTTGTTTGGAGTTGGTTATCGTGTTTCTTAGATGTTGGTGTTGTTATGAGAAAGAGGGGAAGATTAGGGGTAGGCTAGACCGGGTCATATTTTGTCTTGGGCCTGTTGGGTTGTCTCTGGTGGGCTGCTGATGAAATTGTTGTTAAATTGGGTTGGTGGCATTAGAGAAGAAGGCATGGGTTGCTGTTATATTTATTTTTGGCTTGGTAAATCATTTGGGTTAAATGGTAGATTTAGGAAATAACCCCAATTAAATTATGATATGGATAGGTTAGGCTTTTTGCCTATTTATTAAATAGTCAAAAGAAAGAGACTTTAGGCAATTTCATTTAAACTTTAGCCTAATTAAACTCAATCGACCAATTACATTGAAATTATGGCCGAATCAATTTCAATTAAGGTCCAAATTTAAATAGATTGACTAAATTCAATTGAAATTAGATACGAATTAATCCCTTGTTCAATCATGAGCTTCTTGGTTTAATAAACCCAAACAAGTATTTCTCCAAATAGATTATTTGTAAGAATAAAATATATTTAAATCAAGATTTAATTATTTAAATTTATTTTCCAAATAATCCTTAATTTAGAGTCCAATTTTGATGAAAATGTTCATTTAAATGACATCATTTATACAATCTCGTCTATGCAAATACGAAAATATATAATTATCACTTAAATGACAAATTTAGCCCAAATACCTATTTTAAAATGTATTTATTTGGAAAAAATAATTGTTGTGATTTTTTTTGAAAATCGAATAAACTCAAAATTAAATTATATTGCGGAGGGCAAAAATTAGGTGTCAACATATATGTTTTATAAATTAGTATATATCTTGTTATATAGTGTGTGTATATATTGTAGTATATATAAATTAGTATATATATCTAGTAGTATATATTTTATTTAAAGTAGTACCTATATTGAATGGTACGTATATATGTGTATATATAGAATATAGACTCTAAAGTAGTATATATTTAATGTATACATGTGTATATATTTTATAAATTAGTATATAACTATTTATATAGTATATGTATATATTGTAGTATATATAAATTAGGATATCTCTTGTAGTATATGTTTTATTTAAAGTAGTACATATATTGAATGGTACGTATATATGTGTATATATAGAGTATAGACTCTAAAGTAGTATATATTTAACGTATACATGTGTATATGTTTTATAAATTAGTATATAACTATATATATATAATGTGTATATATTGAAGTATATACAAATTAGTATATATCTTGTAGTATATATTTTATTTAAAGTAGTACATATATTGAATGATACGTATATATGTCTATATATAGAATATAGACTCTCAAATAGTATATATTTAAGGTATACATGTGTATATGTTTTATAAATTAATATATAACTATATATATAGTGTTTGTATATATTGTAGTATATATAAATTAGTATATATCGTGTAGTACATGTTTTATTTAAAGTAGTACATATACTGAATAGTGCATATATATGTATATATATTTTCTGTAGACTCTAAAAGAGTATATATTTAACGTATACATGTATATATATTTTACAAATTAGTATATAACTATATATATAATGTGTGTGTGTGTGTATTGTAGTATATATAAATTAGTATATATCTAGTAGTATATATTTTATTTAAAGTAGTACATATATTGAATGGTACATATATATGTGTATATATAGAATATAGACTCTAAAGTAGTATATATTTAACATATACATGTGTATATGTTTTATAAATTAGTATATATCTTGTTATATAGTGTGTGTGTATATATTGTAGTATATATAAATTAGTATATATCTTGTAGTATATGTTTTATTTAAAGTAGTACATATATTTAATGGTACATATACATGTGTATATGTTTTATTAATTAGTATATATCTTGTAGTATATGTTTTATTTAAAGTAGTGCATATATTAAATGGTACGTATATATGTGTACATATTTTCTATAGATTCTAAAGTAGTATATATTTAAGGTATACATATGTATATGCTTTATAAATTAGTATATATATTGTAGTATATATCTTGTAGTATAGTTTTTATTTAAAGTAGTATATACATTTAACTAACGTATAGTCGTATACATGATTACATGTGTAATTGTGTATATGTGTATATATTTTTAAAATTTTAATGTTGTATGTACTATCTATGTAGTATATATATATTGTGTGTATATTGTTTAACATATTTAAAATGTATATAGGTGAGTATATATAGTGCATATTAGAGAAAATATTTTAATTTTTTTAAGTTTTGATCGGATTTTTGACTGGGTTTGACCTGATCTACACCGGTTGGATTGGGTTAGGTTTATTGGGCCAGTCCCGAGTTGTTTCTAAAAATATTATTGTTGGATCCAGAACCGGACCGGTCCGTTAAACCTAGCCTGGATCTAAACCAGCCCATAACCCGGTTGAAAGTAACAGACCAGTTTCGGATTGACTCGGCCCGACCCAGTTAACAGGCTTACCTTAGGTCATTGTATCTGAAAGATATAATTACACAAACTATATATTATAACTAGATGATTATTTCCCATACTTAGAACGGGCCCAACACGATAAATTAATTTCAACAAAGTCTTGCTGAAAATATTTTATGAAAAAAATCTATTGAACACCCTACTTCAAATTTAGAGCATTAGGTATAACACTTTATGAATTTATTGAAACAAAAAGAAATAAGGATGAACATAACTACTACATGATTTCATTTGTAGAGCCCTCTAAAAAATTTATTTGATTCACAATGTGTAAATTTTCATTCTACCTAGATTTTAAAAAATTTCTTTTGATGAAAGTAGAGCAACAATAAAAAATTATGGTCATTGGTGTATTGCAACGTTGGACCTAGCTGATTGTCTTTTCTGTACACCTGCATAGTTTGAATTTGGCCTTTCATTCAACATCATATTATCTTTTAGCATAAGTGAATTCACTGATGAAGGAGAAGTGACTTTATTACTGAATATTTGTTTCAACAGTTGCAAATTAGTCTCTATGGAAAAGGTACTTTCCATGTTGTACATACCATGAGACAACAATGAAATAAAAAAGAAAGAAACTTCTACAACAATATATATTTACAATAAATAGAGATAGAAGAGAGAGAGTCAATTAACTTTTTACAATGTGTCACATATTAGCTTAAGTTAATGAAAAGGTACAAACAGAGCAACTTACTGGAGCTTTATTTTACTGGGATTAATAATCAATATCAATCCAAGCCACAACTATGACCAAATTGCACTTATCTGATTATGTAATTTCACTTATAAAAAGCTCAGAATTTCACAATTAGATACGAGGTTTTATTTGAAATGAATGCATAATCTGAAACATTAATATACTCCATTGGTATTCGTCTCATTCAGTGGTGGATTCATGATTTTCATTAAGGGGGTTCCTAAAGTAACAATATAGTGCATAGATTTTGAACTTGAAAGCTCTTGGTGAATTTAAACCCCCTAAACCACTAAGCCAATATCTAATCTTGTGTTCATGAGATTCAAAATCAACATATATCAAATATACATACGATGTGAGAAGATAAAAGAAAACAAATTTACCAATTTAAATATATAAATTGTAGTAGGAAATTATCAATATACGACACAGATGGAGCATCAAAATTGAAGAGTCCACACAACTTAAATTCTCAATTAGTAATCACTGAAAAAAAGGAAAAAACTCAATCAACATTTTCTTTTTCCTATAACTCATAAATTAGTCAAAGCAATGCAACTCCCTTAAGAGGAAGAGAGCTCAATAGATCATTATTCTCAATGATAGTATGTATTTAATTTTAGAAAAATCAAGCAGAAGAAGATACAGGAAGTGCAAGTTAGAAGAATTAACTCATTATCTAGTTATTCAACCGTGACACCATAATCAGATAGTTATTACAGAAAATGTCATCGTGCCCAAAAAAACATAAGCACAATTTAAAAAAAGAGACTAATATGCACATACAAAAAAAATTAAAGGGAACTAACCATCAAAGAATTGGAAATAAAGCAAGACGTTGAGGTTCATAATAAATCAATACAAAGTATTGCACAATGAACCTAGTATTTTGATTTGCCTCTATGAAATTTATTATCTAGGTTTTCACCCTCCCTGAGTTCCTCTTCTAGATAATCAACCTTAAAGCACTTGCCTTCTTTGTCAGAATTTGTTTGGATGGACTTATAGTTTATGATTTATAATGTGGAATTTCTAACTTATGCCTTTTTGACTTTAAAAAATGTGCTTAAAAGATTTTTTTCTTAAGTTCTTGAAAGTTATTTTGACTTAAAAATCTTCTATTATTGGGGTCTTCTTTCGTTGCAAGAACAAATACTTGTCAAATAAAATAATTAAGAGGATTAAACTAAAATTGATTATTTTTTTTCAAGAACAAAACTTTTCCAATATTTTGAGCTCCCAAATAATTTTACTTTGGATAAATTAATCATATAAAACTATATAAATAAATTGTGACCGAAATAAAAATAAATTATAATAAAAAGTGTGAAATGAATAGCGAGCTAACCAAGGGAAGTGCACATACTGTATATTTTTTTTGAAGGATTTCTTGATGACAATTACCCAAGGACCAAAAAAAAATATGTCGGCCATGAATTGGAGAGATTTAAGCAAAAAATGAAAGAAAAAACATTCCTAAAATTGAAACACCCAGCATAAAAGATGAAGAGAACTGAATTTTATAAAGCATCGCAGTGAAAGTTAGGCAAAAATTGAAATAAAAGATTTATTTGGTATTGAAAAGACTTGGAACAATCCTTAATTGAGAAAAGATTTAGTAGAAATGAAGACTTGAAGGAGTGATGTTTCTCATTCTTGGAACTTAACAGATGAATGAATTGATCCTTCCAGAATGATAAGCATGAGATGTCACGTAGACTGAGCTATGTGAAATTACATTTTTAGCCTTGGTCGTCCTCCTAGCTGCTTTTCTATATAGTAGAAAAAAATAAAGTTATCAAAAAAATAATAATTTGTTGAAAGGTTTCTTAATTATATATTCATGCAGAGTAAATCATCTTGTACCCCCTTAAGTATGATCAAATTTATTACGACACATTTCAACTTCACGGAGTCCTATTACCGCATGAACTAAATTTTAGCGTATTTTTGTCAATCTTTTTAGCTGACGTAACACCTTTTGTCAACTATTTTGCTGACGTAGCACCTTTGATGTGGTCCTCATTCTATGTAACAAAGGTGCCACGTCAGCCCAAAAAGGTGATCAAAATACGCCAAAATTGAGTTTTTTTTAGGGAGGGAGGGGGGGAGGGGGAGGAGGATAATGGATTTCTTGTACAGTTGGAGGGGGTTGTACTGGATGCTTATCTCATTTATGTATAATGTAACACTGAATTTGTAGTGAATCAGAAAAAGTATCAAACTAAGTGTCATCTTAGATGAAGAAGCTCCTACATATACAAAATGACCATATGTTTTAGAAAATTTTATTTCATATTATTTTCAAGTAGTGCATTAAATAGGGAGGTATACAATTTGAGAGTATTTTAATATTTTATTTTTTTAAAAAAAACTATAATCTTTTTGATTGAATAATTTTCAACTAAATGCAACAATTGAAATTTAAAACTTGTTAAAATGATATTAGTTTGAAATAGTATAATCAACATTAAATTGTAGATTATCTTAAAATTTTTATTTTGGGTTATATGGCTAAGGTGAGAAGTGAGAAGTAGTGTATTTCAAAGTAGAAAGAAAAGATTTAATGAAAACTGAGGCCCACAAAAACAGATAGATTTTGGATAATGAATTTATATTGTGAAATTGCTATAATACCCTTAGTCGTCCTCCAACTCACTCTTCTGTATAACTAGATAATGAAGTGTCTTTTTTTACGGGTCCAATGTTACAGTTTTAAATATATTTATTGATATTTAATTAATTTATTCAGGAAATTAAATAAATATGTTTAAATAAAGATACAAGCACAACCCAAATAGAACAAATAAAAAGGAATGAATGGAGTATTATATATCTTATTTTTAAGATTACAAATCTCAATTTTTATGAAATCTTACATATAAATATATTTATATAATATAATTAAAAAAATTACATTGACCATTTAATTTATTTCAATCTTTTTAAAAAAATTTATCTTTAAATATTTGTTTTGCGAGTTGACATGCACATCAATTGTGATTGCACCTATAATCCATAAGTGAATACAAAAATTGTGCATTCGAGTTACGTATGTAATTTCTTCAGTTTTGGTAGAACATGTATAGACTTATTTAATGGTATTTTTTTAAAAATTATTAGATAATGAAAAAAATATCTTTAAATAGTTTAATAAATTTAAATTTTAACCCACTAAGTTCACGCATGATAGTATTTTTTGGCAAAAAATTAAAATATTAAAATCTTGGAGTATTGTAAATTTTGGCAAAGTCAGAATTTTCACTTAGAAAGTTTAAAATATAAGAAAATAAATATATGAAGAAAATTATTTTAACATTTACCACATAAAAATAAAAAATAATTTTAGTTCTATATAAACAATCTAATATTTCATGAAAGGAGATTCAGAATATAAATTTAAATTTATTAAAAATATTATTTCATAAATAATGTGGTTGAATAAGTTGGAACGTGAAAGTAAAAATGTTGTTAGCCACATAATGGGGCCACTTAGAAAATGTAGACATATAATCTAGGAAAGAAAAAGGGAAAATTTCATAAATAGTAACTATAGAGCATTAATTGTAATTTTTTTAGCAACAGTTTCAAAATTACAAAAAATAACAATATGTATTTTGTATTTGAGTAAACTGTTGCTAGTTAAATACATATACAACAAAATATTATTTTCCTAATATAATGCTAATCAGTTTCAGTTTAAAATGGTAAATAACGGTTCCCTAATTTATGACACAATTAATTGACAGATTCCCTTACCTTTTAAATTTTTTTTTTACATCACCGTTAAATTATAACAAATAATTCAAATTCAAATAACTTTTTCCATAAATATAAACTAAAATCAAAACCCAAAATACATATTCAAATTAAAGAAGTACTTTTTAAACATAATTTTTTTTCTCATCGACTAGCATTCTGAAGCACATTTAAAAAGAAAAACAGTGCAATTACAAGTATTGATCTTAAAACTTTATACTATTTGTGGTTTCAGTATAATTATATTCAAAAAATTACTGAAGAAATTGTACCAAATATGTGTAATTTTCGCGGAATACAAAATTTGATATGGTATGTAAATTTTAAATTTTTTTGGATAAATTGTTGAAGAGTTTTTTTTACAATTTCAAATATGGCATTTTTGTTATAAAGTTTGAAAGTTGAGAAGCAATTGTAAAATGTTAATCTAAATTTTAATTTTTTATAAGTTGGTTTCGATTAAATTATTTTTGTTTGAATTCTCTTTGGAGTTTTATATTAGTGAATTTGTTGTTGTGTATACTACGAATTAGATATTTAATTTATTTTTTACTATTTCATGGTTTTCTACAAATTGAAAATGGGAAGCATTGCTGTTCTTGTTAAATATTCAGGAAGATGGAATTATGAGCAAGAATATGAAGAGTACATAAGTGATGCGATATTGTTGAGCGTAAACTCTACATATGACCAATCTCATGTTGATGTTGATTTGAAATGCAAATGCATTGAAATCGAATATCAATTAACAGATAGTGCGGAGAAAATACGTATACGTAATGACGTGGATTTGAAAGTCTATATTATGCAGAAAAAAGAGTTGAAGGATTTGAGTAATTTGCCTTTATATGTGAGTGTTTCTGACAGGGATAATTTCAGCAGAATTGTAAGTTCATCATTGTGTAATTCGAAAAGTCTAAAGATTTCTGTCAATGCGAGTAACGTGGGAAATACAAGTACTCAAAGAGCGTTGATAGTTACTCCATCAGAAGAATGTTTGGATGTATTTGAAATGGATACAAGTAGAGTTATTATCTCCGACCTACATCACAAACATATTGAGGTTGATCAAGTTTATATCTCAAAAATAGTATTAAAATCAGTTATAAAGGACTATTCAATTCATGAAAAGTTTCGAACACTATCTGTAAAATCGAGTAAAACCTGGTAAGTGTATTATACATTTAGTTATTTATTTTTTTCAGATAGTTAATTGTATTTGAACAAATGTATTTTTTTTGCAGTTATACGTTGTTGTGCAGATTTGGTAATTGTGCTTTTTTATTTCGTGCATCTGGTATCGGTGAATCTGGAATGTTTAATGTCAGAGAATTTTTACCAGAACATACCTGTCCGATCAAAAATAATATTTATCCTAAATTACATGCTACTAGTAAGTTGATTAGTGGTATAGTCAAACCAAAATTTAAATGCTACAAACTGAAATACAGTCCATCTGAAATCAGAAATGATATGAAGGAAGACATGGGTATGGATTTAACATATATTATGTGTTGGCGAGCCAACGAGCAAGCACTTGAAGAGTTAAGAGGAAAACCAGCAGCATCATACGGGAAACTTCCTGCATACATTCATTGTTAAACACTAGTTATCCTGGTTCACATATAAGAATGAAAAAGAATGAATACAATAAGTTTTTGTATATATTTATTGCACTAACTGCCTTCATTCAAGGATTCGCGCATTGCAGACCTGTCATAGTTGTTGATGCAAGTCATCTAAGAGGACTGTATAATGGAATTTTTATAGCTGCATGTACCATGGATGGAGCTGGTAAGATATTTAATTATAAGTATATTTAATTTCAAATATGTTTCCAACTGTATGTATTTAGAATATACATATATTTATTGTTTATGTAATAAGATTCAGTTATTATTGTTGAAAGCAAATTGTATTTAAAATATACATATGTAGAAGTTTTAGTTATCCTCTGGAAGTTTAGAATCTTTGCAGCTGTATGACGTAATAATATAAATGTGCATTATTTGATTTCTCAAAAATTATGTATGCTTATATGAATTTTTTGAACATGCAAGACATATATTTCCTTTGGCCTATGGAGTTCTTGATTCTGAAAATGATGCTTCTTAGACTTGGTTCTTTGACATTCTGAAGGAAACATATGGTGAAAGAAGAGAAATGTGTGTAGTTTCTGATCGTAATGCAAGCATCATAAAAGCTGTAAGTGAGGCGTATAATGGTGTACCACATTATTCTTGTATGTGGCATTTATGGGGAGATGTGAAAAAAAAAACTTTAAAAAATCACATGATGCATTATCCGATGTCTTCTATATAATGGCAAAATCATATTCAAAGACTGAATTTCACAGTTTAATAGAGAAGATGAAGGCAGTTGATGTTAGAGTGAAGAATTACTTGAATTTGGCGGGATACGATAAGTGGTCTAGATCATATGCATCAGTTCATAGGGGATGGACTTTGACATCAAACATTTCCGAATCAATTAATGTTGCACTAGTATCGGCTAGAGAACTACCTGTAGACACGTAATTTTATCCCTCCCCAAAAGCATTCTTACTATTTTACCCTCGTCTTAGTGTGTGCCCTCACCCGTGTGATTATATCCCATAAAAGTACAAAAATAACCACCCTTACCAAATTTTATCTTCTTTTAAAGCCTCCTAACAACCTCTCCAATTAAAAGCGGACACCTCACCACCCCACACCCATATACCCCTATACCCATGTAACCCTACCCCACCCTGTGATATTTTTTGGCCTCGCCTAATAGAATTGAAAAAGGGAGAATAGAGGGGACCCACAAGAGGGTTAGATCAGTTTTTTCCATTTTTGGAATTAAAAACAACAAAAGGGACCAGAAAAGGAAAAGAGAAGGAAGCGGGGCCTATTGGAATTTTTTCCCTTAAAAAACACTCACCTCAAAACTGAAACCACACACAATTCTTTCACCAAGACACCACTACACACAAAACCATTACCATCATCTTCCATTTTCATCTTCTACAGAAGAATAGAATCCACCCACACCACACCTCATGGGAATTCACCACAGGAAGAAGATAATTCTCCATTTTTCATCATCTGCACACACCCACTGATTCAGCAACAATATTCAAGCACGCACGCACATACTTCTCCGACCATGGACTAAAAATAGAGAATCAGGAGAGAAAAGACGCGAGGGAGAGAGATAGAGAAAATGAGAGAGTTTTTGGCAAAATTTTTGGTCGGAATCGGCGTTCCCTTATCAAATCCGTCCACCTGTAGACCCAAAAATCCCTAAATCCTCTTCGTCTCTTGTTCTCCGACGGCATATCGCTGAAATATTCAATCGAGGAACACTGCCGACATTGTTTATTATCGTTACGGCTGAATACGATCGAAAACACCATCTTCGACCATCTCCCACCATTGAGGTAAGCCAACCAACCGCTTCCTCGCCTAAATCGTGGGAAAACAGTTTAGTTTGCACAAAATTAGATTCAGGTTTATCTATTTTTGGCGATTTCTATTTCGGGTTAGTAGAAAATAAAAGGGATGCATACCGTAGCTGGGATTCACTATTGAGGTTCGATTCGAGGTTCATCATTGCTGACTCTATCGGATTTAATCGAAATAATACATCGAATTGAGAAATCTGTAAATCGAGGTCCAATTCTACTCTTTTCTTCTTTTTATCTCATAGTTTATTATATTTGGTGTGTAGGATTGAATATCATGTGTTTCTTGATCTTTTGTTGAGGATGTTGTGATTTGCGTGTTTTGTGATGATTGATGATATAATTTTGATCGGATGTTTGAACATCTATGATTATCGTGGCTTTGATTAGTTGTTTCTATATCGAAGTTGATTGTTTGATCAAAAAAAGAGATTTGAGGGGCGGGAATTAAAAACATTGATAAAAGTGAACATTAGTTTATGTTGATTCATTGATAGTCGCTTGATTCGGGATAAGCATTGACTTTGTTAAATTCGATAGTCTCGTGTGATAGGTCAATTCGGATAGACAAATGTAGACTCGGGTAGGCAAATTTAGAACTTGTGTTTGGTTGAATGTGCTTGGGAATGTTTTTTTCTAATTTATCATATTCTATTCAAGTGTATTCATTTGGTTGGGGAATGCCCTGAGGTTTCATGTATTTATTTACCGGGAAATACCGCAACGTATTATGTCTTCGAAGGAAGTTTGTGATCAAGGACCGAGGCATCAAGTAAAGCATGGGAGCTTAGTTTAGGTCTAGTTTAGAATAGGTTTTATATTTTTTTCATTTTTCTATTTCGGACTGTATAATTGGACTGGATACTATATTTTAGATTTGTTTTGTTTCATGTGTTTGATTGATTGTTTTATGTGTTTTTGTGTGGGTTATATATTTGTAATGTCAAATTAGCCGATATGCTCCACCAAGCGACCGTGATCAAACCACGGGATCGAGGGGTGCCTAACACCATCCCCTTGGTCAACAGAATTCCTTAGTCAAAATCTTTGTTTACGGATCAGTTATAGAGTCAAAAATATTTTTAAAAGGATCTCTAAAGGTGACTTGGCACACCGGATTATGTCAAATGGTGACTCTGAATAAAGAATGTAAACAATCCTTTTCTGTAACAAATTTTGAATCTTTTGTCACTTTGCTAATAAAAACCCTTTCGAACCTTAAAACCAATTCTTTTGGTTTTAAAAAGGGGTGTGACAAGTTTGGCGACTCTGCTGGGGATTTTTCAGAATTCGAGCTAATTTTAGAGTTGTATCAACTTTGTTTGACTTTATGGGTGTATAGACATTGTTTGTGTTATTGTTCGTATTCATTTTTGTTAGTGTTGAGTGCCTACGTGCTTTTTGTTTACAGTTTTACTTTATGTGTTACTGCTTTATATATGACATCATGTGCATAACCTGAGTCATTCTTTCTGCAACAAGTCTGTAGTACATGTGTTGTACACGACCTCTAGTTGAGTCACCTTTATTTTAGGAGGGGCAGCTGTCGGTGTTATGGAGTGGGTGGAAAGCTCTCGCAGCCATTATCGACCAAACGCACCCCCGAACAGCCTTGTTAGTGAACCCCAGCGTAGGTCAGCTTTTAGGTCATGCTTATCTACATCATATTGAGACCTAGCAGGATCTACTTGGTCCTTTATAGGATACTCACCTCTAAATCATCCCTATGTGCTAAATATTGCATCTTTGAGGGTAATATGGTTATTTGGAAGACTGATTTGGGCAAAAGCATATGGTAGAAATAAAGTATGTAGGTAATGAAAAATGAAAAAAAAAGAGTTTCGTAGTTTATTTTTAGAGTTCTTTATAGCTTTTGTTTTTCACAATCCAAAAATATTCAAAAATATTTTTTTTACCTTTCGTACTCATTTTCTTAAAGACAACAAAAAGATTTTCCTTTATCACTTTACCATGCATTCAAATAACGAAAATACCAAAAAAAAATTTCTTTCATAATTTGTTGGTGTTAGTTTTGTGTGAAGTGTCTAATTAAAAACCCAAAAAGATTTTATTTTCATCGTCTGTCTGTAATCGCATCACTCAAGTCAAGTCTTAGTTCGTTTTAATCCTTAATTATCCAATCTGGATGAACTACGCACCCCTGATTCTCCTCTTTTGGGATGTGAGATACGTAGGCAGCCTATTGTTGGTTAGGAAATCTTATTTAAAAAAATTCAAAAAGATTTTCTTCACTCTTCATTTAGAGTTGGTGTTTCATACATGTCTTGAAAAGAACAATACAGAAAAAAAAGATTTTCCTCAATAGTCGTAGGTTTCATTTTTGGCTGATCTTATTCAAAAATCCAAAAAGATTTTCTTAACTCTTAATTTAGAGTAGGTGTTTCATATACATCTTTAAAAAAAAACTACAAAAGATTTTTCCTTTAATAGGTCCAAGTTTCATTTTCGTATGAAATGCAAAATTGAAAACCTAAAAAGAGTTTCTTTGGTAATCATAGGTTTCATTTTGTATAGGTTATTAAAGCCGAAAAATTCAAAAAGATTTTCATCTATTCTTTTGACAATTTGTCATTTTTCTTTTCTTCTTAAAATTTCAATAAAAATAAAAAAAAAAGAGTTTAATTGACCATTTTGGTAAGACTTCACACCTGATTCTCCTCTTTCGGGATATGAGATACGTAGGAGCCCTTCTTGGGTTAGGTGACCTTTTCAAAGAGAAAAAAAGAGATTTTGAGAAAGTGTTAAACTCTAACACATTTGCTATCTCTTGTTCAGTTAGTTTAAGGTGGTTGGTTTGTGGCATTTTGGTTGGTCCTCTATAATGCACTAAGTCACAAAGAACGTTATGGCCAACAAGTATATCGAGTTTGTTGTCACTAATAAGATAGGGAGTTCGGGAAATAAGAATTTAGGATCTAATGAAGTGATTCGAAAATTAAGGCAGCAAATGATAGAGATGCATCGAGCTTGGGCTAATGGGTTTCCACCTCCCCCAGTTCCCATTGATAATCTGAAATATCTTTCTGTCTTGCCTCCCGTGTCACATGCACAATTTCCCATTTTTTTTGATATGCCACAATATGCATCAGGATCGACTCCGGGGCAACAATAACCAACCACTTCCAATGTTCATTTCCTCATTCCCCAATCCAAGACTACCACATACTCGGCTCCACCTGCTGTGCATGCTTTTGCAGCTCCACTCCCACCTGAAGTGCCTACTTTTGATGTTCATCCATAAGTTGTGCCTCCCTACTCTATAAGAGAGCATGCATTGAATATTACTGGTGATCAGCATTACACTTACGAACTTACATTTAAGTTGACTGGTCTTTATGGTGACACTCACCCGCCTGAATTTCCTCCTAACACTGAGAAGCCTATTATGACAGAAGAACAAGAGAAACTGACCAGAAAATTAAGAAGTTTGGAACTGTCTATGAAGAACTTTCAAGGACTTGGGGGTTACAAAAGTGCCTCATATAAGGAATTATGCATGTTTCCAGGTGTCAACCTTCCTCCTGGCTTTAAAATGCCAAAGTTTGAGAAGTATGATGGACATGGGGACCCAGTGGCATATTTGAGGCGCTATTGTAACCAATTAAGGGGCGCTGGAGGGAAGGAAGAACTACTCATGACTTATTTCGGGGAGAGTCTTCCAGGCCTAGCTTCGGAATAGTTTATTGACCAAGACATTGACAAGTGAATTAGTCGGGATGACCTAGTAAATGGATTTGTGCAACAATTTCAATACAATGTGGAGTTGATCCCTGACAAAAAATCCCTAACTAGTATAAAAAAGAAGAATACTGAGAGTTTCAGGGAGTACGCAATTAGATGGCGCGAACAAGCTGCTAGAGTTAAAACCTCCAATGAAAGAAACCAAAATAGTGGAGGTTTTTATTCAAGCGCAAGATGAAACATATTATCAACACTTGTTACCTGCATTAGGCAAGTCATTTATTGAGGTCCTTAAAATGGGGGAGATAATAGAAGAGGGAATTAAGACTGGTCGCATTGTGAGTTTTGTAACATTAAAAGCGATAACTCAAGTAATTCAAAAGGGTTCAGGAAGTGTTGGGGAGACAAAGAATGAGGAAGATGCATCTTCTATTGTAGTTTGACAGTGGGCACGGTCAAGAAGACCCGATTGTCGTCACTCTCAGGCTCAAACACAAGTTCATGTCCAATCTCCACATAATCACTCCCAAAATCCATTATACTCTGCTCCTCCACCTCTATATCTAGTATATAGTGCACATCCACATGTTCAACCCCCATCTTACCCACATTGGAACACACCAACTCCGCAGAGTCGTTCTCTAACTCCACAAACATACCAAAGCCCTCATAAGCCTAATTTTTTATCCAAGCCAAATGATGAAATGAGGCAGAATTCGATAGATAGCTTCATAACAATTGGAGAGTCGTATGCCAGTTTATTTCAAAGATTGGTACAATGGGGCATGATCACTCCTCTCTTTAGGTGCACTCTTAAATGGCGTTCAAGAAATTTTGATCCTAATGTACGATGTGCATATCATTCTGATGTTCAGGGTCATAGTATTGAAGATTTTTGAGATTTGAAAAGAGAAATTGAAAAGATGATTCAAGATGGATCAATTATGGTGCAGAACATTGACAGCGAGGGAAGCTCTAGTCATGTTGATATGCAAACCAGTGGCTAAGTTGTCAGGATGAGCAATTGAGAAGTCACCCCTGTCCCTACTAGGAACAGGTCTGGTAGTTTATTTTATTTTCTTTTTTATTTTTGAATTATTTCAGGGTTGTAGTTCGGGATCTATCTTGTTTTGTCCTTTTGCCATTTAGGTTCAAACCCTTCTATCTTTTATTTCAACTAAATGAATTGTCCCTTTTTCTTTGTGTTTAAATATGTTTTGTTTGTTTGTTTTATTTATACAATACATTTTATGTTGACTCTAGTGATATGACATGCTTACGGAATTTTCATTCAGATCTGAAAATGTAATTTAACCATGAAACATTGGATCAGAGCGCTAAAGTTAGGAGAAACATCTGAGAAAATAGTAGAGTGCTGAGACATTTGGTGACAAGTTCAAGCCTTCTTTAAAAATTAAGGCCATTTATGTTGAGAATCACAAGGATAAATTGATCATCAATTGAAAGACATGTCTCAATTAGGTCAAACAGTGTCTGCGTGATCCTATCAAGAGGAACAGAAAAAAATCAACTCCACAAAAGCATGAGTCATTCAAAGTGAGGGATGTACAACAAATGTGGAGTTGTATGTTTGAAAAGTATGGAAAAAGAGGTGACACACATTCTCGTTGCAAGTTAGTGTTGTAAAACATGTCATAAGTGATGTTGATCGTACACTTTTACATTGCATGCTATGTACTAGTATTTTCAAGGATTGATATAATGAAGACATTTTATTCTGTTATCCAAACATTGTGTCATCCTTTGTTTACCCCATTTAAGCCTTAGTATTATTTTCTTTCATACCCCTCTTTTGGAATCAAGATAAAGCCAACAAAGCTCAAAAGAAAAGTATAGAGCAAGGGAATAGATTTAGAAATTTTCACAAAAAAGGGAAAGAGAGAAAAATGTGTCCACAAAGGAAAAAAAGAGTGTCAAGAAATTAGAGTCAGAAAAATCACAAAGAAAAAAGAGTAAAAAAAACATGTCAGAATCAAGCAAAAAAAATAAGCTATCAGAACTACGCGTGACCTGATTCTCCCCTCTCCAGGGTGAGATACGTTGGCTACCCTACCCTAGGCTCGGTCCAACCAAATAAATAATTTAGAATTGCCCAGTCAAAAAAAAAAAACTGAGGCATGATTTGATCCTCATTGCTTGAGTCGATTCCAAAAGTGGTAAGTCCTACCCCACTTCAAGTGTCGTTTGGGCCTCATGACATCCTTTCTTTCTAGCCCTGTCCAAAAGCCAAGTTACAACCAAAGAAAGATCTTCAGATCAATCTTTGAGAATGTTAAGGCTAAGCATGCAATGCATATGATGATGCATTTTGGGAACTACTTGTCTTCCTCAGTATAAGGAATCAGGAGAGAAATAAAAATGAGAGTCTTATTGGTGAAAACCCTCACGGGCACCATAAGGCGATGGTAAGTTGAGGGAGTCTTATCGGTGAAAACCCTTATGGGCACCATAAGACGACTGTGAGTTGAGAGAAATGAAAATAAGAGAGTCTCAATGGTGAAAGACCCTCACAGACACCATAAGGCAATGGTGAACTGAGGAAAAAAACCCTTCAGGGCAGCACTAGCCGAATGAGGTCTTAAATACAATCTAAATAAGGAAACAACTCAGTTTCAAGTCCATTAACTCAACAACAATGGGTAGAAAGTTTGGATGAAAAGATCAAGCTGCTTAATCCAAAATGCATGGCATAATCATTAGTGTTGACTGTCATTTTTAGATGAATTTTTCGATTCTTTATTTCAAAAGGGGACATTCATTGTCTTTTCTTTATTCTCTTTATTTTTATTTTATCTTTCTTGAGTTAGTTATCCAAACAAAAATTATCATTCTTTTTTTCATTTCTTGTCTTTGAGTCAAGTCCGTGTCAAAATAAGTGAGAAAAGATTTCAAAACTGGCTACCAGCTTTTTTAATTGCACAAAGCAAGAAAAAAGCTAGCACATGAAAGAGACATGATTGTGAGCTAAAAAAAAGGGCATGCAGAAAATTTTGTCAATAGAGAAGTTAGGGAACTCATGGAAATACCAAGGTTCAAAGGGTCTATCTGAGAAACATGGCAAAACAGAGATAGTGTTTTTGTTTTAGTCACTCTTAATAATCTGAGTTTGGGTCAATGATTCAGCAATTCAATGATATATGCTAATGGTTGGAAGCAGGGTTAAATGTGTCGAGGGCAAGAGCGATCACCGTGAAAGCTAAAGCCATAAACCAACCACCATGTTTTAAACTCACAAGTTTTTTTTTATTCAACAAGAAATATATTACCTTTAAAGCAAGGACTTCAGAGCATAAATATCAAGGGCTGCAATGACTCACTTCTACAAATGCAGGAAGCAAAGTTACTGCACAGGTTCAATAATCAAATCATGGTAAAAATCATCATCCTATATAATCATCATCCTATATCCCTCGGAGATATACTTTCTTGTCCAGAAATTTCAATTTTCATTTGCTAGGTGATACACTTCTTAAATTGAACCTTCACTCCTAGGAGACGTACCTTTTAGTCGAGTCATTTCCTTTGATTCCTAAAATACGTACCTTTTAGTCAAGTCATTCCCTTTGATTTCTATAAGACGTACCTTTTAGTCGAGTCATTCCCTTTGATTCCTATAAGACGTACCCTTTAGTCAAGTCATTCCCTTTGATTCCTATAAGACGTACCTTTTAATTGAGTTATTCCCTTTGATTCCTATAAGACATACCTTTTAGTCGAGTCATTCCCCGTGATTCCTATAAGGCTTACCTTTTAGTCGAGTCATTCCCTTTGATTCCTATAAGACACACCTTTTAGTCGAGTCATTTCCTTTGATTCCTATAAGATGCACCTTTTAGTCAAGTCATCTCCCTTTGATTCCTATCAAACATACCTTTTAGTCGAGTCATTCCCTTTGATTCCTATAAGACGTACCTTTTAATCGAGTCATTCCCTTTTATTCCTATAAGGCGTACCTTTTAGTCGAGTCATCCCCCTTGATTCCTATAAGGCATACCTTTTAGTCGATTCATCCCCCCTGATTCCTATAAGGCATACCTTTTAGTCGAGTCATCCCCCTTGATTCCTATAAGACGTACCTTTTAGTCGAGTCATGTTCCTTTGATTCCTATCAAACATACCTTTTAGTCGAGTCATCTCCCTTTGATTCCTATAAGACGTACCTTTTAGTTGAGTCATCCCCTTTGATTCCTATAATACGTACCTTTTAGTAGAGTCATTCCCCTTGACCCCTAGAAGACGTACCTTTTAGTCGAGTCATCCCCCTTGATTTCTATAAAGCATACCTTTTAGTCGAGTTATTTCCCTGGATTCATATAAGACGTACCTTTTAGTCGAGTCATTTCCATGGATTCCTATAAGATGTACCTTTTATTCGAGTCATCTCCCTTTGATTCTTATAAGATGTACATTTTAGTCGATTCATTCCCCTTGACCCGTAGAAGACGTACCTTTTAGTTAAGTCATTTCCTTTGATTCCTATAAGGCGTACTTTTTAGTCGAGTTATCCCCCTTGATTCCTATAAGACGCACCTTTTAGTCGAGTCATTCCCTTTGATTTCTATAAGACGTACCTTTTATTCGAGTCATTCCCTTTGATTCCTATAATGATATGACTTTCACAAAAGTCCTTCGATGATACACTAGGGCAAAATTTAATTCTTGTTTTTGAAACTTTACTTTTCTGGCAAACGAAATTTTTCTTTATAATAATTTTTGTTTTGGGATAATCTTCTTTCCTGTTTTGATGTGATTTCAAGAGCCTGCCCGAAGCATAGGGCAAATAAATGAAAAATCAAGCAACAAGGTGAAGAAATTAGAAGTTAAACAGATTGAAAAATAGCAAGTCAAGAGCCCGCCTATAGAACAGGGTGAAGAAATTAAAAGCATAGCAACAAGTTGATTAAATAGCAAGTCAGGAACCCGTCTGCAAAATAGGGTGAAGAAATTGAAAGCAAGGCAACAAGTTGATGAAACTCAAGTCAAGAGTCCAAAATAAGCTACGTAGATAGGTTTTTGTAATTTCATTTAAGTTTTTAACTTGTAATTTTTATTTTAGATGTAATGACAGAGCCGCGGACCAGAACCTCGACGGAACCTCACTCGACGCTCCAACTCGGTTGTCCTTCTTTCTTTTGTTTCTTCCTTTGAATAATGGTCGGGTCAAAATTCTATTTCGTTGTGTACTTCTTTGTACGAAAACACTTTGTGTTTACATGCAAAGAGGGGCATGATGTAGATACGTAATTTTATCCCTCCCCGAAAGCATTCTTACTATTTTACCCTTGTCTTAGCGCGTGCCCTCACCCGTGTGATTATATCCCACAAAAGCACAAAAATAACCACCCTTAACAAATTTTATCTTCTTTTAAAACCTCCTAACAACCTCTCCAATTAAAAGCGGACACCTCACCACCTCACACCCCTATACCCATGTGACCTCACCCCACCTCGTGACATTTTTTGGACTCACCTAATAGAATTGAAAAGGGGAGAATAGAGGGGACCCACAAGGGGATTGGATTAGTTTTTTCCATTTTTGGAATTGAAAACGACAAAAGGGACCAGAAAAGGAAAAGAGAAGGAAGCGGGGCCCATTGGAATTTTTTCCCTTCAAAAACACTCACCTCACAGCTGGAACCATACACAATTCTCTCACCAAGACACCACTACACACAAAACTATTACCATCATATTCCATTTTCATCTTCAAGAATAGAATCCACTCACACCACACCTCACGGGAATTCACCGAAGGGAGAAGATAATTCTCTATTTTTCATCATCTGCACACACCCACTGATTCAGCAACAATATTCAAGCACGAACGCACACACTCCTCCAACCATGGACTGAAAATAGAGAATCGGGAGAGAGATAGAGAAAACAAGAGAGTTTTTGGTGAAATTTCTCACTGGAATTGGCATTCCCTTATCAAATCCGACCACTTGTAGACCCAAAAATCCCTGAATCCTCCTCGTCTCTTGTTCTCCGGTGACATATCACTGAAATCTTTAATCGAGGAACACTGCCAACATTGTTTGTTACCGTTACGACTAAATTTGATCAAAAATACCATCTCCGGCCATCTCCCATCGTTGAGGTAAGACAACCAGCCGTATTCTCGCCTAAATCGTGGGAAAACAGTTCGGTTTGCATAAAATCAGATTCGAGTTTATCTATTTTTTGGTGATTTCTATTTTGGGTCAGTAGAAAACAAGAAAGGGATGTATACCGTAGCTGGGATTAACTGTTGAGGTTCGATTCGAGGTTCATCAGCGCTGACTCTATCAGATTTAATCAAAATAATACATCGAATAGAGAAAACTTTAAATCGAGGTCCAATTCTACTCTTTCCTTAGAGAAAACTTTAAATCGAGGTCCAATTCTACTCTTTCCTTCTTTTTATCTTATCGTTTATTATATTTGGTGTGTTGAATTGAATATCATGTGTTGCTTGATCTTAGTTGATAATGTTGTGATTTGCGTGTTTCGTGATGATTGATGATATAATTTTGATCGCATGTTTGAACATCTATGATTGTCGTGGCTTTGATTGGTTGTTTCTATATTAAAGTTGATTATTTGATCGAAAAATGAGATTTGAGGGGCGGGAATTAAAAACATTGATAAAAGTGAACATTAGTTTATGTTGATTCATTGATAGTCTCTTGATTCGGGATAAGCATATACTTTGTTAAATTTGATAGTCTCATGTGATAGGTTAATTCGGATAGGCAAATGTAGACTCGGGTAGGCAAATTTAGAACTTGTGTTTTGTTGAATGTGCGTAGGAATATTTCTTTTTAATTTATCGTATTCTATTCAAGTGTATTCATTTTGCCGGGGAATGCCCCGAGGTTTCATGTATTTATTTACCGGAGAATGCCCTGATGTATTATGTCTTCGAAGGAAGTTTGTGATCAAGGCCCGAGTCATCGGGTAAAGCATTGGAGCTTAGTTTAGGTTTAGTTTAGAATAGGTTTTATATTTTTTGTATTTGTCTATTTCGGACTGTATAATTGGACTGGACACCATATTTTGAATTTATTTTGTTTCATGTGTTTGATTGATTGTTTTATGTGTTTTTGTGTGGTTTATACATTTGTAATGTCAAATTAGCCGATATGCTCCACCAAGCGACAGTGGTCGAACCATGGGATCGAGGGGTTTCTAACACCTTCCTCTCGGTCAACAGAATTCCTTAGTCGAAATCTATGTTCGCAGATCAGTTATAGAGTCAAAATCGTTTTGAAAAGGATCTCCAAAGGTGACTTGGCACACCAGATTATGTCAAGTGGCGACTATGAATAAAAAATGTAAACAATTTTTTTTCGAAATAAATTTTCAATCTTTTATCACTTTGATAATAAAAATCCCTTCGAACCTTAAAACCAATTCTTTTGGTTTAAAAAAGAGGTGTGACACTACCAATATATGATTTTCTAGAGGAAGTTAGATTGATGTTTGGTAGATGAAACTGTGAAAACAGACATCCGGCATTGTATACTTTTACAGATCTTATTGGTAAGTTTTAAGAAATTCTACAACAGAATGAGGCGGAGAGTACACGTATGAAGGTATGATGAAATTTAACTCTTTATACTAAATATAGATATATTAGTTTTTTTATTTATTTTATGGATATATTTTCATATTCACATAAGAAATTAAATAAATTATATTCTGTAATAAAAATACATATGAATGGCAGAAAAATACATATATTGAGATGGTCAAATACATATGCCAAATTATTTCTGATAGAACTTTGCAGATTATTTTTATTTAATAATTTTAGGTTATACCTGCATCAGAATATATCTATACAGTCCGCGACAAGGAGAAACATTTTATTGTTTATCTTAAGGAAAAGAAATGTTCTTGCAATGCATTTCAGTTGGATGAGATACCGTGTGTTTATGCTTATGCAGTTCTTGATAGCAAGAATTTTAAGAAGGGACCATATTACTCTGATCTATACAAACCAAAAACAATCTTGAGAACATGTGATAGTCCAGTTTATCCTCTACCACACAAAGATGACTGGATCATTTCAAGTGAAATTTTGGTTGAGGTAGTTCTGCCCCCAAAATACAAGCGACCCCTGGAAGGTTTGCAAAGAAGGATTGTGAAAAGTCCGGACGAGATATGTTTGGAAAGAAAAGTAAAAATTGTTGTATTTCATGCGGATGTAAAGGGCACAATAGGCGTTCATGTAGGAAATACAACAAATGATAAGTTGGTTGATGTATTTAGTTATTAACAATTGAAGTTTTTTTCCTTGAATAAAATATATTTGACTTTTACTTTTAAAAAAATGTTTGATCTTATAGAAGTTGTTATGCTTAATGTGATTGAAAGTTTTTATTTTTCTTTATTAATAAAATATATAAAGTAACTTTTATATTATGATAATAAATGAAATACATTGTGCAGAAATATATATATATATATATATATATATATATATATATATATAAAATGGATATCAATTTAAATACATATATACATATGTGTGAAGATTAAATACATATGCGTTAAATACATATATACATTTTCATTATGATTAAAATATATTTGATTTTTACTTTTAAAGAAATGTTTGATCTTATTGAAGTTTTTATGCTTGATTTGATTTAAAGTTTTTGTTTTTCTTTATTAATATAATACATAAAAAAACTTTTATATGATGAAAATACATGAAATACATTATGCAGAAATACATATATACAAAAGGATATCTATGTAAATACGTATATACATATGTGTGAAGAATAAATACATAAATACATATGCGTTAACTGTATTTTTATATAAACTTTATTTATGCTTAAAAAAATATGATGTTATTGATGTTGTTATTCTTAATTTATTGGAAATTTTTTATTTTTTTTATTAATAAAATACATAAAGTATCTTTTATATTATGATAATACATGAAATACATTATGCAGAAATACGTATATACAAATGGATATCTTTATAAATACATAAATTTATATCTGTGAATATTAAAAACATAAATACATATGCGTTAAATACATATATACATTTTCGTTATGCTTAAAATACATATGCTTTGTTATATATTTATTTATGTATATATGCATAATAGTAAACTAAACTAAATATTGTAATACAAACAACACAAAAACTAAATATCACAATAATTAAACATAGAAAAAATATTTTCATTGATGATTGAATTAACATATGAAACCTAAAATATATTCTACAAAAAGATCGTCAACAAAATGTTTATTGTTATCAAAAACATTCATCTCAAAATAAAAGTCAAATATCATGTACTTCAGTAACTTCTGTTATCTGAATTTCCCTACGAGGCCTACTTGGTGCTTCATCATCACTTTGTGCCTTCTCTTCTTATTTTTTTGTACCATAATTTCACAACATTGAAGCGTATCTCGTGCGGAGAATATATGGATCAAAGTCAACTTTTGGAACACTTCCACCAAATGTAAGGCACTCAGCATATGTAATCATATATAACCCGCAATCCCTGCATATAAGGAAATTAATAAGTATTAGTATAACATGAGAATATATATATAAAAACAAATAATATGTATATTCAAAACTTACAAGCTGCCACATGGTTGTTGAGGCAAATCTTCCATAATGTATCAAAAAAATCATGTTTATCATTTAATTTGTAATTTGGATGGTTGTTAATATCAATATCCTTCTTCTCATAGAATTTATATGCCAAAAGACAGTAAGGTATAACCTCAGCTAACTTCTCAACTTCAGCAAGCACAGCAGAATCATGACCAGCAGATGATAGTGAATCATATACGTATATACATCTACTGTTGAAAGAAAGTACAGCCAGAACCCAGTGATGTTTGGACTTTATATTGATAGGAATGAATATATGATCAACTGTATGCCATGGAACAGCAGCATGCATGCGAAATTCACTTATGTACTCATTCAAATGGCATTACTTTCCACCAGTATTAAGCATTGGATCATCAATTGAATACACAGCTAACACAACTCTTACAATTTTCATGAAATTGCAATCAACTGTGCTATACATATATGAGCTATTTGGTTCATACTTGAATTTATTTCTCAAATAGTATAGCAAAATATCAATTTGCTGCATTAAATAAAAGAAGATTTGTAAAAGCAACTACCCAAAATTAAATTTTCAATGTGTAAGCCACTATATATATGTACTCATGTACATATGTATCTGAATATATGATATACTGCATATGTATATAAGAAAATACATATTGTAAATAATCACTATAATTAATTATAATATAAATATGTAACTCACCTCATCTGACCATGACTGTCCAGGAGTACCCATAACATAGAATCAATTCTTGTCTTCAACTGATAGAATGCCAAAATTCAAAGTTGATATCTTGGACTAGTTTTTCAGATAAAGTTCTCCTTTGTTGCTTCTGTTAATTGATTAAATATAATACTTAATAATAAACAAAAAATGTAAATGAATAATATAATAAAGTTGTAAAGTGCTTACTTCATTGTATGATATTTGAGAAGGTCCACTGAAAGCCACGTCATGAAATTATTGGTGACCTTAGTGTCTTCAATATCAAAAATTGGATGGGATACAAATGGATGCTTCAGTTTGAATTTTTTTCTCTGCACTTCTGTGCTTCCTTTATAATTACAATAAAATAAAAAAATAATTAATAAATAAAATAAAGAAGTTTGGTATATACAACAAAAAAAAAGTTAAAAGCACAAACCTTTTGCTGAACCAAATTTCGTAGTGAATGGTGATTCCTTGAATTTAGATGGTCTCTTAATTCTTGAAACATTCATAGGAGTTTGTTCTTTATTTGCAGATGGATCAACAATAATGCTTCTTTCCAGATTCACATATTCGTTAAGCTTGGGTAGCAACTCATCATGAATTGTTACTTGGGAATCATGTAAATCTAGTTGAGACTTTCCTACTCCAAAAACTGCTTCATCGGTGTGGACTTCTGAATTAATTTATTCATCCAAATTTGGTTTCTCACAATCAACCATTGATGTATTTTCAATTATTTCTGCAGCCGCTTCAGTGTTCTGTTTATAATATACACAAATCTTTTAAAGTTGATACAATAACAAAGAAAGTAAACATAAATTATGCAGGAATTAAGCATACCTTTGAATCATCTCAAACTCTCAAATTTTGTTGTATGAAATCCAACTTGATACTTCTAAGCACCTCATCTGAAAATGTATTTTGTGAATCTGAAAATTGTGTTTCACCCACACTTTCATCAATAATTTTTTTGTTCTGTTCAACATGTTGAAACATATTAAATAACATCAATAGTTGTTCAGGAATTAAAATACAATATTAATTTATTCATCATACCGTTGAATCACAGACATCTCTTGCTTTATGCACGGAGGTATCAATTTTGTCCTTTAATAAAGGAAACAATAAAACATTAAAAATATTAATATTCATCTGTATTAATATACATCATAAAAATAAGAATCAACAAATTATCAAAATAATATCATAATCCACATTATACAACTCCGTAAAATTGATGCTTTGTTTTTCTGTGATCTCTTTCATAACATGTTCCTAAACATAAACAATGATGACATGTATAGTTCATATATAGAAATTGAAATTTCAATAGTAGTAAAAACTAATATACATATGAATGAAAATAATTTACTTACCAACATGCCTTCAAGATTCTTATCAAAATCATGATATAAAATTGGTGTGGATTCATGGGGTGAAGTATCCTTATCAGCTTCATCGATTTGTGGCTTGACAAATTCATAATATTTAACCTGTTTATTCGCGTAAAATATATTAAATACGTATGAGGATCAAAATTAATATAATATTTGATTAGTTTTGTACAACATATGTATATCTGAGTGCATATGTATTTATTCAAATACATAATAAATATGTTTTATATTTATTTAACAGATCAAATATATTTAAAACATTAAATGAACACAAAATTACTTACCAATATGCCTTTAGAATTCTTATTAAAACCTTCCACAGTCGTTGGAGTTGATTGATGTGATGATGTATTCTTATCACCTTCTTCCATTTGAACTTTGTCACAATCTTTATCTTTTTCTTGTTGTTGAAAAAATATAAATACATATCATTAAATATGTATTTATCCAAACATAAACACATACTAAATATGTATTTACTCTAACCTAAATACATATTAAATTTGTATTTATTCAAACATAAATACATATGTTTGTATTTGTTATATGTATGTAACAAATCAACTGTATTTATTCAAACATAAATACAAACTAAATATGTATTTAGTCAAACATAAATACATACTAAATATGTATTTAGTAAAACCTAAATACATATTAAATATGTATCTATTCAAATAGAAATACATATTGAATATGTATTTACTCAAACATAATACATATGTTGTATATGTATATAACAAATCAACTGTACTTAACAATTATTCTTTACAAAATTAAAAATTTTGTACCTTCATCTCATTTATTGAATTCATTATTTGATCACACCTTGTTGTTACTAAATTCCGAATGTCATTAAACTCTTTGCGAGCCTGAATTCAAAGAATTGAAATCAGATATGAAAGAAACGAAAATACCAAAGTTTTAAGCATAAATTACCTCATCACGAAACTTTTCAAATACTTTATTAGAAAGAACATCATCTTCGTCTTCACAATTGAAAAAAGACATATCAGGCAACTGAACCGGAATGTCTTTCCTGTTTGAAGGTACTATTTCTTTTGATTGAATCGCCATGAAAATTGGTGTCTTCACATAATACATCTTCACAGCACGACTTGGATGAGTCCTTTTTGGTGTATGCTGATCTACAACTTTTGATTGATTCTTCAACTTTTTCTTAGAAGGTGAATTTGACAAATCGCCCTGATATTTTTTTTTCCTGATTGAAAGCTGGTGTTTAAGTTGAGGATCCTGAAAATCATCATCAAAATCAACATAATCTTCTTTATGACTTCCACCTCTATGGAAAACCTTCTTTGATATCTGAAAGGTTGAAATCTCCTTTCGTGTTGGCTCAATGTTCTTGAAAACAACCTACAACATACATTATAACCAGTTAAACTTGACAGTAATGCAAATCATTCACCCACGGTTTTTTGTAAATTAACATATATGAATACAACAAATGTATTTACAACATAATTGAAACATCACATAAAATAGTATATTTTCAAAAAACTAACCTTAGCATTTGAATCATTAAACAAACTTTCCATCAATGATTCATATCGTAGGCAATTTGTCTTCCAATTTAGAAGACGTGAAATTTGAGAATCCACCTTGGAAGCGACAGTACAGCAGAACAACACTCATACAACCAAATCTGGATGGCAAGTGGTATTCCATGAAGCATGTAAAACTTCCCTATGGGTTTCAACTTTTTGTTCAAACTTTTAGCTAATTCTTCATATGCAACCAATCTCCAAGGATAGTCCTTGTAGCTATCACTCTCCACCAGATCAAAATGGAGGCGTGGAATAATGACAACATCAACAGACGACAACAAAAATTCATGAATAAAATATAAATTAACAAACTTGAACGCATTTTCATCATTCTCGTTCCCCCATATTTTATCAGTAACAAGAACAAATAATTCCTTCTTCTGAATAAATCTGGAACCATCAAAATACTGATCAATAATTTTATTTGGAACGTCTTCATCAAACCCAAAATCATCCTTGTTTGAATGACAATTCAAATCAGTTATTACAGCAAATTCTCTAAGATTAAAATGCAGAGTTGTGCCCTTTGCACGAATTACTATGTCACTTGTTGAACTTTCCGTAGTCTCCAGTGACATAATGCATCTCCCTAATTGCTCTTGCACAACACAATTCTTTTTCTTCATGAAAACACCAAAAATACTATCAGTACAAAACTTCTTTAACTGATTCTTCATTAGCATTGCCTTAATACGGTCTTCAATGTCATTGACCGTATGACAACCGATATGTGGTGTCAATTTAGGCAATACTCTTGCCATATTTATTTTATCGCGCAAAACCTATAAAAAACAAAAATACAACTATATGTCTAAAAATGCCACATGTGTATTTATACAAATACATCTTCAAAGTTGGATTACAACATAAAAATAAAAAATTAGCATATGTATTATATGAATACATTATTGCTAGAAATATAAGATAACAATCATCAAAATACATACATTGTGATCATATAAAAAAAAAATAATAAGTGATCATAAAAAGTAAATTTTATCAATAACAAAATACAAAATACATAACTATCTAGTAATAAATACATTTCATGTAATCCCTAACATACAAATACATATATATTCGATAGATGGTCACAACAAATGAAAAATACACATACAAATATAAATTATCTAATGAAAACATAGACAAATACAAATCTTAACATTATCAAATACAATATGTTACACAAGACTTAAATACAAATTATCTAATCAAAACATATAAAAATAAAAATCTTAACATTATCAAATACAATATGTTACAAAAGACTTAAATACAAAAATACAAATTATCTAATGAAAACATATACAAATACAAATCTTAACATTAACAAATACAATATGTTACACAAGACTTAAATGCAAAAATACAAATTATCTAATCAAAACATATACAAATAAAAATCTTAACATTATCAAATACAATATGTTACAAAAGACTTAAATGCAAAAATGCATATCTTAAATATCTAATACAGAATAAATACAACTTTAAAACTTATAAGTAACAAATCCCATAAATTTTTAGAATTACATATCTATCTCTCTCTCTCTCTCTCTCTCTCTCTCTCTCTCTCTCTCTATATATATATATATATATATATATATATATATATATATATATATATATATATATATATATATATATATATATATATATATATATATATATATATATATCTTCATATTGGGAACTACAAATTTCATAACTTGACTGAAAGCTAAAATAAGCACACAACTTATTAATTGCATATATAAAATACATATATTAACATATTGTACATAAACTACAAAATTTTGCAAATGCAACAATACCTTTTCAACTTTCTCTTCTTCAGATGACGATTCATAATCAGATGAAACCGGATTTGAATGAGATTTTTCATCTGGCTTTCTCTTTTTCGCTGTTTTTTTAATTTTTTTAAATTCGGGAGACAAAGATTCACTCAATGCTTTCCGTTTCATTATTTCAACAAACTTTTGTGGATCGTTTCGCTTCTTCGATCTTAACTCTTGTAAGTTAAGACTTTCCTTTAGCTGATTATTACAAGAAACCAAGCTAATGTTTTCATCTTGAGTTAAACCTAGGCTAAAAGATGGTATTTCATCAAAATTCATAGAATAATTTGCATGCTTTGACATTATATCGGTAAACAAGAAAAAAATCAACACACAAAATTAAACCTAAAGAAAAAAAACAAATTAAACACACACAATTATATGGAAAAAATAGTGACGAACAAGAAAAAGAAGAAGTCATAAGAAAAATTTAACATGCATTAACTGAAAAATTACTTACCATAAAAGGTGGAAACAAGGTTTATCAAGATTTAGGAAGAAATTTGCGGATTTTGAAAAAAAAAATAACCGAAGGAGATATTGGAGGGAATTGAATCTTTGTTTGTGCGTGAAAATAGGTAAACAGAAGGTAAAGAGGCGTGAAAAGCGTATAGTAAAAAAAAGAGAGTGGATGTCACGCGTCAGTTAATTAAAAATGTAAACTATTGCTACTTTTGCTAATAGTTGTAATTTTGGGACACTATTGCTATTACTTGTAATTTTTATCTTAAAGTTGCTAGTTTATATAATTTTATCAAAGAAAAATGACTAATGGAGTTCTTTACTAATGATTGTACTATTTAAATGTGAAATGAAAAATATACTCTTGATCGCCCTCCAACTCACTCTTCTATATATTTGTATAATAAATAAAATATATATAAATATAAAAAATTTCAATGGAGAAAATGTCTTGCTCTCTTGGATTTCACTCTGTGTGGACCATAGGACAAGGCTATCGGATGGAGTTTTTAGCCATATCACAACTCTCAAGTCTAACTGGATCAACCTAAAAAGTGAGAAGTCCAAAGCTCAAGAAGACTCATTCAAGTAGGCCGACGTGCAAATAGAGAAAAGTTTTAAAATAGCTAACTAAATTCATTAATTTTGAGGCGCATAGCAAATGTTTGCTAATTATTCTATATATATATAATTTAAATATTGCTTGAATCACATTTATCCAATTATTTAAAGATTAATTTAAGATTTTATTTTTAAATAAGAATTTTTTTTTTAATAAGTTTCAAAACTCAAAATAAGTTTGAATGATTAAAAATACTCTCACTGATTATCTCTCTTTTCCTTTTTTTTTCTCTTCATGTTTTCTTTATCCCTTTTTATGTGTATGTTATATTTTATATTTTCACATCTCTCACCTTCTTTACATTTTATATTTTCTCTTTCTTATTTTTTATATTTTATATTATTTTTTAATCAAATAATACACTTTATATAATTTTTTTGTATTTGTATGTCAAATCTTTTGTATGACGGGTGGATATTTTATCAGAGGTTTCTAATCCATCAACTCAAATGCTGAAGAAAAATTAAAATATATAGTCTGTACATAAATAAGTATCATTGTTTGTATCTATATGATTTAGGTTGTATAAACATGTGTTATTTGATATACATGTATTATTTGCATAAGATATGTATTTACAAAATACAAACTATTTTTTTGTTCTCATATATGTATCTCATAATTGTTTTTATGACCTAAAATACATATACAACATATAGACCCTTTAAACACTATCATCATTCTTTGAAATACGCATACAAATTCATTCATATGTTTTGAAATACGTATACAACTGCAAATTCAGATCTTATTCACATACAAATATATAACTATTTTTATGATCATAAATAAATATACAAACATAAAGACCCTTTAAACACTGTCATTATTTTTTAAAATACATTTATAAATTCATTTATTTATTTTAAAATTCGTATACAACTATAAATTTCATGCCTTATTCACATACAAAATGTATAATTATTTTTATGAAATCAAATACATATACATCACATAGACCCATTAAAAATACTGTTATCATTCTTTGTTACCAAAATACATATACAACTATGAATTCGAATTTATTGACATCAAATCTTATACAACACATAGATTCATTAACAAATACATTTCAAATTATACAAAAGTCATTGATATAACTATACAATTGCATGATATAAAAATGTATTTCAATTACATAAATTCGCTGATACAAATACATATAAATTATACAAATTCACTTTATGTTGGATACAAAAATAATTCAAAATAATTTATACATTGATACAAATATACAAATGTATACCAATTTATACATTCATACAAATATACAGAGAACATAATTGAAATCCAAAGAAATTAGATGAAATTGGATAAAGAATGAAAGAAAAATAACAAAATAAATACGAAAATACAAATGCAAATGATACTTTGAATGTATTTTGAACATAGATATGAGAAAAAAATTGAAATTCGTTATTGTAGATTTGAAAATAAAACCTTATTCAATAAGAAAATTATGTTCATCGGACAAATTCAAAAATATTGATTTTTTTTATTTACTCCATGAACAACAACTAACGATCTCTTTTTTCATAAAACACCAGGAACAAAATCTACATTAATTTCCTTCGATATCTCCATTAATAGTCATCTCCTTCAATACGAATTTTTCAATGAAAATAGAAAAGCTCCCTCCATTATAGATAAACGATATCAGCCAAACACACACTTACAATTTTTATTTTCTCCTCACTTTATTTCCCACAACGTCGCCGCAACTATTCTATAGAGCTGCCGACCGGTGAAATCGTATCATCCCCACCCATCACTCTCACCACTGAATACCCACTACGACTTTCACTTCTCCAACTACTAACAATTCTAATTCAAACTATGAAAGATCTTAAATTAATGATTACATGATTTTATGGAACACAATTTTAGGTAGAAATCATTTGAAATATTGTAGAGTTTGAATTTAAAAAAATAGTACTCCCTCCGTTTTACAATAAATTAATTGTTGAATTTTCACACACATGTTAAGAAAAAAAAAAATAAAGACATAAATTTATTATGTTTCTTCAAAAAGTAAAGACACATGATACATCACTCCCAATACACATATAATGGAGGATAAATTTAAAATTTTTTTTTAACATTTACCTTAATTGTGAAACATTTACTTATTTTAAAACACTAAAATTGCTTAATAATTAGTGAAACAAAAGGAGTATAAATTAGGAAGTAAGAGAGAGGAAAAGAGAAAAAGATAAATGTTGAAGCGTGAAAAATGGAGGAGTTACACTTGGTAAGTTGTGTATAAAGTATTTTTCTGATCTCACCTAAAATATTGTTATTTTTTTATTTCAAATAATTTATTTAAAGTGTTATTCTGTAGTTTAATTAAAGGCTTCACTATATTATGCTCTGTACTTTTTTCATGCAAATACCTCCGATTTTGGGACTGCCATTTAAATCTTATTCCCTCGTGTTAAAAGTTCATATTTTCTCACTTTAAAATAATTTTAAATACATAGTATTAGAAATGTATATGACTAAAGTTGAGACATACATCTTGAATAGGATTAGTTAGTTTAATTTCTCGACGAGATGGGAAAGGGATAAAACTCAACAGTGTGTCATCTTGACGTAATAAAAGTTATCAATTTGAACCAAATTATCTCTATGCCGAACTCGAAATTAAAATAAGTCAAGATATGAACAAAGCGATCAAAATAAGTAACCTTTTTAAATAAATTATCAAAATAGGCTAAACGTAATAAATTATTATATTTTATTCCTTTTTAACGGTGAAGTAACGGAGATATATAGTAAAACAATTTTTTATAAATTGTAAGAAATTCTTACGTTTTACAATTTTTTTTGTAAAACATAATAAATTATTATGCTTTACAAAACTTTTATAAAAAAATAATAATTTATTACATTTACACAAAAATTCAAAAAAATTTAATGTATTGTCAAATCAATACACCTACTAACCGGTTTTCATCGCTTTACACATTTATTTTTCTCTCTTAAATTCTTATAACTTCTTATTACGATTTATATATTATTACAATTTACTTAAAATTTGTAAAATGTAAGATTTTCTTAATTTTAGCAAATAGAGCTATGTGTCTTGGTTTAAAAAGAACCCAAAGTTAATCTTTTTAATCGTGTTCATCACATCTGTAACTATGAGTCATCTAAGAATTGCAACTCTCATCATCCACGTTATTGTGTATAATGAGATTCATTTAAATTATTTTTGTGTATAAATAGTTCGAATGAAAAAATTTACTGCAGATCCCATTATCCACGTTATAGTACAATAAAATTGTTAGGAGGTATGACACTTTATTTAGATTTACATTATATATACACTAATAAAAATAATTTTACACTATCAACATCAATTTAATTAAAATATTATTGCGGGTACTTAAAAATAAATTACAATAACTACATAAATAAATAAAATCTTAAATTCATTCCCTTGTGGCAGTTGTAATGATATGATATACAATTAAATAATTAAATTATATTAGTTGGTGGAGTCATAGAAAATCTTTCAACAAAGAATTCTCTATATTTTTGAACAATTTAAAGAATTTAAGAGAGATAAATAGATGTGTAAAGCGATGGGAACCTGTTGATAGGTGTACTGATTTGACAAAAAGTTGTTGATTTGATAATATATTATTTTTTAAAAAAATTCACAGTAAATCGTAATAAATTATTACGATTTATAATTTTTTTTTTGTAAAACTTAATAATTTATTACGTTTTACAAAAAAAATTATAAAATGTAAGAATTTCTTACGATTTACAAAAAGATTTTTTACTCTACATCTTCGTTACTTCACCGTTAAAAAAATAATAAAAAATAATAATTTATTATATTTAGTCTATTTTGATAACTCATTAAAGAGATTACTTATTTTGATCACTTTATTCATATCTTGATTTATTTTGATTTCGAGTTCCCTCAAACCCAATGTAAGAAATGTATTTTGGAGAGTTTAACATGAGTATAGTGTTATTATTATGTACTCCTTCCATTTCATTTTACTTGTCACAAATTTTTTAATTGTATTTTACTTCTACTTGTCATTTCTGATCTATCAAAAAAATATTTTTTTTCGTTTTTACTCTTAGAATTATTAATTTTCTCTTCAAATTAAAATGTAAACATCATTTAATAAAGGTATTATGATAAAATAGTTATGTTATTAATTATTTTTTTTAATTAGTGTATTGTGACAAATAAAATAAAATGGACGAAGTACTTTTTGACAATTTTTGCAATACTAAATACTAGAAGTTCAACCTCAAGTAGAAATCTTCCTTCTTTAGCAATTAATTTTTACCAATCATCATTTCCATTATGCAAAATGACTCGATGGATTCTGTACTATATCCGTTTTGTAATGAAGGGTGTCTGGACGAGGGAAGAGGGTTGGGGGAGGGGGGTGGTTGGACGGGGGAGAGGGTTTTGGAGAACGGGCTTTTTTTATTTTTTTTATTTTAATATTATTTTTAATTATTTTACTATAAAATTGGCCTAAAATTGTCCCTCACTCGCACCCTAGGCGCGTGGCTGCATGTGTTTCGTCCTAGTCAGTCATTTTAATGCCACATAGATCTGGTCAACGGTCAAAGAGTTTAAAATATTGTTTTTTAATGGGTTCAAGAGTCCAGATGACAAACATGTAAGTAGGAGTAACGTTACAAAATAAATATAGTACAAGGATCTATCGAACCATTTTGCATTTTCATTATAGAGGGGACAAACCATGTGAACTTACTCCATATAAAGAAATAAGTTCCCCGTTGTTGGTATATTTATATGCAACTTTATATCCAATCAGTGGCGGAGCCATATACATTTCAGGGGTTCATCCGAACCCCCTTTATCGAAAAGTTATACTATTTTTATATGGTCAATTTTTTTTTATGTATATATAGTAAATGTTGAACCTCCTTCGACTAGTCCGTATATTTACTTTTGAACCCCCTTAGTAAAAATTCTGGCTTCGCCACTGTAATCCAACCTCAAACATATAAAGAAATAAGTTACATTTAGTAGCCGTTTCGCCATGAAAACTAAAATTTTTCGGTGTTGGAGTTGAAGTTGGAGTTGGAGTTGTGTTTGGCCATGTCTTTGTTGAATTTTTTTTTTTTGACTTTTGAAAAAACTTTTTTAAATATGATTTTATGCCCTAACTTTTACAAATTATAAAAATCACCCAACTAAAATTATCTACTAATGAAAAAAGTCCACAATTAGTCACTAATATAAAAATAATTACATATACATGGCCATATTTAATGAGTTTCAATTATGACATATATAATATTTACATTAATAGCCTTTTTCTCATATTTGAAAATTTTAAACATGGATGTTATATTAACAGATCACTACTTCCTGTTTTTAAGGTAACAAATATTATCTTTCAATCAAATTTATTTTTTTAGGAATTTATTTAATGTATTTCCTTCATTTTTCGTTCCTAAGAAATAGGAAATGATGAGTTGTTATTAAATTTTAGGGTGCCACTAATTTATTTCTTTAATTTTCTTATACATAAAAGATTTTACTATGTGTGAATAAATTATTTCTATGTAAAACGTGATTTGCATATTTATGGTATATTATATCATATACCATAAATATATAAATATGCTTAGTATGTTTCTTTATACTTTCTATTTTTATATATGTGTGTATATGGTATATACATGGTATAAACTTCATATATAACATACTTTGTATATTTATATTATAAATATGCTTAGTATGTTTCTTAATACTCTGTATATTTATATATGTGTGTTTATGGTATATAGGAGGTTTGGGCCACAGGTGACAAAAGAGTTTTAAATTAAGGTGTAGGTGACATAAGTCTTAATTATTAGGTGAAGGTGACAATTTTATTATGGATTAAGAGAGTTGGGGAAGTTTGAAAATAACCCATAAGTTTTTAAATTTATACTTTGATCCAAATGTTAGCCTATATAATGGAAAATGGAGGGAAAAAGGCGTCTTTCTCTCTCTTCTCACCCTTTGTTGATTTCTCTCTCTTAGTGATTTTTATTTTTCATTGTTGTTGCTGCTTCATTCATCATCTTCTGCTTCATTATCATCATCTTTTACTTCATTATCATCTTCATCTTGTTCTTGTTGACCATTTGTTGTTTTTGTTGTTACCGCTACAATTGCTATTTGACCAATTTCTTAGGTCAAATTTTATTTCTAACATCACTTTTCACTTTCATTACTTCATAGGAGACGTTGGTAAGTCAAATTATGATTTTTAGTTGAATTTGCCATTTGGGTAACTGCTATTGTGTTGTTGTTTTCCAACAATGGATAGAACTCACTCATGAATCTAACATAAAATCCTTCTGTTTAAACAGATAAATCATCTGTTGTGACAGATGAGACATCTGTTTCAAAGAAAGACTGATATGTTGGATTCATGTTTAAACAGATGGCTCATCTGTTGCAACATTTGACATATATGTTACAACAAATTAGTTACCTGTTGCAACAGAACCTGAACATAATTCCAATATAGGTTACAACAGATTAATAACCTGTTGCATCAGGTAAGTCATCTGTCGCAACAGGTTAATTATCTGTTGCAACTATCACTAATTTATTGGAATCAGCTTCAAAGGTGATTTAGTTATAACATCAATTCCAATAGGTGATTCATCTGTTGCAAAAGATATTCAGACTCGTAACATGAATCCCAACAGGTAAGAATCTATTGTGACACATCACTTACCTGTTGGAACAGATAACACATCTGTTGGGATTCATTAACAGCACTATGAAATCACTATCAACTTGTTTTAACAAATGACTTTATTTAGGTACCACTAATGGAGGGATTAATAACAATAAGAGTGGATTGTCATGGTCATTGGGTCGAGAAGAGCAATCGATATGTATGGCGTTGGAAGGAGGGTAAAATACTAGAGATGATAGCTATGACAGTCCAAAGTGAGCTATGACAGTCCAAAGTGATGTTTCGTATGATAATTTTGTGAACTTAATCATCAACTTTTGTGGACTGAATTGTCAACCAAAAGAATTCACCATCAGCTACATGCACAGCTCCTTTGAAAATCAGAGGGTACAGTCTTTTAAGATAATGAATCGGTTCGGTTGCATTCTTATCTAAGTGATTCAACTAGACCAGTGTTAAGGGTGTACATGGTTGAAAAGACGAGAGAGAATGAGAACCAGAACGTAGAAGAAGAAGAATAAAAAAAAGGAGACTTCTTTGATGATAGGTTGGATGATCTAGACATGAATATTCCAGATGATGACAAACACCTACGCCCATTGATGCGACCAATACGATGTGCAGTTCTTCTCAATCGACACAATCTGAAAATCTTCAAGACGACGGGACTGGGTTTTTTATTGGAATGTCATTCAAAGACAAGAATGAATTATCTAACACTTTGTTTATTTTTTGTGTGAAAAAAGATTTTGATAACGCTCAATCTACAGCTCTCGTTTGAGTGTAAAGCGGTCGTTAGCAAATATAGAACCCAACCTGGGTTGGGTGTCGATCCCACAGGGAATAGCTTGGCCAACAAGTAAGCAAAATTAATAGACTTTTGGTGCAAGTGTCGTAAGAAGGGGGGATTGTAATAAGTAACCAAAGTAATGAAATAAAAGCTGAAAATAGCAAAGTAAAAAGAGAGTATTTCATGGGTTGTGAAACAATGAGAATTGAGGCGTTGGGGTTATGTCCACCTTCAGAGGTATACGTCTCTATTGGCTATGAGTGTGTAGAGTCTTGACATGCAATTGCTTATAGAGAATTGTAGTTGATGGTAAATCCAAGCGTCTCTCGACCTAAACAAGGACTATTTCACTTTAACTCTCTCGAGCTTAAAGCGTGTCTAACGGTACGAATTCTCCAAGAGGTTAGTCCAGTTACGGCACTAGCTTTTTAATAGGAAAGGGTGTCCTACTACCTTGACATTATCTCTTTTCCAGACAAATAACCTTTCTCTCGAACAAGTTAAATGTTAGACTGGCGTTATTCTTGCGTTTGCAACCGCAAAGAATGTAGATTAAGATGAAGAGCGTAATGATATAAGCAATATACTTGTCTTGAACTCACAAACTCACAGCTATAGATAGTAACTCACTCGGCTTCCATAACCCCAACTAAGAGGTTTAGTTACCCATGAATGCGAAGGATATCACGTTTTGCATGGTGGATGGCGTGTGAAAGAGGTGTTAGGCGTGTGGTTTTGGTGATTTCGTAGCGAGTAACTATTCTCTTGTTGTGGAATAGAGAAATAGAAGAATAGATTAGAAGTGTTTGTAGATGAGGAATATGAGAAGGATGGAAGAAAATTAATTGTTGAATTAAGTGAAGAATGAAGAATGAATGTTAGAAGGTGAATTAATTTCTGAATTGATAAAAATCTCTAGCATGATAGGGTATTTATAATACTCCTATCCTACTCCTACTAAGCTAATGAAATAAATAACCAAATCCTAATATACTAATGAAATCCTTGACCCAAATGTACTAGGGTAAGGTTACAATATCATAATCCAAATAGATTAGTGAAACACATAACCTAATTATACTAGGTTAATGTATCTTTGTAAAAATTCAGCTTTGTGTCTGTAAGTCCCCAAAGTCTTCAGAATTGCTGTTTTAGCCCGGGACAGATTTTCCATGCAGCAGATTTGGTCCTTTAGGCGTCCAGCTCCCTTTTACTTCGTTTGTGAGCTTTCTTTTGCGTCAAGTAAGCCATAAAATGCTGTATTTTGCATCATTTATACCTGAAACTTTACTAATCATGTTTGTTAGCTCATTTATAGAAAAAAGGACTAAAAGTGCATGAAATAGATAATTAGTTCTCAAAACTAGGCTAAAATATAGGCAAAATATATTGATATAGGCGCGTAAATTCGCCTATCATCAACACCCCACACTTGCATCTTTGTTCGTCCTCGAACAACATATCATGTCCTTCTAAGCATCGACTTAAGGTTTTTACAGCAACAATACAAAACATTCGTCAAGACAAGCACAACAATTATCAAAAAGAGTAGCTTTTCGATTATAAGTAGAAACAATTTAACCTCAAGCATAGACTCGTGATGGTGATCAGCTCGCATGCAAACGTTAAGGTACATAGAATCATATACAACTATCCAAAACTCATCAACCATGTGTGTCTCACAAAATAGTACCCATAATCACTCACAAATATAGCATATTTTTCAAACATGGGTATCAAAGTATCCTTGCACTCACTCTCACAAAGAATTCATATGTAGCAATTAATGACCATAAGCTTGCCTTTAATGTAGTACTCTACTAAATGTCGGAATGTTAAGATTAGGATCAAGTAGGTCTTTAGATGGTTGTAATGTAGGCTAAGGGACGGGTAGGACTATTTTGGCCAAGAATAGTGACTAGGTTCCTAAGCGCTTTAATACATTACTTTGTATCATTGACACTTTTTTCTTTCAACCTTTCTTCTTTTTATTCTTCCACCCTTGTTCTCATCTTTTGTTTTTCAATTTTAAGCACAACTCACTTTTCAGCTTTCTTTTCCTTTTTCTTTTCACAACATACCTCTTATGATAGCATTTTTTTCTTTTCCATAACACATTCAAGAACCATTCCAATTTATAGCATTATACTCACCCAATTTCCTCTTATATTGTCACATGACTTTTTCACTTTAAAGCACTCAGAATTTTGGATCAAATTATGGTCTTGAAAGAAATGGATTAGGCTTACATACAAGGTTGTCAAAGAAATAGGCTAAAGGCTCAAAAGGGTTTAACTAGGATGATTTACATGGGTAGGAAAAACTGACGGTAAACATGTATAGGTTGCCAAAGAAATGCCTAAATCATATCCTAAACTTACACTCCTTATTTTCGCTTTGCATACATACCAGGCAAGTTCTAGCATCAGCCACATACATAGAATATACTATTATCTCACACACACAAGGCACATGGTCGACTTGATTGGAAGTAATATAGACTCTTGACCCAACAATTGAAGGAATTGAATCACACAATATCACATAATAAGTCACAACTAGAGCCTAAATGTCTCAATAGTCACAATTGTGGCACATACTCTTGTTCTAATCTCATGCTGCCTATCAAAATAATTTCATGCGTAGCTAGAAAAAAATTTTACTCCTAAAAACGAGAAAAGAAAAAAAAAATAAACAAGCAAAACAAGCAAACATACAAACATAGGTGCAAACAAAGAAGTATAGCATGCAGATTCTGCCACCCCACACTTAGACTGGACACTGCCCTCAGTGGAAAATAAAGTCGAAGAACCTGATTAGTCGGACTCCTCATCAATGTCGGGGGTCATACCCCCTTCGTCAGAATCATCATAAGAGTCATCGTCAGAGTTCTCCTCAGCATCAGAATCAGGCAAGCGTCTATCATCATCAGTTGGCACGTCATCGTCAAGAGGTTCCTCAAAATATACGCCCACTCCACACATCTCCCGGGCATGCCTGTTCATTGGGTAGTCATGGTCCAGCTGTTGGAGCTCTTCAGCAGTTGGAATACGTCCACCACTCATCATAGTGAATCGTGTCATGCCATAGAGATGACGGAAGAAACTCTCATCACGAGCGTGTCTCTCCGCAGTGGTAAGGTTGACTCCATGCGTTGTTTCAGCATCTTTGACCTTGGTGAGGTCAACCTTCTTTGGGTTATGTGGGAGTTTGTGGTCAGCTGGTTCCTCTTCTATATCTTCCTTCCGCAACATTGCTGTCAACAAATTGCCGAATGTGAAATGGGACCTCCGGTGGAGTCTGGCCTTCCTCATGGTAGATCGAATGATTGCCCCAAAGTTGATAGGGACATTCGTCATCAACGCATAAACCAAACACACTCTATCTCTCGATATCTTGGTGTATTACGTCCCAGGAATAAGGCATGAGTTGACAATGCGCATCCAGATTCTTGCTTCCCTATTTAGTGGAGCATAGGGGAAGGTGTTGTGACGGCCCGTTTCCTTATGTCTGCCCCATCTTGCCATCGATCTGCTTCCACAAAGCGTGTGTCTTATTGCTCTGTAAGGAGGCCTGTTGTACAGCTCTTTGTATGGTGCAGGGTCGACCGAAGGTAGGCCAAGAAAAGAATTGATCCAATCCGCTGTAAGTTGTAACACTTGGCCCTGAAATTTGACTTCGTTGCCTCTTGTGTTTGGCGACCAGTTGGCATAAAACTCTCTTGTCAAGTCAAGATTGCACTCTCCCATGTCACGGAAGATGAACTCCAGCTTCAAAGCCATTATTTTCGCCAACATACGCGGCTCTTTCTTTGCTAAGGTCTCCTTGTTGATCAAGTCGACATGCACGTACTTCCTTTCTTTGTTGCTGCTGTACCATGCCTTGGCTTCTTCCTCAAGAACCCATTTGATTTCGAACATTCTGCGTGGTAGGTGTGCTGAAGATGATTCTCCTTGGTCTTTTCGACTTCTCTTCTTGTCCTTTCGGGACGTGGTCGCCTTCTCCTTGCCTTGCTTTGCTTTAGGTGCCATTGTACCTAAGACTAGAAATAATGTTAGTTGCAGCACAATCTCATGTTATACAATCTATATGCAAGCACTAGGGGTACCACCCCACACTTAATCTTGTTAACACAAATCGGTGAAGTGCAAGTGGTCGAGTACTCAGATTTCGTCGACATACGTTTTAGGAGTGTATTTCGACAAGAAAATCAGCATTACATCACTTATTTGCAGCCATTGGACTACTTTCATGGTGGATATAGCAATACTAAAACCTAGGGGTTACCACATGGAATCATTATTCTTACAACAAGCACACCCTCCTAAGTCTATAGGTACTATAACCTTATCCCGATGGCCGGGATGGTCTATCATGTAAGCATCCAAACAACAATCTTAAGCAATATTCATAGCCATGTCAATTCAACAATTATCATAACAATGCTATCGGAGTAAAATTCAAGTCGGAAACAAGTCAAGAATTCCCTACGTAGATATTCACTCACACATTTTTGCAACAATTATCCAAACACATGCACATCACCATCAATCTCACATGATTTAGCAAAATATAATAAGCATAGCAATGTAGTACTTACTATAGATAGATGAAGAATAAGAGAGCACTTACTTGCTTGAAGATTGTGGAGAAGTTGTTGTGGATTGGAAGAACAAAGGAAGAAAATTTTGAGAGGATTTGGAGTGATATGCGGCGCCTTTAGGGTTGTTTCTAATGTGATTGTGTTATAAAACCAAGTCCCCTTTATATAGGAAGAGTATGGGTCGGGTTATGACCCATTTACAATCGGATTTGGGGACAAAATCACCACATATGCGGCGCATATCCCTCGGCATATCACTTACATATGCGGCGCATTGTCCATGGCATAATGGGACATATGCGCCGCATAGTCTATGGCATTTCTAGACATATGCGCCGCATAGTCTATGGCATTTGGTCTCAGTATCTCAAATGCCATAGCATAGGCGGCGCATAGTCAAAAGCATACCTAGGAATAGGCGGCGCATAGTGTATAGCACACTAGATTCCGAGTCCTTAGGCTATAGAATAGGTTGTGCATCGTTCGTGGCCTATTTTTACCAAGTCCTAGCCTTCCTCGAAGCCTATTTTGACGTGAGAAAGGCTCAATTCATAGCCTTATGCATCACCATTCCTAACTTACTGACTTTACCATACAATGCGTCCAAATGTCGATTGAGATCAATCTCCTCGTCGCATACTTCTTGCACCTATATTTGCTCAAAACAAAATGAAAACGATTAGTATGATGGGTTGCCTCCCACCAAGCGCCTTAGTTTTGGTCGTGGCACGACTCTTATTTTTGTATTTTCATTTATCTAAAAGAAAAAATACTAAAACGACGAAACGATAAAACGATAAAACAATAAAACGATGGGTTGCCTCCCATCTAGCGCCTTATTTATTGTCGTGGCTCGACGTAGTAATCTCGAGTACTTAGACTTCGTCGAGATAAGTGATGGCCATGTCATTCATCGAGTCAAGAGGACCGATATATGGCTTGACACGTTGGCCATTCACTTTGAAGATAACACCCTCATTGTTTTCCAATTCGACTACTCCAGATGAGTAGACTTGAATGACTTTAAATGGACCAGACCACTTTGATTTTAACTTACCTGGGAAGAGCTTGAGTCTGGAGTTAAAGAGCAGTACCATGTCACCTTTTTAGAAGTTTCGTCGAACAATCCGCTGATCATGATACTTCTTCATCCGCTCCTTGTATAAATCTGATCTTTCATATGCATGGAGACGAAATTCATTTAGTTCGTTCAGCTGCTCCAACCTCAGGTTCTTCACATCATCCCAATTCAGATTCAAGTGCTTCAATGCCCACAATGCCTTGTATTCAAGCTCGATGGGTAGATGACAAGCCTTCCCATAAACTAGCTGATAAGGTGACATGCCAATGGGTGTCTTGAATGCAGTCCTATACGCCCATAGTGCATCATCTAGCTTTCGAGACCAGTCCTTCCTATTCGCATTAACCGTCTTGGCAAGGATTTGCTTGATCTCGCGGTTGGAAACCTCAACTTGTCCACTGGTTTGGGGATGATAAGGCGTAGCTACCTTGTGTTGCTTGACTCCATACTTGGCCAATACAGATTTGAATAGATTGTTGCAAAAGTGAGATCCTCCATCACTTATGATAGTACGAGGTACTCCAAAGCGAGAGAAGATATTCTTCTTTAAAAATGCTACAACACGCTTTCCTTCGTTATCGGCCAATGCTACAGCTTCAACCCATTTCGACACATAATCCACAGCAACCAAGATGTACTTCATTCCAAACGAATTCACGAATGGTCCCATGAAATCAATACCCCACACATCAAAGAGTTCTACCTCCAGAATTTTGGACATGGGCATTTCATGGTGTTTTGAAATAGCACCTTCACGTTGGCATTGGTCACACCTTCTCACATAGTCGTGTGCATCTCTGAATATTGTAGGCCAATAATAACCACTTTGCAAGACTTTCCTTGCCGTTCGATTCCCTGCATGATGTCCTCCAACTTGCGAAGTGTGGCATGCTTCCAATATAGTAGGCACTTCTTCATGGGATATACATCGTCGAATGATACCATCCGCGCATCTTCAAAACAAATAAGGCTCATCCCAATAGTAGTGCTGAACGTCATGCATAAACTTCCTCCTCTGGTGGTAAGATAAATTGGAAGGTAACACATTACTCACCACGAAATTTGCAAAGTCGGCATACCATGGTAAGTTCTCTATTGTTGTCGCTAGTATCTCCTCGTCAGGGAATGCATCATCAATCTGATTTTCTGGTTGCGCCACATACTCATTCTCAAGTCTGGATAGGTGATCAGCCACTTGGTTCTCGCAACCTCTTCTATCTTTGACTTCAAAATCGAACTCTTGCAGCAGCAATACCCATCGAATCAGCCTTGGTTTTGCATCCTTCTTTGTCATTAGATACCTAAGAGCTGCATGGTCTGTATGAACGATCACCTTAGTACCCAATAGATAGGCACGGAACTTCTCAAACGCATACACAACTGCTAAGAGCTCTTGTTCAGTAACAGTGTAGTTCCTTTGGGCTTCATTTAGGACCTTACTCGCATAGTAGATAGGATGAAATAATTTCTCCTTTCTCTGTCCAAGAACAGCACCAACGGCTACACCACTAGCATCACACATGACTTCGAACGGGAGCGTCCAATCTGGTGCTACCATGATAGGGGCTTCAATGAGTTTTTCTTTAAGGCATTCGAATGCCTTTAAGCAATCATCATTAAAGTCAAACTTCGCATCTTTCTCCAATAGTTTGCACAATGGACTAGAAATTTTGGAGAAGTCTTTGATGAATCTACGATAAAACCCAGCATGACCAAGAAAACTACGAACTCCCTTCACCGAAATTGGAGGTGGTAGCTTCTCAATTACCTCTATTTTGGCGTGATCAACCTCTATTCCTCTTTCGGAAATCTTGTGCCCAAGAACGATTCCTTCTTTTACCATGAAGTGGCACTTCTCCCAATTCAGCACAAGGTTGAACTCTACACATCTTTGTAATGCCATGCTCAAGTTCACCAAACAGGCGTCAAAGGACTCACCAACAACTGAAAAGTCGTCCATAAATACCTCCAAAGTGTCTTCTACCATATCAGAGAAAATAGACATCATACAACGTTGAAAGGTGGCTGGTGAGTTGCACAACCCGAATGGCATGCGTTTGAAGGCAAAAGTACCATATGGGCATGTAAACGTTGTCTTCTCTTGGTCTTCAGGGGCAATACAAATCTGATTGTAACCTGAATAACCATCCAAAAAGCAAAACCATCCTTTCCCCGCTAATCGATCTAGCATTTGGTCCATAAATGGCATGGGGAAGTGATCCTTGAGAGTCCAAAAATTCAGCTTGCGGTAGTCCATGCATACTCTCCATCCAGTAACGGGCCTGAGTGGAATAAGCTCATTCTTTGCATTTGCAACCACCGTCATACCTCCTTTCTTGGGAACACATTGTACTGGGCTTACCCATGTACTGTCAGAAATAGGATACACGACTCCTGCGTCTAACCACTTGATAATCTCCTTCTTCACCACCTCTTGCATTGGTGGGTTTAGACATCTTTGATGTTCAATGGTGGGTTTGTACTTTTCTTGAAGCTGAATTTTATGTGTGCAAATCCCAGGTGGAATACCAATGATATCCGCAATGGTCCATCCAATAGCTCTAATATACTTGCGTAAGATTGCAATAAGAGCTGCAACTTGTTGCTCACCTAAATCGGCTGCTACTATGACTGGAAGAGTGTTTCCGCTTCCTAAGAATGCGTACTTCAAATGGCTTGGCAGCTCCTTCAATTCTAACGTGGGTGGTTCTTCAATAGATGGCTTAGCTGGAGGTGTGGGTCGATTCTTGAGATCAAGATCCAGCTTCTTGGGAGTATAACGATATGTTCCTAATCCCGATAGAGCACAAATATCATCTTCAGAAATTTCAGCATCATCATCCTCTTCTTTCATGAACAAAGCCTCCAAAGGATTATCAAGAATGTGCTCTTCTGCAAGTAACTCTTTCTCGTCATCAAAGACAACATCAGCCACCGAAAATACACTTAGATCTTTGGGTTGCTTCATTGATTTACAAACATCAAAGCGAACCACTTCATCATTTATTCGGAATGAAAGCTCATTAGCTCTCAAATCTATAAGCACACTTCCCGTAGCAAGGAAGGGGTGTCCCAAGATTATGGGAACCTCTGAATCTGTTTCACAATCCAAGATGACAAAGTCTGCTGGAAATATGAATGAAGATACCTTTACCAAGACATCGCATAGAATACCAACCGGTCGTTTTACCGACCTATCCGCCATCACAAGCCTCATATTAGTTGGTGTAGGATCTCCTAACCCCAACTTCTTATAGATCGATAATGGCATCAAGTTGATGCTGGCTCCTAAGTCACACAATGCTTTAGCAAAGTCCAAAGATCCGACGGTGCAAGGAATCGTGAAAGCTCCGGGGTCGGCCTTCTTCTGAACTATCGATCGAGTAGCAATTGCACTACAATGATGCACATCATCTTTCAGCTCATAGCTTGCTGCCCTCTTCTTAGTCAAAAGATCTTTCATAAACTTCGCATACCCAGGCATTTGTTCAAGTGCCTCTACCAATGGGACATTAATAGTCAGCTGTTTCAACATGGTCATAAATTTGCTGAACTTAGTGTCATCGGCCACCTTCTTCAATCTTTGTGGAAAAGGTGGTGGTGGGTATGGAAGTGTTCTCTCCATGGATTTCTTCTCCTCTTGCTTCCGTTTATTATTTTTTTTAGGCTGCATGTCACTAGGTGAAACATCCTTGACGTTGGAAGTAGATGTTGCGGCTTCTTCTCTTTTAACGTTACTAGGTGTGGCGTTAATGTCTGCTGCTACGTCAACCACTTGCTTGCCTTTTGCTGAAGTTTCCAGCACCTTACCACTCCTGGTAGTGATGGCCATGCATGACCCATCATTCCTTGGGTTTTGGACTGTATCGCTCGGTAAGGTGCCAGCCTTTCTTTGATTGAATGCTGCTGAAAGTTGGCTTAATTGTTGCTCTATTTTCTTGATAGAAGTGGAATGAGAATCAACTAGTTGCTTCATGGAGGCCAAATCGTCAATTAGCTCCTTCACTCCTGCGCTCGTTGCTTCCACTCCTTTCAATAACTTAGCCATCATGTCTTCCATAGAATTAGATGTGGTGGTATCACGTTTACCAGGGGGAACGTACAAACCACTCTTTTCATTATTTTTCTTCCAACTACCTTGGTCTTTGCTTCCTGATTTATCATAATAGTTCCAACCTTGGTTTCCTTGGGCATTCCCACGGAAACCCCCCTGATTGTTCAAGTAGTTGGCCTCCTCTTCCGAATCAGATTCGTCTATTCCTTTTGACGCAATAGCTTTCACTTTTTCAGTCTTCCCTAATAGATGCTTTGTAAGAAGATCCATTTGGGTTTTCATGTGCGCCATATCTTGATCACGTTCTTCTTCTCTTCTTCTTTGGTCTGCAGACATGCCAATAGATAAAGTGGGGCTTGCTACCTCAGAATCTCTGGTATGCCAAGCTCTACTTTGTTTTGTCATGCGATCTAGCATATTGCTTGCTTGACCAAAGGTGAGGTCCATGAAAGAACCTCCAGCTGCGTTGTCCACCACTGGTTTAGTTACTGAATTCAAGGCTCTATACAAGATCTCCATGAGGTGAACATTAGTCATGTGATGGTTTGGGCATCTCGTTAGCTTTGTCTTGAACCTCTCCCATGTTTCGTGAAGAGCTTCAGAGGGAAGCTGACGAAAGTTGCTGATTTCATCTCTTAATTGAGCCCTCTTGGATGGCGGAAAGAATCTTTCTAGGAAAGCGTCTCTCAATTGCTTCCAATTTGTAATAGAATCAGGAGTCAGCCCATTCAACCATAATGTTGCCTCCCCAGACAGAGACAATGGAAATAGACGTAATCGAATAGCATTCTGACCAACACCAGGATTGCCAAAAGACTTGCATGTAGAAATAAAGTTGATGAGATGCATATTCGGGTCATCGCCTGCTAGTCCACCAAATAACCCCTTGAGTTGCAATAACTGAATCATGGTGCTAGTGATGTTGAATTTGGCTCCGGGCGCTAATGGTGGTGGAATAATAGCTCCAGTGGCTCCGGCACCATCAAGATCATCATCATCATCGTCAAAAGCTGGTTGCAAAGGTTGGCGATCATATCTGTAACGAGCTTGTCGACCTCTTCGATTGGCAGGTGTTGCAATTTCAGCGCCATGCCTTGGGTTTATCAACTCGTCATCTCCTAAATCTTCATCGTCAGGATTTGTTGCTCGTCCAGGATTATCAATGTTTTGTTGTTGGACTTGAGCAGCGGCAAGAGCAGCTAATCTTGCTTGCTCGTGTTGAGCAGCTATCCTGTCGATTTCAGCTTGTGCTTCCATTCTTCTAATTCATTGTGGTTCAGGATTGATTGGTAATAACGGTTGACCAGAACTTCTAGTATGGGGCATGCACTAAAAGAAAAACCTGCAATAAACAAAAACAAAAACTAAACGTAAAAGTACGAGAATCTTTGACCAAAGGGTCTAGTAATTATCACGAACTTGATTGACACTCGTATTCCCCGGCAACGGCGCCAATTTTTGATAACGCTCAATCTACAGCTCTCGTTTGAGTGTAAAGCGGTCGTTAGCAAATATAGAACCCAACCTGGGTTGGGTGTCGATCCCACAGGGAATAGCTTGGCCAACAAGTAAGCAAAATTAATAGACTTTTGGTGCAAGTCTCGTAAGAAGGGGGGATTGTAATAAGTAACCAAAGTAATGAAATAAAAGCTGAAAATAGCAAAGTAAAAAGAGAGTATTTCGTGGGTTGTGAAACAATGAGAATTGAGGCGTTGGGGTTATGTCCACCTTCAGAGGTATACGTCTCTATTGACTATGAGTGTGTAGAGTCTTGACATGCAATTGCTTATAGAGAATTGTAGTCGATGGTAAATCCAAGCGTCTCTCGACCTAAACAAGGACTATTTCACTTTAACTCTCTCGAGCTTAAAGCGTGTCTAACGGTACGAATTCTCCAAGAGGTTAGTCCAGTTACGGCACTAGCTTTTTAATAGGAAAGGGTGTCCTACTACCTTGACATTATCTCTTTTCCAGACAAATAACCTTTCTCTCGAACAAGTTAAATGTTAGACTGGCGTTATTCTTGCGTTTGCAACCGCAAAGAATGTAGATTAAGATGAAGAGCGTAATGATATAAGCAATATACTTGTCTTGAACTCACAAACTCACAGATATAGATAGTAACTCACTCGGCTTCCATAACCCCAACTAAGAGGTTTAGTTACCCATGAATGCGAAGGATATCACGTTTTGCATGGTGGATGGCGTGTGAAAGAGGTGTTAGGCTTGTGGTTTTGGTGATTCCGTAGCGAGTAACGATTCTCTTGTGTGGAATAGAGAAATAGAAGAATAGATTAGAAGTGTTTGTAGATGAGGAAGATGAGAAGGATGGAAGAAAATTAATTGTTGAATTAAGTGAAGAATGAAGAATGAATGTTAGAAGGTGAATTAATTTTTGAATTGATAAAAATCTCTAGCATGATAGGGTATTTATAATACTCCTATCCTACTCCTACTAAGCTAATGAAATAAATAACCAAATCCTAATATACTAATGAAATCCTTGACCCAAATGTACTAGGGTAAGGTTACAATATCATAATCCAAATAGATTAGTGAAACACATAACCTAATTATATTAGGTTAATGTATCTTTGTAAAAATCCAGCTTTGTGTCTGTAAGTCCCCAAAGTCTTCAGAATTGCTGTTTTAGCCCGGGACAGATTTTCATGCAGCAGATTTGGTCCTTTAGGCGTCCAACTCCCTTTTACTTTGTTTGTGAGCTTTCTTTTGCGTCAAGTAAGCCATAAAATGCTGTATTTTGCATCATTTATACCTGAAACTTTACTAATCATGTTTGTTAGCTTATTTATAGGAAAAAGGACTAAAAGTGCATGAAATAGATAATTAGTTCTCAAAACTAGGCTAAAATATAGGCAAAATATATTGATATAGGCGCGTAAATTCGCCTATCATCAGATTTCAGAATAAAGAAGGTGATTAATTCGACCAGTTTCTTTTGCTTCAAATGTGCTAATTCAAACTGCAAGTGGTGGTTAAAAGCGGTGAATTACGCAATTTCTAACAGATTCGTCATTCATAAACATGAAAAGCATCACACATGTAGTTCGGAGCACATCTCGGGCCAAAATCCTCATGCCACGGCAAAGGTCCTCGGTGAATATTTCAGGAGTAGTTTCTCCAATGGCAAAGAACCTTCAACAAGGCTTATGGTCAATCAATTCCTTATGGATTAGGGTGTCTTGTTCAGTTATTGGAAGGTATATACGGCCATAGGGATTGCCAAGGACCTGGTTCGGGGGACACTCGAGTATGGGTATGAAGTCTTGGATGCTTACCGTTACATGATTGAGTCCACAAATCCTGAAAGTAAGACGGCATTGCATCTGGATGAAAATGGAAAGTTCAAGTACTTTTTTGTATCTTATAGTGCTTGGATTCAAGGTTTTTGACATTTGAGAAAAGGCATAGCCGTCGATGGTACCTTCTTGAGGAGCAGGTATAATGGAGTTCTGCTAGCGGCGGTGGCGCAGGATATGGAGAATCACATCTTTCCTGTCGCTTTTTATGTAGCCGACAAGGAATGCGATGCTTCATATGGATATTTTTTGAACAACTGTGATGCTGCGTCGAAGATACTGAAGATTTGTATTTTGTATCGGATAGGCATCCAAGTATTCCAAAGATGGGTTCACTTTTCTTCACTTCAGGTTACTTTGGTTGTTGCATCAGGCATCTTGGAGAGAACATTCGAAACAACTATCACAACGAAAGGGTCGTCACCCTTTTTTATAGAGCAATTAAAGCATATAATAGAGAAGAGTTTTTGAACCATTTCAATCAAATAGCGGATGTGAATCCCAAGGTAGCAAAATTTCTTGCACGTGTCGGTTTCGAGAGATAGAGCCAGGCATTCTGTCCAGCAAATAGGTACATTCTTATGAATTTAATGTCTTGTTTGATTTACAAGTTTAGTTTGATGTTGTACTAAGTGATTCTTTTCTACAGGTACAATATTTTGACATCAAACATAGCTGAATCGGTGAATTCATTGTTTGGCAATGAAAGAGAATTTCCCATCAAGGCTATGTTTGAAAAAATAAGCGAGAAATATAGTGATTTTTTTAACGAAAGGCGTGTGCAGTTCAAGTGCCCAGAAAAAAGAACCTGATTTATTCTCGAAATCGAACAAAAAATATCAACGAACATTAGTTTGGGGAATAGGTTATTCTCTCATAAAATAGCAGATTACAAATTCCGTACCACCGGTCATGATGATGCTGCCACGGTCGATCTTCAAACAAGATCTTGTACGTGTAGAGTTTTTGACTTGTACAAAATACCTTGTCCACATGCTATGGCAGCCCTTCGAGTTCAATGCGGCCATAAATATGAACACAAAGTTTACGAGCACTCCTCTCAATAGTACTCGGTGGAAAAATATAAAATAGCATATAGTGGGCATATTATTCCGATGCCTCCTGAAGAATCTTAGGTTGTTCCAGTAGATCTTATGGGGAGATTAATACCTCCTCTATATATTGACCCGAGCACTATTAAATCGGGAAGAAAGCCATATAAAAGGAGACGTGGAGTTGGAAAATCATTTTCATCAAGAAGAAATAAGTGCTCCATATGTAAGTGCGCTGGCCACAAAAGAACTACATGTCTGAATCATAATCCACCATGATCGTTGTAATTGCAGAAACTTGTGTTGTTGTTTGTTTGTTTGTTTGTTATAGACTTTTATATATTTAACTCATTGTTGTGAACCTAATGTTATCATTTATTACATATAAAATATCTTTTTTTAAAATAACTTGTGCATCTATAAAATGAGGCATAACATGAACTTAAATAATACAACAGACCATAATTATTCTCAACAGTTATACAAATAATTGGAATGCTTTCCTCTAACAGATAAAAATTTGTCGAAACAGATGGGTAATCTGTTGAAACCCAACAGATGACCAATCGGTTCCAACTGTTGAAAGAACTCAAAAGCTAAAATTGCTAGTGCTACTGGATTCAACATTGCCTCCAACCGTCAATATATTAACATGTACTAGATTAGAACAAAATAGAATGAAAAATGAATAGGAATTAAAACGTCAAGGTCTAACTAAAAGTAAATTTTTCATTAAATGAAAAATAAAATACATTAGGTATAGATCCAATATAGAAAAATTAAAAAACATACGCTAAAAGAAGAAACACATTCTAATTATTATTATTATCATCATCATTAATGACAGCCGACCAATCAACTCGCAGCAGCAGGGCTCTCATCAGCCTTTGTATCTCTCTGAACATTGTTGCTCTCACAGCGACCAACTCGCTCTGCAGGTTATTAATCTGCCTTTGAAGTTCCTGTATTGTCTCGCATAGAATAGCAATGCCCGGAAAAGGATTAGCCATATATAGAACACACATGAAGTGACAAATGTAAAACAAAATGTTCACAATGTAATACAACTTATACAATCAACTGGTAAATTTATGTCAGAAAAAAACTTACCTCAATGAGAAAGGAATATGCTCTTTGAAGAGAAGTGGTTGAAGATGCCACATGAAAGGAACAAATACAAGAAATAAATATAGTTGAATGAAGATTGAGGGACCTATAATATAATCTGGACGTGTCAGGCCACAAGGCAAGACTATTCAGCTCCATTCTATTAATTACATTCAAACTAGTGGCATTTTATTTTCTATGAAAAGCCATAACTTTTTCTTTTACACTAATTACTTCTTATCTTTTCATAGTGGTTTGAGATTCGATAAAAGCCGTTATTACTGAGTTGTTACAATATATCTTCCAACATTTTTAACAGATTTAGTATTTGTTAGAACAGATAGACGGATTGAATGTGCAATAAACGGCTGTCAAAATAGATTTACCACCTGTTGAAATAGATGATTTGTATATGCAATAAATAAGAGATCTGATGCAACTTATGTATTATTTGTTGCAACAGATGGACAGTATGTATAAGTTGGAGGAGATGTTTTGATATCTTCTGACAACTGATTCATTAGTTTCAGTTTCAATAGATAGAGTATTCGATTCATTATCTGTTTTGAATATGTGAGATAAAAATTCTTCACCTCTTTTTAATAGTATCTCCTTACGTATTAGGTGGGGCCCATGGGCTTGGCACACTAATTAATAAAAATATAAATTAGGTGATTGTTTTATCAAATTGGCCTTATTAATTATGATTAGAAAGTATAAATATGAATAATATACTTTATGTAGTCATTTAATAATAGGGGTAATCTTGAAAGAATATAATAAAATTCTCTTGATTTTATAAATAGAAAAACTAAATTAAAACAAACATATTTAGAAAGAACTAATCACATGCGTGCAGATTAATTAAAAAAATAGTTAGATCTATCGCAACAGATTTACCATCTGTTACAATATATAGATTATCTGTTGCGACAGATGGACCATATGTTTGGAGGAGATATTTTGATTTCTTCCAACAGCTGATTCGTCAGTTGCAACAGATGGAGATTTTGATTCATCAGTTGTTTTGAATATGTTAAGATAAAAAGTCACGACTCTTCACACCTCTATTTTAATGGTCATCACATTCTTACAGATAATAAACAATACTGACATGTCCTGATGTGGTAGGAAGAATAAGATTCCTTCAATGGATCCCATTTTCATGCATGCGAGTTATGTATATTATTGAACAGGCTACCATGAAGACATATAAAGTGCAATGATTTTGTGAATGCAGTTTTTTATCGAAGATTAGACAGTGATTCTTCAAACAAGATCTTGAATTATACAGTTTAGTTTGATAGGTGCAAACTGATAAGGCCGAAGGGCTCCAAGACGGTGGTGTCGATACCCCGTTACAATTTAATGAAACGATTTATGCACATGTTTTTGTGTCAAGTTAGGGGAAGGGTTCAAATTTTTTGCGGTAGTGTAAATATCCAATAGTGATTAGACCGGTTTTAATGGTACAATGGACTTCTTGAAAGGCCTCCGAAGCCTTGCAATGCAGCAAACAATGATAGAACTAATAGAAATTTCCCTGGTCCAAATTTATATGGATGGATTGATAGAGGAGACTATTATATAGCAGAAGGTGTTTGGGAGAAAACCTGTGCAGAAAGAGGGAGGTTGAGAAGGCCATATATCATCTTAGTACTTGTTTAAGAGGATACACAAGGTCAATTTCTCTTTACCGTTCTTTTTTTTCTTCAAGAAAACCTGTGCAGAAAGAGGGAGGTTGAGAAGGCCATATATCATCTTAGTACTTGTTTAAGAGGATACACAAGGTCAATTTCTCTTTACCGTTCTTTTTTTTCTTCAACGACTGATGGATTTTCATTTTTGGATGCACTTTCACATTCAGATCTCATCTAGTTTTTTCATTTTTCATGTCAATTGCATAAGCTAATTTAGCTACACTTTCCTTCCGACCCTGTGTATCCTCTTAAACAAGTACTAAGATGATATATGGCCTTCTTAATCTCTCTCTTCCTGCATAAGTTTTCTCCCAAACACCTTCTGCTGTATAATAGTCTCCTCCAATAACCCATCCATATAAATTTAGACCAGGGGAATTTCTATCGGTTCTATCATTGTTTGTTGCATTATGAGGCTTTGAAGGAATTTCAGTAAGTCCATTATGCCATTAAAATCGGTCCAATCACTATTAGATATTTACACTGCCACCCAAAATTTGAACCTTTCCCTAAACTTGACACAAAAACATGTGCATGAATCGTGTAATTAGATTGTAACGGGGTATCGACACCACCATCTTGGAACCCTTCGGCTTATCAGTTTGCACCTATAAAACTAAACTGTACAATTCAGGATCTTGTTTGAAGGATCAGTGTCTACTCATCGGTAAAAAATTACATTCACAAAATCAGTATACTGGATGTGTGTTTTCATAATAGGTTGATCAGTAATACATACCTCCCACATATGAAGTGGTTCCATCTGCAAGAAGCTTATTCCTTCGAACCCATCTTTCTTCATCTGCAGGAAGCTTATTCCTTCGAACCCATCTTTACTCTAGCCTTTAATGCTGGCCGGGAAAAAGTGGATCCAATTTCACTTCCTTTTATCTGTAAACAAGAGAAATACATTTGATGTCAAACAAGAGAAAAACAAAAAGAACATTACAAAAGGATAACACAAAATTGAGTAAATCAATAGATGACTAATATGATGTAACAGATTACCCATCTGTTCAACCGATGAGGCATCGTTTGCAAAGGATGGATGACATATTGCAACAGATGGGCCATCTGTTGGAATAAATCAAACCAGCCTTGCTACTGGTTTGATTTCATCAAAAAGTTGCTTCGTCTATTCCAATAGATGATTCATTAGTTGTAATAGTTGAGGAAATTATTGCAACACCACCAACACAGCATCAACAACAAAGAAACAAACAAAACTACACCATATGTTCCAACACCATCCACAACACAAACATCACATGTTCCAACACAACCACCACCTCCAACAATAGCACCACCAAAGTACCAAACAAAAGACATAAAAAAAACTATACTGATAACAAGGCTTTTTAAGTTCTCTCAATAGATGACTTTTTTTGCATATTTTAATAAAAACAACGGTTCGTTCATTTAAGACGTAAAAGTCACTTTTCCTTCAATTTTCTCAATAAACAGCAAACTGGTAATGGGTAAATCATTGATAGCAACAAATATAAATAACTAATTTAAATGTCATACAAAGAAGAAGACGAGATGAAAAGAGCAACTTAGAATCATACCTGCAATGCCAAAAAAATGAATTAGAACATCCAGTTCAGTCGAGAAAAGATATTGATTGGTTCAGATCCCAAAGGATCCTCATCCAAAAGAAGATAGAAAAGAGAGGAAAAAAGAAAACAACAAAGATAATTGAGAATAAAGAATAAAGAAGAGTTATGTGTTGAGTCTAGTCTAGACTACTTTATGGTTGAAAGAGAGAGAGTTCTAGGTATGATGGGTTTTAAATATTCATTAATAACTTTTGAGGGGCATGATGAGACGGTGACATTAAAAAGACCAGATAAGACTAATCACTCAGGAGATTTTTGAGTTATCAAAGTTGTACTGAGTAATATTTTTTACCGCCTTACTATTTTAACTATTTTATCTCAGACAGGAAATACCTAAATTGCTTTATAAAAAAAAGATCAAAAAATATTTAAGTGCAACAGATGACTTAATCTGTTTGATAGTTTACAATAGATTCGTGATCTGTCACAATAAATGACGTAATCTGTTTGATAGTTTACAATAGATGCATAATATGTTACAACATATTACCTAATCTATTTGATTTGATCCAACAGAAAAGACATATGTTGCAACTGGTTGAACATTTGTTTATATATAATTTCAATTGAGTTCATATGTTAGAATAAAACCTTAATTGAATATGAGTTCTCATAGGGTCAAATACAACTTTAGTTGAGTCCTTTGGCAATTGCATGATGAGATAGTACTGCGTTTCTCCAACCAGAGTCATCGATCGATCACTCTGAGCTGAGCCGATTCTTGCTACCTCATATGTTAGACTAATACCTTAATTGATTAACCTAGGACTACTAATACCTTGATTGAATAATCTGGGACTAAGGGTGAGTTTTCATAAGGTCAACTACAACTTCAATTAAGTCTTTTGGCAATTGCATGATGAGACAGTATTGTGTTCCTCCCGACTAGAGTTGTTGATCGATAACCTTGAGTCGAACCAATTCTTACTACCTTATATGTTAGACTAATACCTTAATTGATTAATCTAGGACTAGGGTACTAATAGTCTAATTGAATATAGGGTCAACTACAACTTCAATTGAGTCTTTTGTCAATTTAATGATAAGACGGTACTGCGTTCCTCCCGACCAGAGTCAGCAATTGATCACTCTGAGCTGAACTGATTCTTACTACCTCATATGTTAGACTAATATCTTAATTGATTGATCTAGGACGAGGGGTGAGTTCTCATAATGTCAGCTACAATAGATGACAGCGCCTATTTGATAATTTACAACAGATAGGTAATTTATTGCAACATATAACTCAATTCATTTGATAATTTACAACAGATCGATAATCTGTTGTAATAGATGACTTAATTTGTTTGATAGTTTACAATAGATTCGTGATCTACAGCAACAAATGGCTTAATCTGTATGTTAGTTTACAACAGATGTGTAATATGTTACAACAGATTACATAATCTATTTGATCCAACAGAAAAGACATCTGTTGCAACAGGTTGAACATTTCTTTATATATATTTCAATTGAGTTCATATGTTAGACTAATACCTTAATTGAATGTGAGTTCTCATAGGGTCAACTACAACTTTAATTGAGTCTTTTGTCAATTGCATGACAAAACGTACTGCATTCCTCCCGACCAAAGTCAGCGATCGATCACTCTGAACCGAATCGATTCTTACTACCTCATATATTAGACTAATACCTTAATTGATTGATCTAGGACTAGGGGTGAGTTCTCATAATGTCAACTACAATAGATGATAGCGCCTATTTGATAATTTACATAAATGGGTAATCTATTGTAACATATGACTCAATCCATTTGATAATTTACAACAGATGGGTAATTTGTTGTAACAGATGACTTAATCTATTTAATAGTTTACAACAGATTTGTGATCTGTCGCAACAAATGGCTTAATCTGTATGATAGTTTACAATAGATGTGTAATATGTTACAACAGATTATATAATCTATTTGATCCAACAGAAAAGACATTTTTGCAACAGGTTGAATATTTGTTTATATATAATTCAATTGAGTTCATATGTTAGACTAATACCTTAATTGAATGTGAGTTCTCACAGGTTCAATTACAACTTCAATTGAGTCTTTTGTTAATTGTATGATGAAACGGTATTGCGTTTCCCCCGATCAGAGTCGGCGATCGGTCACTCTGAGCCGAACCTATTTTTACTACATCATATGTTAGACTAATACCTTAATTGATTGATATAGGACTACGGTACTAATGCCTTGATTGAATATTCTAGGACTAGGGGTGAATTCTCATAGGGAAAACTATCGATTAATCTAGGACTAGGGGTGAGTTATCATAGGGTCAGCCACAACAGATGGCAGCGCCTATTTGATAATTTACAATATATGGGTAATCTGTTGTGACATATGATAATCCATTTGATAATTTACAATAAATGGGTAATCTATCTCTACAGATGACTTAATCTGTTTGATAATTTATATCGCATTCATAATCTGTTACTACCTAATCTGATTGATAATTTACAACAGATGAAAAATCCGATGCAACATATTGAACATTTATTTTTTACAATTTCAATTGAGTTCATATGTTAGACTCCTAAATTGATTAATCGAGGACCAGGGGTGAGTCTTCATAGGGTCACCTCCTAGAGTACTCGGTCAACTACAACTTTAATTGTTTTTGTATGATTTTAAAAATTACGAATATATTTTATGATTTTAAAAATAATTAAGATCATTTTGGACCAAATTAACATTTTCAAAACTACTTGTCATTCTTTTCTAAAATACAAATCATCTCATACAAAATGTTTCATCATTTCAAATCTTGAGGTCTAGCTCTTTCTCTCTCATTCTCACTCAACAATACAGTACAGATAATAACTACTCAATAAATTTGTTCAAGCTTCCACAACAGATTGTTTTTCTTCTCATTTCTGACCACATATGTGTTATTTTCGACATCATTCTTACTTGTATCAGTCATTTTCTTTGTCTTCGTAGGCAACAGAGTTCGAGAAGAGCTCTATATTTGTTTTTTTCTAGAAAATAAGGGCTTTTAGGTTAATGATGAAAAATAAATCTTTTAGTAGTACTATCTTCGAGAATGGGTTTATAATTTTGAGTTTTGATGGTAAAATCATAGGAAGAACTCGAGAAATCTCTAGTTTCCATTACAGTGTTCCGTTGACTATCGTGGTATAGTTGGATGGTATTGGTGGTAGTGGTGGTGGTGTTTGTGGTCATTGTGGTGGCGCTGGTGGTGGCATTGGTTGGTGGTGTTTGTGGTGGTGTCGGTATTCGTAGTGTTTGTTTGTTTGTTGGCATTGGTTGGTGGTATTTGTGGTGGTGGCTGTTGGTGTGTTGGTATTCGTGGTGTTTGTAATGTATTTTTTAAAATCTATGCATACATTAACTGTAATATAATTTTTGTTTTTCTTTATCTGTAGGTAAAACATGTCTCCCAAAAGAAAAGAAAGTGAAAGTGGATCAACGTCTGACCACTAAAAAAAGGCTAGAGTACAGACGAATTCGGAGGAGCTTCCCGAACAATCTCAGTCAGGGAAAGTGAAGCTGGGGAGAGATATGAAAACAATGTTGAGAGAGGTGGACAAGGTTCCATAGATAGTGATGAAGAAAATGGAAGTAAGAAAGATGAGGAATTGGAGAGTCAAAAAAAGAAAGAGGATGATCATCAACATGATGACAATGGATCACCGACGAGGCGTGAGTTAATATCGAGATCCCAGCATAATCCTGTCAAAACTTTTAGAATTGATAGGTTTGAAGTTGCGATGCCGATAAATGACCTAGAAGGAAAACAACTAACTGGTCAAATTGTACTTAAATGTCAGATAGGGAAAATTTTCGAACATTTTATGAAAATTATGAAGAACGAAAACATAGGCGGACTTTTTAAAAAAGAGCTTCTTTGGAAGCTTTCTTGATCTACCTGAGGACCCCTCTGCCTATAATCATTTCCCTATAATGATGGTATATGGTCTTCTCAATTGCAGGATCAAGTACACGGGGGATGATAAAGATCCGGAGAAGGGGGTAAAAAGAAGATAGATGAAATCTGGATTAACTACTGTGGCATGCCTATTTGTTTTGTCTTGTAAGAGTTTCCCATAGTGACGGGCCTGAGATTCCATCATCCAGAAGGACCACCACCCCGCAAAAGATCCAAGGAAAGAACATACAAGGGAAAAATAAGTAGGTTGTTTGACATTACTCGACGTGGCTACAAAGCATCGGATTTGTTAACAGATCTCAAGGATAAAACTATACCAGAGCAGTACAGGGAGCAATTATGCTTAGTTTAGTTTGCCCATTTGGTTATATTGGCAAAAGATGTCAACAAGGTCATAGAAGATGATTTGTTAGCGCTGCTGAGGATTTTGATAAATTCAACAATTATCCCTGGGGATATGACAGTTTCTACTTGACTGTCCAATATTTACTGACAATGCTATCCTCAGGGACTATCATATTATATGGCTTTCCTTGGGATTTCATGGTAAAATTAATCACTAATTTTACTCATCCATCAATTTATATTGAATATAGTTATTATGATTTTTTTTGCTTGCTTCCTGTTTACACTTTTTAGGCTTGGGCATTTGAAGTCATTCCTTCCCTCCAAAAGCAGTTAATGGATTTTCCGGATGAGGTTTCTCATCCAAGGATGTTTAGGTAGTTGGTTGCAAAGAGGAACACCAATATTTAAGAGACTGATCTCTTTAACCCTCCGGATGATGCAGTATGTCTTCTTCAAGTAAAATAATTCTACTCAAAGATAAGAAAAATATTGAATAGATGTTATATCTGGTGCATGAGATGTTATATCTGATGCACCAGATGGGACATCTATTGCGATGGGGTATATCTTGCATCAAATTACCCATCTGTGGCTTTGGTTATCTGAACCCGACTCTTAAAAGATTAACCATATTCTGTAAATTATGCAACAAATATTTAATCTGATAACATATCATTCATCTCTTGTGACTGACAGATCATCTGTTGCATAACAGATTACCCATCTTGTGCAGCTTTTAGAGATGTCGTCTCCGCTCGAAAATTAAAAAAATTACAATTCCTCCCTCTCCAAAAGCTGTTAAAGCTTTGGGGCAAGTCAAGAAGGTGAACATATACGTAGAACTTGGCACCAAAGAGAAGAGTGATCCGCAACAGGCCAAGAATGCCAACCCAGGCACACCAGATTACCCCAGGCCTCCCTTTTCCCCCCCAAGACATCCAAACTATGACTGATATGCGTATGCCGCACGAGGACAAGGCAAGTTTACTTTTTCTAACCTAGCCCTTCTAATCTACCCCATGAAGAAGAAGCTACGCAAAAGATTTCACATCTGTTGCAACAACTGGGTATACTGGTGCAACTGGTTGTAGTTCTGTTGTAACTTATTATCTATCTGTTGCATAAGTTGCGTTGGATTATAGATTAAGAGAACCCTATGCAACAGATAGACCATCCGTTGCATCTATACAATTACTAACCTACTTATAAATTTACTTCTTATCTCACAGCATGTTGACATAATTCTCTGCCTCATGAGGAAAAGGCAATTAACATACCGGAAAGCTTATGACGCTACCGATAGGATAATAGACCTCAACTTCTGCATGAAGCTCAAGGATAGGTACGATCAACTCAATGGAGAGGCTTCATCCCTTGGCGTGGGACTTGATTTCCTAGTTCCTACGTTAGTCTTGGATGAAGAATAAATGTTAAGATATATTAGAGGGGACATGCCAAATCCACACGGCAAGAGCTGGACCAAGGCAAAAAGGATTCTTGCAGTCATTAGCATAAACGACATGCATTATCGGGCTATTGAGATACTACTCTAGGAGGGAAAGATCAATGGTTATGACTCCAACGTACCTCTCATCGACGATTTCAATCTTTTTCTCCTTGTGGAGCCACTGATGGTGCTGTTGCCCATCTTATTGAGGGAGAATAAACTGATGAATAATTTGCCAAAGGAAGTGTTGATGAAGAAATCATGGGATTTTGAAGGTAGAAACAGGGGAATGATCCTTCCAAAAGATGATGCTGCTAAAGTGAGCAGCTCGCACACTCTTGCACACATCGAATATTTGCTGACCGGCACAGAAATGGCTGAGCCAATGACTTTTCTGTGTGACAACGTTGTGGCAAACCTACAAGAGGTCTGGGCTTATGGGGTACTAATTGGACGCTTGAAGCCTGTGTATATAGAAGAGCCTGTGAAATAGAAATTTCTAATTTCAAGTCACCCTTCACTTTATTACATGTACATGTAGTGGCAATATTTTTTTTCTGATAAAAGTTGAGTTTTTTATAATGCAATAGATTAGATTGTCAATTTGTTGCAACAGTGGGAAGACCTGTTAGAATAATCTAATAATCTAAGTTTAATCTGTTGCAACAGTGGGAAGACCTGTTTGATAATTTATATGAATAATCTAATAATCTAAGTCTAATCTGTTGCAACAGTGAGAAGACCTGTTTGATAATTTCCACAGATGACCTAAATTTTACAACATATGCCTAAATATTTTTGATATTTTTCAACAGTTACTCTTGAATATCCATGTGCTCGTCGGCAACAAACCAATAGCAAATACACACACCACCATGAAAATTTTAGCAATTAGGCTTCAATATCCATGTGCCCAACAACACCAAACCAGTAGCAATAACGGCAACAATGTAGTATCTTCTTGCTCAATTTTATTTCTCTTCAGAAGCCTTGACTTTGTTCAACAAACCCCAGATTACATGATTTGCTTGTGAAGGGTGTCGTTTTTCATACCAATCAAAATAATCGCATCCACCTAATTTCTATAAAAAAGAGAACACAGTTACAAAATAATTACAAGTCAATAACTAATCTTTTAATTAAATAAAAAAATTATTACCTTTGAAATCTTACAAGTAAAAAACCTACGACCCAGATTTTGTTGCACAGCTTCATGACCGCACTTACATTATCGAAAATATTTATCACAAAAAATAGTGTAAGATGCGCTCGACATTGTCAAGGTCAGTTGAAAAAATAAAAATAATAATTTGAAGAATTTAGATAGATAAAAGAAGATGATGATGAAGAAGAAGATTTGGGAATTTAGGGTTAAATTTTAGGAGGAAGATGAATATATAAGGGGGGGGGGGGAATGACCGTTGGGGGCCAAGTGACGGTAAGTCAGCGAAATGTGCCAGGACTGACACTAACACATTTGATGCCTATTTTATTTTACATCTTTAAAATGAACAAGTCTACTAGATGCCTATTTTATTTTATGTGTTTGAACTGAACACCGTCGATGGGTTGCACCTTTTTTATTTCAATTCACTTTAACCTTTTTAAACGTAATGGCAATTTTTTATGTCCAGCAAAAGTTGAATTTTTATAATTCAATAGATTCTTCATCCGTTGTAACAGTTATCCTACCTATTCTGATATATAATTTATTTGTTGTAATAGGTTGGTCATCTGTTGCATTATCTCAATGTTTTTATCTAAAGTCCATCTGTTGCAACAGTTGGAAGACATGTTTGATAAATTCCAACAGATAACCTACCTGTTGCAACATATGTATAAATCTGTTCAATTATTTCAATAGATGTGTCATCTATTGCAACAGATAAAGTCTATCTGTTGCAATATATGTCTTAATTTATTTTTTTTCCAATAAATGTGTCATCTGTTGCATTATGTTGATGCTTTTTTATCTAAAGTCCATCTGTTGCAACAGTGGAAAGACCTGTTTGATAAATTCCAACAGATCACCTACTTGTTGTAACATATGTCTAAATTTGTTCGAATTTTCCAATAAATGTGTCATCTGTTGCAACATATACATTATCTGTTGCAATATTTTAATCTAGTATTCCTTCTCAATTAATAAGTTCAAATATAAGGAATAAATAAAATTTGTAGACAAAATAAAATAAATTGAAACCTTCATAAATTAGCTGAAATAAGTCAACGAATAAATGAAATGTAAAAAAATTATTATAGGTACAGATCTCAACAAATACATCAACAACAGTTTAAGTACACCGCCAAGGATTGCTTTGACAGGCTCAAGCTATAAAGATCTACTCAGTATGGATAAGTTGTTGTTCATCCGGTGCTATGAAATTCAGCTTTGCTTGTTGTGGATCTTTGATGATAGGCGAATTTACGTGCCTATATCAATATATTTTGCCCATATTTTAGCCTAGTTTTGAGAACTAATTATCTATTTCATGCACTTTTAGTCCTTTTTCCTATAAATGAGCTAACAAACATGATTAGTAAAGTTTCAGGTATAAATGATGCAAAATACAGCATTTTATGGCTTACTTGACGCAAAAGAAAGCTCACAAACGAAGTGGAAAGGAGCTGGACGCCTAAAGGACCAAATCTGCTGCATGAAAAATCTGTCCCGGGCTAAAACAGCAATTCTGAAGACTTTGGGGACTTACAGACACAAAGCTGGATTTTTACCAAGATACATTAACCTAGTGCAATTAGGTTATGTGTTTCCCTAATCTATTTGGATTATGATATTGTAACCTTACCCTAGTACATTTGGGTCAAGGATTTCATTAGTATATTAGGATTTGATTATTTATTTCATTAGCTTAGTAGGAGTAGGATAGGAGTATTATAAATACCCTATCATGTTAGAGATTTTTATACATTCTACACTTAATACAATTCTTAATTCTTAATTCTAAATTCTTCAATTCTTCACTTAATTCAACAATTAATTTTCTTCCATCCCTCTCATCTTCCACTACAAACACTTCTAATCTACTCTTCTATTCAAAAATTCCACAACAAGAGAATCGTTACTTGCTATGGAATCACCAAAACCACACGCCTAAACACCTACTTTTCACGCCATCCACCATGCAAAACGTGATATCCTCCGCATTCATGGGTAACTAAACCTCTTAGTTGGGGTTATGGAAGCCGAATGAGTTACTATCTATAGCTGTGAGTTTGTGAGTTTAAGACACGTATATTGCTTATATCATTACGCTCTTCATCTTAATCTACATTCTTTGCGGTTGCAAACGCAAGAATACGCCAGTCTAACATTTAACTTGTTCGAGAGAAAGGTTATTTGTCTGGAAAAGAGATAATGTCAAGGTAGTAGGACACCCTTTCCTATTAAAAAGCTAGTGCCGTAACTGGACTAACCTCTTGGAGAATTCGTACCGTTAGACACGCTTTAAGCTCGAGAGAGTTAAAGTGAAATAGTCCTTGTTCAGGTCGAGAGACGCTTGGATTTACCATCGACTACAATTCTCTATAAGCAATTGCATGTCAAGACTCTACACACTCATAGCCAATAGAGACGTATACCTCAGAAGGTGGACATAACCCCAACGCTTCAATTCTCATTGTTTCACAACCTACGAAATACTCTCTTTTTACTTTGCTATTTTCAGCTTTTATTTCATTACTTTGGTTACTTATTACAATCCCCCCTTCTTACGAGACTTGCACCAAAAGTCTATTAATTTTGCTTACTTGTTGGCCAAGCTATTCCCTGTGGGATCGACACCCAACCCAGGTTGGGTTCTATATTTGCTAACGACCGCTTTACACTCAAACGAGAGCTGTAGATTGAGCGTTATCAAAAATTGGCGCCGTTGCCGGGGAATACGAGTGTCAATCAAGTTCGTGATAATTACTATACCCTTTGGTCAAAGATTCTCGTACTTTTACGTTTAGTTTTTGTTTTTGTTTATTGCAGGTTTTTCTTTTAGTGCATGCCCCATACTAGAAGTTCTGGTCAACCGTTATTACCAATCAATCCTGAACCACAACGAATTAGAAGAATGGAAGCATAAGCTGAAATCGACAGGATGGCTGCTCAACACGAGCAAGCAAGATTAGTTGCTCTTGCCGCTGCTCAAGTCCAACAACAAAACATTGATAATCCTGGACGAGCAACAAATCCTGATGATGAAGATTTAGGTGATGACGAGTTACTGAATCCTAGGCGTGATGTTGAAATTGCAACACCTGCCAATCGAAGAGGTCTTGCAACCAGCTTTCGACGATGATGATGATGATCTTGATGGTGCCGGAGCCACTAGAGCTATAATTCCACCACCATTAGTGCCCGGAGCCAAGTTCAACATCACTAGCACCATGATTCAGTTATTGCAACTCAAGGGGTTATTTGGTGGACTAGCAGGCGATGATCCGAATATGCATCTCATCAACTTTATTTCTACATGCAAGTCTTTTGACAATCCTGGTGTTGGTCAGAATGCTATTCGATTACGTCTATTTCCATTGTCTCTGTCTGGGGAGGCAACACTATGGTTGAATGGGCTGACTCCTGATTCAATTTCAAATTGGAGGCAATTGAGAGACGCTTTCCTAGAAAGATTCTTTCCGCCATCCAAAAGGGCTCAATTGAGAGATGAAATCAGCAACTTTCGTCAGCTTCCCTCTGAAGCTCTTCACGAAACATGGGAGAGGTTCAAGACAAAGCTAGCGAGATGCCCAAACCATCACATGACTAATGTTCACCTCATGGAGATCTTGTATAGAGCCTTGAATTCAGTAAGTAAACCAGTGGTGGACAACGCAGCTGGAGGTTCTTTTATGGACCTTACCTTTGGTCAAGCAAGCAATATGCTAGATCGAATGACTAAGCAAAGTAGAGCTTGGCATACCAGGGACTCTGAGGTAGCAAGCCCCACTTTATCTATTGGCATGTCTGCAGACCAAAGAAGAAAAGAAGAAAAACGTGAGCAAGACATGGCGTACATGAAAACACAATTGGATCTTCTGACAAAGCACTTATTATCAGGGAAGACCGAAAAAGTGAAAGCTGTGGTGCTAAAAGGCGGAAACGAATCTGATTCGGAAGAAGAGGCCAACTACTTGACCAATCAGGGAGGTTTCCGAAGGAATACCCAAGGAAACCAAGGTCGGAACTATTATGATAAATCTGGAAACAAAGACCAAGGTAGTTGGAAGAAAAACAATGAAAAGAGTGGTTTGTACGTTTCCCCTGGTAAACGTGATACCACCACATCTAATTCTATGGAAGACATGATGGCTAAGTTATTAAAAGGAGTGGAAGCAACGAGCGCGGGAGTTAAGGAGGTGATTGATGATTTGTCCTCCATGAAGCAATTAGTTGATTCTCATTCCACTTCTATCAAGCAAATAGAGCAGCAATTGAGCCAACTTTCAGCAGCATTCAATCAAAGAAAGGCTGGCACCTTACCTAGCGATACTATGCAAAACCCAAGGAATGATGGGTCATGCATGGCCATCACTACCAGAAGTGGTAAGGTGCTAGAAACTTCAGAAAAAGTCAAGCAAGTGGTTGACGGAACAGCAGATACGGACGCCACACCTAGTGACGTCACAAGAGAAGAAGCCGCAATATCTACTTCCAACGTCAAGGACATTTCACCTAGTGACGTGCAGCCTGAAAAAAATAATAAACGGAAGCAAGAGGAGAATAAAGCCATGGAGAGAACACTTCCATACCCACCACCACCTTTTCCACAAAGATTGAAGAAGGTGGCCGATGACACTAAGTTCAGCAAATTTATGACCATGTTGAAGCAGCTGACTATTAATGTTCCGTTGGTAGAGGCACTTGAAAAAATGCCTGGGTATGCAAAGTTTATGAAAGATCTTTTGACTAAGAAGAGGGCAGCAAGTTATGAGCTGAAAGATGATGTGCACCATTGTAGTGCAATAGCTACTCGATCGATAGTTCAGAAGAAGGCCGACCCCGGAGCTTTCACGATTCCTTGCACCGTCGGATCTTTGGACTTTGCTAAAGCATTGTGTGACTTAGGCGCCAGTATCAACTTGATGCCATTATCGATCTATAAGAAGTTGGGGTTAGGAGATCCTACACCAACTAATATGAGGCTTGTGATGGCGGATAGGTCGGTAAAACGACCGGTTGGTATTCTATGCGATGTCTTGGTGAAGGTATCTTCATTCATATTTCCAGCAGACTTTGCCATCTTGGATTGTGAAGCAGATTCAGAGGTTCCCATAATCTTGGGACGCCCTTTCCTTGCTACGGGAAGTGTGCTCATAGATTTGAGAGCTAATGAGCTTTCATTCCGAATAAATGACGAAGTGGTTCGCTTTGATGTTTGCAAATCAATGAAGCAACCCAAAGATCTGAGTGTATTTTCTGTGGCTGATGTTGTATTTGATGATGAGAACGAGTTACTTGCTGAAGAACAAATTCTTGATGATCCTTTGGAGGTTTCGCTCATGAAAGGAGAGAGTGATGATGCTGAAATTTCTAAAGACGATATTTGTGCTCTATCGGGATTAGGGACATATCACTATACCCCCAAAAAGCTGGATCTTGATCTCAAGAATCGACCCACACCTCCAGCTAAGCCATCTATTGAAGAACCACCCACGTTAGAATTGAAGGAGCTGCCAAGCCATTTGAAATACGCCTTCTTAGGAAGCGGAAACACTCTTCCAGTCATTGTAGCAGCCGATTTGGGTGAGCAGCAAGTTGCAGCTCTTATTGCAATCTTATGCAAGTATATTAGAGCTATTGGATGGACCATTGCGGATATTATTGGTATTCCACCTGGGATTTGCACACATAAAATTCAGCTTTAAGAAAAGTGCACACCCACCATTGAACATCAAAGACGTCTAAACCCACCAATGCAAGAGGTGGTGAAGAAGGAGATTATCAAGTGGTTAGACGCAGGAGTCGTGTATCCTATTTCTGATAGTACATGGGTAAGCCCAGTACAATGTGTTCCCAAGAAAGGAGGTATGACGGTGGTTGCGAATGCAAAGAATGAGCTTATTCCACTCAGGCCCGTTACTGGATGGAGAGTATGCATGGACTACCGCAAGCTGAATTCTTGGACGCTCAAGGATCACTTCCCCATGCCATTTATGGACCAAATGCTAGATCGATTAGCGGGGAAAGGATGGTTTTGCTTCTTGGATGGTTATTCAGGTTACAATCAGATTTGTATTGCCCCCGAAGACCAAGAGAAGACAACGTTTACATGCCCATATGGTACTTTTGCCTTCAAACGCATGCCATTCGGGTTGTGTAACGCACCAGCCACCTTTCAACGTTGTATGATGTCTATTTTCTCTGATATGGTAGAAGACACTTTGGAGGTATTTATGGACGACTTTTCAGTTGTTGGTGAGTCTTTTGAAGTATGTTTGGCAAACTTGAGCATGGCATTGCAAAGATGTGTAGAGTTCAACCTTGTGCTGAATTGGGAAAAGTGCCACTTCATGGTAAAAGAAGGAATCATTCTTGGGCACAAGATTTCCGAAAGAGGAATAGAGGTTGATCACGCCAAAATAGAGGTAATTGAGAAGCTACCACCTCCAATTTCGATGAAGGGAGTTCGTAGTTTTCTTGGCCATGCTGGGTTTTATCGTAGATTCATCAAAGACTTCTCCAAAATTTCTAGTCCATTGTGCAAACTATTGGAGAAAGATGCAAAGTTTGACTTTAATGATGATTGCTTAAAGGCATTCGAATGCCTTAAAGAAAAACTCATTGAAGCCCCTATCATGGTAGCACCAGATTGGACGCTCCCGTTCGAAGTCATGTGTGATGCTAGTGGTGTAGCCGTTGGTGCTGTTCTTGGACAGAGAAAGAAAAAATTATTTCATCCTATCTACTATGCGAGTAAGATCCTAAATGAAGCCCAAAGGAACTACACTATTACTGAACAAGAGCTCTTAGCGGTCGTGTATGCGTTTGAGAAGTTTCGTGCCTATCTATTGGGTACTAAGGTGATCGTTCATACAGACCATGCAGCTCTTAGGTATCTAATGACAAAGAAGGATGCAAAACCAAGGCTGATTCGATGGGTATTGCTGCTGCAAGAGTTTGATTTCGAAGTCAAAGATAGAAGAGGTTGCGAGAACCAAGTGGCTGATCATCTATCCAGACTTGAGAATGAGTATGTGGCGCAACCAGAAAATCAGATTGATGATGCATTCCCTGACGAGGAGATACTAGCAACAACAATGGAGAAATTACCATGGTATGCCGACTTTGTAAATATCGTGGTGAGTAATGTGTTACCTTCCAATTTATCTTACCACCAGAGGAGGAAGTTTATGCATGACGTTCAGCACTACTATTGGGATGAGCCTTATTTGTTTCGAAGATGCGCGTATGGTATCATTCGACGATGTATATCCCATGAAGAAGTACCTACTATATTGGAAGCATGCCACACTTCGCAAGTTGGAGGACATCATGCAGGGAATCGAACGGCAAGGAAAGTCTTGCAAAGCGGTTATTATTGGCCTACAATATTCAGAGATGCACATGATTATGTGCGAAGGTGTGACCAATGCCAACGTCAAGGTGCTATTTCAAAACACCATGAAATGCCCATGTCCAAAATTCTGGAGGTAGAACTCTTTGATGTGTGGGGTATTGATTTCATGGGACCATTCGTGAATTCGTTTGGAATGAAGTACATCTTGGTTGCTGTGGATTATGTGTCAAAATGGGTTGAAGCTGTAGCATTGGCCGACAACGAAGGAAAGCGTGTAGTAGCATTTTTAAAGAAGAATATCTTCTCTCGCTTTGGAGTACCTCGTACTATCATAAGTGATGGAGGATCTCACTTTTGCAACAAGCTATTCAAATCTGTATTGGCCAAGTATGGATTCAAGCAACACAAGGTAGCTACGCCTTATCATCCCCAAACCAGTGGACAAGTTGAGGTTTCCAACTGCGAGATCAAGCAAATCCTTGCCAAGACGGTTAATGCGAATAGGAAGGACTGGTCTCGAAAGCTAGATGATGCACTATGGGCGTATAGGACTGCATTCAAGACACCCATTGGCATGTCACCTTATCAGCTAGTTTATGGGAAAGCTTGTCATCTACCCATCGAGCTTGAATACAAGGCATTGTGGGCATTGAAGCACTTGAATCTGAATTGGGATGATGTGAAGAACCTGAGGTTGGAGCAGCTGAACGAACTAGATGAATTTCGTCTCCATGCATATGAAAGATCAGATTTATACAAGGAGCGGATGAAGAAGTATCATGATCAGCGGATTGTTCGACGAAACTTCCAAAAAGGTGACATGGTACTACTCTTTAATTCCAGACTCAAGCTCTTCCCAGGTAAGTTAAAATCGAAATGGTCTGGTCCATTTAAAGTCATCCAAGTCTACTCGTCTGGAGTAGTCGAATTGAAAAACAATGAGGGTGTTATCTTCAAAGTGAATGGCCAACGTGTCAAGCCATATATCGGTCCTCTTGACTCGATGAATGACATGGCCATCACTTATCTCGACGAAGTCTAAGTACTCGAGATTACTACATCGAGCCACGACAATAAATAAGGCGCTAGATGGGAGGCAACCCATTGTTTTATTGTTTTATTGTTTTGCCGTTTTATCGTTTTATCGTTTCGTCGTTTTAGTATTTTTTTTTTTTTTTGATAAATGAAAATCCAAAAATAAGAGTCGTTCCACGACCAAAACTAAGGCGCTTGGTGGGAGGCAACCCATCGTACTAATCGTTTTCATTTTGTTTTGAGCAAATTAGGTGCAAGAAGTATGCGACGAGGAGATTGATCTCAATTGACGATTTGGACGCATTGTATGGTAAAGTCGGTAAGTTAGGAATGGTAATGCATAAGGCTATGAATTGAGCCTTTCTCACGTCATAATAGGCTTCAAGGAAGGCTAGGCCTTGGTGAAAATAGGACAAGAACGATGCACAATCTATTCTATAGCCTAAGGACTCGGAATCTAGTATGCTATACACTATGCGCCGCCTATTCCTAGGTATGCTTTTGACTATGCGCCGCCTATGCTATGGCATTTGAGATACTGAGACCAAATGCCATAGACTATGCGGCGCATATGTCTAGAAATGCCATAGACTATGCGGAGCATATGTCCCATTATGCCATGGACAATGCGCCGCATATGTCATTGATATGCCGAGAGATATGTGCCGCATATGTGGTGATCTTGTCCCCAAATCCGATTGTAAATGGGTCATAACCCGACCCATACTCTTCCTATATAAAGGGGACTTGGTTTTATAACACAACCACATTAGAAACAACCCTAAAGGCGCCGCATAACACTCCAAATCCTCTCAAAATTTTCTTCCTTTGTTCTTCCGATTCACAACAACTTCTCCACAATCTTCAAAGCAAGTAAGTACTCTCTTATTCTTCATCTATTTATCGTAAGTACTATGTTGATATGCTTATTATATTTTGCTAAATCATGTGAGATTGGTGGTGATGTCATGTGTTTGGATAATTGTTACAAGATCGTGTGATTGAATATATACGTAGGGAATTCTTGACTTGTTTCCGACTTGAATTTTGTTTTCGATAGCATTGTTATGATAGTTGCTGAATTAATATGGCTATGAATATTGCTTAAGATTGTTGGTTGGATGATTACATGATAGACTATCCCGGCCATCGGGATAAGGTTATAGTGCCTATCGACTTAGGAGGTTGTGCTTGTTGTAAGAATAATAAGTCCATGTGGTATCCCCTAGGTTGTAGTGTTGCTATATCCACCATGAAAGTAGTCCAATGGCTGTAAATAAGTGATGTAATGCTGATTTTCTTGTCGGAATACAATCCTAAAACGGATGTCGACGAAATCTGAGTACTCGACCACTTTCACTTCACTGATTTGTGTTAACAAGATTAAGTGTGGGGTGGTACCCCTAGTGCCTGCATATAGATTGTATAAAGTGAGATTGTGCTGGAACTAACATTATTTCTAGTCTCAGGTACAATGGCACCTAAAGCAAAGCAAGGCAAGGAGAAGGCTACCACGTCCCGAAAGGACAAGAAGAGAAGTCGAAAAGACCAAGGAGAATCATCTTCAGCACACTTACCACGAAGAATGTTCGGAATAAAGTGGGTTCTTGAGGAAGAAGCCAAAGCATGGTACAGCAGCAACAAAGAAAAGAAATATGTGCACGTCGACTTGATCAAACAAGGAGACCTTAGCAAAGAAAGCGCCGCAAATGTTGGCTAAAATAATGGCTTTGAAGCTAGATTTCATCTTTCGCGACATGGGAGAGTGCAATCTTGACATGACAAGAGAATTCTATGCCAACTGGTCGCCAAACACAACAGGCAACGAAGTCAAAATTCGCGGCCAAGTGTTACAGCTTACAGCGGATTGGATCAACTCTTTTCTTGGCCTACCTTCGGTCGACACAGCACCATACAAAGAGTTGCACAGCAGGCCTCCTTACAGAGCAATCCGACACACGCTTTGTGGAAGCAGATCGATGTCAAGATGGGGCAGACATAAGGAAACAGGCCGTCACAACACCTTCCCTTATGCTCCACTAAATAGGGAAGCAAGAATCTGGATGCGCATTGTCAACTCATGCCTTATTCCTGGGACGCAATACACCAAGATATCGAGAGATAGAGTGTGTTTGGTTTATGCGTTGATGACGAATGTCCCTATCAACTTTGGGGCAATCATTCGATCTACCATGAGGAAGGCCAGACTCCACCGAAGGTCCCATTTCACATTCGGCAATTTGTTGACAGCAATGTTGCGGAAGGAGGATATAGAAGAGGAACCAGCTGACCACAAACTCCAACATAACCCAAAGAAGGTTGACCTCACCAAGGTCAAAGATGCTGAAACAACGCATGGAGTCAACCTTACTACTGCGGAGAGACATGCGCGTGACGAGAGTTTCTTCCGTCATCTCTATGGCATGACACGATTCACTATGATGAGTGGTGGACGTATTCCAACTGCTGAAGAGCTCCAACAGCTGGACCACGACTACCCAATGAACAGGCATACCCGGGAGATGTGTGGAGTGGGCGTATATTTTGAGGAACCTCTTGACGATGACGTGCCAACTGATGATGATAGACGCTTTCCTGATTCTGATGATGAGGAGAACTCTGACGATGACTCTTATGATGATTCAGACGAAGGGGGTATGACCCCCGACATTGATGAGGAGTCCGACTAATTAGGTTCTTCGACTTTATTTTCCACTGAGGGCAGTGTCCAGTCTAAGTGTGGGGTAGCAAAATCGCATGCTATACTTCTTTGTTTGCACCTATGTTTGTATGTTTGCTTGTTTACTTTGTTTTTTTGAGTCCATTTTTTTGTTTTTTTTCGTTTGACGTTTTTTAGTTTTTTTTAGGAGTAAAATTTTTTCTAGCTTCGCATGAAATTATTTTGATAGGCAGCATGAGATTAGAACAAGAGTATGTGTTACAATTTTGACTATTGAGACATTTAGGCTCTAGTTGTGACTTATTATGTGATATTGTGTGATTCAATTCCTTCATTTGTTGGGTTGAGAGTCTATATTACTTCCAATCAAGTCGACCATGTGCCTTGTGTGTGTGAGATAATAGTATATTCTATGTATGTGGCTGATGCTAGAACTTGCCTGGTATGTATGCAAAGCGAAAATAAGGAGTGTAAGTTTAGGATATGATTTAGGCATTTCTTTGGCAACCTATACATGTTTACCTTCAGTTTTACCTACCCATGGACATCATCCTAGTTAAACCTTTTTGAGCCTCTAGCCTATTTCTTTGACAACCTTGTATGTAAGCCTAATCCATTTCTTTCAAGACCGTAATTTGATCCAAATTCCTAAGTGCTTTAAAGTGAAAAAGTCATGTGACAACATAAGAGGAAATTAGGTGAGTATGATGCTATAAATTGTAATGGTGCTTGAATGTGCTATGAAAAAGAAAGTGCTATCATAAGAGGTATGTTGTGAAAAGAAAAAGGAAAAGAGAGATGAAAAGTGAGTTGTGATCAAAATTGAAAAACAAAAGATGAGAACAAGGGTGGAAGAATAAAATAAAGAAAGGTTGAAAGAAAAAAGTGTCAATGATACAATGTGATGTATTAAAGTGCTTAGGAACTTAGTCACTATTTCTGGCCAAAATAGCTGATCCTACCCGTCCCTTAGCCTACATTACAACCATCTAAAGACCTACTTGATCCTAATCTTAACATTCCGATATTTAGTAGAGTACTACATTAAAGGCAAGCTTATGGTCATTAGTTGCTACATATGAATTCTTTGTGAGAGTGAGTGCAAGGATATTTTGACACCCATTTGACACCCATGTTTGAAAAATATGCTATATTTGTGAGTGATTATGGGTACTATATTGAGACACACATGGTTGATGAGTTTTGGATATTTGTATATGATTCTATGTACCTTAACGTTTGCATGCGAGCTGATCACCATCACGAGTCTATGCTTGAGGTTAAATTGTTTCTACTTATAATCGGAAAGCTACTCTTTGTTGATAATTGTTGTGCTTGTCTTGATAAATGTTTTGTGTTGTTGTTGTAAAAACCTTAAGTCGATGCTTAGAAGGACATGATATGTTGTTCGAGGACGAACAAAGCTCTAAGTGTGGGGTGTTGATGATAGGCGAATTTACGTGCCTATATCAATATATTTTGCCCATATTTTAGCCTAGTTTTGAGAACTAATTATCTATTTCATGCACTTTTAGTCCTTTTTCCTATAAATGAGCTAACAAACATGATTAGTAAAGTTTCAGGTATAAATGATGCAAAATACAGCATTTTATGGCTTACTTGACGCAAAAGAAAGCTCACAAACGAAGTGGAAAGGAGCTGGACGCCTAAAGGACCAAATCTGCTGCATGAAAAATCTGTCCCGGGCTAAAACAGCAATTCTGAAGACTTTGAGGACTTACAGACACAAAGCTGGATTTTTACCAAGATACATTAACCTAGTGCAATTAGGTTATGTGTTTCCCTAATCTATTTGGATTATGATATTGTAACCTTACCCTAGTACATTTGGGTCAAGGATTTCATTAGTATATTAGGATTTGATTATTTATTTCATTAGCTTAGTAGGAGTAGGATAGGAGTATTATAAATACCCTATCATGTTAGAGATTTTTATACATTCTACACTTAATACAATTCTTAATTCTTAATTCTAAATTCTTCAATTCTTCACTTAATTCAACAATTAATTTTCTTCCATCCCTCTCATCTTCCACTACAAACACTTCTAATCTACTCTTCTATTCAAAAATTCCACAACAAGAGAATCGTTACTTGCTACGGAATCACCAAAACCACACGCCTAAACACCTACTTTTCACGCCATCCACCATGCAAAACGTGATATCCTCCGCATTCATGGGTAACTAAACCTCTTAGTTGGGGTTATGGAAGCCGAATGAGTTACTATCTATAGCTGTGAGTTTGTGAGTTTAAGACACGTATATTGCTTATATCATTACGCTCTTCATCTTAATCTACATTCTTTGTGGTTGCAAACGCAAGAATACGCCAGTCTAACATTTAACTTGTTCGAGAGAAAGGTTATTTGTCTGGAAAAGAGATAATGTCAAGGTAGTAGGACACCCTTTCCTATTAAAAAGCTAGTGCCGTAACTGGACTAACCTCTTGGAGAATTCGTACCGTTAGACACGCTTTAAGCTCGAGAGAGTTAAAGTGAAATAGTCCTTGTTCAGGTCGAGAGACGCTTGGATTTACCATCGACTACAATTCTCTATAAGAAATTGCATGTCAAGACTCTACACACTCATAGCCAATAGAGACGTATACCTCAGAAGGTGGACATAACCCCAACGCTTCAATTCTCATTGTTTCACAACCTACGAAATACTCTCTTTTTACTTTGCTATTTTCAGCTTTTATTTCATTACTTTGGTTACTTATTACAATCCCCCCTTCTTACGAGACTTGCACCAAAAGTCTATTAATTTTGCTTACTTGTTGGCCAAGCTATTCCCTGTGGGATCGACACCCAACCCAGGTTGGGTTCTATATTTGCTAACGACCGCTTTACACTCAAACGAGAGCTGTAGATTGAGCGTTATCAATCTTCATTGTCACTAGCATACAATTTTTGCGCTTTCTGTTCTCCGTATTTCCATAAAAAGAGTATTATATTGTCAATGCTTTTCAGCAGTAGCTTTTTCTACATCCACCTGGAAAGCCAGAATTGGATAATGCTAATCACGGAGATACAATAAAATGGAAAAGGATAACTCATCTCTTCTAGCAAATCAAACAGGTCTTCCTCCCATTTTAAATTGTCCCAAACATATTATATTTCTGTTGCAACAATGAATTATCTGTTGGGATAAATTTCTACATGAGGAAGACCCTGTGTGATAATTTCTAATGGATGAACCATCCGTTGCAACATGAATCATCTGTTGCAGCAAATAAAAGTTATAACAAGATCTGTTTGATCTATAAAATAGATAAGACATATGTTGCACCAGATAAAGTATTTGGTGCAACAGGTTAGTCAACTGTTGCAACAGATGTATATATCTGTTTGATAATTTTCAGTAGATATGTCATCTATTGAAATAGATATGTGTCTGTTTGTTTTGTCAGTTGGAAGACATATAATATATTCACCTTCTTTAGCTCGTGCTGCTCTCCTTTGGACATTGTACGTTGCTCAGTGCAACACGCAGACAGGGGAGTTGCAATTTCACTTTTTTGGATGCCTGATAATGCCCTAGAAATCACTCTTCTTCTCCTCTTAGCCCTAATCTCTAATGGAGCGGATGGAAATAAAATCCCCTTTGATGGAATGAGACCTCTCTTAGATGTCAATTTCTTTACAGAAGCAGTTAATGCATTAATAGTATTAATCACTACATCATGTTTCTCCCTGCAGTCTTGACATTTGCATGCAGAATATTAGCTGGGAGAGGCAAAATCTGTATAACCAGTATGATCATACTCATAATGGTTTGCTTTAAATACTGTAAGAGGAACATCATTAGCACCAACAGCAGCACCACTACCACCACCAACAGCTTCCTCAACAACAACAAGCCCACCTTCCAAAATTATTTTTCTTATAATGGATGTTGCTCCAAATAATTCCATTTTTATTTTGTCGATGACCTTAGGGTCCGATAAAGTTTGCACAGATCGTAAAGTAAGAAAAAATGACATCTTCAATTCTCGATTGGTCGGAACTAGCGACGGGTGGACATTCTAACATAAATCATTACATATATTAGAATGATGATTAGATCATTCAAAAAAATATTAATTAAAAGAAAAATTAATTATAATTATACTTACTACATCCTTCGAGGGTTGAAGAGATCAAGAATTTTTGCATTTTTATGAGTTTTGGCCGACAACTATCTCAAGATTCTTGGACAGGAAACTCCTTCCTGGTAGTTCACTTGTTGTCTAAAATAAGGAATGGCTTCAAACGCCCAAGCCTATAAAAAAAGGTCAATAATCAAAACCATTATTGAACCAAAAAATAAATGATATCATAATAGAAAAAAGAAACATTTACCATGAAAGCCCATGGGAAGCCATATAAGTTGATTGTCTTTGGTGCTAACGGAGTCAACAAATATTTGACAGTCATTTTGAAGCTTTCATACCCCCATGGATAGCTGTTAAACACCTCAAAATCCTCGGAGAGCTTTTATTAAATCGAGGCTTATATTGTTATTAACGTCTCTCGCCCAAAGAATATTATGTACAAACCAAACCAAGCACAATAATTGCTTGTGCTTCTTTGAAAGCCCTTTACCTTTCAACGTTTCTATCAAATTTTTATTTTTGAAGCTTGGACCAACAATGGACACCAGGTCATCACGATCACATGACTTGCCTTTGCTTTTTTTGGGTGTGTGGGGTGTTTTTTTTGGGTTAGAATAGGTAAAACTTGAGAAGGAGGATAACATTTTAGTCCAGTAACTATGGCAAACTCCTTCCAACCAAAACAAACAGGCATGCCATAGTAATTTATCCACACCTCATCCATCTTATCTTTGTTTACATACATAAACCTACGCTTAAGAAGTTTATATACCATTTTCATTTGGAAACGAGCATTGCTGTCCTCCGATAAATCAAGATATTTCCCAAAGCAGATGTCCCTGAAATAAGCATCCATTTTTTGTTCTTGAAGTATTTTTCTGAAGGCGTCGAAAGATTTTCCCATGGCTGACTTAACCCCGAAATCACCCGTTAAATCTGCGGCACCATTGCACTGCATTCTTACAAGATAACGATCAATGCTGAAGGCTTTGACTAGCTCTTCGGCGGAAGGGCTATTAGCATCTACATCATCTCTTTTGAAACATTTCTTTTCCCTGTGTTCATCATATTCTGCTTCCGATTGAGATAACGCTTGTAAAGCAAGCTCATAGAGTGATAGATGTAGCCTAGCTACTTCACTTGTTCCTTTACTTGGACTTGATTTGGTTTCTGTTCTTTTGGGAACCATATTATCTAAAATTAACAGGAATATAAAATAATATATAATTGTTGATTAATGCATCGTTAAAAAAGAAAATAATAAATCAAACAAGCAAAACAGTAAAATAATAGTTGCAATAGATCACCGATCTGTTGTACCAGGTAGTATATCTGTTGCAGCATATAACCAAACTATTGCAGCAGATGAGTAATCTGTTGCAACAATACAAAACATACCACTCATCTTTTAAGATAGATGAATGGTCTGTTCAACAGATCACACAACTATTATGACATCATCTATTGCAACATATGAGTGATTTATTGGAACAGTTAAATAATCCGTAGCAATGGCTGAGTAATTTGTTATGACAATACAAAACATATCACTCATCTGTTGAGAAAGATGAATGGTCTGTGCAACAGGTCATACATCTGTTGCAACACATGGGTGATCTGATAGAACAGTTATCAACGTTCAATATTGTTTAGATTTCTTCCAACATAGGGTCGTCTATCGCGGCAGATGAATGATCAGTTGGAAAAACCAAGTCTTGGACTTTTCCTGTAGGAAGAGTTGGTAGGATTTTATCCAATAGAAGGTTCATCTGAAGCATTAGATCATTAATCTGATGGTTCTTCCATTGCACCAGATGGTTAATTATTTGCATCAGATTTTTTATCCGAAGCTTAATCTGTTGCAACATATGGTAAAACGGTTCCATCAGATTATTAATCTGTTGCATTAGAATTGTAATCTGATGGTTCCTCTGGTGTATCAGATGGTTGATTTGTTGCATCATATGATGAATCTGTTGCATCAGATGGTTAATATGTTGCACCAGATGGGTAATCTGTCGGAGAAAACAGTAGCACGATTTTGTTAAACAAAAAATAGCAATTTCACCATTTTTACCAAGAACAAGAACAGAACAAATCAAACCAAACTGTGCTTTTGTTTTTATAAACACAAACAATAAAAAGTAAAATTTAAAAAAATGCAACAAACAACAAAATATCATAATTCACTTTGAAAAGAGAAGAGAAAAAATACCAGAAATTAGGATTTTATTCAAACCGCATTTCAAATTAGTGCAACAAATATTGAAATTGTTAACCAATACGATAAGAGAAATTGGCTCAAGTTCCTCGTTTTTCTCAAAACTAAAAAGGCCATAAATTTTTACCTGTGAAAAAAGAAAATGACCGATGAAGAATTTGAAGATGTTATGGCCGGAGAGCAAGGCTGTCACATCGATTGAAGTCAAAAAGGAACTGAAATCTCAACTATTTGTAGTCGGATATTGAAGTCGCCGAGGATTGAAATAAGAAATTTACAGAATAGTTGGTTGGGAGAGAGTTGAGAGAAGCTGTCAAGAGAGAAATAAGAGACAGGTTGATTGAATTGAAGAGGGGAACTCGAATCCCAACTATTTGTCATCGGGGGTTGAAGGGAGAAATTTTGCAAAACTGTTGGTTGGGAGAGAGTTGAGAGAGGCTGTCGAGAGAAATGAGAGAGTGGTTGATTTGGATTGAAAAGGGTGTGGGTTGGGTTGATTTTTATTTTTGAAAAGATTAGAAGGTTTTGAAAATATTAATCAAGTCCACAATTAACTTGATCAAGTTTCCTAATAATGTTTGACCCTATCTGTTGGTCAATGTCATCAATTCTTCATTAAAGACTTAAAAGACACCTATTCTTCAATTTTCTTGGTATATACGTGGTATAAATTTTATATATAACATACTTTGTATATTTCTATTATAAATATCATACTTTATATATTTATGGGTATAAATATAATACTTTATATACTTATAGGTATAAATATAAATTAGAAGTAAAATAATATCTTAAATAAGGGAGAAAAATTAAAGAGTTAATTCATAAAAATGACCCTAAACTTGACACCAAATTATAACTTTGACCTTAAACTTTGACAGTGCACAAATGACCTTTAACTATTTAATACTGCACAAATATGACCTCCAATCCTACGTGGCAAAACGCGTGTTCAACACACAAAAATGGGCGCGTCCAGCTTAAAATATAAGGGCATAATACATAAATATGACCTTAAACTTTGACAGTGCACAAATATAACCTTTAACTATTCAAAACTACACAAATATGACCTTTAAATGACTTCGCTTCCCGAAAAAGAAATCCATAAATTCCTCGGTAGGATTGGCAGCATCCCCCCTCAAGGCACGATTTCGAGACAGAATCTCTTGAAAGAGAAAAAAAACATGAATGTTTTCTCTCCCTGATTTGCAGATCTCTGTTCTCGAAACACAGTAACCTGTAATACTCTTTCTGAGAGCCACAATTGTGGAGTGTGGTCTTTACTTCTGACTAATACTCCCCCTTTGCTTTAGAAAGCAGAAAAAGGCTATTTTGCCTGTATAGCTTTCTTATTCGATTGAGCATAGAGGCCTCCATACTTCACTATTATTTTTTCATTATTTTCGGCTCAAAGATGAAAATGATATCTAATTTCTTTTGTCATTGCGGAAAAAGAGCAATATTGAAGATTTATTAATTAGGCGGGTCTGCCTCATACGAAAAAAATCGAGCGGATATGTATATATATTATAAAGCAGAGGACGAATTTAAGTTATATAATATATCTAAATATTATTTATTTAAATATTAAATTAAAGATGAAACTATACTAATGATAAAAAAAATTATAGTTTTAATAAAACGTTATTAAATTAATGTTAAGGATAGTAGTAGTAGTATATTAAACTAATGTTATCAAATTAGAGTAATTAAAATGTTATTAAATTAACGTTATTAAAACGTTATTAAATTAACGAGGGGCGGACCTACGTGGTTTTCATGGGTTCCACCCGAACCCACTCGATAAAAAAATTATGTTGTATATATATAAGATAGAAAATGTATATTTATGTACGTATATTAATGTTGAACCACATGAAATAAGGCACTTAGATAGCCCAGTGGTGTTATTTGCTCTTCTTGGGCACTTCCTTCAGCCTACTGTGCGGGTTTGATCCCTGCTAGTGGCTGCTTTTTTTAATTAAAAAAAGTTTGGTGTTGCTGCTATAGAGATAAATAAATAAATAAATAAAATAATAATAATAATAATAATAATGTTTTAAAATTAAAAAAAGGTTAGGTGCTGCTGCTATAGAAATAAATAAATAAAATTATAATAATAATAATAACAATAATAATAATAATAATAACAATAACAATAATAATAATAATAATAATAATAATAAAAACAACGTTGTTTTAACACAAAAAATAAAACTTTGATAGTGCATAAATATGACCTTTAACTGTTCAAAACTGCATAAATATGATCTCTCTTCAAGTCATCTTTTTTAACGACATGACACCGTGTGATTGGATTACCTTTTCACGTAGGCGCGAGTGAGACTCACGCATGGGGTTGCAAAATTGGAGGTCATATTTGTTCAGGTTTTGAATAGTTAAAGGTCCTATTTGTGCACTATCAAAGTTTAAGATCAAAGTTATAATTTGGTGTCAAGTTTGGGATCATTTTTATGTATTAACTCAAAATTAAATAAGAGATAAAAATAATGATGAGAGAAAAACAGAGATATATATTAATTAGAATAACATTAAATTTAAAATTATAATTATCTTATTCTTTAAAACTGATATATACGTAATATTGAAAAAGTAATGTTATAAGGAGAGTTATGTAAAAATTTAAAAGATTGAGGTTATATGCAATAATAATAAAAGTTGGAATTAAAGTTGAAAAATTGTGAAAACAACAAGAACTTGTTTTCCCTTTTAAAAAAAAAAAATTTAGAATTATTTTCTAAATTTTCATTGCCAAAACACCATAATTTCCAATTTCAAAATAATTTTCTGAAAAAAAAAAAAATTCATGACCAAACGGCCCTTAATAAGTCCAAATGACGCGTCATTTTCATGATTTCTCTTTTAATACCAGGAAAACTTTATTTAATGTTGCCGTTTAAACGTCACCAAACCGTAGCAGCCAATTTAATGCTTTTAGATCTATTTGGATAGACTGATGATTATAAATTATAAATATATGTTAGGAATGAACTTCAGGCGTCTAGATTATTTTTATTATTTAACTTAAAAATAAATATTTAAACATATTTTCTTTATCTTACTCAAACATTACATAAAAAAAATGGAAATAAAATTAAGCCAATTCATCATCGCTCTGTGTGATTTCAACAGGCATATTTTAATGGCTATTGCCTTCAAAACTGATCATATGTCAGAGCTAGCCACGTGAGGGTGCTAATGGCTAATGACTTCAAATTAAAAACTGATCATATGTCAGAGATTGCCACGTGGGGGTGCTAGGTCATCAACTTGATCCATTAATTCAAGCAAATTGGTGTATATTGTTAACTTGTAAATATTTCCGACTACATGAGCAGAAATAAAAATTGGAAAAGTTCAATCATCCACATGAGTGACAATGTTAAAAAGGTTAGATCCTCTCCGTCAAAGAGTTAATAATTATTTATGTGAGATTACCAATCTCAAGAATTCTAATCCAACAACTGTAAAAGAACCCCCTAGTTGTGTTTTTTTTAGGGTAAAGAATTAAAAATATGTGAAATAAAATAACTTTGTTCTATGATTACTTTTCCAATTGTTATCATAATGAAGGGGTTGGTAAAAGTGGATGGATAGTAAAAGAAAAAAAAAAGGTGAATTTGCACTTGAATTTTGCAAATGGTATAAAATTTTCCCATTAAATGTTGCTGTTAGAAGGAGGACTACCTTATTATTTTTTTGTAGTTTAGTGGCCAAGATGTAGATTGACTTTTTTGCTCCTTTGGAAGGGTGATAGAGCGCTATGTAAAGACTGTAAAGTCGTACCTAGCGAGAATCTTTCGACTCAACATAGGTTATTGGTGATGGACTTGATAATTTATAAGGGCAGAAAGAAGACGAGTGTGGAGGCTCGGTTCAGGATTAAGTGGGGTAGCTTGACTTTGGCTAGTGCTTTGGAGATAGGGGAGAAGTTAAAGAGTAGTGGGGCTTGAGAGAGTAGAGGGGATGTGGATAGTATGTGGGAGACGACTGTCAGTTGCATTAGGGAGACCGCTAGAGAGGTGTTGAGTGTCTCGAGGATGATCTGGTAAGTATCGAAGAGACTGGTGGTGGAACGAATAGGTTAAGAGGAAGGTGGAGTCTAAGAAGGTGGCTTATGCTAAGTTGATTGAGAGAAAGGATGATGACGAGAGATAAATGAATAAGGAAGAGTATAAGGTAGCTAGAAGAGAGACTAAGTTAGCGATTACGACGGCTAAGACAACAACTTTTGAAAGCTTGTATGCCGCTTTAGAGGAGAAAGACGGGGATAAGAAGTTGTATAGGCTTGCCAAGGCCAGGGAGTGGAGAGCTCATGACCTTAACCAAGTGAAGTGCATCAAGGGAGAGGATGGTACAGTGTTTGTTGAGGATGCCCTCATTAGGAAGAGGTGGTAGTCCTATTTTCATAAACTCTTGAACGACGAGGTGCACAAAGGTTTCGTCTTGGGAGAGTTGGAGAAGTCTGAGGAGTGTCGCGATTATAATTATTGTAGGCATATTAAGGTTAAGGAGGTTAATTGGGGTATTAGCAGAATGCGTCGGGGTAGGGCGACAAGGCCAGATGAGATCCCAGTGAATTTTTGAAAGAACATTGGCGAAACAGGTTGATTAGGTTGTTTAACATCATTTTTAGGGCAGCGAAGATGCCTGAAGCGTAGAGGTGGAGTACGATGATTTCATTATATAAGAACAAGAGAGACATCCAGTGTTGCAACAACTATAGAGGGATTAAGTTGTTGAGTCATACTATGAAGGTTTGGGAAAAGGTGGTAGAGTTGAAACTGAGAAAGATCGTGACTATCTCTAAGAATCAGTTTGGTTTCATGCCAGGCCGCTCGACTCCTGAGGCCATTCGCCTTGTCAGAAGATTAGTGGAGCAGTTTCAGAAAGGAAAAAGGACTTGCATATGGTGTTTATTGATCGTGAGAAGCCATATGATAGAGTTTCCAGGGAGATTCTGTGGAGGTGCTTGGAGGCTAGAGGGGAGCCCGTGGCGTATGCTAGGTCCATTCAAGACATATATGATGGCACGAAAACTCGTGTGAGGACGGTAGGTGGAGATTCGGCATATTTTTCGATTTTGATAGGGTTACACCAGAGATTGACACTTGGCCCTTTTTTATTTGCCTTTGTGATAGATGTTTTGACCCGACATATTCAAAGGGGGTGCCTTGGTGTATGTTATTTGCTGATGATGTGGTATTGATTGACGAGTTATGGAAAAGAGTTAACGATAAGTTGGAGATTTGGAGACATATCATTGAGTCTAAAGGATTTTGTTTGAGCAGGATCAAGACAGAGTACTTGGAGTATAAGTTTAACGATGTGTCGCAGGAAGCGGACGTGATTGTGAAACTGGACTCTCAGGCCATTCAGAAGATGGAGAGTTTCAAGTATCTGGGTCTATGATTCAGGCCAATGGGAAGATTGACGAGGATGTCACATATCGTATTGGAGCAGAGTGATTGAAATGGAGGCTCGCTTAGGGAATTTTATGTGATAAAAAGGTGTCCTCGAAACTTAAAGGTAAGTTATACAAAGTGGCAGTTCGACTAGCTATATTGTATGAAATGAAGTGTTAGCTAGTTAAGAACTCCCACATCTAAAAGTTAAAGGTGACGGAGATGAAGATGTTGTGATGGATGTGTGGTCATACTAGGAAAGATAGGGTGAGGAATGAGATTATTTGGGATAAGGTGATAGTTGCTTCGGTGGAGAACAAGATGCGAGAAGTAAAGTTACGTTGGTTCGGGTATGTGATTAGGAAGGGTTCGATGCTCCAGTGCGGAGGTGTGAGACACTGGCTATGGATGATTTTAAGCGGGATAGAGGTAGGCCAAAGAAATATTAGAGGGAGGTGATTAGTCATAATATAGAGCAGTTACAGCTTATGAGAACATGACTCTTGATCGGAAGGTGTGGAGGATGCGGATTAGGGTAGAGGATTAGGGGGTGGAAGTGTGTCGGTTACAGTGGGGAGGTGTTTTTTATTTGTGGCTGAAGTTTCTTGTTCGTGGGTTAAGTGTTGTCTATGGTTTCGGATATATAGTTTTTAATAGTATCTTGTGGCTCTAGTATTATCTTGTGGCTGGCGTTGTTAGTTTATTTTGCCTGTACAAGTTTATATATATTTATGTTTTGTGTTTGCTATACTGTATTGGTTCTAAGCCGGAGGTCTATCGAAAACAGTCTTTCTACTTCACCTGAGGTAGTGGTATGATCTGTATACACTCTACCCTCCCCAAACCTCATTAGATGGGAATACACTAGGTATGTTGGGTATGTTATTGCTGTAAAATGTTGTTGTTAGCCTGGCCACAAGGACTTAAATCAAGCAACTGTGGTAAGGTTAGGTAGTAGGAAAAAGACTTTTTTCTACTGGATAGTAGAATTGTTCTTTTCTCATCATTACTCTTTGAAAAAACATTTTTTTTTTCAATTCTACCTTTTTAGATGGTCGTATTTCACAATACACCTGAGCTAATCCATAAAGATAATTGTCAGCTCGTACCAGTACATTAGTTCTATCCAGAAAACTTTACACTTCCGATTTTTTTTCTTTATAGAAGTGGAAATAACAAAGGGGCAAAGCAAGGGAGAGTACTAGAGAGCAGAAATAACATATAGTCATAGACCAAACAAATTATAGTAAACCATCAATCTCTCAACAGTAATTGAAACCAGAAAAAAGATGTCTCATTTAGCACTGAAATGTAACGAAATCGTCATCATAAGAGAGAAATTACAACATGTAAAAAAGCCTTCATGTTATTCGAAACTGGTATCATATTCAGAAGTATCATTTGTCACTCATATTCAATAAAACAAAACTTGATCAGTGCTTGTGAAGATCTGGATCCTTAACAACAGTCACAGGGCAGGTAGCAACAGACAATACATAGTTGGTCACACTTCCCAATAATATCCTGTTTCACCAAGAGAGAGGTATCCAAATATTAGAGACAATACTACTTCAATGCTACCAAAGATGTCTCTAACTTAACTTCAAAAGTTAATAGAAAAAATTAGTTAAGAGGTGATAAAAAAGTCTTTAAAAATGGTATAATTTTGACCTGCTAACATCAAAGTTTCGTATAAATTATGATTAAGTTAATTGGTGTGTAAAGTATAATTTTTAAAAACTTTTAAATTTTTTAAAAGTCCTCCAACTCCAAATTTCAAATTTTAGAATTTCCCTCCTTTTCTTATCTTTCAATCTTTTTTTTAATTTCCCTCTCCAAATTGCTTTTTCCCATCTTTTTCTTCTTCCTTATTATTTTTTCCTCTAAATTTTTCTCTTCTTCCATGTTTTTTTTTTCTCTCTTTTTATTTCGTTCTTCTTTCTTTTTCAATTTTTATGGACTATTTTTTAAAAAAAATTAATAAGTTTAAAAAGAAATATTTTGATTTCTTCTAAAAATGAATGAAGAAATAATTCAGTAAATTCAGCAACTACGAGAGTTACTTCAGCAACTATAGTAATTGCTGCAACAACTACTCTTAGTTGTTCTGTTACAACAATTATCGAAGTTGTTGCAGCAACTATTGAAATAATTGCAACAACTATTAAAATCATTGCAGCAACTTCGACTATTGTTGAAGCAATTTCGATACTTACTTAGTTTCTGAAAAAAATCCGATTGGAGGAGGAGCCCACGAAAAATTAATATTTATGATAAAAATGAAAATGGTGGTGTTGGTAGTGACATCGAAAGAGAAGACGACATTTGTTGTGGTGTTGATAGCGATGATAGTTGGGGAGAAAGAAGAAAAATAGGTGATAGTTATGTAGAGGAAGGAAATAATGGTGAACCTGGAAAAGATAACAATGGTAGTGATAGTGATAGTGGAGGAAGAGGAGGTGGCGGCGGCGGCAACAAAAAGGGTGTGGAGGAGTGGTGGTGATAGTATAGGGATCTTTGTGTAAATATGATGTAGAGATCTTTATGTAAATAATAAAACTTAAAGATTTTAAAATTAATATCATTAACACTAATCTTAAAATTGTCACCTCTGCTCAATATTTAAAATTTGTGTCACTCTTTTTTAGTTTTGAAACATTTTTGTTACCCTTAATTAAATTGCCCAAATTAATAATAAGAGAAAAGATTGCCCAAATCAAGACAAACAAATCACCGATCTATATTCCTCAATTAATAGGAAACTCCAGTAACTCCAACACCCCACTCCTGTGTCTTCACATTCGGGCCCAACTAAAGCATGGATCGAGATTTTAAAAAGGGGTGAAGTTGATTTTACTATCATGAAAAATAGTATAAATAATATAAATATAACTTTTTTAAAAGTAATTACACACTCTTTCACTTTTTTAATTACTTTACCTTCTCTCCTTATTAATATACATATCATAGCTGACATATACATAACATTCTGTGTATATATTAAAAAATTTTTAATATGTTTAGGGTTTTAAAATTTTTTGTAATATTAAAATTATGTATTTGTATAATTTTTTTTTGTAAAAAATATAATATTTGAATCTAACACAGTCCGAAAGATAGCTCATGGAGAATTATCTAAAATCATGTAAACAAATGAAAAGTCCATTTTCTAATTAGCCTGGGATTCTAACCCAGTCTAACAATTACCAACAAAAGTTGTGCTTATAGGAATAGCTCTCTCAATCAAAGATCTTGAGGTTTTGGATATGTAAAGAATCCAACACTTCCCTCTTAAATAAACTTTATGTTAATGCAATTCAAATTAGTCAGAATTTCAATATAAATATTCAATATCGAATACTATGTGGAAAAAAAAAATGACAGCAAAACTACTTGAATGAGAAAAAGCAAAGATCAGATTTTAGCAAAAAGAACCAAAGAAGAAATGGTGTTTCTTATGGACAGAGTAATGAAAAAGAAATACCTTTTGAGGCCACTGAGGCCTCTGCTACCCATAACCAAAGAATTCAACTTCAGATCTTCCACAGCTTCACACAGTTTCTCCCTAGCATCTCCCCAATATAGTTTAACAACAACTTTTATCTATACAAAAAGATCAAATGAAAAAAAAATTAAAATTATCAACAAAAAAAAAAAAACACTATGAAAATGGTGGATGATTGAATGAAAATTAACCTCTTTCTGCCTAGTAACAGTATCAAGCAAATCAAGAACTTCAATATCAGTCTCCACATCATATTTCTGCAACACTTCAGCCTCCCTAAATTCCACCAGTGGAATTAAAGCTAACGAAACAAAACAAAACAAAAAAAAAATTATTAACACCTTGATCCACAACAATTTAATTAATTTCATATTAAAATCAGTTCACCTAAAAGATAACTACAAATTACAAGTACATAAGTCACACCATGGATTTATTTTCTTTGTGCGTTGATTATGTGCTAGTTAATCCACAATATTTCCGTAACAAATTAAAAACTTTGACTTACGAGAACCAGATTGATCCCAGAGTTTATTACGTGACTCATCAGAAGAATGGTTCTTGATGTGGATGATGTAAAAGGTGTCACCTTTATCAGCCAAGTTATCAATAGCCCATCTTAGAGCTATTTTGCTGCTCTTTGAGAAATCCATTGCCACACCAATTGTCCTGTCTTTCACCATTTTTGCTTACTGATTTGTTATTCTTTCTTCTTTGGGTTTTCTCCTTGTATAATTAATAGCAAAAGAAATACAGAGCACCTTATTCCGTGTGAAAACTTAGTAGTACAAGATACGCGTTAAGGCAAAAAAAAAAAAAAAAAAAAAATTACTTCCCTCTGTCGATTTTTTTTTTTTATTTAATGCGAATAAAAACTATATAATTAGGACTCGTTTCACCACAAATAGTATTTACCATATCTCAGAATACATTCTTACGTTATTTGAAATATTTATTTAGCCATAAATAAATCAAATGCAACTTAAAGTTGTATTTGAGAATTTTATATTTGATTTCACTTTTTTCACCTTTAATTTTTTTTTAAATAATTTTTTATTTTCATAAAATAGCCGCATTTTCATAATATTCTAAATTTTTTAAAATGTAAAAAAAATATATTTGAGTTCTAAATATTAACTCTAAAATACTATGACCAAATTCAATTTCAATTCTATTTTCAACTTTAAAATTTTTAAATAAACTAAATACACTTTTCATGGTTAAACGCCTACATAGAAATTACTTTAAAATATTATATATCATAATAATTTATAATTTAAAATAAATATAACTGAAATTGTTAAATCTTAAGACTTTAAAGAAGTCACATGATATTCCCTTCTACCATCTTTACTTGTACATATTACTAAAAATAGATATCTATTAATGTTTCTCCAGTTTAAAAAATTAATGAATAATTTATTAGTTATATTTATTTTAATTTGATATTAAATATTATTCATCATATAATATATTTTTTAAAATATTAAATTTATTATATTTAAAATATAATATGATAAAATTACGTTAATTATTTATAATTTTTTAAGATGCGTTGCACAAATTTTATGGATGTAGAGCCCGTTTGGATAAGCTGGAAAAAGTGAATTTTAGAAAGTTCTTTAAAAGTATTTTTGAAAGTGCTGAAACTTATTTTAAAAATAAGCAGTTACGTGTTTGGATAAAAATACTGGAACTGAAAAAGTTGTTGATTTGTTTGGTAAGCAAGTGTTGTTAAGCAAAATTTTTTATCAAAATGTCTGAAATACCCTTAAAGCTGTTACCAATATGTAGGGTTGATTATTATTAGTTTTTATTTCTAAAATGATTCAAATTAAGATTTATATATATATATATATATATATACTTTAGTTCGTCCCCCGCCTCGCTAATTTTCATAAAACGAAGAATCTGGTGTAGAAGCTAGTAGGGGTGTTCATGGTTCGGTTAAAAACCAAACCGAACCGCGAACCAAACTAAACCGATTAAAAAATCGACATTTGGTTTGGTTTGATTTTGTTTTAAATTTTAAAATCCGATACTTATGTGGTTTGGTTTTGGTTTTACTCTAAAATAACCGACAAAATAATCAAACCGAACCGATATATATATATATATATTATTTATATGTTATTAATGAATAAAAAATAAATATTTGTTACATTTTAAATTTTAATCATGAATTTAACTTTAACCGCAACACTTTTAGTCATATGTCTCCATCTAGTTGACAGGACGTTATGAGATTCTAAATGATTTTCGCACTTTGAATAACAAATGATACTAATTGTGAAAATTATCTTATTATCTAGGAAATTTTACTGTTGAATTTAATTAAATTACTAATAATCACTAATTTTGAACTTTCTTTTCGATTTCTATTGAGCAAAAAAATTTATGTGTTCACCTTTTGAGGGGTTTATTATATCGTTCTCTTATATGTAGTTTCTAAATATTTTTTGTAGAAGCATTCATATGGGGTTGTTCGTGTCTTTGACTAAATATAACACTAAATTGGCATCTTAGTTTCAAGATTAGGGCACAACACTATTTTTGATTGGATTTGTTTTTTAAAAATTTCAAATTTATCATTAGTTAAAGTTATAAAACAAAAAAAATAAAAAAATCGAACCAAACCTAGCTAAACCGACAAGAACCAAACCGACAGTTATTTTTTTTGTGTTAGTTTGGTTTGGTTTTTGAAATTTAAAAATCGACTAAGTTGGTTTGGTTATGGTTTTGACCAATAACCGACCCAAATCGACCCATGAACACCCCTAGAAATTAATATAGTGCATAGCAATATTCATTTATTTATTATCACTCATTTTGTCACTTGTGTATGAAAAATATATTTGCCAAAAATATGCATATTTGTTACATGTCAAATATTTTTCAACTTATCAGTATAAAAATTGTAAGAGGAAGCGTCAACTTTAACAAATACTCCCTCCGTTTAAAAAAGAATGACATACTTTGACTTGGCACAAAGTTTAAGAAAATAAAGAAAATTTTTGAATCTTGTGGCCTTAAATAAAAGTTATGTCAAATGTACCAAAATGCCCTTTAATTTTGTGATCCTAAACATGCCATGTGAAAAGTTGAAATTAAAGTATTGCCAAAAAAGAAAAGGGGTTATTCTTTTTAAAACGGACTAAAAAGAAAAATAGATCATTCTTTTTTAAACGGAGGGAGTATGTATTTTTTAAGCAAGGAACACAAATGTCATTTGATTGGTCAACTTTAATGAATTATAAGCCTCCCCCACCCCCCCAAAAAAAGGAAAAAAGACACCACGTAGCTTTTTAAAAAAGTAATGGACAATAATGACCCACGTTTTCCATTTTGGACAAAAGTAACACTTTGGCTGTTTTTAATATCATTTACTAGCCCTTTGTTTTAATAATCCACACACATCCTCTATTTTAGTAAACTACACGCTAAAGAATAAAAAAAATCACACGCGCCTTTTGCAGTTGCTCTTTTTCGAAAAAAAAAAGAAAAAACTTTGTATCTACAGTTCACACTAGCAGTTGTCTTTTTCCCCAAAAAAGGATAATAACTGGTACCTACAGTCCCCTTTTCTTTTTTGACTGTTCTTTGTGATTAGATTTTTGGAAGTTTGTTGTGCTGAAAATGAAGAAAAAAGTTAATATTAATACGAAATTAGCTGGTAAAGGTATAAGATATGATCCTAATTTCATTGCTCCAGATGATGATTTTGAAGATTTAACAAATCCTGAAGTTCAATTGAAGGATTTGAAGAATGTTCATGCTAGTCCTAGTCGAATTACTAGGTATCGAGGTAAATTAGTAGTTGATCCATCAATGGCGAAATGAAAAAACAACTAAAAAAAAGACACATACAGATCTGAGTGATAATTCAGATCTTGTTGTCATTCGTAAAAAACCAAAAAAAAATAGTGATTCAAAAAATGATGAAGATAATGGTAAGTCATCTAAAGGAAAGGAGAAAATAATTGTAACTGATGAAGGAGATGTTCTTGTTCCTTCGAAAAAAATAAAAAAAAAAGAATCGATCAGATGACGGAGAAGATGATGCTCAATCATCCAAAAATAAAAGTAAAAAAGTTCCTTGGAAGAGAAAAATACTCAAATTAAGTAATTTTGAGGTACATTATTTATGCTTTTGTATGTATTGATTATGTCTGATAGATGTTCACTTGTTGTGTAGAATTTGTGTATGTTTGAAATATATGTGTTATTGATGTATATAATGTGTCAGTGTTGTATATGAAATATATTGGGTAGTGATTTTTGTGAAATTTAGTGTACATTGACTGAATAACTATTTGTGTATCATAATTGAATAAGAATTGTGTATATTTTGAATATTTATATTGTGACTGTGTAAAATTAACAAGACTGTTGTAATATGAGTAAAATTAGTGTACATTGAATGCATAACTATTTGAGAATCAGGATTGTATAGGAACTGTGTCTACTTTAAATATTTATACTGTATGACTAAATTTAGAGTGCATTGACTGTATAGCTATTTGTGCATCAGGATTGTATAAGAACTGTATATAGTTTGAATAATTATATTGTATGCGTACAATTAGTGTACATTGACAGTACAACTATTTGTGTATCAGGATTGTATAAGAACTATGCATAGTTTGAATATTTATATTGTAACTGTGTAAAATTAGCAACACTATTGTAATGATTACTGTATTAGTAAAATTAGTGTACATTTATTGTATAACTATATATGTATCAAGATTGTATAAGAACTGTGTATAATTTGAATATTTATGTTGTATGCGTATACTTAGTGTATATTGACTGTACAACTATTTGTGTATCAAGATTGTATAAGAACTGTGTATAGTTTGACTATTTATATTGTAACGGTGTACAATTATCAACACTGTATGAGTAATATATGTAACTTTTTGAAATATTTATACCTAAAAGCACACTTATGTATTGCAGGTTTGGGATTTATTTCTTGGTCCATCTGATCATTACAAGTGTCAGCTCAGTGTGCACACAAACTATACTATTGTGACTGCGTTGAAGTCTAAGTTAGATAAGACTTGATTTATTTAAGAATAGTTGCTTTGGGTGTTTCTTATCTTTACCAAATATTTTTCCTCAAAATCAACTTATTCATGGAATGTTGCTTAGGGAACTTGTTTGTGAGAGAGATGATAAAATATGGATTAAAGTGAATAACACTAGGTTATGTTTTCGCTTACAAGAGTTTTCTATAATTAGCGGCTTAAAATATACCAAAAATTATAATAATGAGTTTGCTGTTAGTGAAGAAAGTAAGCTGATGGAGTTGTATTTTTCAAGAAAGTCCAAGGTCACAAAGCTTGATTTAGAATAGTGTTTCATGGGAAAAAATGGCGATGTGATGAAGATGCTTTACAAATTTCTTCCTTGTTCTTCATTTATTCCTTTATTTTTTCTGTCACGTATAGTTATGTTATAACTAAGAATGATTTCTTATTGGTTGAATCTGGGAACTATGAAACATTTTCTTGGGGAAAATTGTGTTTCCGTCTGATGTTGGAGTCAATGAAGTCTAAGGTTTATCAACGAAAAACTATGTATCATTGTGCTGGTTTTCCTCTTGCATTTTAGTATTGGTTTTATGAGCGTTGTCCTTATGTAGATGGCCATCTTGCTGACTGAGTGGGTGATGGTGTACCCCGTATACTGAATTGGTTTGTAAAGTATAGACCAACATACGAGGAGGTCAAGTCTGCATTTTTTCATATTGGGCAAGAGCAGGTATATCGTTGTTTTAAATTGTATTTTATATATGCTTTGTTAAATTGTAATCTGCTTCTTAAATGTTGAGTTTTGTTTTTTATGTGCAGGTTGTGTTGCGTAACATTACGCTGACATTTCTTGAAAAAACAATTCTTCAATTACCTGATTTCAAACCTGTGGATACGGTTGTGCACTCTGTTGATTTGCCTAGCACCAGTAAACAAGAATGTAGTCAGTCGAGCTCAGATAATGAATTGGCACTTTCGCGAAGTAATGTTAAAATGGTATGTCGAAGGTTTTGATTAATATTTGTATATTTTTGTTAATTCATGTGTTGACTTTTTATTTTTATGTTTAGTTAACGGAAAAGGTTTCCTCGATGGAGAAGTTTATGAAATCCTCATTTGAATTCATTTTTCGAGCTCTAGATATAAAGAATAAGCCTAAGGTATTCTTTTCCTGAATTTCTCCTATTTTTTAACAAATCTTATATACACTATTATACTTATTTTATAAAGTTTTTTTAAAGGTTGGTATATTAATTGGTGATAACGATGGTGACAACTCAAATGAAAAAGATGATGAGACACCTAATGTTGGTGGTACAAGTAATGATCAAGTTAATGATCCACCTAATGTGGGACAACAAAATGATGTGGTACCGAAAGTGGATCATAAAAGTGACAATTTGATGGATGATGTAGGGAAAGCATCAGATTGTGTAGGTGGTGACGTAATTGGGCATTTGGTGGATGCCGTTAGAGAGAAAGTTAATTTTGTAGGTGATTGTGTAGGTGGTCATGTCGATGTTGATTCTGCGGCTGAAACTTTAAAGGATGGTGCTTGGAAAAATTTTCCAAATTTTGATTTTTTGAAGTTCACACAAAGCTTAGGATAAAGTAAGGATATAGGGGAGGGTAGAAATAGTCAGGTTGATAGTAATTGGTCTAATTTTACTGATTTTGAAGTGTCTAAATTTACTCAACCTTTTCCTGATTAAAAGTCACAAAAAGAAGGTGATGTGGCAGTGGTTAGCCAAAATGAGCTTGACTGGTCAGAAATTCCAGATGCTGAAATTTCTAAGTTCACTCAACCCAATAAGAGTGTTGCAACAACTGATGCGACTGATTTAGTATGTGATAATGTTAAAAAAGTTGATGCAACTGCAAGTGATAATGTTAAAGGGATTGAGAAAAACATGGTGGCTACGTCTGTTATGTTGGATGAAACACCTGCTATTCCTCGCCGATTATGTAAGCCAGCGGCAGTATGTGAATCTTCATTTTTGTCAAAATTTGATTCTGATTGTGGCAAAGTTGAAGGTCAATCATCTAAGGGTGTAGAGAATGCTTAGTCAAGAAAATATGTCTTGTCTATAAAGCATCCTTTTGTGAAGAGTATTACGGAGCAAATTGATGATATGAAAGTAACGTTAAAGTTTAACAAGTTTGTTGCGAGATGTTGCGCGTCAAATAGATGTAAGTTTCTGTTTGTAATTTTTTTTATTTAATCATATATTACAATTTTTGTAACATTTTTTTCCAGGCCTATTTATTTCGATTCATTCAATGCTCTCCAAAAACCTTTTGACTATGGAGTTGATATTGTTAAAATGAAAGAGTGGTTCTTCACATTGGCATATCCAGGAGTACCGTTAACCGATTCAGTAAGTAATGAATTTGTTAGTTAAGTAGGTTATATATCTTTTGCATCTGTACTTGATAGTGATAATCTAATTGGAATACTAAAATTTTGTATATGATGAATGTTATATAAGTTCTATGCTTTATTTATGCAGTACTTTATATGCAGTTTATATGCAGCACTTAATATGAAATGTATATATAGGTCTTATGCAGTGTTTACACAGTATGTACACAATTTAAATGCAGTAGTTGCTATTCAGTATATATATACAGGTCCTACACAGTAGATACACAATTTGTATGCAGTAGTTGATATGATGCAGGTTATATAAGTAGCTTGTATTTATATGATTTAAATTAGTGTTCTGTATTCATTTTTAGCATTTTAACGTGGTTTTGTTGTTCGTATTTTCAGAATATTGATGTTATCTTTTACTATTTGTGAAAGAAGTCAAAATACGGGTCTGTTTGTGATTCAATTAAATTTATAATCACCGATTGTTGGCTTAACTGCTTGATTCAGACTTTGTATAAGCGTTTTGTGGAGAACAATAGAGATGTAACACTTATCACTCAAGAACATCAAATCATTGAGTACATGCTTGAATTTTTTATGAGATACAACGTCCCGTAGAATAGCGTTGACAATGTTCTTTTCCCAATTAATCTTGCTGAGGAGTTTCACTGGATTTTGGCGAGGCTGTCTTTTAAAGATCAATGCATATATGTGTAAGATTCAATGCATGGTGCAAGGCATGCCGTTCGTGTTCAGAAATCAGTTGCAGCGTATTCAGAATTAATTCCACACTTTCTTTCTTGTATTGAATTTTGGGAAAGTAGGAGCGATGGACTTCCAATGGCTAATTCTTTTGATATTCGTATTGTTGATGGACTGCCAACGCAAGCTAACACGTAATATATTGAATTCACATGCAATTGTTCATTTTTACATACTTTTTTTGTCAATTATACTGATGTTGTATTATGTTTACAAGGACTGTGGTGTATTTGTTGTTGCCTTTGCTGAGTATTTTCTTGATGGTCTTGAAATTTCTAATCATCTAGATAATATTGATGCTATTCGTACTCGGTATGGTGTGTTTCTGTGGGATTATGGAAAGAAGAAACAAGCCAATGTGCAGTTAGTGAACATGAATCTACTAGTCGATTGTTGAAGAAAAAGGATGGTGTGCAGCAAATTTCGTTAGAAATGTCTTTGAAGCATTGATGTTAGATATGTTTTAGTGTTGAAATGCTTAGGTTTTTTGATGTTTTGTATTGATACACTCGGAGATTCTTATTATGAAATGTTATGCCGAATACTATATGTTTTGGTAATTGATACAATTCTGTACAATTGATGCTGAAATGTTAGTTTATGTTGATCAAAGTTGATATTCAGTATATATGCAATATTTATTCAGTTCCTACATAGTTTAATATCCAATATATATGCAGGTGCTATACAGAAATTACACAGTTCATATGCAGTACTTTATATGCAGTATATATACAGGTCGTATATAGTTGTTACACAATATGTACACAGGTTATATGTAATATTTATGCAAATTTATACCAACAAAATATAAAACTTACACATTGTTGACACAGGTCATATAAAGTAATTATATAGTTTAATATATAAAATATATGCAGGTGCTATACAGAAATTACACAGTTCATATGCAGTACTTTATATGCAATATATATTCAGGTCCTATATAGTAGTTGCACAGTCTGTACACAGGTCATATGTAGTATTTATGAAAATTTAAAACCAACATTTCAATAAAATATAAAACTTACACATTGTTGACACAGGTCATATAAAGTAGTTATATAGTCTAATATATAATATATATGCAGGTGCTATACAGAAATTACATAGTTCATATGCAGTACTTTATATGCAGTATATATACAGGTCCTATATAGTAGTTACACAGCCTGTACACAGGTCATATGCAGTTCATATACAGGTCCTATACAATCGTTACAATATTATATGAAGTATTTATGCAAATTTATACCAATATTCAGTATGCATGCAATATTTATTCAGTTCCTAATAGTTGCTACACAGTTTAAGCACACTATTTCTACAATTTTATACATTTATCCCAATCATAGATAGAACTTATATATTGTTGTAATAAAGTATTTATATAATTTATAAAAGTAGTTATATTCAAAATATAGAGGTGCTATGTATTTGCCAATTAATTCAAAAGACAAATACTAGTACTTATATATATTCAAACTGTATATAGGTATTATACATGATGGAAACAGATGATATGCATTTTTATTAAGCATTATAGCAGAAAAATTACACCCTCCAGCTCAGAAGAGTTGATTAGTGCACCTTTTACCAAAGAATGTGGCTAAATGAAACACCATAATGCACAGATTTCTATAAGAGTAGAATGCATTTGAAGTAAAATAATATTCTTGCTATTATATTGCTATGAAAAGAATAGTCTTTTTTCAAGGAAAAAAATGGAAAAGATAAAAGTGCTCTTGCAGCAACATCCTATTAGATTCTTGTTGGAGCATTTCCACATGTTCTTCGATTGTGTCCTATTTTTTCATAGTGCCCACATGAAATTTGTTGCTTAAATTAGTCCATAATGCCCTTTCCTCAATTGTTCTTTTTTGGTCTTCCTGGTTTTGATTTCCAGATTAGTGGCAGTACTATATTAGCTGATATCTCTGCTGGGATGTACTAAGCTGTTTCATCAGGAAGTGGTATAACTGAAAGTTCATATGCTTTCAAAAAGTTTTCTCTTGTGTAATATGGAGCACAATAGCTTTGTAAGTCCATATGCGTGTAAGTTGGGACCGCCATAGCATGTGGACAAGGTATGCCATCTACTTGAAATTGTAGGCAGAAACATTTTTTTTCACGCATGCAAATAATGTTTCATTTTCCAGTTTTCTTTATGACTACATAAGAATAGTGAGTAGAACCCATCACCTGCAATGTACAAATATATTAGTATATAGTGTACACATTACAATATGTAAGTGTCTGTGAAGTAGAAATAAGAAGTAATATCTTTATTTTATTTGATAGAATGAGATTTTCCCTCATTATTATATTGTATTTATTTTCCAGTTCTGTAAATGTTGCTTCTGAATGTTGTCTATGCTCATTATTCCATCTCATGACCAGATCCATCACAAAATATAGGAATTTTTTAATTGGCAGGTCTCTCGCATCTCTATTTGCTGAATTTACAGATTCTGCTATGTTTGAAGTCATGAACATCGACCTGTTGACATGAGCATAAGCTATAGACCATTTTTCATAGCCTATATCCAACAGATAATCCTTCACCCTATTATCTATTTTGTTTATGTCTTCCATAAGCCGATCAAAGTCTGCCTTTATGTATGTTCTGGCCATTGTAAAGAAGATCCCCTTTAATTGCTTTTGATTCTTCTTAAATCTACCCTTGATATTGTTCCATAGATGGTAGATGCATATACAGTGAGCCACATTTGGATATACAAGTGCAGCAACTTTTAACATGTTGTCATTCCTATCAGATACTATGCACATGCCTTCTCTTTCACCAAAAGCAGTGTTGTCACACCCCTTTTTCGCCTTGCGGGTCGAGTCGAAGGGTTGTTTTCAAATAAAGTGACGGTATTGAGTAGGGATAATTTTCATCATTTTCAGAGTGGCCACATGAAATTGAGTTACGGTGTTCCAAGTCACCATTTTGAATCCCTAATCAAAAGAAAATGACTCTTTATTATGATCTGCAGAAATAGAAGACCGGGTAAGGAATTTTATTGACCGAGGGAAAGGTGTGAGGCACCCCTCGGATCTCGTGATTCTAGCACGGTCGCTTTTATTGACTTATCCTGACTTAAAATATCTTGACAAATTGTGTTAAAGCCTAAGTTCACTCATTTTTACTATACCAAAAATTTGTGTATTATCTTATATTAAATAAATCATGTGAAAATTAATTTTAGAAAATATATGCGTGCATTACTGCATCCTTAGATTATTTTAAAAATATCTCAAAAAGATGCGTACGCCGCATTCTTAATTGAAATGAATATTTAAAACGTGACTAAAATTTATCTAATATTAAAAACACTGGTTGACCCATTATAAATTTGTAATAAATTTTTGTCAATTCATTTTTTAATATTTTATTTCACCTAATCTTTTATATTTAATTAGTACAACAAAAATACAATTAAAAAAAAATCTATATAACAAGATTTAAATCGTGAACAAAAAATACAAATATATATTACATGAGATAATTCAGGTTTAAAACAATATATGGGATTTTAACTAAAATTAAACATTACCTTTTTTTTAATCATAAATAAACACATTTTTTTATTTTTTAAAATTAAATTATAAAGACCAAAGAGACAATTTTTAAAACAGTGACTAAAAAAAAGTCTCTCTTGTCAAATCTGTGTAAAATCCATAAGTAGAAAATTGAAGAAAATAGAATAAAGTAAGAATCAGTTTGTTAAAAATAATAAACTGAAGTTATAAAAATATTGACATCGCTTCATCGTCTTTCTCAAACAACGTCAAAAAACATGAATAAAACCAATCAGATCTGAATGTTTCCGGCAAGCAATGGTTGTTGGTTGGTTTCATCCGCCAGAGTTCACTGGTGATGGGTTAAAAACGAGGGGAATGGGCTGCGCCGATTCCTTATCCATGGTGGCTGGCGGCGAAAAAAAAAGAGGAAGAAGGGGGAGAGGCGCCGACGATGTGGTGGGAAGGGGAAGAGGGGAACGACGACGATAATGTGGGATCTATCCGGTGGTTTCCTATGGATTTCGCCAGAAAAGGGGACGGGATGGGTTGATTCGATTTATTCACCGGTAGTGTTGGTGATGGGAAAGGGGAGGGGGAAATCAGCGACATTGTTTCGCCGGCGAAAAATTTACAAAAAATATATATCTTCCGATCAAAGTTTCTCTATTTTTTATTAAATCAAACACTGATTTTTACTATTTATTCACTGATTTTCCTCTCTTTGTTATCTATTTTTACTTTACTCCATTTTTAATTTACTGTGTATGCATGACTGTATCATAGTATGTTTGTATGTTTTCTAGTGAAGTGAATGTGAATATAAAAGTTTACAATATGGAAATATATCAATACGGTAAACAATTGCATTAACATGTAATACATAATTAATTACACATACTAAATAATACATAAAATAAAACCACTTAAATATTTTCATTCATGTCTTTTAACAATAAAATTTTATAACATAAAATGAGTCAAATTCAAAGAAAAACCTTTGATGGCTCAAATGGAACAAGAAGCAAGAAGCAATCTTCACCGGAAACTCTTGAACTTCGAATCTTTTCTTTTTTTGTTTATTTTTTTCTGATTTTTTACTCTATGTTTTGCTTTTTTGATTTTCTGTGTATATGATGTTCAATGTTTTCTATAGTAATCATAGTGTTCATGTACGTTAGTTGTACTTAAATAGAAAATTTTCGAGGGAGTAGTTTGGGTAGTTTAGGATTCAAATTGAATATTATCCACTTTTTTTTAATTTAGAAAAATAATAAATAAATAAATAAAAATGAATAAATAAATAATATAATAGTATAATAATAATAATAATAATAAATATAAATAACTAATTAATTTTTTATATTTAAAAAAAATACAATAAAAGTCTAAAAATAGTTTAAAATAAATATAATTAAAATAGTACTAAAACTACTAACTTATTTGTTTAAAATTTAACAAGAAAAATATTTTTTAAAAAATATTTGTATTATTTTTTAAAAAACTTTGAATAAAATAAATCTCAAACCTAACTTTATTTTTTAACAAAAAAAATATTAAAATAATAAATATAAATAATATTAGGCCAAATATAAATATTTTATATCAATATATATATATATATATATATATATTAAACTCGGGGAGGGTCAAAATCACGTGTCTATATTTTGCTCCTCTTTGTTTGAAATCTCAAAGAGTTTTCATTCAAAGAAGTAGACAAAGAGATGATTTTGACACTCCGATTATAAAAAAAATGAAGATAAAATAAAATATAATAAAATAAGAGATGTGATCGAGTCCTAGTTTTGGACAACCTACATAGCCAGGTTATAAGGGAATCAGGTCACATATAGTTCAAAGGTAACATGGTGAGAGAAAAATTAAATTCGAGTGAGATTCCGTCAAGTTTTCGGTTAACGACTTCTGCCTATTACATTCAAATGACTAACAAAAATAAAAAAAATTAAAAATACAAGTGAAAATTACAATCTCTAGAATGTTGATTCTAATCTTCATGACTTAAACTTGAAAATTAACCCTATTCTTCAGGTGGCTCCTGGTTTGCTTTTCCTTCGCCCTATTCTTCAGGTGGGCTCCCAACTTGTTACTTCTTCACCTTGTTCTTCAGGCGGGCTCCTGATTTGTTGCTTCTTCACCCTGTTCTTCAGCCGGGCTCCGGTAATTACTTTTTCTTCACCCTGTTCTTCAGGTGGGCTCCTAACTTGTTACTTCTTCACCCTGTTCTTCAGGCGGGCTCCTGATTTGTTACTTTTTCATCCTATTCTTTAGGCGGGCTCCTAGACTTACTTTTTATTCACCTTGTTCTTTAGGTGGGCTCCTATATTTACTTTTTCTTCACCCTATTCTTCAGCTGAGCTCCTGGACTTCCTCTTTTCCTTCACCCTATTCTTCAGGCGGTCTCCTGATAACGCTCAATCTACAGCTCTCGTAGGAGTGTAAAGCGGTCGTAGTCAAATATAGAACCCAACTGGGTTGGGTATCGATCCCAAAGGGAATAGCCGATCAATAAGTAAGCAAAAATTACTAGAATTTTAGTGCAAGTCTCGTAAAAGGGGGGATTTTAACGTGCAAATAATGTGAACAAAATAATAAAGTAAAACTGAAAATAGCAAAGTAAAAATAAAGAATGTTTTGTAAGATGTAAAACAATGAGAATTGAGAAGTTGGTGGTATGTCCACCTTCTGAGTTTACGTCTCTATTGGCTATGAGTGTGCAGAAACCAGACATGCATGTGCTTATAGAGAATTGTATTCGATGGTAAATCCAAGCATCTTTCGACCTCAACAAGGACTATTTCACTTTAACTCTTTCGAGCTTAAAGCGTATCTAACGGTACAAATTCTCCAAGAGGTTAATCCAGTTACGACACTAACTTTTTAATAGGGGATGGGACCCTATTACCTTGACATTATCTCTTTTCCAGACATATAACTTTTCTTTCGAACAAGTTAATGCTATACTGGCGTATTCTTGCGTTTGCAACCACAAAGAATTTAGATTAAGATGAAGAGAATAATGATATAAGCAGCATACGTGTCACGAATTCACAAACTCATAGCAATAGATAGTATCTCATATGGCTTCCATAACCCCAACAGAGAAGTTTAGATACCCATGAGTGCGAAGGAAATCATAATAGACATTGTTATTATACCACAATAAAGATTTCGTGTAGCAAAGTGTGGTAGGCGTTAGGAGTGAATTCCTTGAAAAGTAACATTTCGCTTGTTGTGGAAATTAAGAATTGAATAGATGAATAGAAGAAGAATAAAAAGTAGAATTAATTGTAAGAGTGGAGAATGTAAGAATGAATTGTAATTGATGGAAGAAGAATTGATTGTAGAATAGAAAGATGTCTTAAAATCTCTAGCAAGATAGGGTATTTATAATACCCATATCCTATTCCTACTAAGATAATAAATTACTTAACCCAATCCTACTAGGTTAATGTATCATTATCCTAATCCTAATAAGTTACTGCTAGTCCCCAAAGTCTTCAGAATTGTTGTTTTAGCCCGGGACAGATTTTCCATGCGCCACTCTTGGTCCTTGGCGTCTAAGACTCCCTTTTCTCCTTTCGTGAAGCTTTCTTTGGCGTCAAGTTATCCATAAAATGCTGAATTCTGCATCATTTATATCTGAAACTTTGCTAATAATGTTCGTTAGCTCACTTACAGGAAAAAAGACTAAAAGTGCATGAAATATATAATTTTCTTCTCAAAACATTGCTAAAATAGGGGTAAAATATAGCACTATAGGCATGTAAATTCGCCTATCATCAACACCCCACACTTGAAGCTTTGTTCGTCCTCGAACAAAATATCATGTCCATCTAAACATCAACTTAGGGTTTCACAACAACAACACAAAATATTCGTCAAGACAAGCACAACAATTATCGACAAAGAGTAGTTTTTCGATCATTAGTAGAAACAATTTAACCTCCAACATAGACTCGTGATGGTGGTCAACTCATATTCAAAAGTTAAGGCATAAAGAATCATACACAACTACCCAAAACTCATCAACCATGTGTGTCTCACAATATATTACCCATAATCACTCACAAGTATAGCATATTTTTCAAACATGGGTATAAAAGTATCCTTGCTCTCGCTCTCACAAAGAATTCATATGTTGCAACTGATGACCATAGGCTTGCCCTTAGTGTAATGCTCCACTAAATGTCAGAATACTAAGCTTAGGATCAAATAGGTCTTTTGATGGTTGTAATGTAGGCTAAGGGACGGGTAGGATTATTTTGGCCAGAAATAGTGACTATGTTCCTAAGCGCTTTAATACATCACATTGTATCATTAACACTTTTCTTTCAAACAACCTTTCTATGTTCTTTTATTCAACCACCCTTTTTCTCCTCTTTTGTTTTTCAATTTTGAACATAACTAACTTTTTAGTTTTCCTTTCCTTTTTCTTTTCATAACATACCTCTTATGATCGCACTTCTTTTTCATAACAAATTCAAGCACCAATACATTCTAAAGCATGATACTTACCCAACTTCCTCTTATTTTGTCACATGACTTTACACTTTAAAGCACTTAGGATTTTGGATCAAATTATGGTCTTGAAAAAATGGATTAGGCTTACATATGAGGTTGTCAAAGAAAATGGGCTAAAGACTCAAAGGGGTTAACTAGGATAATGTCCATGGGTAGGTAAAAAGAAGGTAAACAATTATAGGTTGCCAAAGAAATGCCTAAATCATATCCTAAACTCACACTCTTTATTTCGCTTCACACCCACACCAGGAAAGTTCTAGCATCAGCTACAAACACAGAATATACTATATCCTCGCACACACAAGGCACATGGTCGACTTTATTGGGAGTAGTATAGACTCTTGACCCAACAACGGAAGGAATTATACCATACAATATCACGTAGTGAGTCACAATTAGAGCTTGAACGTCTCAGTAGTCATGATTTTAGCACAAACTCTTGTTATAATCTCATGCTGCCTATTAGAATAATTTCATGCGAAGCTAAGTAAAAAAAATTTAACTACTAAAAAAACGAAAAACGAAAAAAACTAAAACAAACAAACATAAATAAATGCAAATGCGGATAAAGGAGTATAGCATGCAAATACCACCCCACACTTAGACGGGACACTGCCCTCAATGGAAAATAAATACGAAGAACCTGGTTAGTCGGACTCATCCTTTATGTCTGGGGTCATACCCCCTTCATCGGAATCATCATCAAAGTCGTCATCCTCAGAAGTTTCTCATAAGTACCCCACTTGTTTCCAAGAGTGCGTCGAGGTATTTGCAGCACGGAGGATTCACCTTGCTCTTTTCTTCCTCTTTTCTGGCCTCTTTGTGAAGTGGTTGCTTTTCTTGTCTTTTGGTGCCATTGTACCTGAGATCTCAATAGAGTCATGTTAGCTTCATCTCGGAAGATTCAATCAACAAACAGACAATAGTGGCACCACCCCATACTTAATTTGTTGACACAAACTAATTAAGTGAATGATATCGATTACTCAGACTTCATCGACATACATTTAGGTGATATGTTCCAACAATATAATCAGTGCAGTCATACTTCTTGTAATCTTGGCAATACTTTCATGTTTGATATATCAAGACTACTACATAGAGATTGAATCAAGGTATAGCATCTAGAAATAATCGCAACCTCATATGTTGGTAGTCAACCTTAATTCTTATCTCGATGAACAAGTCATTCCAACATGTAAGCTTTCTATTGACAAGAGTATGCAATTTTCGTGACCATGTCAATTCCGCAAAAGTATGACAGTGCATCATAATCAAATACAAGTTGGAAACAAGTTAAGATTATTCTTACGTATTCTTTCACTCACTTAGTTGTATCACAACACATCAACCACATTCAAATCACCAATACTACTTCACGATTTAGCAATTCATAATATGCGTAGTAGTGTAGTACTTACGAAATATAAATGAAGAACAAAGTAGTACTTACTTAGTTGATGACCTCGGATGATGTTCTTGCAAAGTAAAAGAGCAAAAGGAAAATTTTTTGAGAGGATTTGGAGAGGTAGGCGGCGCTTATGCTAGGTTTGCAATGTGTTTTTGGTCTAAGACTAAGTCTCTTACTTATAGAACAAGCTTGGGTAGGGTTTTGACCCATTTAAAATCGGATTTGGAGACCAAAAGTGACCATAGGCGGCGCCTAAGGCTTTGCCTAGTTGAGTAGAATGCCATAGCATAGGCCATGCCTAGTTGAGCAGAAGGCTTTTGCATAGGCGGCGCCTATGCTATGGCATTGTGTGAGCATAGGCGGCGCCTTTTTCAAAGCATTTGGTGACCATAGGCGGCGCCTTTAGCATGGCATATGAGATTCAGAGACAAAAGGCATTAGCATAGGCGGCGCCTATGCTATGGCATACTTGGGCATGGGCGGCACCTATGCTATGGCACACTAGATTCTGAGACCTTAGGCCATAGTATAGGCCTTGCCTTGTTCGTGGCCTAGTTTTACCTATGCCTAGCCTTTTTCGATGCCTATATTTTCATGAGCAATGCCTAATCCATAGCCTTTTGCTTCTTCATTCCTAACTTACCACCTTTAACATGCACCGCTTCCAAATCAAAATTTAAGACCAACCCCCTTCCTTATACATCTTGCGCCTACACTTACTCAAAAACAACAAAAATGATTAGAACGATGGGTTGCCTCCCATTAAACACCTTAGTTTTGGTCGTGGCTCAACTACAAAAACAAACTCCAAAAAAAAAAATGATTAAAAACCATGGGTTGCCTCCCATGTAGCGCTTGATTTATTGTCGCGGCACGACATAGTTACCTCGATTACTTAGACTTCATCGAGATAGATGGGGCATCATTTTCTGAATGGATTCAGACGATGTTGATACTTACTTGAAGGCATGCAATCTTGTTGACTCTTGTGCATACATATCCCAGGAGGGATACCAATTATATCATCAATCTTCCTACCCATAGCTCTCATGTATCTCTTCAGAGCAGAGATGAGAGCCTCTACGTGCTGTTCACTGAAATCATCCGCCACACTTACCGATAGTGTATTTCCACTTTCCAAGCATGCATGCTTTAGATAATTGGGGAGCTCTTTCGCTTCTAGCTCTGGTGGCTCTTCAATGAAAGTCTTTGCTATTGGTGACGGTTGATTCTTAAGATCAAGGTTCGGCTGCTTAGGAGTATGAGAATAGGACCCTATTCCTGTTAGAGCACACATAGTTTCTTCATAGTCTTCATCATCCTCATGCTCAACATTCAGTAGTGCAGCAGACAATGACTCAACAGTAAGATGTTTTGTTTCAGATAATGCTTTCTTATCCTCATAATGAACATCGGCTACAGAGAACACATTCATATCGCTGGGCTGCTTCATTGCTTTGCATATATCAAAATGGACCACTTTGTTATTCAATCGAAATAAAAGTTCATTAGTTTTCATATCAATAAGCACACTTCCAGTTGCGAGGAAAGGACATCCCAAGATTATGGGAACTTCAGAATCCGCCTCACAATCCAGAATAACGAAGTCTGCAGGAAAGATGAATGAAGAAACCTTCACCAACACATCATTCAAGATACCCACAGGTCGTTTTACCGACCTATCAGCCATCACGAGCCTCATATTGGTTGGTGTCGGATCGCCTAACCCCAACTTCTTGTAGACGGATAGTGGCATAAAATTGATGCTAGCACCCAAATCGCACAATGTCTTGGCAAAATTCAAAGATCCAACAGTGCAAGGAATAGTGAAGGCACCAGGGTCGGCCTTTTTCTGAACTAGCGATCTTGTAGCGATTGCACTGCAATGGTGAACATTATCTGCTGGCTCATAGCTTACCGCCCGCTTCTTTGTCAAAAGATCCTTCATAATTTTGCATACCCAGGCATTTGTTCTAGTGCCTCCACCAACGAAACATTAATAGTCATTTGTTTTAACATCGTCATGAATTTGCTGAACCTTGTATCATCCGCCTGCTTCTTCAGTCTTTGAGGAAAAGGTGGTGGTGGATATGGAATTGTTTTCTCCACGGCTCTCTTCTCCTCTTTCTTTTGAATTTTGGTAGTTTCAGGCTGTAATCTACTAGGGGTGACGTCATGGACATCTTGGTCAGCTTCTATGGCGTCATCATCTTCCTTATTTTCGGCCACTTGCTTGCTTTGGGATGAATTTTCCAGCACCTTACCACTCCTGGTTGTAATAGCCATGCATGATCCGTCGTTCCTTGGATTTTGCACAGTGTCGCTAGGTAAAGTGCCAGCCTTTCTTTGATTGAGTGCTGCTGAAAGTTGGCTCAATTGCTGCTCTATTTGTTTTATAGAAGTGGAATGTGAGTCAACCAATTGCTTCATCGAGGACAAATCATGTATTACCTCCGTTACTCCCGCGCTGGTTTCCTCCACTCCTTTCAATAGTTTAGCCATTATGTCTTCCATACTTCCAGAACTAGATGTGGTGGCGTCACGTCTTCCAGGGGGGACGTACAAACCACTCTTTTCATTCTTGTTCTTCCAACTACCTTGGTCCTTGTTTCCAGATTTATCATAGTAGTTCCGACCTTGGTTTCCTTGGGTATTGCCTCGGAAACCCCCCTGATTGTTTAAGTAGTTGGCCTCTTCTTCCGAATCAGATTCATCTCTTCCTTTCGACGCAATAGCTTTGACTTTTTCGGTCTTCCCTGATAATAAATGCTTTGTAAGAAGATCCACTTGTGTTTTCATGTGCGTCATATCTTGATCACGTTCTTCTTCTCTTCTGCTTTGGTCTGCAGTCATGCCAATAGATAAAGTGGGGCTTGCTACCTCAGAATCCCTGGTATGCCAAGCTCTACTTTGCTTTGTCATCCGATCTAGCATATTGCTTGCTTGCCCAAAGGTGAGATCCATAAATGATCCTCCAGCCGCATTATCCACCACTGGTTTAGTTATTGAATTCAAAGCTCTGTATAATATCTCCATCAAGTGGACATTGGTCATGTGATGGTTTGGGCACCTCATAAGCTTCGTCTTGAACCTCTCCCATGTTTCGTGGAGAGCTTCGGTTGGAAGCTGCCAAAAATTACTGATTTCATCTCTTAATTGTGCTCTTTTGGATGGCGGAAAGAATCTTTCTAGGAAAGCGTCTCTCAATTGCCTCCAATTTGTAATAGAATCAGGAGTCAGCCTATTCAACCATAGAGTTGCCTCCCCAGACAGAGACAATGGAAATAGACGTAATCAAATTGCATTCTGACCAACGCCAGGGTTGTCAAACGACTTGCATGTAGAAATAAAGTTGATGAGATACATATTCGGATCATCGCCTGCTAGTCCACCAAATAATCCCTTGAGTTGCAATAACTGAATCATGGTGCTTGTGATGTTAAACTTTGCTCCGGGTGCCAATGGCGGTAGAATAATTTCTCCTGTGGCACCAGCTTCGTCCAAATCGTCATCTTCGTCATCAAAAGGAATCTGTACAGCTCGGTGATCAGGCCTCAATCGCGCTTGACGATCTCTCCCCTGCATGGGTGCCGCCATCTCAGCAGTATGTCGTGGGTTTAGTAGCTCCTCATTGCCCAGGTCCTCATCATCAGGATTTGTTGCACGACCTGGGTTATCAATATTCTGTTGATGCACTTGAGCAGCTGCCAATGCAGCTAACCTAGCCTGCTCCTGTTGAGCAGCCATTCTTTCTATGTCACGTTGTGCATCCATTCTATCAACAGAACCTGAATAGAACAAAAACAAAAACTAAAAGTAAAAGTACGAGAATCTTTGACCAAAGGGTCTAGTAATTATCACAAACTTAGTTGACAACCGTATTCCCCGGCAACGGCGCCAATTTTTGATAATGCTCAATCTACAGCTCTCGTAGGAGTGTAAAGTGGTCGTAGTCAAATATAGAACCCAACTGGGTTGGGTATCGATCCCACAGGGAATAGCCGGTCAATAAGTAAGCAAAGATTACTAGACTTTTAGTGCAAGTCTCGTAAAAGGGAGGATTTTAACGTGCAAATAATGTGAACAAAATAATAAAGTAAAACTGAAAATAGCAAAGTAAAAATAAATAATGTTTAGTAAGATGTAAAACAATGAGAATTGAGAAGTTGGGGGTATGTCCACCTTCTGAGTTTACGTCTCTATTGGCTATGAGTGTGCAGAATCCAGACATGCATGTGCTTATAGAGAATTGTATTCGTTGGTAAATCCAAGCGTCTTTCGACCTCAATAAGGACTATTTCACTTTAACTCTTTCGAGCTTAAAGCGTATCTAACGATACAAATTCTCCAAGAGGTTAATCTAGTTACGACACTAACTTTTTAATAGGGGATGAGACCCTATTACCTTGACATTATCTCTTTTCCAGACATATAACTTTTCTTTCGAACAAGTTAATGCTATACTGGCGTATTCTTGCGTTTGCAACCACAAAGAATTTAGATTAAGATGAAGAGAATAATGATATAAGCAGCATACGTGTCACGAATTCACAAACTCATAGCAATAGATAGTATCTCATATGGCTTCCATAACCCCAACAGAGAAGTTTAGTTACCCATGAGTGCGAAGGAAATCACAATAGACATTGTTATTATATCACAATAAAGATTTCGTGTAGCAAAGTGTGGTAGGCGTTAGGCGTGAATTCCTTGCAAAGTAACATTTCTCTTGTTGTGGAAATTAAGAATTGAATAGATGAATAGAACAAGAATAAAAAGTAGAATTAATTGTAAGAGTGGAGAATGTAAGAATGAATTGAAATTGATGGAAGAAGAATTGATTGTAGAATAGAAAGATGTCTTAAAATCTCTAGCAAGATAGGGTATTTATAATACCCATATCCTATTCCTACTAAGCTAATAAATTACTTAACCCAATCCTACTAGGTTAATGTATCATTATCCTAATCCTAATAAGTTACTACTAGTCCCCAAAGTCTTCAAAATCATTGTTTTAGCCCGGGACAGATTTTCCATGCGCCACTCTTGGTCCTTGGCGTCCAAGACTCCCTTTTCTCCTTTCGTGAAGCTTTCTTTGGCGTCAAGTTATCCATAAAATGCTGAATTCTGCATCATTTATACCTGAAACTTTGCTAATCATCTTCGCTAGCTCACTTATAGGAAAAACGACTAAAAGTGCATGAAATATATAATTTGTTCTCAAAACATCGCTAAAATATGGGTAAAATATAGCACTATAGGCGTGTAAATTCGCCTATCATCAGCTCTCGGACTTCCTTTTTACTTCACCCTGTTCTTCAGGCGGGCTCCTGGAGTTACAATTTTTCTTCACCTTGTTCTTTAGGCGGGATCCTGGATTTTTTTCTTCACCTTGTTTTTCAGGAGGGCTCCTGGAATTTCTTTTTTATTCACCCTGTTTTCAGGCGGGCTCATGGACTTTCTTTTTCTTCACCTATTCTTCAGGCGGGCTCCTAAACTTCCTTTTTTCTTTACCTTGTTCTTCAGGCAGGCTCATGTACTTATAATTTCTTCACCCTGTTCTTTAGGCGGGATCCTAGAATTTTTTCTTTCTTCACCCTATTCCTTAGACGGGCTCCTGGACTTTCTTTTTTCTTCACTCTGTTCTTCAGGCGGGCTCCTCGACTTACAATTCATCCACCCTGTTCTTTAGGCGGGCTCCTAGACTTTCTTTTTTCTTTAGCCCATTCTTTAGGAGGGATCCTAGACTTTTTTTTTCCTTCACCCTGTTCTTCAAGCGGGCTCCTGGACTTACAATTTCTTCACCCTGTTCTTCAGGCGGGCTCTTGGGCAGAAAGTAAAATTCAATAAACACGAATTTTTTTCGCCCCAGTTTGTACTAGAAAATTTTGTAAGCATCATCAGATTACAGTTTTTGAAAAGTACCGAAAGAGTGTGAATCAAAGCCCTGCTATAGAAATGCGTCTCGTCAGAGTAAAACTGATGACCTAAATTAGGAAGTGTGTCTCCTAAGAGTTAAATTGAAGGACTCGACTAGAAATTGCGTCTTCTAGGAGTGAATGTTCAAGTTAGGAAGTGCTTCACCTAACAAATGAAAATTGAATTATCCAAACTAGGAAGTACGTCTCCTAGGGGTTGAATGAAATGACTCAACTAGAAAGTGCATCTTCTAGGAGTGATGGTTCAAGTTAGGAAGTGCATCACCTAACAAATGAAACTTGAATTATCCAGACTAGAAAGTATGTCTCCTAGGGGTTAAATGCAATGACTCCACTAGAAAGGGTGTCTTCTAGGAGTGAATGTCCAAGTTAGGAAGTGCGTTACCTAACATATAAAACCGAGATACTCTGAATAAGAAGTGCATCTCCTAGGAATTAAATGAAATGACTCGACTAGAAAGTGTTTCTTCTAGGAGTGATGGTTCAAGTTAGGAAGTGTGTCACCTAACAAATGAAAATTGACATACCTTGACTAGGAAATGTGTATCCTAGTAATTAAATGAAATCACTTTACTAGAAAGTGCGTCTTCTAGGAGTGAATGATTCAGGCTAGAAAATGCATTACTTAACACTTGAAAAATGGCATACCCTGACTAGGAAGTGCGTCTCCTAGGAGTGAAAGTTCAATTTAAGAAGTAAGTCACCTAGCAATTGAAAACTAAAATACCTGGACAAAGAAATATGCCTCTGAGGAATATAGGATGATTAGTTTTTATCATAGTTTGATTATCAAACCTGTGCAGCAATATTGCTTCCTGTATTTGTGGAAATGATGCATTGCAGCCCTTGACATTTATGCTCTGTTTTCTGGTTCATCAAAGGAATCTTGTGAGCTCAAAAACATGGTGAAAGGTTTGTGGCTTTAGCTTCCGTGGCTATCACTTTTGCCCTCGTCATATTTAATCTTGCTTCCAACCATTAACATCTGTCAGCGACTTGCTGTATCGTTCTCCCAAACTCAGATTATTAGAAGTGACTCTAAAACAAACACAGTATCTTTGTTTTGCCATGATCCTCAAATAAAACCCTTAAACCTTGGTATTTTCATGAGTTCCCAGACTCGTCTGTTGACAAAATTTTTTTGCATGCTTTATTTCGGCTCACAATCATGTCTCTTTCATGTGTTGGCTTTTTGTCTTGGTTTGTGCAATTGAAGAAGCTGATAGCCAGTTTTGAAATCTTTTCTCACTTGTTATGACACGGAATTGACTCAAAGACACGAGAAAAATGACAATAATTTTTATTTGATGACAAAGATACCAAAAAAATTAAAAATAAAAAAATAAGAAGAAAAGGAAAAAACAATAGTCATTTTTTTTTATGAAACGATAGAAGAAAACTTATTTGGGTGTGGTAGCCGATTCCATGAATCATAACATGAATTTTGAATTAAACAACCTGATTTACCCTCACTAATCATTACAACTCTTGTCCGCTTATTGAGTTTGAAATGGAATCAATCTTGAATATACTCCCTCTAGATCACAATCCTCCTTCGGCTAGTGGCACCTCAATGGATTTTTGCCAACGTCTATCTCATTTTCATTTCTTTCTTAGCTCACTGTCGCCTTATGGTGCCCAAAAGGGTGACTCTCATTTTTACTCATTCATTTTTTTTTCAATTTTTTTTGAAAATAATCCCAACATACGAAACATCATGCAACCATAACATGTTTAGCCTTGACATTCTCAAAGATCGATCTGAAGGTCTTTCTTTAGTTGTAACTTGGCTTTTGGAAAAGGTTAGAAAGAAAGGGAGGCACGAGGCTAAAAATTTACATAATATTGGGTGAAACATACAATTTTTGGAATCGACTCTTTTAAAGAAATAAAATTTGCCTGAGTTTTATTTCATTCTGGGTAATTTGAATTTCTTTTGGTTGGATCGAACCCCAAAGTAGGGCTTCCTACGTATCTTTTCATAGCAAGAATCAGTTCAAACGTAGTTCAGGCAACTTGTTCTTTTGCTTGATTTTCTTTCTTTCTTTTTTTTTTCTTTTTATTGACTTTTCTCTCTTTTTTCTTCTTTTTTTAGAGAGATATTTTTTCCGACTTTATTTTTTTCTTGACACTTTTCTGACTCTATTTTTTTCTTGACACTTTTCTTCTTCTTTTTTTGAATTTTTTTCAGTCTCTATTTTGATTCCAAAAGAGGGATATAAAAGAAATAAAACACAAGCTCAAAATGAATAACAAATGATGACACAACATTTGGATAGCAGAATGAAATGCCTTCGTCATATCAATCCTTAAAAATGCAAGTATATAACATGCAATCTAGGAATGAAACATGAATATCATACGCATCTTTTCAATATTAACCATGACTAAGAACATGTACGTGTGTCACTTCTTTTAAACTTGTAAACCATACAGGTCTACTTGTATTGTACTTTCTTCACAACAGATGACTCTTTTTTTAGCTAACTTTCTTTTTCTTCTTCTGACAATAGAAACTATATATCCTTTGGTTGATCTCATTCAAAAATACTTGAGTTTAACCTTCTCATTAAAGATCAAGTCATTTTTTATTCGCAAAGTGACTGCCTCATAACATTCAAGTGAGGATGTAACTACGTCCCCGAAACATCTCAACACTTTACTTATTTTTCTTACATTTTTTTCAACTCTAAGTTCTTGATCGAATGTTTCAGCATTAGATTGGATTTTAAGATCTGGTTGAAAATTCAACATGCTTATCATATTACCTGAATCACCATAGAAAGAGCTCTTTGAAGAAAAGAAAGACAACCAAATAATATATAATGAAAAATAAAATAAAAATAAAAATGACACATTTACTGATAGAAAGATTTGAATAAAAATAATAATAAAATAAGACAAGATAGATTTTGAACTACAACCTTAAAATAATTCGGGTAGTAGAAAGAAAAAAAAACAGAATACTAAAACTCCTTCCTCATGGGGAGTAGAGTGACATCTAAATTGCCTAACTTAATATTTTAGCCACTGATTTGCTCATTGGCCTTAATGGAGTCTTCACCCTCATTGCGACATCATCTATTTTTTTTCCCCAACCATTTTGAATTTATCACTGTTAAACTCTCTCCAAAGTAAGCCGTCAGCATTTTCTCTTTTCTCTTACTCCTCTTAATTGATTACAAAACTTTTTCATATGAGTCAAAGGATCACCATGACCCTCGTACATGTCCAATTTTGATGTTTTGGAGTTTAAAGGCAAGCAAACATTAAAATATGTAAAAATCCTTGTGAGAACTCTCCTTTTCTCTCTCAGTATTTGCATGTTTCTCATATTTTGCTCCAAATTTCTCACTTTTCAAGTCATTTCTTCTTATTCCTCATTTCTAACAATCTGCACCAACTCATCTCAGACCCTATATCATTTTTTGTGGGTCAACTTACCTGTTCTTTTGGACATTATGTTGTATGGGTGAGATGCCAATTTAGCCACAAACCAACCACTAAATATTATTTTGATTTGGGAGAAAACTAATGTTTGAGAGTTCAAAATTTTTTTTAAGACCACCGAATCCGTGAAGGACTACCTACGTATCTCATTAAGATGAGAATCAGGTGTGCGTAGTTCGTAAAGCTGGAGATATGAAGAAATAGATTTTTCTTTTAGCTTGAGAAATGAGAAATATTTTATGTTTTTGCATTCATTAATAATGATAAATTTATTTTCAAAAATAAATTAATTTATTTTCAAAAATAAATTAATTTATTTTATTTATTTAGAAGGAAACACAAATATATTTTTTCTTTAAAATCACCGAATCCACGAAAGACTGCCTACGTATCTCAATAAAAATGAGAATCAGGTGTGTGTAGTTCTTGAAAATTGGAGATTCGAAGAAATATACCCTTTTTTTTTAAATAATGAGAAATTTATTTATTTATTAAATAATATATTTTTTTATTTTTGAAAACAACTTTCTTTTCTTTTTTTTAGTTTAACAGGAAAGACAACCATTATTTAAAAGATCACTGAATCCATTGAGGACTGCCTACGTATCTCAAGAAAATGAGAATCAGGTGTGTGTAGTTCTTGAAAATTATGTCGTCCAAAATTTAGCCTCAAGACCCCTAAAGGTCCAGGGCTATTAAGATTTATATTTTTTGTAAAAACTTAGCCTCATGATCCTTAAAGATTTTGGGCTATTAAGATATATATATATATATATATATAAATATAAATTGAACTTGAGAATAAGAAAAATAATTATGAAAGTAATCATATTTTCAAAACATCCCCAATAAATTTATGAATAATTTTTCAAAAGATAGGGTCGTACCCTGAAAAAGGGCTTCCTACGTATCTCAATTAAGAGTAAGAATCAGACTCTCGTAGTTCATGAAGACCGTAAAACTATGTTACTAAAATTTTTCCTTTCTTTTAAAAATAAAATTTTTCTTTGAAAAATGATTCACTAAATGTGAGGACAATTTAATCTCTTGCGTTTTAAAATTGTCTAAAGCCGGTCAACAAACAAATAGCCTTCCAAACAAATATCAAAGAGCACATAGGATGCACATGTTGGTCTTTATAAAGTAGGTCACCTGTCCTTGACAGACCCAGCCCCTGTTTCGAGTCCCGCTAAGTCAAATGTATATGATGCAAATAAAATGACACCTAATAGAGATAACCAAATTCTGAGTTTTATAACCAAATTCTGAGTTTTCAGTTTTCTAAGTTTTAGCCTAATAGGGATAGGTGTCTAGACTGGCTTACCCGAGCGGAAACACGAGCCGAGAGGGACAACTTGATCGATAGCAGGGCAACACCGCCTTCATTGCCAGTCCGAACCCCACCTAACATGTGTGACTATAATTCTTCAGCAGGTTCGTTGACACTCCGACTATCTCAAAAAAAAAGTAGGATACATGCGCTGCATTCCTTCTATCCTATTTCAGAGACTCAGAGGAGGTGCGCAAGAGAAGATAGTATATAATACAGTTCAATCAATATAAAAGTGGTAAATAAGCGACAAGTAGCACATAAGGCCAACAAACACAATATCAACAATAATTAAAGCCAGTATAAGTCAATATAAAAAATTTGAATTCTTATTACTCCTCAGCGGAGTCGCCAGAGATGTCACACCCCTTTTTGGCCTCGCGGGTCGAGGCAAAGGTTTTTTTTTAAATAAAGTGATTAGGGATTATTTTCATCATTTTCAGAGTCGCCACTTGAAATTGAGTTACGCTGTTCCAAGTCACCATTTTGAATCCCTAATCAAAAAGAAATGACTCTTTATTATGGTTTAAGAAAATAAATAACCGGGTAAGGAATTCTGTTGTCCAAGGGGAAGGTGTGAGGCACCCCTCGAGTCCCGTGGTTCTAGCACGTTCGCTTTTATTGACTTATCCTAACTTAAACTATCTTGACAAAATGTGTTAAGGCCTAAGTTCACTCATTTTTATTATACCAAAAATTTGTGTATTATCTTATATTAAATAAATCATGTGAAAATTAATTTTAGAAAATATATGTGTGCATTACTGCATCCTTAGATTATTTTAAAAATATCTCAAAAAGATGCGTATGCCACATTCTTAATTGAGATGAATATTTTAAAACGTGACTAAATTTGTCTAATAGTAAAAACACTGGTTGACCTATTATAAATTCGTAATAATTTTTTGTCTATTCATTTTTTATTATTTTTATTTTACCTAATCTCTCATATTTAATTAGTACAGCAAAAATACAATTAAAAAAAAATCTATATAACAAGATTTAAATCGAGAACAAAAAGGCCAAATATATATTACATGAGATAATTCAAGTTTACAACAATATATGGGATTTTAACTAAAATTAAACATTACCTTTTTTTTTATCTTAAATAAACACATATTTTGATTTTTTAAAATTAATTTATAAAGACCAAAGAGACAATTTTTAAAACAGTGACTAAAAAAAAATCTCTCTTGTCAAATCTGTGAAAAATCCATAAGTAGGAAATTGAAGAAAACAAAATAAAGTAAGAATAAGTTTGTTAAAAATAATAAACTGAAGTTATAAAAATAGACATCGTTTCATCGTCCTTCTCAAACAACGCCGAAAAACATGAATAAAACCAATCAAATCTGAATATTTCTGGCAAGCAATGGTTGTTGGTTGGTTTCATCCGCCAGAGTTCACTGGTGATGGGTTAAAAACGAGGGGAATGGGTTGCGCTGGTTCCTCAGCTATGGTGGCTCGCGGCGAATGAAAAAGAGGAAGAAGGGGGACAGGCGCCGATAGTGCGGTGGGAAGGGGGAGAGGGGAACGTCAATGGCAACGTAGGATCTATCTAGTGGTTTCCTATGGATTTTGCCGAAAAAGGAGACGGTATGGGTTTATTCGGTTTATTCGCCGGTAGTGTTGGTGATGGGAAAGGGGAGGGGAAAATAAGCGACATTGTTTCTTCGGCGAAAAATTTGCCAAAAATATATTTCTTCCGATCAAATTTTCTCTATTTTTTATTAAACCAAACACTGATTTTTACTATTGATTCACTGATTTTCCTCTCTTTATTATCTATTTTTACTTTACTCCATTTTTAATTCACTGTGTATGCATAAATGTATCACAGTATATTTGTATGTTTTCCAGTGAAGTGAATGTGAATATAAAAGTTTACAATATGCAAACATATCAATACCGTAAACAATTGCATTAACACGTAACACATAATTAATTACATATACTAAATAATACATAAAATAAAATTACTTAAACATTTTCATTCATGTCTTTTAACAATAAAATTTTATAACATAAAATGATTCAAATTCAAAGAAAACCTATGATGACTCAAATGGAACAAGAAGCAAGAAGCAATCGTCGCCGAAAACTCTTGAACTTCGAATCTTTTCTTTCTTTGTTTTTTTTCCTGATTTTTTACTCTGTGTTTTTTCTTTTTGATTTTCTGTGTATCTGAATGTTCAATGTTTTCTATAGGAATCATAGTGTTCATGTATGTTAGTTGTACTTAAATAGGGAATTTTGGAGGGAATAGTTTGGGTAGTTTAGGATTCAAATTGAATATTATCCTCTCCTTTTTTTTATTTAAAATAATAATAAATATATAAAAATAAATAAATAAATGATATAATATAATATGATAATAATAATAATAATAATAAATATTAATAACTAATTAATTGTTTATATTTAAAAAAATATAATAAAAGTTTAAAAATAGTTAAAAATAAATATAATTAAAATAGTACTAAAACTACTAACTTATTTGTTTAAAATTTAACAAGAAAAATATTTTTAAAAATTTTTGTATTATTTTTTTTAAAATTAGAATAAAATAAAATAAAAAATCTCAAAACTAACTTCATTTTTTAATTAAAAAAAAATTAAAATAAGAAATTTAAATAATATTAGACCAAATATAAATATTTAATATCGAAATATATATATATTAAACTGGGGGAGGGTCAAAATCACGTGTCTACAGTATTAAACATGCGGAAAAACCATTTCCATGAAGCATCATTTTCAGAATCAACAATAGCATATTCTAGTGGCAAAATATGTCCCGATTAAAAAAGTGGGAAAGTGTTTATCAGTGCATGCCAGCATATGCATAATTTTGTCTAAAAAATTTTCATAAAACTCACCTGCTGCATCCAGCACAGTAGCATACAACATTGTTCCCTTGTATGCAGATATCTAAGAAAAGTTCCATCAACAACAATGGTAGGCATACAATATCTCCATCCCTTAATTGATGTGCTAAACGCGACAAAAGCATATAAAAAGTGATTGTTCTCCGTTTTGTGTAGTCCATGTATAGTTAAGCTGGAAATTTAGGATAAGATTCACGCAAGGAACCTCAGACCAGTTCAAGTGCTTTTTCTTTGGCTCTATCTGCTTTTTTGTAGTTCATCCTAATTCTGTACAAGTTTCTCATTTCTTTCATGATCTCTGCTGGAGTATATGTTGACTTTAGATTTAGAAAGTTGTGCTTCACTATTTTAGCGATGGTTAAAGAAGTAGCATGCTGTTGTGAAAGCATTCTGTCCGCAATTGGACAAGTGTGATCATTGACAAATTTGGTCACCATGAAAACTTCTGAATTTTGTTGACTTGAAGATCTAAAAGTCCAATTGCATCTCTGATTGATACACATAAGATAGTACCTAGATTCATTTATATACAATAAATGTATATGCAGTGCACTGTTCATATCCAATATATATGTAGGTTCTATACAGAAATTACACAGTTCATATGTAGTACTTTACATGCAGTATATATACAAGTTCTATGTAGTAGTTACACAGTCTGTACACAAGTCATATGCAGTTTATATACAGGTCCTATACAGTAGTAACAATATTATTTGCAAATTTATACCAACATTTCGATAAAATATAAAACTTACACATTGTTGACACAAGTCATATAAAGTAGTTATATTGTCTAATATCTAATATATATATATATATATATATATATATATATATATATATATATATATATATAATACAGGTGCTATACAGAAATTACACAGTTCATATGCAGTATATATACAGGTCCTATATAGTAGTTACACAGCCTGTACACAAGTTATATGCAGTTTATATGTAGTATTTATGCAAATTTAAAACCAACATTCCAATAAAATATAAAACTTACACATTGTTGACACATGTCATATAAAGTAGTTGTATAGTTTATACCTTGATGATGATGATCTTTTCACCTTAAATTGGAATCTCTCACGGATTGCATAATGTTTCATCACACTTGATATTGTATTTTATCCCAGTACAGCTGCCCTTCTTCAACATCTCTATGAAGTGGATCCTTAATTAACGATTCGGTCTGTTCTTCCATTTCTACATCTTCAATTATATAATTAGAAATAGGTATCGGATGAACTTGAATAGCAGTCGGAGATGTTTCGATCAAATTTTCAATTGAGGATTCTCCATTTTCAAATAATTTTGTAGTGTTATACACAATGGAAATTCATTTATATCCAATTTTTTTTTCTTCATCTCCATATAAAGTCTAACACTCATATCTTTTCAAACTGTACATCACTTAACCACTCTCCTCCGTATTGTAGCATAATTGGAACTAAAATTGAACTTGAAGCCATAATTTCGTATCAACTGAAGCTAATTGTGAATGAAAAAAACTTTTTGAAGCTAATTGACAGAGGATATTGTATATTTATATACAATTTATGAAGGTATTTTAATGTAATATGGTGTATTTGAAAGAAGATTTGTGAGATTTTAATGGAAAAGAATCCTGAGGTAAAATTGGGAAAGGAAAGTGTGAGTTTCAATTGAAAAGGAAAGAAATATATTATGCTATTTTTGCGGCTTCTTAGCGGTGATTAGAAGATGGTTAAAATATGGTATTATTTTAACGGCTATTAAGTGGAAATTAAAAACAGGAGCTATTTTTGTTGAATAAGTTTTAGGAGAAAGGCTATTTTTGTTCTTCTCAAAAAAAAAAAAAAAAAACAACTGGGAAATGGTTGATTTTGACTTTTGGCTTAAAAAAATCAAAATTGACTTTTTTTTAAAACAATTATAAACATTGTCACACACTTTAAAAATAAAAAAATGAATTAAAAGCCATTTTAATCAAATTAACACCCTCGATAAAAAATTGATTCGTTCGGGGCAGCTCTTTTAAGGTATCGTTACTTTAGTGCCGCTTGTTTTCTTTAGCGTATCCAAAATTTTACAGATGGACAAATTATTGTACGTGTTGGAAAATTATTTATTTCCCTCGCTGTTTGTAACTAACTGGGGGCAGAGTGGTGGAAAGTTTATTTGTTTTTATAATTATCTTAAATTAATTACATGTCATGATAATTATATTTATAGTTATTTTAAAAAAAAATTAAACATATATATATACAGAGTGAATAAAGATTGATAAATTCACTTGAGCAGATAGAAATTTACACCCACCAGCAATTTAATTTACGACTCATATGCTCATTCAGATTTAGTAACTTTTAACTCAAATTGTGTATATACGCTAAAAAGTCCATTAAACAAGTAATAATGATAGATTTGGAATTTCATTAAATCAAATAGATTGCAATAAAATAGTGAATTCGAACTCCTAATTTTTTGGTTTCGAATCTGTCTCTAAAACCAAATCGCATTAATGTTTGAATTGTTTATTTCCTTTGCTTTAGTATAAATTTTTGCACGGAAAAGAAAAAAGAACTATGTTCTTTTTTATGGTGAAATTACAATAATGTTACAACTGAAAATTACAAGTGAAGAAAAAAGAAAATAATTTCTTCTTCTTTGGCTGAGGCACGGATATCTAGCTCTCTTTAAGGAGATTCAAGCCCACTGCAGCAAAATATTTCACCGGTGCAGCAGTAATCTTCTTGACCTATCCACTCCAGGATACAACAACCTTTATCACAAAGAACAACTCAATAACTTTATCACAAAGAACAACTCAACAACTCTGGACAAGAGTTGAGTTCAAAGCTCTACAAAAAGAACACTCTCCCTTCAACTAATAAACTCTCTTTTTTACTAACTTTTATAAACTCTCTACAATCTTGTATATTCTTCAAAATCATGCAAGACCACCTCTATTTATAGGAGAGGAAGTCTTTCATGCAATAAATAGAAAAAAATAAATGAGATAGTAAAGATGAAATATCAAAGGCTTTTAGGTTACAAGAGTTACATGAGTACACCAACATAAAGAATATAATGGAGGAATAATGAGTGGAAAGTTACATGAATCATAAAAAAAATGGTGATTAAATTCATCCTCCACTAACCAAGAGTTTAAAAGCACAAGAGTTACAATTGAGGGAAATTGAAGGTTGTAATGTAAACAACCATGAAAACGAAGGATGCTGCCAGTTGATAGCATTAAGGTTGACATCAATTGCCAACAAAAAATAACTGTTGCAACCTCCCACAAAGTAAAGGTCTTAAAGGGCCATTATAATAATGAATCAGGAATTATAATAATATTAAATTGTAATAACATTAAAATGCAACATCAATCCTTCACTCATTTTAACATTAATAAGAGAGTCTACTAGCTGAAGGAAGACTACTATGCATAATGAAGGTGTGCTCTGCATTGAACCTCCACTTAATAATACAATAATTTTTACTCCAAAGTCGTAGTGGTCTCAGACTTGAACTATGACTGCTTAAGGGAAATAAAAAATTATTATTTACACATAATAGTCAAGGTGTTGATATTAGTTTTGTAGCCAGCAAACATGTTACTACCTTGTGCTATCCCGATTTTAATAAGTGTCTTTAGAGAATGAGCTCAATTCTCGTAGGAAGCGGTTTACCCCCACATTCACATAGATGAAATCCATCGAGAGTACTCCTATAATTTTAGCACCCCACTCATACGAGCTGCAGATTTTTATTAAGAGTTTTTAAAACTCAACCTCACCATCATTACAGGTTAATGCACTCACACCATAAGGAGGGATAAAAAGTAGTGCATTACAACAAGTCATCATGTGATTTATTTTTTCTCATTGAACCTGGTCATAGGATCTCTAGTCCCCGGGTTGGGTTTCCTCACATATGACTCAAGATTCAATATGCTTCAATCTCATCCCTTGATGTGTTCAGACCTTTTCTTTGCTAAGGTCTTAGTCAATGGATTTGCAAGATTATCACAAGATTTGACATAATCAACATTAATGGTACCATTTGTCAAATATGATCTCACATTACTGTATTTTCTCCTTATAGGTTTGAATCTACCGTTGTAATAACGGTTTTGAACTCTACCAATTGTAGCGGTGCTATCACAAGGAATTAAAATAGAAGGAATTGATTTTTCAAAATAAGGTATTTGAAATAACATATCTCTCAACCAATTCGCTTCCTCGGTAGAGTTAGCAATAATTGTTTGCTTTTTAGACTTTCAACAAATAGCACCACCATCCAAAGTAAAAATATAATCAGTAGTGGATAAGGAATCACCTGTTAAAGTGCTTCAATCTGTATCACAAAAGCCTTCAAGTACAACAGGATATTTTCTATAGAACAAACCATAATTTTTTGTTCCAATTAAATATCTTATTACTCTAGTTATAACATGCCAATGTTCATTACCTAACTTGCTGGTAAACCTGCTAAGTACTCCTATTGCATATGCAATATCAGGCCTAGTGCAATCAGTCACATATCTCAAACTTTCAATCATGCTAGCATATTTCTTTTGGTTTATTACATCATTTTCACTTTCAATAGGAAATAAGTGAACACTAGAATCAAAAGGAGTTACAACATGCTTGCAATCAAGGAAATTATATTTTTTCAATATTTTCTCAACATAATGTGACTGGTCAAGGAAAATTCCATCACATGTTTTAGTAATTTTTATTCCTAGAATAAAATTTATCTTACCAAGATTTTTCATATAAAAATGACTTCTAAGAATATTTTTAGTTTCACTAATAACATTCATGTTAGAGCCAAAGATCAATAAATCATCAACATATAGATAAATAATAACATGCGAATTATTTCAAGACTTATGATATATGCACTTAACGCACTCATTTATTTTAAATCCATTATCAATCATGCAAGAATCAAACCTTTCATGCATTGCTTTGATGCCTGTTTTAAGCCATATAGGGATTTATTAAGTTTACATACTTTACTTTCTTGGCCAGCCTCAATAAAACACTCGGGTTGTTCCATGTAAATCTCCTCATTAAAGTCTCTATTTAAAAAAGTAGTCTTTACATCTAATTGATGAATTTGTAAATAAAAAATTACCGCAATAGCAACTAAAATCCTAATAGATGCAATTCTAGTTACCGAAGAAAAAGTATCAAGAAATTCTAGGTCTTCTAATTGTTTAAAACCTTTAGCCACTAGCCTAGCTTTGTATTTATCAACAGATTCATTCGATGTTAATTTTTTATGTAAGACCTATTTACATTCAATTGTTTTACAACCCGGTGGTAAATCAACTTGAAAATGAGGCCTTTTTGTGATTTTGGCTTTACTACAAATCTCACATTTTTCAAAAAAAAAATTGATCACTGGAATTAATCCTAAATTACTCATGATTCTCACATAACGATCATTTATATGACACAAACGAGCATGCTAAAAATTAGTAGAAGAAAGCATATAACAGAAGTAGATGTTTTATTCATTTCAACATTTAACTTGAACATACCATCACATGCATACCCTTTTCCCACAAAAACATTATTCTTAACAATTGCATACTGATCAGATTGAATAATCTGTTTGAAGCCTACTTTATTAAGAAGAAAACTAGACATTAAATTTTTTTCTCATGGAAGGAGTATAAAGTAAAACCTTTTAATATTAATAACCTTCCAGAAGTGAAACTCAACTCGACATCTCCCATTCCAAGAACTTAAGTGGTATGTGAATCTCCAAGCATGATGGTTTTGGGCCCTCAAAATTAGTATATTTCTTAAACCAGTCTTTGTCATAACAGACATGACAGTTTGCACCAAATTCAGCCCACCATCCATCAACACTCTCCACCATGTTAATGTTTGTTATCACTGCCACAAATGATTCTTAGATAACGTTTGCCTGAGGTGTAGGCCCATATTTCAAAAATTTACAAAATCGAGTAACATGTCCACTCTTGCCACTGACAAAGCACAATCCTTTTTGATGTACGTGTTGATTTTTGCTTGGTTGTTTTCATCATTATTGTTCTTGGGATGTCTACCATTCATTTTTCTTGAATTTTTTCTTCTAAAGCTTCAAAGTAGTATTTTTGTTAGTTTCAGGGGTAGCATTATTTGAAGAAGTTAAATTTATCTTTGGTGTGATATTGTTCTCTTCTATTTGCAAAAGTGCATCTTGGCCCCTTGCTTCTTCTTTCATGCGAATTCCCATTATCAAAGTCTCAAGAGAAGTTTTCTTTTGCTTGTGCCGCATAGTTTTTTGAAATTCCTTCCACGAAGGTGAAAGTTTATCAATTTGCCACAGATAATAAGGTTATCTCCAATTTTGACTTCCTCGTACCTGAGCTTGCCAACAATCGTTATGAAGTCTTGAGCTTGATCTACCACTGATTTGTTGTTCACCATTTGAAAATGAAAAAATCTGCGAGCCGCATATTTATTCGCTCTCGCTTCCTCAGTGTCATACTTACTCTGCAAGGCTTTCCAAATTTTCTTTTCACTAGAGTAAGTTCTTTCATAATAATCATAAAAATTATCAGATAGACAATTAAGTAAAAAATTTCAACACTTGTAGGAGTCACCATCATATTTTTCAACTTTCTCTTGTAGAGCGATAAGTTCATCGTCCGTAATGAATGCGTTATCTACTTTGTTTGGGTTCTTCTCAATTAACACATAAGAAATATTGAGAAGACTTAAGTAGAAAAACACGTTACCCTTTCACCTCTTGAAGTGAGTACCGTTGAATCAAAATGGCTTGTTAATATCTCCCATCTTGACAACCGCGGATTTTTCAGTTGTTGCCATTGATCTCTTTAAAATTATTGGTGAAATTACAATAATGTTACAACTGAAAATTACAAATGAAGAAAAAAGAAAAGAATGTCTTCTTCTTCTTTGGCTGAGGTGCGGATATCTCGCTCTCTTTAAGGAGATTCAAGCCCACTGCAGCAAAATATATCACCGGTCCAACAGTAATCTTCTTGACTTATCCCCTCCAAGATACAAAAGTCTTTATCATAAAGAACAACTCAAAAACTCTGGACAAGAGTTGAGTTCAAAGCCCCACAAAAAGAACACCTCCCTTCAACTAATAAACTCTTTTTTTACTAATTTTTGTGAACTCTCTATAATCTTGTATATTCTTCAAAACTATGCAAGACAACCTTTATTTATAGGAGAGGAATTCTTTCATGCAATGAATATGAAGAAGTAAATAAGATAGTAACGATGAAATATCAAAGGCTTGTAGGTTACAAAAGTTACATGAGTTACACCAACATAAAGAATATAATGGAGGAATAATGAGTAGGAAGTTACATGAATCTCAAGAAAAATGGTGATTAAATTCATCCTCCGCTAACCAAGAGTTTAAAGGTTGTAATGTAAACAGTATGCAAACATAGGATGCTGCCAATTGATGGCACTAAGGTTGACATCAATTGCCAACAAAAAATAACTGCTGCAACTTCTCACAAAGTAAAGGTCTTAAAGGGTCATTATAATAATAAATTAGGTATTATAATAATGTTAAATAATAATAATATTAAAATGCAACATCACCTTTCAATTTCATTACAAAATTATAGTTCCTTAATGAGTAATTTCTGTTGTATTGTTAATCTTGATAATACCTTTCTTTTTCATGTAGTAACTTCTTCACGCTAGAATAACCTTATCAAGGAAATATATATATTTCTGACTTTTTGAGACGCAAAATTACATGTAAAACTCAACATAGTAATGAATTATTTTCCTATTAAACTTTTTTTTCCAGAAAATATGGGTTGTTTTCTGTTTCAAACAAACAAAATTTTTCAATATTTTTTTAATAGTATAAAAAACTATTTATCAAAGAAAATATGAGGAGCCCATAGATATAGCCCCTTAGACAATTGCCTAAGTGATCTAATAGATGAGGCGCTCTCTGAACGGGCACAAATGGTAAAAAAAAAATTATCTAGGTCAAATTAGAGGGCTTTAAGGAGTTGGATGATAAAACTAACCATAAAATTATACGGTATAGCCTCGGGTGTCTTTATTTTTTGTCCTTCATAATAAAAGTTTTTAAAGACTAGTTTTTCTTTCTTTTTATATATATTATAACTATATTTTTACCCCTCTACACCTCAAATCTTTTTGCACTTTTCATTCTCATTTCTCTCTAAACTTCTTCTTTTTTTCTTGATTTTTATTTTTCTTGTTTTAATTTGTTTGTCTCAATCTTTATTTTTTTTATTTTTTCTTTTTCTTAAACATTATTTAATTCTTCATTTCTCTTTCTTTTTCTCTTTCTTTTTCTTTTTCTTTTTCTTTTTCTTTTTCTTTTTCTTTTTCTTTTTCTTTTTAATTCATTTGTCTCAACCTTTATTTTTCTTTTATTTTTTGTTTTATCATTTCTCATGTTTTTCGTTTTTTCCTCAATTTTTTTATAAATTTTTTTCTTCTCATTTATGTTTTTCTCGATCTTTATTTTTTATTTTATTTAATATTTTTTATTCTTCTCATTTTTTCTTAACCTTTTTGTTTTCTTCTTTTTTTTTTCTTTTTTTTCTCAATATTTTTTTTCTATTCTCTATTTTTTCTTTTCTTTTTTTTCTCCCTCAACTTCTATTATATTTTTCTAATAAATAAAAAGTTAGATAATCCGAAAAGAGATCTTTTCTTTGACGTCAAAGTAGATTTAAGAGCATGACTTACTGTTTGAGATAAGTCTTGCATCTAAGGCAGGAGTTACACAATATCTCATAAATCAAGATACAATATGGTAGTATCAACAATTTCTCATTGAGTGTAACTTATTTTTATGTGAGGTTCTTGGACAAAATCTTGTCTAGAGGGAAGACTAATAGAACATTTTATAAATCAAAACATAACGTACTAGTGTCAATTTTTATCTATGGGGCGTAACTTGTTGGTTAAGTCTTCCCTCTAAGGCAAGAGTTTTAGAACATCTCACAAATTAAGACAAGATTTGGTAGTGTCAACTCTTATCCATGGGGCGTAACTTGTTGTTTGAAAGTCCTTGGACTAAGTCGTGTCTCTAAGATAAGAGTTATAGAACATCTCATAAATTAAGAGTTATAGAACATCTCATAAATTAAGACAAGATGTGGTAGTATTAACTCTTACCCATGGGGCGTAACTTCTTATTTGAAAGTCCTTGGACTAAGTCGTATCTCTAAGATAAGAGTTATAAAACATTGCATAAATCAATACATGATGTGGTAGTATTAATTCTTACCCGTGGGACATAATTTATTGTTTGAAAGTCCTTGATTTATAAAATATTTCATAAATCAAAATACAATATGATAGTATTAACTCTTGCCCATGGAACGTAATTTGTTGTTTAAAAGTCGTTGGTCTAAGTCTTGAATATAAGGTACGAGTTGTAGGAACATCTCATAAATTAAGACAGGATGTGGTAGTGTCAACTCTTATCCATGGGGAGTAACTTGTTGTTTGAAAGTCCTTGAACTAAATCGTATCTCTAAGATAAGAGTTATAAAACATCGCATAAATCAAAACATAATGTGGTAGTGTCAATTCTTACCCATGAAATATAACTTGTTGTTTGAAAGTCCTTGAATTATAAAATATTTCATAAATCAAGATACAATATGATAGTGTCAACTCTTGTCCATGGGATGTAATTTGTTATTTAAAATTTGTTGGGATAAGTCTTGACTCTAAGATAAGACTTATAGAACATCTCATAAATCAAAACATAATATGATAGTGTCAGCTCTTACCCATGATTCATAATTTATTATTTAAAAATCCTTAGGGTAAGTCTTGTAGCTAAGGAAAAAGTTATAAAATATCTCATAAATCAAAATATAATGTGGTAGTATCAACTCTTGTCTATGGGACGTAACTTGTTGCTTGAAAGCCCTTGGACTAAGTCTTACATCGAAGGAAAGAGTTATGAAGCATCTCATAAATCAATGCACAATATAGTGGTGTCAACTCTTGCCAGTAGGGGCATAACTTGTTGTATGATGGTCCTTGGGTTAAGTCTTGCCTCTAAGAAAAGAGTTATACGCATTTCATAAGTAAAAAATACAATATGGTAGTGTTAACTCTTGCCCAATATATGTAACTTGTTGTTTGAAAATTCTTAGGATAAGTCATGCCTCTAAGGCAAAAATTGAAGAACATCTCATAAATCAAGACACAACGTGATAGTGTCAATTCTTACCCATGGGACATAACTTGTTGTTTGAGAGTCCTTGGGCTAAGTCTTGCCTCTAAGGTAAGAGTTATAGAACATTTCATAAATCAAAATTCAATGCGGTAGTGTCAATTCTTGCCCATAAAATGTAACATGTTGTTTGAAAGTCTTAAGTCTTGCCTCTAAGGCAAGATTTATAGAATATATTATAAATCAAGATGTAATGTGGTGGTGTCAACTCTTGCCCCTGGGGCATAACTTATCGTTTGGAAGGAATCGAAGAAACAACGAAAAAGAAAAATAATAAAAATTGAGAAAAAAAAAATGAATAAAAATATTTTAAAAGCAAAAATAAAAATGAAAGAAAATAAAAATATAGAAGTTGAGAAGAAAAAAGAAAAAATAAAGGTTGAGAATAAAGAAAAAATAAAAATAAAGACTGAGAAAAATTTAAAAAGAAAAAAATAAACAAAAGAAAATAAAAAAGAAAAAAAATAAAAAATTAAAAGTTGAAAGGAGAAAAGGAAAAAGCAAGGGTTGAAAAAACTAAAAACAAAAAATAGAACAAAAAAGAGTAAAGAAAAAAAATCAAAGTAAAATAAAAAAAAATAGAAGTTGAGAGGAGAAATGAGAAATAAAGGGTTACCAATTTTTTTTTAAAAAATAAAGTAAAATAAAAAAGAGAAAAAATTGAAGTTGAAAGAAATAATTATGGAGCTTTTTAGAAATATTTGAGATATAGAGGGACAAATAGGTAATTATCCTCTACAATAAATAAGAAGAAAGACTAATTTTTTTTAAGATTTTTCTTATGGGAGACAGAAAAACAAAGCCATCCATTATGAGGGTCACTTATGTAGTTTACCCAAAAATAACAGGTCAAATTTGCTCTTGGACTATATCAATAATAAGTTCAGAAATAACCCTAAAATGAGTTGGTCTAGATATTTTATCCTCCTATAAAAAAGACTTTTACAAATGACCTCCACAAGGAGTTGTCTTGATTTTTTCGGCCCTTGTAATAACTCTTTGCTTTATAAGGTACGCGTTCTAACTCTTACCCATTAGACAAACGTTCATGACATTTCAAGACAATAAACTTGAACAAATGAACTAGAAGTTTCGCCTAATAGTCAAATGTTAAAACTTATATATGTTGCCCATAAGATACTTGTTTTAATCAGGGCGGAGCTACAACCTATCAAGGGTGGTCAGGCGAACATCCTTTGTGAAAAAATTATATTATATATATAAGTAAAATGATGCTCCGTTTGATTAAATATTATGTGTTGAATATCTTCGACACATTTGAAAGAAATAATTCAGTGGTAGAAGGTGATCAACAAAGGTCAAGGGCACTGCATGCATGGGTTCGAATCCCAACGCCTGTTAGATATTTTTATCTTTTTAGAATTTTTAGAATCTCTTCCTAAAATTTTAGCTTCGACACTGATTTTAACTCTTGTTCAGAAAGCATACATTTATGGTATTGTAAGACATGATTCTGATCAATTAACCCCAAGTTTTGCCTTATAGACAAACATTAAAACTTATTTAGAAGAAACAAAAATTTAGTTCGGAGCCAAAAGGCCTACATTTTGAAATGAAAATTTCAAAGAGGCCACTTGAAAATGAAGATAAACTGAAATAGACAAATTGTCCAGCTGTCAATGATTTCCTCCAACAATTAACAGATCATACAAATGTCAGTTAATGAGCCTTTTTTTTTTTTTTTTGGGGGGGGGGGGGGGGGGGTAAATCCTTCAAGTATGAAGGAGAATTCATTATCCTTTCTTTTGAAAAACATGAAAACTCAAACGGGATGCTCTTAAATTTCTTTTTTGTAAAGTCTCTTTCCGCATAATTCTCACAAGAATATATATATTAAACAAACATTATGTACACAAGAAAAAATATATCAACATACATAAAAAAAATACATAAACAAGATACTAATTTTAAACTATAAAATAAATTTAATAGATATAAAATTAAAAATACGTACCTCAAGATTTAACAAACATAAATTTATGAGAACTATGAATCAAGTGATTTTGCAAAGAGAATTTAAGAAAACCTCGTTTAAGTCTTTATGATTTTCAAAAGAAAAAAAACCCCAAAAACAAAAAAAGACAAAGAAATCCTCGTTGGGCCTTGAACGATTAACACAAAAACGACAATTGACCCACTAATTAACGTTTGTGTGGTCTGTTAATCGTCAGAGGAAATCGTTGACAGCAGAACGATTTGTATTTTTGGCTTCAAAATGTCACTTTTGGCTTTGAAATCAATAAAAATTCAAATCACACATTTTGGAAGACAAAAGTTAAGATCAGATATTTGGGGAACAAAAATTCAAGACAAGATAATTTGGAAGACACTAAATATAATTTCCACGTGGCTTGCTGACACGAGGCCAGTCTAGTTCAATCGTGCCTGAAAAAGGTTAGCCCACCACGCGATAGTTAAGTCAGCCTACCTGACTTGGCCTCCATGCAGCCAAGTGTGACTATTTACCCAAAGTTGATTTTTTGGAGTTCATATAACTTTTTGCAATGCTTAAACAAAAATGAATACCATAATATATGAATAAATCCTAACCTTTATATTAATCTCAAAGCAATACTGATATAATTTAATAATAATTGATCTTATTGATATTGAAGGGGTTACAGCTGTATATATAGAGAACTGAAGAATAACTAATTACAGAATAACCCAGATGTATTTAATAATTATATATGTAGTCTATTATCCCCCCGCAAGCTGATCAGCGGTAACGAGGGGCAGCTTGGAGCAGAGATACTGAAAAGGCTGTAACCGAAGAGGCTTGGTGAGAATATCAGCAAGCTGGTCAGTAGATGGGACATAGTGCGTGACCATCGTTCCTGCAAGTACCTCATCGCGAACAAAGTGACAGTCGGACCCAACATGCTTCATACGATCATGAAGGACTGGATTTTTGATAACACAAATAGTGGACTGATTGTCACAATAAATCTGTGGTTTCGTCGGGGGAATGTCAAGTGCATCTGTAAGGTATCGTAACCACATGGCTTCAGCAACACCCGCAGCCATGGCACGATATTCTGCTTCTGTGGAGGAACGGGACACTCGCGTTTGCTTCTTGGTGCACCAGGAAATCAGATTCGGTCCCATCATAACAATATATCCAGTAGTGGACTTCCGATCATCTTTGTCGTTAGCCCAATCCGAATCAGAAAAAATAGATATATCAAACGAGCCCTTTTGAAATAAAATTCCACATTGAAGAGTACCTTTAAGATAGCGCAGAATGCGTTTCAAGGCCTGAAAGTGTTGTTCTGTGGGAGCATGCATTGATTGGGAGACACGATTGACTGCATATTGGATGTCCGGACGAGTAACAGTAAGATAATGAAGTCCACCGACGAGGCTCCGATATAGTGTAGGATCGGCAAAGGGAGTATTCGGCCCTGGGGATTGGCGGACTGCCATGGGAGTGACCGCGGGTTTGCAGTCTGTCATGCCAGCTCGATTTAGAAGTTCAAGGGTATATTTTGTCTGATGCATCAATATGGTTCCCGATTTGCGGATGAGTTCGAGGCCAAGAAAGAACTCCAGAGGACCAAGGTCCTTAAGTTTGAAGTCACGATGCATAGCCTCAGTAATTTCAGTGATGAGTGATGACGAGCTGCCTGTAATAACAATATCATCCACATAGATAAGAATGATGACTGTCCCTCGAGAACAGTGAAGGGTGAAGAGGTTGTTGTCATGATGGTAGGTGCGAAAACCAAGACCCTGCAGAAAAGTAGAGAGGCGTGTGTACCAGGCACGTGGGGCCTGTTTCAGGCCATACAGTGATTTGCGAAGCTTGCAAACATAGTGAGGACGGTTGGGATTAACATATCCCGGTGGCTGAACCATATAGATGTCTTCCTCAAGATGACCATGAAGAAAGGCATTGCTGACGTCTAACTGATGAAGCGGCCAATCATAGTGAAGAGCAAGAGACAAGACCAGACGAATAGTCTGTTGCTTAACAACAGGGCTGAAGGTCTCCTTATAATCCACACCATACTCCTGATGATACCCTTTTGCAACCAGACATGCTTTATAGCGAGAAAGAGATCCATCTGAATTTCGTTTGATGCGAAATACCCATTTGCACCCAATAGACTTTCGGTTACTAGGCAGAGGTACCAAATCCCATGTACGTTGTTCATTCAGAGCCTGAAATTCCTCATCCATAGCTTGGCACCAGAAACTATTTTTGGAGGCTTGGTTGTAGGTAGTAGGCTCAGTTATGGGATGTGCATCAAAGGGTATTTGAGTGTGGTAGACTTTGGGTTTGAAGGTACCGGCCTTGGCTCGGGTTGTCATAGGGTGAGTGTTGAGAGGAGGGTGATTAGGAAGGGGTGGTGGAGTTGTATGATGTGTGGACGGGGGTTGGGTGGGGCTGCCGTGGGAGCTGGGATGTGAAGCGGTGGATGGGGTGGTTGTATGTGTGTTAGGAGTATGATGTAGGGAAGTGGTGGGTTGTGTAGCAGTCGGCTGGGTGTTCGGGTGGGAGGTTTGGGGGTTCGGGTGGGTGGGTGGTTGGTTCGAGTGGGTAGTGGTGTAGTGGGGTACCGGGTTAGGTGCCGAGTGAGCCGGAGCATGAGCGTGTGAAAAGGATGGAAATAATGGCACAATGCCAAGTGGATTGGGGGAGTATGGAGTAAAGAAAAGACTTGTGTAAGGAAATTGTTCCTCCACAAAACGAACATGACGGGAAACATATGTTTTCTGAGATACAGGATCGAAACATTTGTAACCTTTGATAGTGGGATGATAGCCTAGAAAGACACAAGGGGTGGACCGAGGTTGAAGTTTATGTTGAGTGTGTGGACGCAACCAGGGATAAACCAGACACCCAAACGGGCGGAGATGGATGTAGTCGGGTGGATGATTGTAGAGACGAGCATATGGAGTGGAGTTGGAGAGAGTGTGAGTAGGCATGCGATTTATGAGGTAATTGGCAGTAGCAAGGGCATCAACCCAAAAGGAAACGGGTAAGGTGGAATCATGGAGGAGCGCAACAACTGTTTCTATGAGGTGACGGTGTTTGCGCTCAGCAACGCCATTTTGTTCTGGGGTATATGGACATGAAGTGTGATGAAGAGCCCCTAGACTTTGAAGAAAAACACCAAATGCATTGTTGACAAATTCTTTGCCATTGTCACTTCGAAATTTTTTTATTTTGGCATTAAATTGATTTTGAACCATTCGGTCAAAGTTGACAAAAACAGTATAAGCTTCGGATTTAAATTTCAGAGGATAAAACCAAGTGAATTTACTGTAATCATCAACAAAACAGATATAATAACGAAAACCTTGAACAGAAGGAACTGAGGTTGGACCCCAAACATCAGAATGAATTAATTGAAATGGCGCAGTGGCCTTGTGTTCAGAAAGTGAAAAAGGTAAACGACAAGATTTAGACACTGAACAGGACTCGCAATGTAATTTCTCTGAAAAATTAAAACCTAAGGAAGATAAAATGGATTTGGTGATGGCGGATGATGGGTGCCCAAGCCGACGATGCCAGGTGGATGAGAGAATGGCTTGACTCACAACAAACGGAGACCTGGATGGAAAAGTGTATAGCCCATGCTCACAGCGGCCCGTGTACCGCACCCGGTTCGTGGTATTGTCCACTATCTGGAAATTGGTGTCATTAAAAATGAGGGTGCAGTTATTATCTTTAGTAAAGCGATAAACAGATAAAAGATTGGATGTGAGGGAAGGGACGTGGTGAAGGGTTGAGAGATGAAATTTACCATTTGGGGTATAGACATACCCAGAGCGGGTGTTTGTGATGGGAAGAGATTGACCATTGCCTACTGTAATAGTTTCTGAGCCATGATACGGATGAGGAGCTTGAAGTTGTGAATAATCCGACGTCACATGGGTGTTAGCACCTGTGTCTAGATACCAATCGCCAGATTGAGCGTTTGTGGACGCATGCATCGCCCTTGATCCGCCGGACTGGCGATTTACATTCTGCGAGTCATCATAACGATACCAGCAATTAGCCGCAGAATGGCCCCGTTTAGCACAAATTTGGCACGTCGGAAGATCTCGTGTGGGCCCCCGCTGGTTTCCTCGTCCCTGTCCGCGGCCTGACTGGAAGCCGTCCCTCGGTGGAGGCCCGCCTCTGCCTTGCTGCCCGGCGTTCCGACGGTCACCGCCGCCGCTGCCTCGCCCTTGGTTACGGCGATCATCACCGCGACCCCTGGCCGAGCCCCCGCTGCCAGCCGAGTAAAGAGCCGTGACGCCAGGGGTGGAACTGGCTTCTCCGAGCAGTAATTTGTGTTCCATGTCTAGATTCAATTCTTCTGCATTAAGCCATCCAGACAGTTGATTCAGAGTGATTTCGACAGGTGAGAGACGAATATGCTGTTTGAGAGAGGAATAGCCAGACGGAAGACCACGTAGCACGGCATTCACCACGTCTCGTTCAGGAATAATCTCGTTCACAGCATCTAGGTCAGACAGAATAGAGGCCACATCATCAAGGTATTGAGTCATCGTCTTCGTTCCCTTCCGAAGAGTATGCAATCTGTCACGCAACTGAAAGGTATGAGCCGTGGATACAGAGTTGTACCTTGTGGCTAGTGCGTCCCAAAGTGAAGCCGATGTGAGAAAACCCCGGGCGTGTTTGTGCACAGAGGGGCTAATAACTGCGAGAAGACAGGCTCGGATCTGAGTGTCTACGATCATCCACGGAAGGTAGTCGGGATTTGGGAGTATGACGCCGTCCTCCTCGGCTGTCTCGGGCGGCGGCTTCTCCGCACCGTCAATCCATCCGAGCAGCAAGTTGGCTGCGAGGGTGGTGCGGACGTTAAGTGCCCAGGCCGGGTAGTTGTTGTCAGATAATTTTTCGAGGATGAGATTGTGGAGATTCCTGAGCAGTAATTTTACTCCAGACGGTAAATTTGACAGAGGATCAACAACCTTGTCCATGGCGCCGACCTACGACGGAGGAGGGAGGCCGTGCGGCGTGGTGTAGACGGTGGCGGCGGCGCACACACGTCGGAAAAGAGGAGAGATTAGGGTTTGGGCGGAAGAAGAAACCCTAGCTTTGATACCATGATATAATTTAATAATAATTGATCTTATTGATATTGAAGGGGTTACAGCTGTATATATAGATAACTGAAGAATAACTAATTACAGAATAACCCAGATGTATTTAATAATTATATATGTAGTCTATTAAATACAAAGGAACCTGACTCGTTATGACAACAAATCTTTCATAACTTCGACTTCGACTTAGGCACACACAATCACATGTCGATTGCTGCCTTAACACTAGTGAAAATCCTCACGTTTCTTCTAGTGTTTTCTTAGTGAATTTCTGACTTAGAATCTTCCTCATCCACTCTCTTTATTCTAATTTTCGTCCAAGGCCAATGTTGCACATTTATAGCACATGTGACAGTCATTAGCTTACAACCAATAGCCTGTCGACACTTGTCAACATTAGGGGCAAGCACTTGAAGTACAGTTGGCATCCCCAACTTCACAGGAAATTTAAATTTCAAAATTCAAAACTACAACAAAGATGAGACATCATTAAATAAAAATGGTTACAAAAAATAACTGCCGCATGTGCATGACATGTGACATGTGCGGACTCATCTAAGGATCCAATTTCACACCATCTCTACACTGCTAAGGCATTGTTGAGGTCGTTCCTAGCCATTTCTTTGTAACCACTGGCTTGAGCCCATCTGTCCATGTCACTATCGAACTCTGTCGATGCTATGCCTGCATTTGCCTTGGTAATGCTAGCTTCATTTTGCCTCATGACATTCTTCATATTTTTGGCTGCTTAGTATCCTTCTTACCTTTAGCTACACTAGATTTTTTCTCACTTAAACTTGACTTTGACACATGTCACGTGCCATCATGCCTACTGCAAACGTCGGCCAGCGCCTATACCTTACATAACTTGCTATCTTGTCAACCTTGTCTGTCACCAGCTTGGCAATGCCTCATTGCCCACATGATTGATTCAATCCGCACCTAGGCCATTCATCCCAATTCTTTACCGCCATCATGCCATCTATCGGTTTAAGAGTCAGGCCTCTCACACTAGCCTATAAGGTCGGTAGCTACTTTAGTAATATTAGGGTGTGAACGGAGCACTTCTAATAAATTGTTCCATTTCACATTCAAGGGCTATTTTTGATCCTTTCAAAATTAATAAAAATTCAATTGCATTCAATATTTATATTAAAAACTATATTATTTTATCATGATTAAGTCAAATATCAAGATTAAAATATATATATATTAATTGGTAATGTTTAAATAATTAAAGTATCCAATAAGAGTAAGACTTGTATCATATTTAATTGATGTGGTGCAAGTATTGAATTCAGGTAATTTTTTTATATTCTAGATGATCGTGCCTCACTGATGCACCTTAACTAATTGACAAGATATCTCCACTTCTTATCAGGTTACCGACACAAATATCAAATATTTCTATCTAAGCAATGAATAATTCTTGTTCCATACAAAAGCGAAAAAAACATAGATTTGATGCGAAGTTAAAGAGTGCAAGGGGTTGAAGCAGAAATAACAAAAGAATCGTAAACTAGACAAATTCAGTAAACCATCAATCTCTCAAAGTAATTGAAACTAAAAATAAGATTTGTCTCATTTAGCATTGAAAGAAGGAAATCATCATCATAATAGAAATTACATATAACAAGTCTTCATCTTATTTGAAAATGATATCATAAGTAGCATATATATGTATGTTACATTCAACCATATAAAACCTGATCAGTACTTAAAAACTGGATGCTTAACAACAGTCACAGGGCAAGGCGCATTGGACAATACATAATTAGTCACACTTCCCAAGAGTACCCTGTTTCATCAAGAGATAAATATACACATTAATGACTATACTACTTGAATAATATAATGATATGATATTTGAGCTTTAACTCAACTACAAAAGTGTAACACTACATACTTTGTTATGGTTTGATTCAGACTTAGTGCAAGAAAATCATACTAAAATTTCAGTTTCACTGAACCACAAATCAGTCCACAACTAGTGGCATCAGTTCACGAATCGTGAGATAACTCGTGGAATGGATGTGCAGAAACAGTAAAGTATCAACTTTACAAGAGTCAGAGTACGACCTGAAGAATGAACCATGAGTAGTATTGTTGAATTGTAGAAGCTCATTCGCAAATTGACATTTTTCCTTAAAATTGCAAGTCATAGTACGAACCGTGCAATGAGTTTACAACTCGTACTAAGTAGTGGTTTGGCAATAAAAACTAAAATTCTCTGGAGTTGAGTTGGAGTTGGAGTTGAAATTGGAGTTGGAGTTGAAATTGGAGTTGGAATTGTGTTTGACCATGTCTTTTTTGAATTTTTATTTTTTTTTGACTTTTGAAAAAAACTTTTTTAAATATTGACTTTATGCCGTAACTTTTACAAACTATCAAAATCACCCAACTAAAATTTACCTACTAATGAAAAAAGAACACAATTAGCCACTATTATAAAAATAATTACATATACATGGTCATATTTAATGAATTTCAATTATGACATATATAATATTTACATTAATAGCCGTTTTCTCATATTTGAAAATTTTAAATATGGATGTTATATTAACAGATCACTGCTTCCTGTTTTTTCGATAACAAATATTATCTTTCAAATAAATTTATTTTTTTAGAAATTTATTTTATTTATTTCCTTCATTTTCCGTTCCAAAAAAATAGGAAATGATGAGTTGTTATTAAATTTTAGGGTGCCGCTAATTTATTTATTTAATTTTCTTATACATGAAATATTTTACTGTGTGTGAATAAATTATTTTTATGTAAAACATGCTTTGCATATTTATGGTATATTATATCATATACCATAAATATATAATTATGCTTAGTACGTTTCTTTATACTTTGTATTTTTATATATGTGTGTATATGGTATATACGTGGTATAAACTTCATATATAACAAACTTTGTATATTTATATTATAAATATGCTTAGTATGTTTCTTAATACTTTGTATATTTATATATGTGTGTATATGGTATATACATGGTATAAACTTTATATATAACATACTTTGTATATTTCTATTATAAATATAATACTTTATATATTTATGGGTATAAATATAAATTAGCAGTAAAATAATATCTTAAATAAGGGATAAAAAAATGATGAGAGAGAAAAACAGATATATATTAATTAGGATATGCGTAATATTGAAAAAGTAATGTTAGAAAGCTTTATGTAAAAATTTAAAAGATTGAGGTTATATGCAATAATAATAAAAGTTGGAATTGGAGTTGGAAAAGTGTGAAAACAACAAAAACCTGTTTTCCCTTTTCAAAAAAAATTTTCGAAATTATTTTCTGAATTTTCATGGCCAAACACCACAATTTCCAACTTCGAAAATTTTTTTCGAAAAAAGGGAAAAATCTCCATGGCCAAACGAGCCCTAATACTTTTGAAAACCAAATTTAGAATATGTGCAAAAGTGGTCCTAGAAATCACGAGTCAGATCACGACTCGTGGATTGACCTACGAGTGTGGAGTGACTCGTGGACCACTGTGACATGAAAATGCATAATAATTTTAAGGGCAAATTAGTCATTTTTCGTCTTACAAACTCTATAATATATCGTTTTAAGTCCTAAAAAGGAGATTTTATCAGGATATTCGATCCTTCCCCTCCCATTCTCATGCTTTACTTCCAAACTCAGAAAGATTCCTTTCAAGAAGAAAAAATTTAGGGTTCTTTTTCTCAAGTCTCAATCTCAAGTTTCAATTCAAATTTCTCAGACATTCAGGTGTGTGAAGTTTCATATTTCAATATGATTTGCATGATTATGTGACTGGGGTTTATACTCGGTTTATAAATTATGATGATTTTTAGTTTCAGTATGTTATTCATTGTTATTGTTTTTATCAAAGGCAACTATACATGATTTTACAATCTCAATTATAGTTAAATCTTACAAAATTGATTGAGAATAATTTGACAGATTTCATTCTGATTTAGCGTAACTTGACATGCTTTGAATACATGATCCAAAAATTTAGTAAATTTAGCATGATTAGTTTCAATATCTCCGAACTTCAATAAAATAGTAATTTAAACTAGTATTTATTGGGTTCAAGGTCTATATGTGAATGAAAAATAAAGGAAAAATGGTAGAGGTAAGAAAGACACCAATTTAGAAAGTGCACTCTCAAATTGGAAAGTCTACTCTTTTTAAAGGAAAGTTCACTAATTCTCCCACATTGATGGGAGAAGAGAACTAGTAAGTGTTTATAATGAGAAACACAAACTCCACATGGATAGTGAAGCAAGAATGGGGTGGTGCCTCGTACCATCGTCGTCGCTAGCTCGGCTTTGGACAAAATTTATTTGAAACTTGTTTACAAGTGAAATTTTTAATCCAAAATCTGATAGTATTATTTTTCTTCAAGTGCGGGCACATTTTTTATGCCATGCAGACGCATACACAACGCATCATGAAGGGATACGACCCTTGAGGGAAAAGGCACATTGTTTCGTGTTGTAGGGTGACCTGTGGGCGCAAACGCAGCGCAGGTACGCGACCTGTGGGCACAGATGTAGCGCAAAAGCTACTGGAATTTGCCAAAAGTCACCTGCGACCGCAAATCAGGCATAGGTCCAGCACATACTGGACGTAGGGACGTGAATGCTACTGAAAAGGTGTCTTTTTGTTGAACCAATGCATCCTTTTTATAAAATGACACATTAAAGGCTATAAATACCTGATATATTCCTCAGGTATTGGCATGATTTTCGATAGCAAAAATACTTTTCTTCTATACAAAAATTCTGTGTGATCATTAAGTTGTTGAGTGAGTTCGTTGAATCCAACAATTTGAGCTATCGCTATTGTTCGGATTGAAGGTCGTTTTATCCTGGGAGGAAAATTCCATAACCTCAGGTACAGTGAGGAAAATTATTCCTTAAGGATACACTGTGAAGTCGGGGGATTTGGCCTTAAAAATTCTATTTCATATTATTTCTGAAAGTTAACATACTTCTTGGATAGATTATTCATAATCTTGTGTTGAAGGTGTTAAGGAACTTCATTAGTGTTCTTGTCTTAGACTTGAACTTATGTTGAAGTTATTGTTGCATGTATATACAGATTCTTGTACCCGAAACATTATAGATAAATATCTTAAGGAATAATCTTTCGGAATCCGTATAGCTTGTTTTTGGAGATTAAAGCTTTAAGCTTTCTACTCCGTTTGAACTTAACTAGTGATTTGAAGTCATAAAATCTTCATCACAAGTTAAAGATAACTCGGTTGACGGTTGAAAGTCATAAAAACTTCGTCGTTAAACTAAAAAGTAGAAACAAGAGGTGTTTTACAGTTGCTGCAACTTTTTAATAAGTTTTTCGATATACTAAAGGTACTGTCTGGTGGTGACAGGAAAATGATGACCGATAGTCAAATGCATGATGCTGGAACGACTATGGCGGCAACTAGTATTGCCACGACAAGTTGTACTAATGCTCCGCAAGCTATGGCACCGACGGAGAAACCCAAAAAGTTCGCGGGTATTAATTTCAAGAGATGGCAGTAGAATGTCCTTCTACCTCACAACTCTATGTCTTCAAAGGTTCACGTTTGAGGAAGCTCCGGAGGTGCCCGAAGGAACCTCTGAATAAAAGCACTTCGTGATTGTGGAGACTTGGAAACACTCAGATTTCCTTTGCTGGAATTATATCTTAAGTGGTCTCCAAAATGACCTTTATAATGTGTGTAGTGGAACAAAGACATCGAAAGAGTTATGGGGAGTGCTAGAACGGAAGTACAAGACGGAGGATGCAGGAACTAAAAAGTTCTTTGTTGCAAGATTCCTGTAGTATAAAATGATAATAAACAGGTCTATTGTTCCCCAAGTGCAGGAACTGCAAGTGATCATCCATGATCTTCTTGCGGATGGTATAATTTTGACAAATACTTTTGTTGAACTATTGAAAAATGGTCTTAATATTCACTTAACCTTTATTGTAGGTCTGATCGTGAATGAGGCGTTTCAAGTAGCAACAACAATAGAGAAGCTACCACCTTTGTGAAAAACTTCAAGAACCATTTGAAACATAAACATAAGGAGATGTCAGTTGAAGATCTGATTGTACGGCTACACATTGAAGAAGATAAGGTCAAGAGGCAATTCTGCAATGAATAGAGCAAACATTGTAGAAGATGACAAAAACAACTCTAAAAAGTGAAAGCAGAAAATGAAAGCAATCAACCTAAGAAGAAATTCAAGAGAAAGTGCTTCAACTATGGGAAGATTGGTCATAAGTCTACGGATTGCCATGCCTTGAAGAAAGGGAAGAAGAAGGACCAAGCAAATTTGGCTAAGTCTAAGAAACAAACGGACGATCTGTGTGCTATGCTTTCCAAATGACACTTGGTGGGAAATCCTCGCGAATGGTGGATGGATTCTGGTGCCACACGCCATGTTTGTGCTAACAAGGAGTTGTTTTCGATGTTCGGTCTGGCTCAAGTAGAAGAAAAGATTTACATGACAAACTCTGCTACTGCAAAAGTAGAAGGAACAGGAAAAGTATGCTTGAAGATGACTTCCGGCAAAGTGTTGACACTTAACAATGTCTTGTATGTTCCGGAGTTACGGAAGAACTTGATTTCAATTTCACTTTTAGACAAAAATGAATTCAAATGTGTATTTGTTTCCAGAAAAATTGTACTTAGTAAAGGAGAAGTGTATGGACGAAAAGGCTACCTCAATGAGGGCCTAGTCAAAATGAGTGTAATGAATGTTGAAATCAATAAAAGTTTAATTTCTTCTTACTTGCTTGAGTTTTATGATTTGTAGCATGAACGTTTAGGCCATGTTAATTACAAAACATTACAAAAACTGATTAACTTAGAAGTTTTACCAAACTTTGAGTGCAATAAATCAAAGTGTCAAACTTGTGTGGAATCAAAGTATGCTAAGAATCCATATAAGTCAGTTGAAAGGAATTCTAATCCCTTAGACTTAATCCACACCGACAGCTGTTATATGAAATCAACACCATCACGTGGTGGGAAAAAGTATTTCATAACTTTTATTGACGATTGTACGAGATATTGTTATGTCTATTTTCTAAATAATAAGGATGAAACAATAGATGCATTTAGGCAATACAAAACTGAAGTTGAAAATCAATTAGAGAAAAAGATAAAAAAGATAAAAAGTGATAGGGGCGGAGAATATGAATCTCCCTTCGCCGAAATATGTGTAGAGAATGGAATTGTTCATTAAACTACGACCCCGTAATCACCTCAACCTAATGAAATTACAGAAATAAAAAACCAAACTTTGAAGAAAATGATAAATGTCTTACTTATAAGTTCAGGTTTACCGCAAAACTTGTGGGGAGAGGTTATCCTTACAGCCAACCGAATACTCAATAGAGTTTCCCATAGTAAGACACAATCAATTCCTTATAAAAAATTGAAATAAAGGAAACCCAACTTGAAATATTTCAAAGTGTGGGGGCGTCTAACAAAGGTCCAAGTTTCTATGCCTAAAAGGGTTAAAATAGGACCTAAGATGGCGGACTGCGTGTTCATAGGATACGCTAAAAGTAGTAAAGCATGTCGGTTTTTGATTCATAAATTCAAACATCCAAATATTAATGAAAATACGATAATTGAATCAGATAATGCTGAATTCTTTAAAAACATTTATCCGTATATAACTAGACATGAATAGTCTAGTGGGGGGCCTAAATGACCTCAAGATGAACCAAGTGAGAATGTATATAATAATGAGAATCTAAGACGCAGTACACATCAAAGAACGTCCTCTTCGTTTGGATCAGATTTTGTAATGTTTCTCTTAGAAAATGAGCCTCAAACATTTAAGAAAGCAATGGCGTCTTCGGACTCATCCTTTTGGAAAGAGACAGTCGATAGTGAGATTGATTCGATCTTAAGCAACCATACGTAGGAGTTGGTTGATCTTCCTCTAGGAAATAAACCTTTAGGTTCTAAATGAATCTCCGAAAGAAAAATGAAAGTTGATGGTACTATTGATAAGTACAAGGCAATACTTGTTGTAAAAGGCTTCAAACAAAAAGAAGGCCTTGATTACTTTGATACATACTCGACAGTAATGAGGATAACGTCAATTCATATGTTAATTGCATTGGTAGCAGTATATGGTCTTAAAATACATCAAATGGATGTGAAAACAACATTCCTAAATGGAGAATTGGAGGAAGAAATCTACATGGAACAGCCTGAGGGTTTTGTGGTTCCAGGAAAGGAAAATAAGGTGTGTTAACTTGTTAAGTCACTTTATGGATTAAAACAAACACCTAAACAATGACATGCAAAGTTTGACCAAACCATGTTGACAAACGGGTTCAAGATAAATGAATGTGATAAATGTGGTTACATTAAAGACACTCAAAATACCAAGTCATTGTGTGTTTGTATATGGATGATATGTTGATCATTAGTAGAGACATTTCGGACACAAATGCAATGAAACGAATGCTTGAGAGCAAGTTTGATATAAAAGACCTTGGAGCTGCGGATGTGATCTTAGGAATAATAATCCATAGAACTCCACAAAGGTTGGCATTGTCACAGTCTCATTATATCAAAAAGGTACTTGAAAATCTAAGTATATGAAATTCGGTATTGCTAAAACTCCATTGGACGTGAGCTTTGCACTTCAAAAGAATAAAGGTGAAAGTGACTCACAATTGGAGTACGCAAGAGTATTGGGATGTTTAATATATATAATGAACTGTACACAACCAGACATAGCATGCGCTATTAGTAAGTTGAGTCGGTACACGAGTAATCCTAATAAAACTCATTGGATGGCAATGAAAAAAGTTTTGGCGTATCTTAAATACACTCAAGACTACGTTTTGCATTAAAATAAATATCCAGCGGTACTTGAAGGATATAGTGATGCAAATTGGATCACCGAATTGAATGAAGTAAAATCTACGAGTGGATATGTATTTACTATCGGTGGAGGAGCAGTCTCTTGAAAATCATCCAAACAGACTTGTATTGCTCACTCTACAATGAAATCTGAATTTATCGCGTTAGATAAAATCGGTGAAGAAGAAGAATAGCTCCAAAATTTCTTGAAAGACATTCCTTATTGGCCCAAGCCAGTGTCACCAGTATGTATACACTATGATAGCCAATCGTCAATAGGTAGGGCAGGGAGCATGATGTACAGCGGTAAATCTCGTCACATAAGACGAAGATATAATACCGTTAGAGAACTTCTCTCTAGTTGAGTTATCACTGTTGACTATGTAAAGTCAAAGGATAATGTGTCGGATCCACTTACAAAAGGCCTATCTAGAGAAGAGCTGAGAAGACATCTAAGGGAATGGGTTTAATTCCTAGGACAAGTCAGCATGACGGTAACTCTACCTAACAGACTGAAGATCCCAAGAGCTAGGTTCAAAGTGATCAAACAAAGTTGTGTCTGACGGGTTTAAAATTGTCAATACCCAACCCATTCTCATGATGTAGACAATGTTTAGTAAACAAGGATAATACTTAAGGCGAAAAGTCTTTTAATGATTATCTAAATTTGGCAGATTTGACCAAATAGTTTAATCTATAGGATTGAACGTTTAAAAATCACCTATGTGAGGGAGAAGTAGAAGCTACATCAAACAGAATGTTAGTAAAGGCCTATTCTCTAAGCGCTCATGAAACCGGGACATGTTCATGGTTGAAAAGAAGAAAACCGTGAGAACCATAAATAGTAAAGGCTGGTTGTGTGACGTGTTGTATAGGTGTACATTAAAGCTCAACAGTTTAAAGATATCAAATCTACCAATTGACCGAGTGCATTGATGCATAATCACTACGAAAAGTTCAAAGAGAAACCTACTTATCCAGATGCAATTAGCCTTTGCTAAATGATCACATGCTTGTCCGTAAATTTCTTCAAAAGATAGCCATTTCCCATTCATGTGGGAGATTATTGGTTTCAAGATGTATATGTGAATGGAAAATAGAGGGAAAATGGTGAAGGAAAGAGAGACCAATTTAGAAAGTGCACTCTCAAATTGGAAAGTCTACTCTTTATAAAGGATAGTTCACTAATTCTTCCATATTGGTGGGAGAAGAGAACTTGTAAGTATTTACAATTAGAAACACTAACTCCACATGGACAGTGAGGCAGAATAAGGTGGTGCCTCGCGCCATCATCGTCTCTCGGCTCGGATTCGAATTTGAATTTGAAAAATGATCGATCGATGAGATCTAATTTTTTAGACAAAATTTATTTGAAACTTGTTTACAAGTGAAATTTTTGATCCAAAATCTGATAGTATTATTTTTCTCCAAGTGCGGGCGCATTTTTGATGCCATGCAGACGCATACACAACACATCACAAAGGGATGCGACCCTTCGAGGGAAAAGACACTATTTCGCGCTGTAGGGTGACCTGCGGGCACAGACGCAGCGCAGGTACGCAACCTGTGGGCACAGATATAGCGCAGAAGCTACTGGAATTTGCCGAACGTCACCTGCGGCCGTAGATCAGGCGCAGGTCCAGCACAGATTGGGTGCAAGGATGTGACTGCTACTGAAAAAATGTCTTTCTGCTGAACCAATGCATCCTTTCTGAAAAGGACACATTAAAGGCTATAAATACCTGATATATTCCTCAGGTATTGGCATAATTTTTAACAGCAAAAACACTCTTCTTCTATACAAAAACTCTGAGTGATCATTAAGCTGTTGAGTGAGTTCGTTGAATCCAAGAATTTAAGGTACCACTATTGTTCGGATTGAAGGTCATTTTATCCTGGGGGAAGATTCCATAACCTCGGGTACAGTGAGGGGAATTATTCCTTAAAGACACTCCGTGAAGTCGGAGGACTTGGCCTTAAAAAAAAATTTCATCTCATTTCTCAAAGTTAACATACTTCTTGGATAGATTATTCATAATCTTGTGTTGAAGGTGTTAAGGAACTTCATAAGTGTTCTTGTCTTAGACTTGAACTTATGTTGAAGTTATTGTTGCATGTATATACAGATTCTTGTACCCGAAACATTGTAGATAACAATATTATGCTTCATTTTGCGACCACAGTTTATCCATTATGAGCAAAGAGTAACATCATTTTTGGGAAGACTATTTAGCACCGAGAGACATGTGTTCTAAATAACAGCCCAGAACTATGTTGTCACCGTAGGATAAGGGTCTTTCGTCATTGAGATTGACACATTTAGCTAGTGGGCTCAGTTAGTGAATCCATATCAGATAGGTTTGGTACTCTTGTCAAGTTAGAGATCACCCTCCCAATTGAGGTTGTATGTTCAACTCTATGTTGCTCACATAGTTTATGTTGATTATACAAAAAATCCCCTAAAAATAATTTAAAACATGATATATGCATGTGACTCACAGTTTTTAGACCAACTATGTTTTTATCATGATTACAGTCATTATTCATTTTTCAGGTTATATTTACATTCTTGAGTCATTGTAATTCATATTTTTGATACATTTATACAGTTTTTCCTAATGAATCTAAACTCAATTACAACATATTTTTAAAGGTAATTTATGGCATTTGCATATTTCAAATGCTCAGTATAATCGATAGTACTGAGCACATACTTTTTTACCCTATATCCTCTCATGATATAGATACAAGTGTGATGTACCATAAAACTACGACACTTGAGACGTTTTAAATGATGAATATTTGCAAGTATAAGGGTATTTTTATATGGATATAATAAGTTTTTGGGTGTTTGCAGGTCAAACAGGTCTCAAAGAGTGAAGTGTTGAGTTCTGGATTAAAAAAAAAATAGACGATCATTACCACGACCGTGGGATCTGATCATGGTCGTACTTGGGACTCGTAGAAAGAATCGGAGAAATGACTCTTAGATGCTTCTCAGACGAGAACCTCCCATGATTGTACATCAATTATATGATCGTATCATTTGATCGTGGTAAGGAGGTCCTGAAAATGTACATGCAGAAGTTAAGAAAAATGAGGATCAGACAAAGTGTTTCGACGACCGTACTTAGAAGCAACGGTCATAAATTAAGGTCATGGGTCTGAAGGCAAGAAATAGAGTTTGCAAAAGTTAGATATGAAAGTGATCAGATGATCACCTAGTACGATCGTATATTGATATCATGGACTCGTACTGACAATCGTACTAATGAAAACTTGAAGATGCCAAAGTTCCTCATAAAATCACGAGCACCAGAGGAAGATCGTGGTATGTAACACGATCTTACCTTTCATTCGTTCAATTGTGACCGATCCAAATTTCCTGATATGTTTAGAATAGATTTTGTTTTGTCTGTAATTACCCTTATTGATTTTATTTTGTATGTTTTATGTCCTATTATTACTTTCAAGACATATATTATTTTTGCAAGTACAATCATTAATTTTTAGAGTTTAATTCAAAGTGAAATTTTAAAGTTTTATTTATTATTCCTATAAATCATAATTATGTTTTCTTCTATGAATCCTTCTTATGTTCTTGCAATTAATGCGTAGCTAAAACATTACAACTAGGATTGTGAGAACTATGATGGATTAAGAAAGTAGAGTTCATAGTATAAAGTAATCTTCAATCGACGTTATACTTTGCTTAGAGGTGTAATTTGGGCGATATCAAGATCCCTGTTTCCAACCTCTTGGATAGATCAGATAAGCAAATATTTCAGTCTAGCTTTAGTGAGTGATCCTTGATCTAATATTTAGATTGTCTAGTCATTTCAAATATTTATTTCTGTTATTTTAGAGCTAGTTGAGAATTTTGTCCCTGCAACTCATCTTTACAGTAATATAGACTTTATTCAGACATAGACAATTCAATTGTTGGATATTTCAAATATTTCTTGTTCAGAAATAGTCATGGTGTATCTTATTGCCTATTTTAGTTTTAATTATGTTTCCTCTCAGATTTTAAGTATATGATCTTAGTAATACACTAGTACCAATGGTTCGCTTAAAATCACTCATGGTTCTATGTATCATGTCTTGTCTAGAGTATAAACTCAGATCATGACAAAATTGCAAATATTTTAGTCCAGCTTTTGTGAATGATCCTCGTTCTAGTATTTAGATTGTCTAGTCATTTCAAATATCTATTTCTGTTATTTTATAGTTAGTTGGGAATTTGTCCCTGCAACTCATCTTTAGAGTAATATAGGCTTTATTTAGACATAGACAGTTCAGTTGTTGGATATTACAAATATTTCTTGTTCAAAAATAGTCACGGCGTATCTTATTGCCTATTTTAGTTTTGATTATATTTCCTCTCAGATTTTAGTATATGATCTTAGTAGTACACAAGTACCAAGGGTTCTCTTAAAATTACTCGTCGTTCTATGTATCATGTCTTATCCAAAGTATAAACTCAAATCGTGACAAAATTCTATTCCATTCTAACACTCCCTTATGCTCATGCGCAATCAAAGTGTAGAGTCAAATCTTAAAAAAAAAAGAATCTTACTCTGAGGTGGTGTAAAAATATGAACCTGAATCTAACTCAATTTCAAAAGTGTTAACTCGTAAATGAGCATTTTCCAAATTCATATAACTAAACCAGTTGTCCATTCTCCAATCAAGGTCAAACTCAACTAACTCTAACCAATACTAACAAGGGACCTATGGGAGCATAGGATTCCTCCATCAGAGATCTTAGGTTAAGTACAGTACCATTTTTTTTGTTAGGGGATACTTTCCTCACACATGAGCCTTACGAGTGGCAAATCTAAATTACTTTGGGTCTCAATATAAATACTAGATACTAACTAACTACTGGGTACGAAAAGAAAAAGAGAAGACAAAGGGTGTGTTTGGTACGAAGGAAAATGTTTTTCATGAAAAATATTTTCCTAAAAAATATTTTCCTGGAAAACAAGTTGATTTCTTACTTGTTTTCTTATGTTTGGTTGGTGGATGAAATTTTTTTCTAATATTTGGTTGGTGAATATATTTTTCAAAAAATACATTTTAGTGTTTAGCTAAATCATAATAATACATTTTAGAAAAATATTTTTTGACCCTAAAATTTATCTTTTTAGGATGTGTTAGATATGAAGGAGGAAAAACGTTTTCTATAAAAATAAATTGTTTCTTACTTATATTCTTGTGTTCGTTATGCAAATTCGGTAAGTATATATTTTCTAAAATTATATTTGTATATATTTAACAAAAACAATGAGAACGAATGGAATAAAACAGCTAGAATAAGAAAAAGTTTTTAATTTTTTTAAAAACAAATTAAAAAAATAATTGTTTTTGGAGACAGGGTTGGTAGGTGGGGGTTGGGGTTGTCAAAATAGGTAGTAAGGGTGGAGTAAGAAAATAATTTTGATTTTTTTAAAAAAACAAATTAATATTTTTTAGAGGGGGGCTAGTAGGGGGTGGTGTAGGGGTAGGGGAATAAGGGAAGGGTAAGAAAAAAATTTGAAATATTTCTTTTGAGTGGAGGGTGGTAGGGGATGGGGTCAGAGTAGGAGAGTAAGGGTGGGGTAAAGAAAAAGTTAAAATATTTCAAAAAATAAATTTTCATTTTTTTTAAAAAAAAAAGGGGGGAGGAGGGGAGGGGAGGTAAGAAAAAAATTTAATTTTTTTTAAAAAATTTAATTTTAAAAAAAAAAATTAAATATTTTTTTTCTTGGAGGAGATAGGGGTTTGGGTTTTTGGTTTTGGGTAGGGGATGAGGTAAGAAAAAAATTTGAAATATTTTTTTTTAGATGGGGTGGTAGGAGGTGGAATGGGAGTGGGGAATTGATGGTTGGAGTAGGAGTGAGTGATTTTGAGAGTTGTATGAATATTTCAACTTAAGAGTGAGGTTGAAAGAGAGTTTTGAAAAATATTTTCTTTATTCGAAGGAAAGTTTTTTTTTTTTAGATTTAAAAAAAATAGGTTGATTTGAAAAATATTATCCAAAACTTTTAAGTCAATCAAACATGAGAAAATTAAAAAATATTCTTCAAAAAATATTTTCCATCATATCAAACACACCCAAAGTTAGTACTTAAATGAGAAAAGGCACTTATCAAATTTTAGCTAGCTAGTGAAAAAAAAAAAGTACTACTGATATAAAAAAAGGTTATTTAGAAACAGGGCAAAGAAAAGAAATACCTTTGGAGGGAACCGAAGCCTCTACTACCCATAACCATAGAATCCAGCTTCAGATCTTCAACAGCTTCACATAGTTTCTCCCTAGCATCTCCCCAGTATACTTTGATAATCACACTTATCTACACAAAGATCAAATATTAAAATTGAAAAAAAAGAAAATTATATCGAAGAAGTAGTACTTCCTTTTGTTTTCGTTGTCATAGTTTCAATTTGAAGAGTCAAACGACATAAATTTTGATCAATATTTTAAAATGTTATTTTTCATCATATCATATGAGAAAAATTACAATTTATAATACTTTTTATATTTTTTTTTAAATATTTAAATTTTAATTGTAAAATATTAAATTAATCTAATTTAATTTAACATTAAAAATTAATTAAATTAACTCTCAAAAAGCAAAACATGACAACTAAAAAGGTATTGATGAAATAGAAGATTGATTGGAAACCTGTTTCTGCCTAGAAACAGTATCAAGCATATCAAGAACTTCAATATCATTCTCCACTTCATATTTCTTCATCACCTCTGTCTCCCTAAACTCCATCAACGGAATTAAAGCTAATCCAAACAAAACAAAATCAAAATATTAACAATCTGACCGGTTAGTTTGGCTAAAAGATAACTATAGATAATATAAGTATTTTTTTGTTGATAAAAAAATTATTTGGTGAATAATAAATAGAGAATTTGCTAATTCTATTATTTTATATATCAATTAAAAAAGCGAATAAAATTCCATTAGGTATTGATTGTTGAGCTAATCAACATCAAATATGAATGGAAAATTATTAGATTGTTCAACTAATTGAATAGTTTAAGAATATATTGAATTAGTGATAACAATTATGAATATAATTCAAATCCATTAAAAAAAAACAAGAAACGAATAAAGTTTTGACTCCCTAAAGTCCATCAACGGAATTAAAGCTAATCCAAACAAAATCAAAATAGTAACACTCTAATCCAGCAGTTCGTCTAAAAAATAACTACAAATAATAAGTACAGGTATAATTTTTTACCCTTCTTTAGGAGCTTCCATCCCCTCTTTTTTTTTTTTTTTTTAATGATTGGAACTCATAATTTTCCAATTAAAAATTAGGGTTGCTTAGTATTTGAACAACTCCCTCTCATCAGTACTATATAATTTTAATCCATAAAAATTATTAAAAGCAAAAACAAGAAAGGAGTGAAGATATTGACTTACGAGAACCAGATTGAGCCCATAGGATATTGCGGGACTCATCCAAAGACTTAGGATTGATGTGGATGACGTAAAGAGTGTCACCTTTATCAGCCATGTTATCAATAGCCCATTTTAGAGCTGCTTTGCTGCTCTTAGAGAAATCCATTGCCACACCAATCTTCCTCTCTTTCACCATTTTTTTGTTTGCTGATTTCTTCTTCCTTTTTTTTTTCTACAAATTAAAGGATAAATGAGATACAGAACAACACCTTGTTGTGTGTGAAACGACTTTGATAAAGCAGACAAGTACTATACGAGAGAAGCGTTAATTAAGGCAGAAAGATGCTCCCTCTAATAACAATTTACGTGTCACCATTCAATTTTAGGAGTGAGGCATGTTTAGTATAGAGTGAGTTTTGAATTAGCCACTAAAATTGTTGGCACGTGATTAGAATGTTTTAAAATATTATGAATTTAAATTATAAAAATATTTTTTAATAGAAATTTAAAGTAAAATTACATAAAATAAATTCTTATAATTCATCTTTTATGAAGCCCACACATAATAAACTTTTGGTGCACTAAATTTTCCTTTTCCGTAATCAAATTTAGTTTGATTTGAAATCATTAAATTTTTAGAAATAAAATTTATATATTTAAAAAATATAATAATTTATAATTTAAATTATTTAAATAATAAATAAAAAATATGATAAATAAAAATAAATTTATTTAAATTTTAAATTTAAAAATGATTCGTAAATTAAGACAGATGAAGAATAAAGCAGGGTCCATTTGGGCCAGCTAATTGAAGGCGTCGTTGTTTTAGTGCTGCTTGTCTTCGTTTGAGTACCAAAATTTTACAGATGGACAAATTATTGTCCTTCTTGTGGGAAAGTACAATCAAATCAGTTGGCAATGTTTGTCAAAAAATTTTATGAGTGTTATAAAAGAATATCATTACATATGTAGTGGGGTTTAAAGTTTAGATATCATTAAATTATTATAAATAAAAGTATGTAAAATTAAAAAAAAAATATTAAAAGGCAAATATTAATAGTACTTTTCTCGTAAAGTTATAAAATATGTACTTTGTAAATATATTTTTTCTTTTAAATTAGATATTTATATTTGAAATTTACTATGTGCATAACATTAATAATGATTACCATAAATATTTTGATAATTTAATTTGTACATGATATATTTCTTACAAAATATATATACATTTGAGTATGTTGTTACAAAGAAGTAATTCTACAAGAGTGTACCAGTATAATAAATATCATTATTGTTATAGGTAGAATGTTGTTATCGAGAAATAAAATATAACATGAAATATCAATTTTGAAGAAAATTAGGTTGCTATAAAAATGTCGTATAACAAGTTGACGTTATAAAGAGGTCTAACTGTAATTTATTCCCATTGATGTTTTTAGTATTTCAATAACTATTTCAAGTTAATACATATCTTCTAGTTCTTCAATTCATGTGTAATACCCAATATATACATCTTCGAGATGTCAAGATCATTCATATCAACTTATGAACTCATTTATAGTAATAAACACAAGTTTATCATGACATGTATTTTTTTCCTTTAGTAAATTTCAAATTTACTATTACATGAATAAATTTCAGATGTACTACTTTAGAAGTAGATTTCAAAATAACTTTTCTCAGTTATTCTGCCTTTTTCGAAGGTGAGTTGTGATACCATCACAATCAAGTGCACGTTTGCATTAATAAGCTTCTCATTCCCTAGGAATGGAATATAATCGTGTCTTAAGCCTATCAAATTATGATAGCTTATAACCCCTTTTAAGATTTTGCTACTTCAGAAGCAAATTGAGACATACATATGATGTAGAGAATTTTTCTTTAGCATATCCTATAATCATATAAGTGTGTGAAAATATCATCACCTTTACTGATCATTATCATATTGTCCATCCACGTGTATATTCATGTATTCAATCACTTGTCTTCTTTTAGACATATTATGCAGTAGCTTCACAAAATGAAAAAGGATAATAACTGTAAATCACAGTTGTAGGTATATCAGAAAAATAAAAAAATCTTACTGGTAACTAAAAAAAATGAATGAATAAATATATAAAGTGGAAAGAAAGAACTTTATGATTTGGCTCAAAAATACTGTAAATCTTTATAATTAATATTACTTTACGATTGTTATAGGTAAATCTTTATAATTAATATTAATTTATGATTGAAACGGTAGATTATTTTTTATTTTGTTTGAAAGGATGTAGGAAGAGCAATTTTAAAAGCCGTAGTTTCTGCTTTTAGAAAATACGATCTCAACACCCTCCATTGATACTGATTAAGCAGTAGCTTCACAAAATGAAAAAGGATAATATCTGTAAATCACAGCAGTAGGCATAATCAGAAAAATAAAAAAGTCTTACTGGTAACTAAAAAAAATGAGTGAATAAATTTATAAAGTGGAAAGAAAGAACGTTATGATTTGGCTCAAAAATACTGTAAATCTTTATAATTAATATTACTTTATGATTGTTATAGGAAAATCTTTATAATTAATATTAATTTATGATTGAAACGGAAGATTATTTTTTATTTTGTTTGAAAGGGATGTAGGTAGAGCAATTTTAAAAGCCGTAGTTTCTGCTTTTAGAAAATACGATCTCAACACCCTCCATTGATACTGATTAAGCAGTAGCTTCACAAAATGAAAAAGGATAATAACTGTAAATTACAGCTGAAGGTATAATAAGAAAAATAACAAAATCTTACTAGTAACTAAAAATAATGAGTGAATAAATATATAAAGTGGAAAAGAAAGAACTTTATGTTTGGCTCAAAAATACTGTAAATCGTTATAATTAATATTACTTTATGATTGTATAGGTAAATCTATATAATTAATATTAATTTATGATTGAAACGGTAGATTATTTTTTATTTTGTTTGAAAGGATGTAGGTAGAGCAATTTTAAAAGCCGTAGTTTCTGCTTTTAGAAAATACGATTTCTACACCCTCCATTGATACTGATTAAGCAATAGCTTCACAAAATGAAAAAGGATAATAACTCTAAATCACTGCTGAAGGTATAATAAGAAAAATAAAAAAATCTTACTGTAACTAAAAAAATGAGTGAATAAATATATAAAGTGGAAAGAAAAAACTTTATGATTTGGCTCAAAAATACTGTAAATCTGTATAATTAATATTACTTTATGATTGTTATAGGTAAATCTATATAATTAATATTAATTTATGATTGAAACGGTAGATTATTTTTTATTTTGTTTGAAAGGGATGTAGGTAGAGCAATTTTAAAAGCCGTAGTTTCTGCTTTTAGAAAATACGATCTCAACACCCTCCATTGATACTGATTAAGCAGTAGCTTCACAAAATTAAAAAGGATAATAACTGTAAATCACAGCTGTAGGTATAATCAGAAAAATAAAAAAATCTTACTGGTAACTAAAAAAAACGAGTGAATAAATATATAAAGTGGAAAGAAAGAACTTTATGTTTGGCTCAAAAATACTGTAAATCGTTATAATTAATATTACTTTATGATTATATAGGTAAATCTATATAATTAATATTAATTTATGATTGAAACGGTAGATTATTTTTTATTTTGTTTAAAAGGATGTAGGTAGAGCAATTTTAAAAGCCGTAGTTTCTGCTTTTAGAAAATACGATCTCAACACCCTCCATTGATACTGATTAAGCAGTAGTTTTACAAAATGAAAAAGGATAATAACTGTAAATCACAGTTGTAGGTATAATCAGAAAAATTAAAAAATCTTACTGGTAACTAAAAAAAATGAGTGAATAAATATATAAAGTAGAAAGAAAGAACTTTATGATTTGGCTCAAAAATACTGTAAGTCATTATAATTAATATTACTTTATGATTATTATAGGTAAAATCTTTATAATTAATATTAATTTATGATTGAAACTGTAGATTATTTTTTATTTTCTTTGAAAGAATGTAGGTAGAGCAATTTTAAAAGCCGTAGTTTCTGCTTTTAGAAAATACGATCTCAACACCCTCCATTGATACTGATTAAGCAGTAGCTTCACAAAATGAAAAAGGATATTAACTGTAAATCACAGCTGAAGATATAATCAGAAAAATAAGAAAATCTTACTTGTAACTAAAAAAAATGAGTGAATAAATATATAAAGTGGAAAGAAAGAACTTTATGAATTGGCTCAAAAATACTGTAAATCTTTATAATTAATATTACTTTATGATTGTTATAGGTAAATCTTTATAATTAATATTAATTTATGATTGAAACAGAAGATTAATTTTTATTTTGGTTTGAAAGGGATGTAGGTAGAGCAGTTTTAAAATCCGTAGTTTCTGCTTATAGAAAATACGATCTCAACACTCTCCATTGATACTGATTAAGCAGTAGTTTCACAAAATGAAAAAAGGATAATAACTGTAAATCATAGCTGTAGGTATAATCAGAAAAATAAAAAAATCTTACTGTAACTAACAAAATGAGTGAATAAATATATAAAGTGGAAAGAAAGAACTTTATGATTTGGCTGAAAAATACTGTAAGTCTTTATAATTAATATTACTTTATGATTGTTATAGGTAAATCTGTATAATTAATATTAATTTATGATTGAAACGGAAGATTATTTTTTATTTTGTTTGAAAGGGATGTCGGTAGAGCAATTTTAAAAGCCGTAGTTTCTGCTTTTAGAAAATACGATCTCAACACCCTCCATTGATACTGATTAAGCAGTAAATTCGTAAAATGAAAAAGGATAATAACTGTAAATCACAGCTGTAGGTATATTCAGAAAAATTAAAAAATCTTACTGTAACTAAAAAAAATGAGTGAATAAATATATAAAGTGGAAAGAAAGAACTTTATGATTTGGCTAAAAAATACTGTAAGTCATTATAATTAATATTACTTTATGATTATTATAGGTAAAATCTTTATAATTAATATTAATTTATGATTGAAACTGTAGATTATTTTTTATTTTGTTTCAAAGAATGTAGGTAGAGCAATTTTAAAAGCCGTAGTATCTGCTTTTAGAAAATACGATCTCAACACCCTCCATTGATACTGATTAAGCAGTAGCTTCACAAAATGAAAAAGGATAATAACTGTAAATCACAGCTGAAGATATAATCAGAAAAATAACAAAATCTTACTGGTAACTAAAAAAAATGAGTGAATAAATATATAAAGTGGAAATAAAGAACTTTATGAATTGGCTCAAAAATACTGTAAATCTTTATAATTAATATTACTTTATGATTGTTATAGGTAAATCTTTATAATTAATATTAATTTATGATTGAAACGGAAGATTAATTTTTATTTTGTTTGAAAGGGATGTAGGTAGAGCAATTTTAAAAGCCGTAGTTTCTGCTTTTAGAAAATACGATCTCAACACCCTCCATTGATACTGATTAAGCAGTAGATTCACAAAATGAAAAAGGATAATAATTGTAAATCACAGCTGTAGGTATAATCAGAAAAATAAAAAAACTTACTGTAACTAAAAAAAATGAGTGAATAAATATATAAAGTTGAAAGAAAGAACTTTATGATTTGGCTAAAAAATACTGTAAGTCATTATAATTAATATTACTTTATGATTATTATAGGTAAAATCTTTATAATTAATATTAATTTATGATTGAAACTGTAGATTATTTTTTATTTTGTTTCAAAGAATGTAGGTAGAGCAATATTAAAAGCCGTAGTTTCTGCTTTTAGAAAATACGATCTCAACACCCTCCATTGATACTGATTAAGCAGTAGCTTTACAAAATGAAAAAGGATAATAACTGTAAATCACAGCTGAAGATATAATCAGAAAAATAACAAAATCTTACTGGTAACTAAAAAAATGAGTGAATAAATATATAAAGTGGAAAGAAAGAACTTTATGTTTGGCTCAAAAATACTGTAAATCGTTATAATTAATATTACTTTATGATTGTATAGGTAAATCTATATAATTAATATTAATTTATGATTGAAACGGTAGATTATTTTTTATTTTGTTTGAAAGAGATGTAGGTAGAGCAATTTTAAATGCCGTAGTTTCAGCTTTTAGAAAATACAATCTCTACACCCTCCATTGATACTGATTAAGCAGTAGCTTCACAAAATGAAAAAGGATAATAACTGTAAATCACAGCAGTAGGCATAATCAGAAAAATAAAAAAGTCTTACTGGTAACTAAAAAAAATGAGTGAATAAATTTATAAAGTGGAAAGAAAGAACGTTATGATTTGGCTCAAAAATACTGTAAATCTTTATAATTAATATTACTTTATGATTGTTATAGGAAAATCTTTATAATTAATATTAATTTATGATTGAAACTGTAGATTATTTTTTATTTTGTTTGAAAGAGATGTAGGTAGAGCAAATTTAAAAGCCGTAGTTTCTGCTTTTAGAAAATACGATTTCAACACCCTCCATTGATACTGATTAAGCAGTAGCTTCACAAAATGAAAAAGGATAATAACTGTAAATCACAGCTGTAGATATAATCAGAAAAATTAAAAAATCTTACTGGTAACGAAAAAAAATGAGTGAATAAATATATAAAGTGGAAAGAAAGAACTTTATGATTTGGCTCAAAAATACTGTAAGTCATTATAATTAATATTACTTTATGATTGTTATAGGTTAATCTTTATAATTAATATTAATTTATGATTGAAACGGAAGATTAATTTTTATTTTGTTTGAAAGGGATGTAGGTAGAGCAATTTTAAAAGCCGTAGTTTCTGCTTATAGAAAATACGATCTCAACACCCTCCATTGATACTGATTAAGCAGTAGTTTCACAAAATGAAAAAGGATAATAACTATAAATCACAGCTGTAGGTATAATCAGAAAAATAAAAAAATCTTACTGTAACTAACAAAATGAGTGAATAAATATATAAAGTGGAAAGAAAGAACTTTATGATTTGGCTCAAAATACTGTAAGTCTTTATAATTAATATTACTTTATGATTGTTATAGGTAAATCTGTATAATTTATATTAATTTATGATTGAAACGGAAGATTATTTTTTATTTTGTTTGAAAGGGATGTAGGTAGAGCAATTTTAAAAGCCGTAGTTTCTACTTTTAGAAAATACGATCTCAACACCCTCCATTGATACTGATTAAGCAGTAGCTTCACAAAATGAAAAAGGATAATAACGGTAAATCACAGTTGTAGGTAAAACCAGAAAAATAAAAAAATCTTACTGGTAACTAAAAAAATGAGTGAATAAATATATAAAGTGGAAAGAAAGAACTTTATGATTTGGCTCAAAAATACTGTAAATCTTTATAATTAATATTACTTTATGATTGTTATAGGTAAAATCCTTATAATTAATATTAATTTATGATTGAAACGGTAAATTATTTTTTATTTTTTTGAAAGGGATGTAGGTAGTGCAATTTTAAAAGCCGTAGTTTCTGCTTTTAGAAAATATGATCTCAACACCCTCCATTGATACTGATTAAGCAGTAGATTCACAAAATGAAAAAGGATAATAACTGTAAATCACAGCTGTAGGTATAATCAGAAAAATAAAAAAATCTTACTGTAACTAAAAAAAATGAGTGAATAAATATATAAAGTGGAAAGAAAGAACTTTATGATTTGGCTAAAAAATACTGTAAGTCATTATAATTAATATTAATTTATGATTATTATAGGTAAAATCTTTATAATTAATATTAATTTATGATTGAAACTGCAGATTATTTTTTATTTTGTTTCAAAGAATGTAGGTAGAGCAATATTAAAAGCCGTAGTTTCTGCTTTTAGAAAATACGATCTCAACACCCTCCATTGATACTGATTAAGCAGTAGCTTCACAAAATGAAAAAGGATAATAACTGTAAATCACAGTTGAAGATATAATCAGAAAAATAACAAAATCTTACTGGTAACTAAAAAAAATGAGTGAATAAATATATAAAGTGGAAATAAAGAACTTTATGAATTGGCTCAAAAACACTGTAAATCTTTATAATTAATATTACTTTATGATTGTTATAGGTAAATCTTTATAATTAATATTAATTTAGGATTGAAACGGAAGATTAATTTTTATTTTGTTTGAAAGGGATGTAGGTAGAGCAATTTTAAAAGCCGTAGTTTCTGCTTTTAGAAAATACGATCTCAACACCCTCCATTGATACTGATTAAGCAGTAGTTTCACAAAATGAAAAAGGATAATAACTATAAATCACAGCTGTAGGTATAATCAGAAAAATAAAAAAATCTTACTGTAACTAACAAAATGAGTGAATAAATATATAAAGTGGAAAGAAAGAACTTTATGATTTGGCTCAAAATACTGTAAGTCTTTATAATTAATATTACTTTATGATTGTTATAGGTAAATCTGTATAATTTATATTAATTTATGATTGAAACGGAAGATTATTTTTTATTTTGTTTGAAAGGGATGTAGGTAGAGCAATTTTAAAAGCCGTAGTTTCTACTTTTAGAAAATACGATCTCAACACCCTCCATTGATACTGATTAAGCAGTAGCTTCACAAAATGAAAAAGGATAATAACGGTAAATCACAGTTGTAGGTAAAACCAGAAAAATAAAAAAATCTTACTGGTAACTAAAAAAATGAGTGAATAAATATATAAAGTGGAAAGAAAGAACTTTATGATTTGGCTCAAAAATACTGTAAATCTTTATAATTAATATTACTTTATGATTGTTATAGGTAAAATCCTTATAATTAATATTAATTTATGATTGAAACGGTAAATTATTTTTTATTTTTTTGAAAGGGATGTAGGTAGTGCAATTTTAAAAGCCGTAGTTTCTGCTTTTAGAAAATATGATCTCAACACCCTCCATTGATACTGATTAAGCAGTAGATTCACAAAATGAAAAAGGATAATAACTGTAAATCACAGCTGTAGGTATAATCAGAAAAATAAAAAAATCTTACTGTAACTAAAAAAAATGAGTGAATAAATATATAAAGTGGAAAGAAAGAACTTTATGATTTGGCTAAAAAATACTGTAAGTCATTATAATTAATATTAATTTATGATTATTATAGGTAAAATCTTTATAATTAATATTAATTTATGATTGAAACTGCAGATTATTTTTTATTTTGTTTCAAAGAATGTAGGTAGAGCAATATTAAAAGCCGTAGTTTCTGCTTTTAGAAAATACGATCTCAACACCCTCCATTGATACTGATTAAGCAGTAGCTTCACAAAATGAAAAAGGATAATAACTGTAAATCACAGTTGAAGATATAATCAGAAAAATAACAAAATCTTACTGGTAACTAAAAAAAATGAGTGAATAAATATATAAAGTGGAAATAAAGAACTTTATGAATTGGCTCAAAAACACTGTAAATCTTTATAATTAATATTACTTTATGATTGTTATAGGTAAATCTTTATAATTAATATTAATTTAGGATTGAAACGGAAGATTAATTTTTATTTTGTTTGAAAGGGATGTAGGTAGAGCAATTTTAAAAGCCGTAGTTTCTGCTTTTAGAAAATACGATCTCAACACCCTCCATTGATACTGATTAAGCAGTAGATTCACAAAATGAAAAAAAGGATAATAATTGTAAATCACAGCTGTAGGTATAATCAGAAAAATAAAAAAATCTTACTGTAACTAAAAAAAATGAGTGAATAAATATATAAAGTGGAAATAAAGAACTTTATGATTTGGCTAAAAAATACTGTAAGTCATTATAATTAATATTACTTTATGATTATTATAGGTAAAATCTTAATAATTAATATTAATTTATGATTGAAACTGTAGATTATTTTTTATTTTGTTTCAAAGAATGTAGGTAGAGCAATAATAAAAGTCGTAGTTTCTGCTTTTAGAAAATATGATTTCAACACCCTCCATTGATACTGATTAAGCAGTAGCTTCACAAAATGAAAAAGGATAATAACTGTAAATCACAGCTGAAGATATAATCAGAAAAATAACAAAATCTTACTGGTAACTAAAAAAAATGAGTGAATAAATATATAAAATGGAAAGAAAGAACTTTATGAATTGATTCAAAAATACTGTAAATCTTTATAATTAATATTACTTTATGATTGTTATAGGTAAATCTTTATAATTAATATTAATTTATGATTGAAACGGAAGATTAATTTTTATTTTGTTTGAAAGGGATGTAGGTAGAGCAATTTTAAAAGCCGTAGTTTCTGCTTTTAGAAAATATGATCTCAACACCTCCATTGATACTGATTAAGCAGTAGATTCACAAAATAAAAAAAGATAATAATTGTAAATCACAGCTGTAGGTATAATCAGAAAAATTAAAAAATCTTACTGTAACTAAAAAAAATGAGTGAATAAATATATAAAGTGGAAAGAAAGAACTTTATGATTTGGCTAAAAAATACTGTAAGTCATTATAATTAATATTACTTTATGATTATTATAGGTAAAATCTTTATAATTAATATTAATTTATGATTGAAACTGTAGATTATTTTTTATTTTGTTTCAAAGAATGTTGGTAGAGCAATATTAAAAGTCGTAGTTTCTGCTTTTAGAAAATACGATTTCAACACCCTCCATTGATACTGATTAAGCAGTAGCTTCACAAAATGAAAAAGGATAATAACTGTAAATCACAGCTGTAGATATAATCAGAAAAATAACAAAATCTTACTGGTAACTAAAAAAAATGAGTGAATAAATATATAAAGTGGAAAGAAAGAACTTTATGAATTGGCCCAAAAATACTGTAAATCTTTATAATTAATATTACTTTAAGATTGTTATAGGTAAATCTTTATAATTAATATTAATTTATGATTGAAACGGAAGATTAATTTTTATTATGTTTGAAAGGGATGTAGGTAGAGCAATTTTAAAAGCCGTAGTTTCTGCTTATAGAAAATACGATCTCAACACTCTCCATTGATACTGATTAAGCAGTAGTTTCACAAAATGAAAAAAGGATAATAACTGTAAATCACAGCTGTAGATATAATCAGAAAAATAAAAAAATCTTACTGTAACTAACTAAATGAGTGAATAAATATATAAAGTGGAAAGAAAGAACTTTATGATTTGGCTCAAAAATACTGTAAGTCTTTATAATTAATATTACTTTATGATTGTTATAGGTAAATCTGTATAATTAATATTAATTTATGATTGAAACGGAAGATTATTTTTTATTTTGTTTGAAAGGGATGTCGGTAGAGCAATTTTAAAAGCCGTAGTTTCTGTTTTTAGAAAATACGATCTCAACACCCTCCATTGATACTGATTAAGCAGTAGATTCACAAAATGAAAAAGGATAGTAACTGTAAATCACAGCTGTAGGTATAATCAGAAAAATAAAAAAATCTTACTGTAACTAAAAAAAATGAGTGAATAAATATATAAAGTGGAAAGAAAGAACTTTATGATTTGGCTAAAAAATACTGTAAGTCATTATAATTAATATTACTTTATGATTATTATAGGTAAAATCTTTATAATTAATATTAATTTATGATTGAAACTGTAGATTATTTTTTATTTTGTTTCAAAGAATGTAGGTAGAGCAATATTAAAAGCCGTAGTTTCTGCTTTTAGAAAATACGATCTCAACACCCTCCATTGATACTGATTAAGCAGTAGCTTCACAAAATGAAAAAGGATAATAACTGTAAATCACAGCTGAAGATATAATCAGAAAAATAACAAAATCTTACTGGTAACTAAAAAAAATGAATGAATAAATATATAAAGTGGAAAGAAAGAACTTTATGAATTGGCTCAAAAATACTGTAAATCTTTATAATTAATATTACTTTATGATTGTTATAGGTAAAATCTTTATAATTAATATTAATTTATGATTGAAACGGAAGATTAATTTTTATTTTGTTTGAAAGGGATGTAGGTAAAGCAATTTTAAAAGCCGTAGTTTCTGCTTTTAGAAAATACGATGTCAACACCCTCCATTGATACTGATTAAGCTGTAGATTCACAAAATGAAAAAGGATAATAATTGTAAATCACAGCTGTAGGTATAATCAGAAAAATTAAAAAATCTTACTGTAACTAAAAAAAATGAGTGAATAAATATATAAAGTGGAAAGAAAGAACTTTATGATTTGGCTGAAAAATACTGTAAGTCATTATAATTAATATTACTTTATGATTATTATAGGTAAAATCTTTATAATTAATATTAATTTATGATTGAAACTGTAGATTATTGTTTATTTTGTTTCAAAGAATGTAGGTAGAGCAATATTAAAAGTCGTAGTTTCTGCTTTTAGAAAATACGATTTCAACACCCTCCATTGATACTGATTAAGCAGTAGCTTCACAAAATGAAAAAGGATAATAACTGTAAATCACAGCTGTAGATATAATCAGAAAAATTAAAAAATCTTACTGGTAACGAAAAAAATGAGTGAATAAATATATAAAGTGAAAAGAAAGAACTTTATGATTTGGCTCAAAAATACTGTAAGTCATTATAATTAATATTAGTTTATGATTGTTATAGGTAAATCTTTATAATTAATATTAATTTATGATTGAAACGGAAGATTAATTTTTATTTTGTTTGAAAGTGATGTAGGTAGAGCAATTTTAAAAGCCGTAGTTTCTGCTTATAGAAAATACGATCTCAACACCCTCCATTGATACTGATTAAGCAGTAGTTTCACAAAATGAAAAAGGATAATAACTATAAATCACAGCTGTAGGTATAATCAGAAAAATAAAAAAATCTTACTGTAACTAAAAAAATGAGTGAATAAATATATAAAGTGGAAAGAAAGAACTTTATGATTTGGCTCAAAAATACTGTAAGTCATTATAATTAATATTACTTTATGATTGTTATAGGTAAATCTTTATAATTAATATTAATTTATGATTGAAACGGAAGATTGTTTTTTATTTTGTTTGAAAGGGATGTAGGTAGAGCAATTTTAAAAGCTGTAGTTTCTGCTTTTAGAAAATACGATATCAACACCCTCCATTGATACTAATTAAGCAGTAGATTCACAAAATGAAAAAGGATAATAACTGTAAATCACAGCTGTAGGTATAATCAGAAAAATAAAAAAATCTTACTGTAACTAAAAAAATGAGTGAATAAATATATAAAGTGGAAAGAAAGAACTTTATGATTTGGCTCAAAAATACTGTAAATCATTATAATTAATATTACTTTATGATCTTTATAGGTAAAATCTTTATAATTAATATTAATTTATGATTGAAACGGTAAATTATTTTTTATTTTGTTTGAAAGGGATGTAGGTAGTGCAATTTTAATAGTCGTAGTTTCTGCTTTTAGAAAATACGATCTCTACACCCTCCATTGATACTGATTAAGCAGTAGCTTCACAAAATGAAAAAGGATAATAACTGTAAATCACAGCTGTAGTTATAATCAGAAAAATAAAAACAATTTACTGTAACTAAAAAAAATGAGTGAATAAATATATAAAGTGGAAAGAAAGAACTTTATGACTTGGCTAAAAAATACTGTAAGTCATTATAATTAATATTACTTTATGATTATTATAGGTAAAATCTTTATAATTAATATTAATTTATGATTGAAACTGTAGAATATTTTTTATTTTGTTTGAAAAAATGTAGGTAGAGCAATTTTAAAAGCCGTAGTTTCTGCTTTTAGAAAATACGATCTCAACACCCTCCATTGATACTGATTAAGCAGTAGCTTCACAAAATGAAAAAGGATAATAACTGTAAATCACAGCTGTAGGTATAATCAGAAAAATAAAAAAATCTTACTGTAACTAAAAAAATGAGTGAATAAATATATAAAGTGGAAAGAAAGAACTTTATTAATTGGCTCAAAAATACTGTAAATTTTATAATTAATATTACTTTATGATTGTTATAGGTAAATCTTTATAATTAATATTAATTTATGATTGAAACGGAAGATTAATTTTTATTTTGTTTGAAAGGGATGTAGGTAGAGCAATTTTAAAAGCCGTAATTTCTTCTTTTAGAAAATATGATCTCAACACCTCCATTGATACAGATTAAGCAGTAGTTTCACAAAATAAAAAAGGATAATAACTGTAAATCACAGCTGTAGGTATAATCAGAAAAATAAAAAAATCTTACTGTAACTAACAAAATGAGTTAATAAATATATAAAGTGGAAAGAAAGAACTTTATGATTTGGCTCAAAAATACTGTAAATCTTTATAATTAATATTACTTTATGATTGTTATAGGTAAAATCTTTATAATTAATATTAATTTATGATTGAAACGGTAAATTATTTTTTATTTTGTTTGAAAGGGATGTAGGTAGTGCAATTTTAAAAGCAGTAGTTTCTGCTTTAAGAAAATACGATCTCAACACCCTCCATTGATACTGATTAAGCAGTAGCTTCACAAAATGAAAAAAGCATAATAATTGTAAATCACAGCTGCAGGTATAATCAGAAAAATAAAAAAAATTTACTGTAACTAAAAAAAATGAGTGAATAAATATATAAAGTGGAAAGAAAGAACTTTATGATTTGGCTCAAAAATACTGTCAGTCTTTATAATTAATATTACTTTATGATTATTATAGGTAAAATCTTTATAATTAATATTAATTTATGATTGAAACTGTAGATTATTTTTTATTTGTTTGAAAGGGATGTAGATAGAGCAATTTTAAAAGCCGTAGTTTCTGCTTTTAGAAAATACGATCTCTACACCCTCCATTGATACTGATTAAGCAGTAGCTTCACAAAATGAAAAAGGATAATAACTGTAAATCACAGCTGAAGATATAATTAGAAAAATAAAAAAATCTTACTGGTAACTAAAAATAATAAGTGAATAAACATATAAAGTGCAAAAGAAAGAACTTTATGTTTGGCTCACAAATACTATAAATCGTTATAATTAATATTACTTTATGATTGTATAGGTAAATCTGTATAATTAATATTAATTTATGATTGAAACGGTAGATTATTTTTTATTTTGTTTGAAAGGATGTAGGTAGAGCAATTTTAAAAGCCGTAGTTTCTGCTTTTAGAAAATACGATCTCAACACCCTCCATTGATACTGATTAAGCAGTAGCTTCACAAAATGAAAAAGGATAATAACTGTAAATCACAGCTGTAGGTATAATCAGAAAAATTAAAAAATCTCACTGGTAACTAAAAATAATAAGTGTATAAATATATAAAGTGCAAAAGAAAGAACTTTATGTTTGGCTCAAAAATACTGCAAATCGTTATAATTAATATTACTTTATAATTGTATAGGTAATTCTGTATAATTAATATTAATTTATGATTGAAACGGTAGATTATTTTTTATTTTGTTTGAAAGAATGTAGGTAGAGCAATTTTAAAAGCCGTAGTTTCTGCTTTTAGAAAATACGATCTCAACACCCTCCATTGATACTGATTAAGCACTAGCTTCACAAAATCAAAAAGGATAAGAACAGTAAATCACAGCTGTAGGTATAATCTGAAAAATAAGAAAATCTTACTGGTAACTAAAAAAAATGAGTGAATAAATTTATAAAGTGGAAAGAAAAAACTTTATGATTTGGCTCAAAAATACTGTAAATCTTTATAATTAATATTACTTTATTATTGTTATAGGTAAATCTTTATAATTAATATTAATTTATGATTGAAACTGTAGATTATTTTTTATTTTGTTTGAAAGTGATGTAGGTAGAACAATTTTAAAAGCCGTAGTTTCTGCTTTTAGAAAATACGATCTCTACACCCTCCATTGATACTGATTAAGCAGTAGCTTCACAAAATTAAAAAAGGATAATAACTGTAAATCACAGCTGAAGGTATAATCAAAAAAATAACAAAATCTTACTAGTAACTAAAAAAAATTAGTGAATAAATATATAAAGTGGAAAGAAAGAACTTTATGAATTGGCTCTAAAATACTGTAAATCTTTATAATTAATATTACTTTATGATTGTTATAGGTAAATCTTTATAATTAATATTAATTTATGATTGAAACTGTAGATTATTTTTTATTTTGTTTGAAAGAATGTAGGTAGAGCAATTTTAAAAGTCGTAGTTTCTGCTTTTAGAAAATACGATCTCAACACCCTCCATTGATACTGATTAAGCACTAGCTTCACAAAATCAAAAAGGATAATAACTGTAAATCACAGCTGTAGGCATAATCAGAAAAATAAGAAAATCTTACTGGTAACTCAAAAAAATGAGTGAATAAATTTATTAAGTGGAAAGAAAAAACTTTATGATTTGGCTCAAAAATACTGTAAATCTTTATAATTAATATTACTTTATGATTGTTATAGGTAAATCTTTATAATTAATATTAATTTATGATTGAAACTGTAGATTATTTTTTATTTTGTTTGAAAGAATGTAGGTAGAGCAATTTTAAAAGTCATAGTTTCTGCTTTTAGAAAATACGATCTCTACACCCTCCATTAATACTGATTAAGCACTAGCTTCACAAAATCAGAAAGGATAATAACTGTAAATCACAGCTGTAGGTATAATCAGAAAAATAAGAAAATCTTACTGGTAACTAAAAAAAATGAGTGAATAAATTTATAAAGTGGAAAGAAAAAACTTTATGATTTGGCTCAAAAATACTATAAATCTTTATAATTAATATTACTTTCTGATTGTTATAGGTAAAATCTTTATAATTAATATTAATTTATGATTGAAACGGTAAATTATTTTTTATTTTGTTTGAAAGGGATGTAGGTAGTGCAATTTTAATAGTCGTAGTTTCTGCTTTTAGAAAATACGATCTCTACACCCTCCATTGATACTGATTAAGCAGTAGCTTCACAAAATGAAAAAGGATAATAACTGTAAATCACAGCTGTAGTTATAATCAGAAAAATAAAAACAATTTACTGTAACTAAAAAAAATGAGTGAATAAATATATAAAGTGGAAAGAAAGAACTTTATGATTTGGCTCAAAAATACTGTCAGTCTTTATAATTAATATTACTTTATGATTATTATAGGTAAAATCTTTATAATTAATATTAATTTATGATTGAAACTGTAGATTATTTTTTATTTGTTTGAAAGGGATGTAGATAGAGCAATTTTAAAAGCCGTAGTTTCTGCTTTTAGAAAATACGATCTCTACACCCTCCATTGATACTGATTAAGCAGTAGCTTCACAAAATGAAAAAGGATAATAACTGTGAATCACAGCTGTAGGTATAATTAGAAAAATAAAAAAATTTTACTGGTAACTAAAAATAATAAGTGAATAAATATATAAAGTGCAAAAGAAAGAACTTTATGTTTGGCTCACAAATACTATAAATCGTTATAATTAATATTAATTTATGATTGTATAGGTAAATCTGTATAATTAATATTAATTTATGATTGAAACGGTAGATTATTTTTTATTTTGTTTGAAAGGATGTAGGTAGAGCAATTTTTAAAGACGTAGTTTCTGCTTTTAGAAAATACGATCTCAACACCCTCCATTGATATTGATTAAGCAGTAGCTTCACAAAATGAAAAAAGGATAATAACTGTAAATCACAGCTGAAGGTATAATCAGAAAAATAACAAAATCTTACTGGTAACTAAAAAAACTGAGTGAATAAATATATAAAGTGGAAAGAAAGAACTTTATGAATTGGCTCAAAAATACTGTAAATCTTTATAATTAATATTACTTTATGATTGTTATAGGTAAATCTTTATAATTAATATTAATTTATGATTGAAACTGTAGATTATTTTTTATTTTGTTTGAAAGGGATGTGTGTAGAGCAATTTTAAAAGCCGTAGTTTCTGCTTTTAGAAAATACGATCTCAACACCCTCCATTGATACTGATTAAGTAGTAGATTCACAAAATGAAAAAGGATAATAACTGTAAATCACAGCTGTAGGTATAATCAGAAAAATAAAAAAATCTTACTGTAACTAAAAAAAATGAGTGAATAAATATATAAAGTGGAAAGAAAGAACTTTATGGTTTGACTTAAAAATACTGTAAGTCTTTATAATTAATATTACTTTATGATTGTTATAGGTAAATCTGTATAATTAATATTAATTTATGATTGAAACGGTAGATTATTTTTATTTTGTTTGAAAGGGATGTTTAGTAGAGCAATTTTAAAAGCCGTAGTTTCTGTTTTTAGAAAATACGATCTCAACACCCTCCATTGATACTGATTAAGCAGTAGCTTCACAAAATGAAAAAGGATAATAACTGTAAATCACAACTGTAGGTATAATCAGAAAAATTAAAAAATCTCACTGGTAACTAAAAATAATAAGTGTATAAATATATAAAGTGCAAAAGAAAGAACTTTATGTTTGGCTCAAAAATACTGCAAATCGTTATAATTAATATTACTTTATAATTGTATAGGTAATTCTGTATAATTAATATTAATTTATGATTGAAACGGTAGATTATTTTTTATTTTGTTTGAAAGAATGTAGGTAGAGCAATTTTAAAAGCCGTAGTTTCTGCTTTTAGAAAATACGATCTCAACACCCTCCATTGATACTGATTAAGCACTAGCTTCACAAAATCAAAAAGGATAAGAACAGTAAATCACAGTTGTAGGTATAATCTGAAAAATAAGAAAATCTTACTGGTAACTAAAAAAAATGAGTGAATAAATTTATAAAGTGGAAAGAAAAAACTTTATGATTTGGCTCAAAAATACTGTAAATCTTTATAATTAATATTACTTTATGATTGTTATAGGTAAATCTTTATAATTAATATTAATTTATGATTGAAACTGTAGATTATTTTTTATTTTGTTTGAAAGTGATGTAGGTAGAACAATTTTAAAAGCCGTAGTTTCTGCTTTTAGAAAATACGATCTCTACACCCTCCATTGATACTGATTAAGCAGTAGCTTCACAAAATTAAAAAAGGATAATAACTGTAAATCACAGCTGAAGGTATAATCAAAAAAATAACAAAATCTTACTGGTAACTAAAAAAAATTAGTGAATAAATATATAAAGTGGAAAGAAAGAACTTTATGAATTGGCTCTAAAATACTGTAAATCTTTATAATTAATATTACTTTATGATTGTTATAGGTAAATCTTTATAATTAATATTAATTTATGATTGAAACTGTAGATTATTTTTTATTTTGTTTGAAAGAATGTAGGTAGAGCAATTTTAAAAGCCGTAGTTTCTGCTTTTAGAAAATACGATCTCAACACCCTCCATTGATACTGATTAAGCACTAGCTTCACAAAATCAAAAAGGATAATAACTGTAAATCACAGCTGTAGGCATAATCAGAAAAATAAGAAAATCTTACTGGTAACTAAAAAAAATGAGTGAATAAATTTATTAAGTGGAAAGAAAAAACTTTATGATTTGGCTCAAAAATACTGTAAATCTTTATAATTAATATTACTTTATGATTGTTATAGGTAAATCTTTATAATTAATATTAATTTATGATTGAAACTGTAGATTATTTTTTATTTTGTTTGAAAGAATGTAGGTAGAGCAATTTTAAAAGTCATAGTTTCTGCTTTTAGAAAATACGATCTCTACACCCTCCATTAATACTGATTAAGCACTAGCTTCACAAAATCAAAAAGGATAATAACTGTAAATCACAGCTGTAGGTATAATCAGAAAAATAAGAAAATCTTACTGGTAACTAAAAAAAATGAGTGAATAAATTTATAAAGTGGAAAGAAAAAACTTTATGATTTGGCTCAAAAATACTGTAAATCCTTATAATTAATATTACTTTATGATTGTTATAGGTAAAATCTTTATAATTAATATTAATTTATGATTGAAACGGTAAATTATTTTTTATTTTGTTTGAAAGGGATGTAGGTAGAGCAATTTTAAAAGTCGTAGTTTCTGCTTTTAGAAAATACGATCTCTACACCCTCCATTGATACTGATTGAGCAGTAGCTTCACAAAATGAAAAAGGATAATAACTGTAAATCACAGCTGTAGTTATAATCAGAAAAATAAAAACAATTTACTGTAACTAAAAAAAATAAGTGAATAAATTTATATAGTGGAAAGAAAGAACTTTATGATTTGGCTCAAAAATACTGTCAGTCTTTATAATTAATATTACTTTATGATTATTATAGGTAAAATCTTTATAATTAATATTAATTTATGATTGAAACTGTAGATTATTTTTTATTTGTTTGAAAGGGATGTAGATAGAGCAATTTTAAAAGCCGTAGTTTCTGCTTTTAGAAAATACGATCTCTACACCCTCCATTGATACTGATTAAGCAGTAGCTTCACAAAATGAAAAAGGATAATAACTATGAATCACAGCTGTAGGTATAATTAGAAAAATAAAAAAATTTTACTGGTAACTAAAAATAATAAGTGAATAAATATATAAAGTGCAAAAGAAAGAACTTTATGTTTGGCTCACAAATACTATAAATCGTTATAATTAATATTACTTTATGATTGTATAGGTAAATCTGTATAATTAATATTAATTTATGATTGAAACGGTAGATTATTTTTTATTTTGTTTGAAAGGATGTAGGTAGAGCAATTTTAAAAGCCGTAGTTTCTGTTTTTAGAAAATACGATCTCAACACCCTCCATTGATACTGATTAAGCAGTAGCTTCACAAAATGAAAAAGGATAATAACTGTAAATCACAACTGTAGGTATAATCAGAAAAATTAAAAAATCTCACTGGTAACTAAAAATAATAAGTGTATAAATATATAAAGTGCAAAAGAAAGAACTTTATGTTTGGCTCAAAAATACTGCAAATCGTTATAATTAATATTACTTTATAATTGTATAGGTAATTCTGTATAATTAATATTAATTTATGATTGAAACGGTAGATTATTTTTTATTTTGTTTGAAAGAATGTAGGTAGAGCAATTTTAAAAGCCGTAGTTTCTGCTTTTAGAAAATACGATCTCAACACCCTCCATTGATACTGATTAAGCACTAGCTTCACAAAATCAAAAAGGATAAGAACAGTAAATCACAGTTGTAGGTATAATCTGAAAAATAAGAAAATCTTACTGGTAACTAAAAAAAATGAGTGAATAAATTTATAAAGTGGAAAGAAAAAACTTTATGATTTGGCTCAAAAATACTGTAAATCTTTATAATTAATATTACTTTATGATTGTTATAGGTAAATCTTTATAATTAATATTAATTTATGATTGAAACTGTAGATTATTTTTTATTTTGTTTGAAAGTGATGTAGGTAGAACAATTTTAAAAGCCGTAGTTTCTGCTTTTAGAAAATACGATCTCTACACCCTCCATTGATACTGATTAAGCAGTAGCTTCACAAAATTAAAAAAGGATAATAACTGTAAATCACAGCTGAAGGTATAATCAAAAAAATAACAAAATCTTACTGGTAACTAAAAAAAATTAGTGAATAAATATATAAAGTGGAAAGAAAGAACTTTATGAATTGGCTCTAAAATACTGTAAATCTTTATAATTAATATTACTTTATGATTGTTATAGGTAAATCTTTATAATTAATATTAATTTATGATTGAAACTGTAGATTATTTTTTATTTTGTTTGAAAGAATGTAGGTAGAGCAATTTTAAAAGCCGTAGTTTCTGCTTTTAGAAAATACGATCTCAACACCCTCCATTGATACTGATTAAGCACTAGCTTCACAAAATCAAAAAGGATAATAACTGTAAATCACAGCTGTAGGCATAATCAGAAAAATAAGAAAATCTTACTGGTAACTAAAAAAAATGAGTGAATAAATTTATTAAGTGGAAAGAAAAAACTTTATGATTTGGCTCAAAAATACTGTAAATCTTTATAATTAATATTACTTTATGATTGTTATAGGTAAATCTTTATAATTAATATTAATTTATGATTGAAACTGTAGATTATTTTTTATTTTGTTTGAAAGAATGTAGGTAGAGCAATTTTAAAAGTCATAGTTTCTGCTTTTAGAAAATACGATCTCTACACCCTCCATTAATACTGATTAAGCACTAGCTTCACAAAATCAAAAAGGATAATAACTGTAAATCACAGCTGTAGGTATAATCAGAAAAATAAGAAAATCTTACTGGTAACTAAAAAAAATGAGTGAATAAATTTATAAAGTGGAAAGAAAAAACTTTATGATTTGGCTCAAAAATACTGTAAATCCTTATAATTAATATTACTTTATGATTGTTATAGGTAAAATCTTTATAATTAATATTAATTTATGATTGAAACGGTAAATTATTTTTTATTTTGTTTGAAAGGGATGTAGGTAGAGCAATTTTAAAAGTCGTAGTTTCTGCTTTTAGAAAATACGATCTCTACACCCTCCATTGATACTGATTGAGCAGTAGCTTCACAAAATGAAAAAGGATAATAACTGTAAATCACAGCTGTAGTTATAATCAGAAAAATAAAAACAATTTACTGTAACTAAAAAAAATAAGTGAATAAATTTATATAGTGGAAAGAAAGAACTTTATGATTTGGCTCAAAAATACTGTCAGTCTTTATAATTAATATTACTTTATGATTATTATAGGTAAAATCTTTATAATTAATATTAATTTATGATTGAAACTGTAGATTATTTTTTATTTGTTTGAAAGGGATGTAGATAGAGCAATTTTAAAAGCCGTAGTTTCTGCTTTTAGAAAATACGATCTCTACACCCTCCATTGATACTGATTAAGCAGTAGCTTCACAAAATGAAAAAGGATAATAACTATGAATCACAGCTGTAGGTATAATTAGAAGAATAAAAAAATTTTACTGGTAACTAAAAATAATAAGTGAATAAATATATAAAGTGCAAAAGAAAGAACTTTATGTTTGGCTCACAAATACTATAAATCGTTATAATTAATATTACTTTATGATTGTATAGGTAAATCTGTATAATTAATATTAATTTATGATTGAAACGGTAGATTATTTTTTATTTTGTTTGAAAGGATGTAGGTAGAGCAATTTTAAAAGCCGTAGTTTCTGTTTTTAGAAAATACGATCTCAACACCCTCCATTGATACTGATTAAGCAGTAGCTTCACAAAATGAAAAAGGATAATAACTGTAAATCACAACTGTAGGTATAATCAGAAAAATTAAAAAATCTCACTGGTAACTAAAAATAATAAGTGTATAAATATATAAAGTGCAAAAGAAAGAACTTTATGTTTGGCTCAAAAATACTGCAAATCGTTATAATTAATATTACTTTATAATTGTATAGGTAATTCTGTATAATTAATATTAATTTATGATTGAAACGGTAGATTATTTTTTATTTTGTTTGAAAGAATGTAGGTAGAGCAATTTTAAAAGCCGTAGTTTCTGCTTTTAGAAAATACGATCTCAACACCCTCCATTGATACTGATTAAGCACTAGCTTCACAAAATCAAAAAGGATAAGAACTATAAATCACAGCTGTAGGTATAATCTGAAAAATAAGAAAATCTTACTGGTAACTAAAAAAAATAAGTGAATAAATATATAAAGCGCAAAAGAAAGAACTTTATGATTTGGCTCAAAAATACTGTAAATCTTTATAATTAATATTACTTTATGATTGTATAGGTAAATATGTATAATTAATATTAATTTATGATTGAAACGGAAGATTATTTTTTATTTTGTTTGAAAGGGATGTAGGTAGAGCAATTTTAAAAGCCGTAGTTTCTGCTTTTAGAAAATACGATCTCAACACCCTCCATTGATACTGATTAAGCAGTAGATTCACAAAATAAAAAAGGATAAAAACTGTAAATCACAGATGTAGTTATAATTAGAAAAATAAAAAAATCTTACTGGTAACTAAAAATAATAAGTTAATAAATATTTAAAGTGCAAAAGAAAGAACTTTATGTTTGGCTCAAAAATACTGTAAATCTTTATAATTAATATTACTTTATGATTGTTATAGGTAAATCTTTATAATTAATATTAATTTATGATTGAAACGGTAGATTATTTTTTATTTTGTTTGAAAGGGATGTAGATAGAGAAATTTTAAAAGCCGTAGTTTCTGCTTTTAGAAAATACGATTTGTACACCCTCCATTGATACTGGTTAAGCAGTAGCTTCAGCAATTGAAAAAGGATAATAACTGTAAATCACAGCTGTAGGTATAATCAGAAAAATAAGAAAATCTTACTGGTAACTAAAAAAAATGAGTGAATAAATATATAAAGTGAAAAAGAAAGAACTTTATGATTTGGCTCAAAAATACTGTAAATCTTTATAATTAATATTACTTTATGATTGTTATAGGTAAATCATTATAATTAATATTAATTTATGATTGAAACGGAAGATTATTTTTTATTTTGTTTGAAAGGAATGTAGGTAGAGCAATTTTAAAAGCCGTAGTTTCTGATTATAGAAAATACGATCTCTACACCCTCCATTGATACTTATTAAGCAGTAGCTTCACAAAATAAAAAAGGATAATAACTATAAATCACAGCTGTAAATATAATCAGAAAAATAAAAAAATCTTACTTGTAACTAAAAAAAATAAGTGAATAAATATATAAAGCGCAAAAGAAAGAACTTTATGATTTGGCTCAAAAATACTGTAAATCTTTATAATTAAAATTACTTTATGATTGTATAGGTAAATATGTATAATTAATATTAATTTATGATTGAAACGGTAGATTATTTTTTATTTTGTTTGAAAGGATGAAGGTAGAGCAATTTTAAAAGCCGTAGTTTCTGCTTTTAGAAAATACGATCTCAACACCCTCCATTAATACTGATTAAGCAGTAGCTTCAAAAAATCAAAAAGGATAATAACTGTAAATCACAGCTGTAGGTATATCAGAAAAATAAAAAAATCTTACTGATAACTAAAAAAAATGAGTGAATAAATATATAAAGTTGAAAGAAAGAACTTTATGATTTGGCTCAAAAATACTGTAAATCTTTATAATTAATATTACATTATGATTGTTATAGGTAAATCTGTATAATTAATATAAATTTATGATTGAAACGAAATATTATTTTTTATTTTGTTAGAAGGAGATGTAGGTAGAACAATTTTAAAAGTCGTAGTTTCTGCTTTTAGAAAATACGATCTCAACACCCTCCATTGATACTGATTAAGCAGTAGCTTCACAAAATAAAAAAGGCTAATAACTGTAAATCACAGCTTAGGTATAATCAGAAAAATAAAAAAATCTTACTGGTAACTAAAAAAAATGAGTGAATAAATATATAAAGTGGAAAGAAAGAACTTTATGATTTGGCTCAAAAATACTGTAAGTCTTTATAATTAATAATACTTTATGATTGTTATAGGTAAATCTGCATAATTAATATTAATTTATGATTGAAACGATAGATTATTTTTTGTTTTGTTTGAAAGGATGTAAGTACAACAATTTTAAAAGTCGTAGTTTCTGCTTTTAGAAAATACGATCTCAACACCCTCCATTGATACTGATTAAGCAGTAGCTTCAAAAAATTATAAAGGATAATAACTGTAAATCACAGCTGTAGGTATATCAGAAAAATAAAAATTTTTTACTGATAACTAAAAAAAATTAGTGAATAAATATATAAAGTGGAAAGAAAGAACTTTATGATTTGGCTCAAAAATACTGTAAATCTTTATAATTAATATTACTTTATGATTGTTATAGGTAAATTTGTATAATTAATATTAATTTATGATTGAAACGGAATATTATTTTTTATTTTGTTAGAAGGAGATGTAGTAGAGCAATTTTAAAAGTCGTTGTTTCTGCTTTTAGAAAATACGACCTCAATACCCTCCATTGATACTGATTAAGCAGTAGCTTCAAAAAATATAAAAGGCTAATAAATGTAAATCACAGCTGTAGGTATAATCAGAAAAATAAAAAAATCTTACTGGTAACTAAAAAAAATGAGTGAATAAATTTATAAAGTGGAAAGAAAGAACTTTATGATTTGGCTCAAAAATACTGTAAATCTTTATAATTAATATTACTTTATGATTGTTATAGGTAAATCTTTATAATTAATATTAATTTATGATTGAAACAGAAGATTATTTTTTATTTTGTTTGAAAGGGATGTAGGTAGAGCAATTTTAAAAGCCGTAGTTTCTGCTTTTAGAAAATACCATCTCAAAACCCTCCATTGATACTGATTAAGCAGTAGCTTCACAAAATGAAAAAGGATAATAACTGTAAATCATAGCTGTAGGTATAATTAGAAAAATAAAAAAATCTTACTGGTAACTAAAAATAATAAGTGAATAAATATATAAAGTGAAAAGAAAGAACTTTATGATTTGGCTCAAAAATATTGTAAATGTTTATAATTAATATTACTTTATGATTGTTATAGGTAAATCTGTATAATTAATATTAATATATGTTTGAAACATTAGATTATTTTTTATTTTGTTTGAAAAGATGTAGGTAGAGCAATTTTAAAAGCCGTAGTTTCTGCTTTTAGAAAATACGATCTCAACACCCTCCATTGATACTGATTAAGCAGTAGCTTCACAAAATGAAAAAGGATAATAACTGTAAATCACAGCTGTAGGAATAATTAGAAAAATAAAAAAATCATACTGGTAACTAAAAAAAATGATTGAATAAATATATAAAGTGAAAAGAAATAACTTGATGATTTGGCTCAAAATACCGTAAATCTTTATAATTAATATTACTTTAAGATTGTTATAGGTAAATCTTTATAATTAATATTAATTTATGATTGAAACGGTAGATTATTTTTTATTTTGTTTGAAAGGAAGTAGGTAGAGCAATTTTAAAATTCGTAGTTTCTGCTTTTAGAAAGTACAATCTCAACACCCTCCATTGATACTGATTAAGCAGTAGTTTCACAAAATGAAAAAGGATAATAACTGTAAATCACAGCTATAGGTATAATCAGAAAAATAAAAAAAATCTTACTGATAACTAAAAAAAGTGAGTGAATAAATATATAAAGTGGAAAGAAAGAACTTTAAGATTTGGCTCAAAAATACTGTAAATCTTTATAATTAATATTACTTTATAATTGTTATAGGTAAATCTTTATAATTAATATTAATTTATGATTGAAATGGTAGATTATTATGTATTTTGTTTGAAAGGGATGTAGGCAGAGCAATTTTAAAAGCCGTAGTTTCTGCTTTTAGAAAATACGATCTCAACACCCTCCATTGATACTGATTAAGCAGTAGCTTCACAAAATGAAAAAGGATAATAACTGTAAATCACAGCTGTAGGTATAATCAGAAAAATAAAAAAATCTTACTGATAACTAAAAATAATAAGTGAATAAATATATAAAGTGCAAAAGAAAGAACTTTATGTTTGGCTCAAAAATACTGTAAATCGTTATAATTAATATTACATTATGATTGTATAGGTACATCTGTATAATTAATATTAATTTATGATTGAAACGGTAGATTATTTTTTATTTTGTTTGAAAAGATGTAGGTAGAGCAATTTTAAAAGCCGTAGTTTCTGCTTTTAGAAAATACGATCTCAACACCATCCATTGATACTGATTAACCAGTAGCTTCACAAAATGAAAAAGGATAATAACTGTAAATCACAGCTGTAGGTATAATCAGAAAAATAACAAAATCTTTACTGGTAACTAAAAATAATAAGTGTATAAATATATAAAGGGCAAAAGAAAGAACTTTATGTTTGGCTCAAAAATATTGTAAATGTTTATAATTAATATTACTTTATGATTGTTATAGGTAAATCTTTATAATTAATATTAATTTATGATTGAAATGGAAGATTATTTTTTATTTTGTTTGAAAGGGATGTAGGTAGAGCAATTTTAAAAGCCGTAGTTTCTGCTTTTAGAAAATACGATCTCTACACCCTCCATTGATACTGATTAAGCAGTAGCTTCACAAAATAAAAAAGGATAATAACTGTAAATCACAGCTGTAGGTATAATCAGACAAATAAAAAAATCTTACTGTAACTAAAAAAAATGAGTGAATAAATATATAAAGTGGAAAGAAAGAACTTTATGATTTGGCTCAAAAATACTGTAAATCTTTATAATTAATATTATTTTATGATTGTTATAGGTAAAATCTTTATAATTAATATTAATTTATGATTGAAACTGTAGATTATTTTTTATTTTGTTTGAAAGGGATGTAGGTAGAACAATTTTAAATGCCGTAGTTTCTGCTTTTAGAAAATACGATCTCTACACCCTCCATTGATACTGATTAATCAGTAGCTTCACAAAATGAAAAAGGATAATAACTGTAAATCACAGCTGTAGGTATAATCAGAAAAATAACTAAATCTTACTGGTAACTAAAAAAAATGAGTGAATAAATATACAAAGTGGAAAGAAAGAACTTTATGAATTGGCTCAAAAATACTGTAAATCGTTATAATTAATATTACATTATGATTGTATAGGTAAATCTATTTAATTAATATTAATTTATGATTTAAACGGTAGATTATTTTTTATTTTGTTTGAAAGGATGTAGGTAGAGCAATTTTAAAAGCCGTAGTTTCTGCTTTTAGAAAATACGATTTCAACACCCTCCATTGATACTGATTAAGCAGTAGCTTCAGAAATGAAAAAGGATAATAACTGTAAATCACAGCTGTAGGTATAATTAGAAAAATAAAAAAAATCATACTGGTAACTAAAAAAAATGAGTGAATAAATATATAAAGTGAAAAGAAAGAACTTTATGATTTGGCTCAAAAATATTGTAAATGTTTATAATTAATATTACTTTATGATTGTTATAGGTAAATCTGTATAATTAATATTAATATATGTTTGAAACGTTAGATTATTTTTTATTTTGTTTGAAAAGATGTAGGTAGAGCAATTTTAAAAGCCGTAGTTTCTGCTTTTAGAAAATACGATCTCAACACCCTCCATTGATACTGATTAAGCAGTAGCTTCACAAAATGAAAAAGGATAATAACTGTAAATCACAGCTGTAGGTATAATCAGAAAAATAACTAATTCTTACTGGTAACTAAAAAAAATGAGTGAATAAATATATAAAGTGAAAAGAAAGAACTTTATGAATTGGCTCAAAAATACTGTAAATCGTTATAATTAATATTACATTATGATTGTATAGGTAAATCTATATAATTAATATTAATTTATGATTGAAACGGTAGATTATTTTTTATTTTGTTTGAAAGGATGTAGGTAGAGCAATTTTAAAAGCCGTAGTTTCTGCTTTTAGAAAATACGATCTCAACACCCTCCATTGATACTGATTAAGCAGTAGCTTCACAAAATGAAAAAGGATAATAACTGTAAATCACAGCTATAGGTATAATCAGAAAAATAACAAAATCTTACTGATAACTAAAAAAAATGAGTGAATAAATATATAAAGTGGAAAGAAAGAACTTTATGAATTGGCTCAAAAATACTGTAAATCGTTATAATTAATATTACATTATGATTGTATAGGTAAATCTATATAATTAATGTTAATTTATGATTGAAACGGTAGATTATTTTTTATTTTGTTTGAAAGGATGTAGGTAGAGCAATTTTAAAAGCCGTAGTTTCTGCTTTTAGAAAATACGATCTCAACACCCTCCATTGATACTGATTAACCAGTAGCTTCACAAAATGAAAAAGGATAATAACTGTAAATCACAGCTGTAGGTATAATCAGAAAAATAACAAAATCTTTACTGGTAACTAAAAATAATAAGTGTATAAATATATAAAGGGCAAAAGAAAGAACTTTATGTTTGGCTCAAAAATATTGTAAATGTTTGTAATTAATATTACTTTATGATTGTTATAGGTAAATCTTTATAATTAATATTAATTTATGATTGAAATGGAAGATTATTTTTTATTTTGTTTGGAAGGGATGTAGGTAGAGCAATTTTAAAAGCCGTAGTTTCTGCTTTTAGAAAATACGATCTCAACACCCTCCATTGATACTGATTAAGCAGTAGCTTCACAAAATAAAAAAGGATAATAACTGTAAATCACAGCTGTAGGTATAATCAGAAAAATAAAAAAATCTTACTGTAACTAAAAAAAATGAGTGAATAAATATATAAAGTGGAAAGAAACAAATTTATGAATTGTCTCAAAAATACTGTAAATCTTTATAATTAATATTACTTTATGATTGTTATAGGTAAATCTGTATAATTAATATTAATTTATGATTGAAACGGAAGATTATTTTTTATTTTGTTTGAAAGGGATGTAGGTAGAGCAATTTTAAAAGCCGTAGTTTCTGCTTTTAGAAAATACGATCTCTACACCCTCCATTGATACTGATTAAGCAGTAGCTTCACAAAATGAAAAAGGATAATAACTGTAAATCACAACTGTAGGTATAATCAGAAAAATAAAAAAATGTTACCGGTAACTAAAAATAATAAGTGAATAAACATATAAAGTGCAAAAGAAAGAACTTTATGATTTGACTCAAAAATACTGTAAATCTTTATAATTAATATTTCTTTATAATTGTTATAGGTAAAATCTTTATAATTAATATTAATTTATGATTGAAACGGTAGATTATTTTTTATTTTGTTTGAAAGGATGTAGGTAGAGCAATTTTAAAAGCCGTAGTTTCTGCTTTTAGAAAATACGATCTCAACACCCTCCATTTATACTGATTAAGCAGTAGCTTCACAAAATGAAAAAGGATAATAACTGTAAATCACAGCTGTAGGTATAATTAGAAAAATAAAAAAATCATACTGGTAACTAAAAAAAATGAATGAATAAATATATAAACTGAAGAGAAAAAACTTTATGATGTGGCTCAAAAATACTGTAAATCGTTATAATTAATATTTCTTTATGATTGTTATAGGTAAATCTGTATAATTAATATTAATTTATGATTGAAATGGAAGATTATTTTTTATTTTGTTTGAAATGGATGTAGGTATAACAATTTTAAAAGCCGTAGTTTCTGCTTTTAGAAAATACGATCTCAACACCCTCCATTGATACTGGTTAAGCAGTAGCTTCAGCAATTGAAAAAGGACAATAACTGTTAATCACAGCTGTAGGTATAATCAGAAAAATAAAAAAATCTTACTGTAAATAAAAAAAATGAGTGAATAAATATATAAAGTGGAAAGAAAGAACTTTATAATTAGGCTCAAAAATACTGTAAATCTTTTTAATTAATATTACTTTATGATTGTTATAGGTAATCTTTATAATTAATATTAATTTATGATTGAAACAGTAGATTATTTTTTATTTTGTTTGAAAGGGATGTAGGTAGAGCAATTTTAAAAGCTGTAGTTTCTGCTTTTAGAAAATACGATCTCAAACCCTCCATTGATACTGATTAAGCAGTAGCTTCACAAAATGAAAAAAGATAATAACTGTAAATCACAACTGTAGGTATAATTAGAAAAATAAAAAAATCTTACTGGTAACTAAAAATAATAAGTGAATAAATATATAAAGTGCAATAGTAAGAACTTTATGTTTGGCTCAAAAATACTGTAAATCTTTATAATTAATATTACTTTATGATTGTATAGATAAATATTTATAATTATTATTAATTTATGATTGAAACGGTAGATTATTTTTTATTTTGTTTGAAAGGATGTAGGTAGAGCAATTTTAAAAGCCGTAGTTTCTGCTTTTAGAAAATACGATCTCAACACCCTCCATTGATACTGATTAAGCAGTAGATTCATAAAATAAAAAAGGATAATAACTGTAAATCACAACTGTAGGTATAATCAGAAAAATAACAAAATCTTACTAGTAACTAAAAAAAATGAGTGAATAAATATATAAAGTGGAAAGAAAGAACTTTATGAATTGGCTCAAAAATACTGTAAATCTTTATAATTAATATTACTTTATGATTGTTATACGTAAATCTTTATAATTAATATTAATTTATGATTGAAACTGTAGATTATTTTTTATTTTGTTTGAAAAGGATGTAGGTAGAGCAATTTTGAAAGCCGTAGTTTCTGCTTTTAGAAAATACGATCTCTACACCCTCCATTGATACTGATTAAGCAGTAGCTTCACAAAATAAAAAAGGATAATAACTGTAAATCACAGTTGTAGGTATAATTAGAAAAATAAAAAAATCTTACTGGTAACTAAAAAAAATGAGTGAATAAATATATAAAGTGGAAAGAAAGAACTTTATGTTTGGCTCAAAAATACTGTAAATCGTTATAATTAATATTACTTTATGATTGTATAGGTAAATCTGTATAATTAATATTAATTTATGATTAAAACGGTAGATTATTTTTTATTTTGTTTGAAAGGATGTAGGTAGAGCAATTTTAAAAGCCGTAGTTTCTGCTTTTAGAAAATACGATCTCGACACCCTCCATTGATACTGATTAAGCAGTAGCTTCACAAAATGAAAAAGGATAATAACTGTAAATCACAGTTGTAGGTATAATCAGAAAAATAACAAAATCTTACTGGTAACTAAAAAAAATGAGTGAATAAATATATAAAGTGGAAAGAAAGAACCTTATAAATTGGCTAAAAAATACTGTAAATCGTTATAATTAATATTACTTTATGATTGTTATAGGTAAATCTTTATAATTAATATTAATTTATGATTGAAACGGAAGATTATTTTTTATTTTGTTTGAAAGGGATGTAGGTAGAGCAATTTTAAAACCCGTAGTTTCTGCTTTTAGAAAATACGATCTCAACACCTCCATTGATACTGATTAAGCAGTAGCTTCACAAAATGAAAAAGGATAACAACTGTAAATCACAGTTGTAGGTATATTCAAAAAAATAAAAAAATCTTACTGTAACTAAAAAAAATGAGTGAATAAATACATAAAGTGGAAAGAAAGAACTTTATGATTTGACTCAAAAATACTGTAAATCTTTATAATTAATATTACTTTATGATTGTTATAGGTAAAATCTTTATAATTAATATTAATTTATGATTGAAACGGAAGATTATTTTTTATTTTGTTTGAAAAGGATGTAGGTAGAGCAATTTTAAAACCCGTAGTTTCTGCTTTTTGAAAATACGATCTGTACACCCTCCATTAATACTGATTAAGCAGTAGCTTCACAAAACTAAAAAGGATAATAACTGTAAATCACAGCTGTAGGTATAATCAGAAAAATAAAAAATTCTTACTGGTAACTAAAAAAAATGAGTGAATAAATATATAAAGTGGAAAGAAAGAACTTTATGTTTGGCTCAAAAATACTGTAAATCGTTATAATTAATATTACTTTATGATTATACAGGTAAATCTATATAATTAATATTAATTTATGATTGAAATGGTAGATTATTTTTTATTTTGTTTGAAAGGATGTAGGTAGTGCAATTTTAAAAGCCGTAGTTTCTGCTTTTAGAAAATACCATCTCAAAACCCTCCATTGATACTTATTAAGCAGTAGCTTCACAAAATGAAAAAGGATAATAACTGTAAGTCACAGCTGTAGGTATAATCAGAAAAATAAAAAAATCTTACTGTAACTAAAAAAAATGAGTGAATAAATATATAAAGTGGAAAGAAAGAACTTTATGATTTGACTCAAAAATACTGTAAGTCTTTATAATTAATATTACTTTATGATTGTTATAGGTAAATCTGTATAATTAATATTAATTTATGATTGAAACAGTAGATTATTTTTATTTTGTTTGAAAGGGATAAAGGTAGAGCAATTTTAAAAGCCTTAGTTTCTGCTTTTAGAAAATACGATCTCTAAACTCTCCATTAATACTGATTAAGCAGTAGCTTCACAAAATAAAAAAGGATAATAACTGTAAATCACAGCTGTAGGTATAATTAGAAAAATAAAAAAATCTTCCTGGTAACTAAAAAAAATGAGTGAATAAATTTATAAAGTGGAAAGAAAGAACTTTATGATTTGGTTCAAAAATACTGTAAATCTTTATAATTAATATTACTTTATGATTGTTATAGTTAAATCTTTATAATTAATTTTAATTTATGATTGAAACGGAAGATTATTTTTTATTTTGTTTGAAAGGGATGTAGGTAGAGCAATTTTAAAAGCCGTAGTTTCTGCTTTTAGAAAATACGATCTCAACACCCTCCATTGATACTGATTAAGCAGTAGTTTCACAAAATGAAAAAGGATAATAACTGTAAATCACAACTGTAGGTATAATCAGAAAAATAAAAAAATCTTACTGGTAACTAAAAAAAATGAGTGAAAAAATATATAAAGTGGAAAGAAAGAACTTTATGATTTGGCTCAAAAATACTGTAAGTCTTTATAATTAATATTACTTTATGATTGTTATAGGTAAATCTGTATAATTAATATTAATTTATGATTGAAACGGTAGATTATTTTTTATTTTGTTTGAAAGGATGTAGGTAGAGCAATTTTAAAAGCCGTAGTTTCTGCTTTTAGAAAATACGATCTCAACACCCTCCATTGATACTGATTAAGCAGTAGCTTCACAAAATGAAAAAGGATAATAACTGTAAATCACAGCTATAGGTATAATCAGAAAAATAACAAAATCTTACTGATAACTAAAAAAAATGAGTGAATAAATATATAAAGTGGAAAGAAAGAACTTTATGAATTGGCTCAAAAATACTGTAAATCGTTATAATTAATATTACATTATGATTGTATAGGTAAATCTATATAATTAATGTTAATTTATGATTGAAACGGTAGATTATTTTTTATTTTGTTTGAAAGGATGTAGGTAGAGCAATTTTAAAAGCCGTAGCTTCTGCTTTTAGAAAATACGATCTCTACACACTCCATTGATACTGATTAAGCAGTAGCTTCACAAAATGAAAAAGGATAATAACTGTAAATCACAGCTGTAGGTATAATCAGAAAAATAACAAAATCTTACTGATAACTAAAAAAAATGAGTGAATAAATATATAATGTGAAAAGAAAGAACTCTATTATTTGGCTCAAAAATACTGTAAATCTTTATAATTAATATTACTTTATGATTGTTGTAGGTAAATCTTTATAATTAATATTAATTTATGATTGAAACGGAAGATTATTTTTTATTTTATTTGAAAGGGATGTAGGTAGAGCAATTTTAAAAGCCGTAGTTTCTGCTTTTTGAAAATACGATCTCTACACCCTCCATTAATACTGATTAAGCAGTAGCTTCACAAAACTAAAAAGGATAATAACTATAAATCACAGCTGTAGGTATAATCAGAAAAATAAAAAAATCTTACTAGTAACTAAAAAAAATGAGTGAATAAATATATAAAGTGGAAAGAAAGAACTTTATGATTTGGCTCAAAAATACTGTAAGTCTTTATAATTAATCTTACTTTATGATTGATATAGGTAAAATCTTTATAATTAATATTAATTTATGATTGAAACTGTAGATTATTTTTATTTTGTTTGAAAGGGATGTAGGTAGAGCAATTTTAAAAGCCGTAGTTTCTGCTTTTAGAAAATACGATTTCTAAACCTTCCATTGATACTGATTAAGCAGTAGCTTCACAAAATGAAAAAGAATAATAACTGTAAATCACAGCTGTAGGTATAACTAGAAAAATAAAAAAAATTTACTGGTAACTAAAAAAATGAGTGAATAAATTTATAAAGTGGAAAGAAAGAACTTTATGATTTGGTTCAAAAATACTGTAAATCGTTATAATTAATATTACTTTATGATTGTATAGGTAAATCTGTATAATTAATATTAATTTATGATTGAAACGGAAGATTATTTTTTATTTTGTTTGAAAGGGATGTAGGTAGAGCAATTTTAAAAGCCGTAGTTTCTGCTTTTAGAAAATATGATCTCAACATCCTCCATTGATACTGATTAAACAGTAGCTTCACAAAATGAAAAAGGATAATAACTGTAAATCACAGCTGTAGGTATAATCAGAAAAATAAAAAAATCTTACAGTAACTAAAAAAAATGAGTGAATAAATATATAAAGTGGAAAGAAAGAACTTTATGATTTGGCTCAAAAATACTGTAAGTCTTTATAATTAATATTACTTTATGATTGTTAGAGGTAAATCTGTATAATTAATATTCATTTATGATTGAAACGGTAGATTATTTTTATTTTGTTTGAAAGGGATGTGGGTAGAGCAATTTTAAAAGCCGTAGTTTCTGCTTTTAGAAAATACGATCTCAACACCCTCCATTGATACTGATTAAGCAGTAGCTTCACAAAATGAAAAAGGATAATAACTGTAAATCATAGCTGTAGGTATAATCAGAAAAATAAAAAAATCTTACTGGTAATTAAAAATAATAAGTGTATATATATATAAAGTGCAAAAGAAAGAACTTTATGTTTGGCTCAGAAATACTGTAAATCGTTACAATTAATAATACTTTATGATTGTATAGGTAAATCTGTATAATTAATATTAATTTATGATTGAAACGGTAGATTATTTTTTATTTTGTTTGAAAGGATGTAGGTAGAGCAATATTAAAAGCCGTAGTTTCTGTTTTTAGAAAATACGATCTCGACACCCTCCATTGATACTGATTAAGCAGTAGCTTCACAAAATGAAAAAGTATAATAACTGTAAATCACAGTTGTAGGTATAATCAGAAAAATAACAAAATCTTACTGGTAACTAAAAAAAATGAGTGAATAAATATATAAAGTGGAAAGAAAGAACCTTATGAATTGGCTAAAAAATACTGTAAATCTTTATAATTAGTATTACTTTATGATTGTTATAGGTAAATCTTTATAATTAATATTAATTTATGATTGAAACGGAAGATTTTTTTTTATTTTGTTTGAAAGGGATGTAGGTAGAGCAATTTTAAAAGCCGTAGTTTCTACTTTTAGAAAATACGATCTCAACACCCTCCATTGATATTGATTAAGCAGTAGCTTCACAAAATGAAAAAGGATAATAACTGTAAATCACAGTTGTAGGTATATTCAAAAAAATAAAAAAATCTTACTGTAACTAAAAAAAATGAGTGAATAAATATAAAAAGTGGAAAGAAAGAACTTTATGATTTGACTCAAAAATACTGTAAATCTTTATAATTAATATTACTTTATGATAGTTATAGGTAAAATCTTTATAATTAATATTAATTTATGATTGAAACGGTAAATTATTTTTTATTTTGTTTGAAAGGGATGTAGGTAGAGCAATTTTAAAAGCCGTAGTTTCTGCTTTTAGAAAATACGATCTATACACCCTCCATTAATACTGATTAAGCAGTAGCTTCACAAAACTAAAAAGGATAATAACTGTAAAACACAGCTGTAGGTATAATCAGAAAAATAAAAAAATCTTACTGGTAACTAAAAAAAATGAGTGAATAAATATATAAAGTGGAAAGAAAGAACTTTATGTTTGGCTCAAAAATACTGTAAATCGTTATAATTAATATTACTTTATGATTATACAGGTAAATCTATATAATTAATATTAATTTATGATTGAAACGGTAGATTATTTTTTATTTTGTTTGAAAGGATGTAGGTTGAGCAATTTTAAAAGCCGTAGTTTCTCCTTTTAGAAAATATGATCTCAACACCCTCCATTGATACTGATTAAGCAGTAGTTTCACAAAATGAAAAAGGATAATAACTGTAAATCACAGCTGTAGGTATAATCAGAAAAATAAAAAAATCTTACTGGTAACTAAAAATAATAAGTGTATAAATATATAAAGTGCAAAAGAAAGAACTTTATGTTTGGCTCAAAAATACTGTAAATCGTTATAATTAATATTACTTTATGATTGTATAGGTAAATCTGTATAATTACTATTAATTTATGATTGAAGCGGTAGATTATTTTTTATTTTGTTTGAAAGGATGTAGGTAGAGCAATTTTAAAAGCCGTAGTTTCTGCTTTTAGAAAATACGATCTCAACACCCTCCATTGATACTGATTAAGCAGTAGCTTCACAAAATGAAAAAGGATAATAACTGTAAATCACAACTGTAGGTATAATCAGAAAAATAACAAAATCTTACTGGTAACTAAAAAAAATGAGTGAACAAATATATAAAGTGGAAAGAAAGATCTTTATGAATTGGCTCAAAAATACTGTAAATCTTTATAATTAATATTACTTTATGATTGTTATAGGTAAATCTTTATAATTAATATTAATTTATGATTGAAACGGAAGATTATTTTTTATTTAGTTTGAAAGGGATGTAGGTAGAGCAATTTTAAAAGCCGTAGTTTCTGCTTTTAGAAAATACGATCTCAACACCCTCCATTGATACTGATTAAGCAGTAGCTTCACAAAATGAAAAAGGATAATAACTGTAAATCACAGTTGTAGGTATAATCAGAAAAATAAAAAAATCTTACTGTAACTAAAAAAAATGAGTGAATAAATATATAAAGTGGAAAGAAAGAACTTTATGATTTGGCTCAAAAATACTGTAAATCTTTATAATTAATATTACTTTATGATTGTGATAGGTAAAATCTTTATAATTAATATTAATTTATGATTGAAACGGTAGATTATTTTTTATTTTGTTTGAAAGGGATGTAGGTAGAGCAATTTTAAAAGCCGTAGTTTCTGCTTTTAGAAAATACGATCTCTACACCCTTCATTAATACTGATTAAGCAGTAGCTTCACAAAACGAAAAAGGATAATAACTGTAAATCACAGTTGTAGGTATAATCAGAAAAATAAAAAAATCTTACTGGTAACTAAAAAAAATGAGTGAAAAAATATATAAAGTGGAAAGAAAGAACTTTATGATTTGGTTCTAAAATACTGTAAATCTTTATAATTAATATTACTTTATGATTGTTATAGGAAAAATCTGTATAATTAATATTAATTTATGATTGAAACTGTAGATTATTTTTATTTTGTTTGAATGGGATGTAGGTAGAGCAATTTTAAAAGCCTTAGTTTCTGCTTTTAGAAAATACGATCTCTAAACCCTCCATTAATACTGAATAAGCAGTAGTTAACAAAATAAAAAAGGATAATAACTGTAAATCACAGCTGTAGGTATAATTAGAAAAATAAAAAAATCTTCCTGGTAACTAAAAAAAATGAGTGAATAAATTTATAAAGTGGAAAGAAAGAACTTTATGAATTGACTCAAAAATACTGTAAATCTTTATAATTAATCTTACTTTATGATTGTTATAGTTAAATCTTTATAATTAATATTAATTTATGATTGAAACGAAAGATTATTTTTTATTTTGTTTGAAAGGGATGTAGGTAGAGCAATTTTAAAAGCCGTATTTTCTGCTTTTAGAAAATATGATCTCAACACCCTCCATTGATACTGATTAAGCAGTAGCTTCACAAAATGAAAAAGGATAATAACTGTAAATCACAGCTGTAGGTATAATCAGAAAAATAAAAAAATCTTACTGTAACTAAAAAAAATGAGTGAATAAATATATAAAGTGGAAAGAAAGAACTTTATGATTTGGCTCAAAAATACTGTAAATCTTTATAATTAGTATTACTTTATGATTGTTATAGGTAAATCTTTATAATTAATATTAATTTATGATTGAAACGGTAGATTATTTTTTATTTTGTCTGAAAGGGATGTAGGTAGAGCAATTTTAAAAGCCGTAGTTTCTGCTTTTAGAAAATACGATCTCTACACCCTCCATTGATACTGATTAAGCAGTAGCATCACAAAATGAAAAAGGATAATAACTGTAAATCACATCTGTAGGTATAATTAGAAAAATAAAAAAATCTTACTGGTAACTAAAAAAAATGAGTTAATAAATTTATAAAGTGAAAAAGAAAGAACTTTATGATTTGGCTCAAAAATATTGTAAATCTTTATAATTAATATTACTTTATGATTGTTATAGGTAAATCTTTATAATTAATATTAATTTATGATTGAAACGTAAGATTATTTTTTATTTTGTTTGAAAGGGATGTAGGTAGAGCAATTTTAAAAGCCGTAGTTTCTGCTTTTAGAAAATATGATCTCAACATCCTCCATTGATACTGATTAAACAGTAGCTTCACAAAATGAAAAAGGATAATAACTGTAAATCACAGCTGTAGGTATAATCAGAAAAATAAAAAAATCTTACTATTAACTTAAAAAACGAGTGAATAAATATATAAAGTGAAAAGAAAGAACTTTATGATTTGGCTCAAAAATACTGTAAATCTTTATAATTAATATTACTTTATGATTGTGTAGGTAAATCTGTATAATTAATATTAATTTATGATTGAAGCGGTAGATTATTTTTTATTTTGTTTGAAAGGATGTAGGTAGAGCAATTTTAAAAGCCGTAGTTTCTGCTTTTAGAAAATACGATCTCAACACCCTACATTGATACTGATTTAGCAGTAGCTTCACAAAATGAAAAAGGATAATAACTGTAAATCACAGCTGTAGGTTTAATTAGAAAAATAAAAAAATCTTACTGGTAACTAAAAAAAATGAGTGAATAAATATATAAAGTGAAAAGAAAGAACTTTATGATTTGGCTCAAAAATACTGTAAATCTTTATAATTAATATTACTTTCTGATTGTTATAGGTAAATCTTTTAGTTCTTCAATTCATGTCTAATACCCAATATACACATCTTCGAGATGTCAAGATCATTCATATCAACTTATGAACTCATTTATAGTAATAAACACAAGTTTACCATGACATGTATTTTTTTCCTTTAGTAAATTTCAAATTTACTATTACATGAATAAATTTTAGATATACTACTTTAGAAGTAGATTTCAAAATAACTTTTCTCAGTTATTCTGCCTTTTTCGGAGGTGAGTTGTGATACCATCACAATCCAGTGAACGTTTGCATTAATAAGCTTCTCATTCCCTAGGAATGGAATATAATCGTGTCTTAAGCCTATCAAATTATGATAGCTTATAACCGCTTTTTAGATTTTGCTACTTCAGAAGCAAATTGAGACATACATATGATGTAGAGAATTTTTCTCTAGCATATCTTATAATCATATAAGTGTGTGACAATATCATCACCTTTGATGATCATTATCATATTGTCCCTCCATGTGTATATTCATGCATTCAATCACTTGTCTTCTTTTAGACATATTATGCAATGTTACCACATTTACTTCAGGAATGGAACATATACAATAGGACATATTTCATGACTTCTCATGAAATTCAAATTATTTTTCCTTAACCATCATAATATCATCAATATGGTGCATTGAGATTCAAACTCAATGTCTTGTCCATATAAAGACGTCTTAGACATAAATTAATGGGACTTGAATCAAAAATCTTATCATCATGATGCATTGAAACTTTTTACCCAATATCTTACCCTCTTAATGAGATGAGACTTAAACTCATCATCATATCATTTAACAATATTGTTCTTCATGAACAAATTTAAAGAATAAGTGACTTCAAATCAATTATTTTTCTTCAAATTCAACAATAATTATATCATTAGTAGCAGAAGACAAATAACATAAGAAATTACTAACCTTGAAATTACCTTTAGATTTATAATCTCACCTTGTTTTGGCAGAGTCTCGTGCTGATAACGTGTTATAAAATATAACGCAAATAAGAAGAAGAATAGAGAGAAGATAGAGTAATTATTATTTCTCTTTAGGGATTCTTGATGGGGTATAATTACAATGGAGGAAAACTCATTTATTTATAGGGAAAAACTAACCTTTGGGTTTCTAATTTTTTCATAAATAGACATTCACTATATATGTTAAAGTGGACATTCACTATATATGGTAATATATTTATAACAGTTGTATTGTTAATTTTGATATTACTTTTTTTTTTTGTCGGCATAATATATAAACAGGACCTTTAACTTAACACTAAATTATAACTACGACATTTAACTTTATCAGTGCACAGTAGGCCCTTTAATTATACAAAAGCTGAATAAAAACACACTCCAATCCTACCTGGCAAAACGCATGTATACACTTAAAATCACGCGCGTCAGAGTTAGAATTGAAGTGTTTTTTTGTTCAGCTTTTGTATAGTTAAAGGGCCTACTTGTGCACTGACAAATTTAAAGGTCATAGTTATAATATGTCTTTTTTATTAGGTGGAAACATCTGAGTGGATTACTAATCCACGTAGGAGCGATTGAGTTTCATGCATGTAAGTTGCAGAATTGAAGTGTTTTTTTATTCAACTTTTATATAGTTAAAGGGCCTAATTGTACACTGACAGAGTTAAAGGGTATAATTATAATTTGTTGTCAAGTTAAAGGTGTTGTTTATCTATTATGCCTTTTTGATCCATGTAGTAGCTTGTTTATGATGCTAAGATGACCTTATCAGTTAATTTTTCACTCTAGATGCAAATATTCAAAAGAAGACAGTCTATTAAAGTTTCTGTCATGCATAGATTCAAAAAGAGGTTAGATTACAAGGGTCTATATTCTATTATAAACAGTCTTACTTTGTACGTATCAAGTACTTTCAAGCATTTGCTTATTGATTTGATATAAATAAGAATGTTAATAGTTTTTGAATTTTAATTGCTTGTCTTTGATAAAGCTTCCAATTTAAAGATAAGAAATTGCATATTTTAATATTTTCTGTCTCAAACGACATCATAATATTGAAGGATTATTCCTTCCTAAATAATGCAAAAAATAAAATCATCTTGTAATTCTCTATATAAATATTCATAAGTTATAAGAGTTTGTAGAATGAAAGAGTTGTCACTTCATAAATATTATACATTTATTCACACAGCTATTTTTGATAAATATAATTTTGTGATTGAAAAAACATTCAAAAGTCCTGAAAGATACTTATCTTTATGATCAGAAAAATAAAAAAATCTTACTGGTAACTAAAAAAAATGTGTGAATAAATATATAAAGTGGAAAGAAAGAACTTTATGATTTGGTTCTAAAATACTGTAAATCTTTATAATTAATATTACTTTATGATTGTTATAGGTAAATCTTTATAATTAATATTAATTTATGATTGAAACGGAAGATTATTTTTTATTTTGTTTGAAAGGGATGTAGGTAGACCAATTTGAAAAGCCGTAGTTTCTGCTTTTAGAAAATACGATCTCAACACCCTCCATTAGTACTGATTAAACAGTAGCTTCACAAAATTAAAAAGGATAATAACTGTAAATCACAGCTGTAGGTATAATCAGAAAAATAAAAAAATCTTACTATTAACTTAAAAAACGAGTGAATAAATATATAAAGTGAAAAGAAAGAACTTTATGATTTGGCTCAAAAATACTGTAAATCTTTATAATTAATATTACTTTATGATTGTTATAGGTAAATCTATATAATTAATATTAATTTATGATTGAAACGCTAGATTATTTTTTATTTTGTTTGAAAGGATGTAGGTAGAGCAATTTTAAAAGCCGTAGTTTCTGCTTTTAGAAAATACGATCTCAACACCCTACATTGATACTGATTAAGCAGTAGCTTCGCAAAATGAAAAAGGATAATAACTGTAAATCACAGCTGTAGGTATAATCAGAAAAATAAAAAAATCTTACTGGTAACTAAAAATAATAAGTGTATAAATATATAAAGTGCAAAAGAAAGAACTTTATGTTTGGCTCAAAAATACTGTAAATCGTTATAATTAATATTACTTTATGATTGTATAGGTAAATCTGTATAATTAATATTAATTTATGATTGAAACGGTAGATTATTTTTTATTTTGTTTGAAAGGATGTAGGTAGAGCAATTTTAAAAGCCGTAGTTTCTGCTTTTAGAAAATACGATCTCAACACCCTCCATTAAAACTGATTAAGCAGTAGCTTCACAAAATAAAAAAGGATAATAACTGTAAATCACAGCTGTAGGTATAATCAGAAAAATAACAAAATCTTACTGGTAACTAAAAAAAATGAGTGAATAAATATATAAAGTGGAAAGAAAGAACTTTATGAATTGGCTCAAAAATACTGTAAATCGTTATAATTAATATTACTTTATGATTATACAGGTAAATCAATATAATTAATATTTATTTATGATTGAAACGGTAGATTATTTTTATTTTGTTTGAAAGGGATGTAGGTAGAGCAATTTCAAAAGCCGTAGTTTTTGCTTTTAGAAAATACGATCTCAACACCCTCCATTGATACTGATTAAGCAGTAGCTTCACAAAATAAAAAAGGATAAAAACTCTAAATCACAGCTGTAGTTATAATTAGAAAAATAAAAAAATCTTACTGGTAACTAAAAATAATAAGTGAATAAATATATAAAGTGCAAAAGAAAGAACTTTATGTTTGGCTCACAAATAGACTTTATGTTTGGCTCACAAATACTGTAAATCGTTATAATTAATATTACTTTATGATTGTATAGGTAAATCTGTATAATTAATATTAATTTATGATTGAAATGGTAGATTATTTTTTATTTTGTTTGAAAGGATGTAGGTAGAGCAATTTTAAAAGCCGTCGTTTCGGCTTTTAGAAAATACGATCTCAACACCCTCCATTGATACTGATTAAGCAGTAGCTTCACAAAATGAAAAAGGATAATAACTGTAAATCACAGTTGTAGGTATAATCAGAAAAATAAAAAAATTTTACTGGTAACTAAAAAAATGAGTGAATAAATTTATAAAGTGGAAAGAAAGAACTTTATGATTTGACTCAAAAATACTGTAAATCTTTATAATTAATATTACTTTATGATTGTTATAGGTAAATCTTTATAATTAATATTAATTTATGGTTGAAACGGAAGATTATTTTTTATTTTGTTTGAAAGGGATGTAGGTAGAGCAATTTTAAAAGCCGTAGTTTCTGCTTTTAGAAAATACGATCTCAACACCCTCCATTGATACTGATTAAGCAGTAGCTTCACAAAATGAAAAAGGATAATAACTGTAAATCACAGCTGTAGGTATAATCAGAAAAATAAAAAAATCTTACTGTAACTAAAAAAAATGAGTGAATAAATATATAAAGTGGAAAGAAAGAACTTTATGATTTGGCTCAAAAATACTGTAAGTCTTTATAATTAATATTACTTTATGATTGTTATAGGAAAAATCTTTATAATTAATATTAATTTATGATTGAAACTGTAGATTATTTTTATTTTGTTTGAAAGGGATGTAGGTAGAGTAATTTTAAAAGCCTTAGTTTCTGCTTTTAGAAAATATGATCTCAAAACCCTCCATTGATACCTATTAAGATGTAGCTTCACAAAATAAAAAAGGATAATAACTGTAAATCACAGTTGTAGGTATAATTAGAAAAATAAAAAAATCTTACTGGTAACTAAAAAAAATGAGTTAATAAATTTATAAAGTGGAAAGAAAGAACTTTATGATTTGACTCAAAAATACTGTAAATCTATATAATTAATATTACTTTATGATTGTTACAGTTAAATCTTTATAATTAATATTAATTTATGATTGAAACGGAAGATTATTTTTTATTTAGTTTGAAAGGGATGTAGGTCGAGCAATTTTAAAAGCCGTAGTTTCTGCTTTTAGAAAATACGATCTCAACACCCTCCATTGATACTGATTAAGCAGTAGTTTCACAAAATGAAAAAGGATAATAACTGTAAATCACAGCTCTAGGTATAATCAGAAAAATAAAAAAATCTTACTGTAACTAAAAAAAATGAGTGAATAAATATATAAAGTGGAAAGAAAGAACTTTATGATTTGGCTCAAAAATACTGTAAATCTTTATAATTAATATTACTTTATGATTGTTATATGTAAATCTTTATAATTAATATTAATTTATGATTGAAACGGAAGATTATTTTTTATTTTATTTGAAAGGGATGTAGGCAGAGCAATTTTAAAAGCCGTAGTTTCTGCTTTTAGAAAATACGATCTCAACACTCTCCATTGATACTGATTAAGCAGTAGCTTCACAAAATAAAAAGGCTAATAACTGTAAATCACAGCTGTAGGTATAATCAGAAAAATAAAAAAATCTTACTGGTAACTAAAAAAAATGAGTGAATAAATATATAAAGTGGAAAGAAAGAACTTTATGATTTGGCTCAAAAATACTGTAAATCTTTATAATTAATATTACTTTATGATTGTTATAGGTAAATCTTTATAATTAATATTAATTTATGATTGAAACGGTAGATTATTTTTTATTTTGTTTGAAAGGATGTAGGTAGAGCAATTTTAAAAGCCATAGTTTCTGCTTTTATAAAATACGATCTCAACACCCTCCATTGATACTGATTAAGTAGTAGCTTGATAAAATGAAAAAGGATAATAACTGTAAATCACAGCTGTAGGTATAATCAGAAAAATAAAAAAATCTTACTGGTAACTAAAAAAAATAAGTGAATAAATATATAAAGTGCAAAAGAAAGAACTTTATGATTTGGCTCAAAAATACTGTAAATCTTTATAATTAATATTACTTTATGATTGTATAGGTAAATCTATATAAGTAATATTAATTTATGATTGAAACGGTAGATTATTTTTTATTTTGTTTGAAAGGATGTAGGTAGAGAAATTTTAAAAGCCGTAGTTTCTGCTTTTAGAAAATACGATCTCAACACCCTTCATTAATACTTATTAAGCAGTAGCTTCACAAAATGAAAAAGGCTAATAACTGTAAATCACAGCTGTAGGTATAATCAGAAAAATAAAAAAATCTTACTGGTAACTAAAAAAAATGAGTGAATAAATATATAAAGTGAAAAGAAAGAACTTTATGATTTGGTTCAAAAATACTGTAAATCTTTATAATTAATATTACTTTATGATTGTTATAGGTAAATCTTTATAATTAATATTAATTTATGATTGAAACGGAAGATTATTTTTTATTTTGTTTGAAAGGGATGTAGGTAGATCAATTTGAAAAGCCGTAGTTTCTGCTTTTAGAAAATACGATCTCAACACCCTCCATTGATACTGATTAAACAGTAGCTTCACAAAATGAAAAAGGATAATAACTGTAAATCACAGCTCTAGGTATAATCAGAAAAATAAAAAAATCTTACTGGTAACTAAAAAAATGAGTGAATAAATTTATAAAGTGAAAAAGAAAGAACTTTATGATTTGGCTCAAAAATATTGTAAATCTTTATAATTAATATTACTTTATGATTGTTATAGGTAAATCTTTATAATTAATATTAATTTATGATTGAAACGGAAGATTATTTTTTATTTTGTTTGAAAGGGATGTAGGTAGAGCAATTTTAAAAGCCGTATTTTCTGCTTTTAGAAAATATGATCTCAACATTCTCCATTGATACTGATTAAGCAGTAGCTTCACAAAATGAAAAAGGATAATAACTGTAAATCACAGCTGTAGGTATAATCTGAAAAATAAAAAAATCTTACTGTAACTAAAAAAAATGAGTGAATAAATATATAAAGTGGAAAGAAAGAACTTTATGATTTGGCTCAAAAATACTGTAAATCTTTATAATTAGTATTACTTTATGATTGTTATAGGTAAATCTTTATAATTAATATTAATTTATGATTGAAACGGTAGATTATTTTTTATTTTGTCTGAAAGGGATGTAGGTAGAGCAATTTTAAAAGCCGTAGTTTCTGCTTTTAGAAAATACGATCTCTACACCCTCCATTGATACTGATTAAGCAGTAGCATCACAAAATGAAAAAGTATAATAACTGTAAATCACAGCTGTAGGTATAATCAGAAAAATAAAAAAATCTTACTGGTAACTAAAAAAAATGAGTTAATAAATTTATAAAGTGAAAAAGAAAGAACTTTATGATTTGGCTCAAAAATATTGTAAATCTTTATAATTAATATTACTTTATGATTGTTATAGGTAAATCTTTATAATTAATATTAATTTATGATTGAAACGTAAGATTATTTTTTATTTTGTTTGAAAGGGATGTAGGTAGAGCAATTTTAAAAGCCGTAGTTTCTGCTTTTAGAAAATATGATCTCAACATCCTCCATTGATACTGATTAAACAGTAGCTTCACAAAATGAAAAAGGATAATAACTGTAAATCACAGCTGTAGGTATAATCAGAAAAATAAAAAAATCTTACTATTAACTTAAAAAACGAGTGAATAAATATATAAAGTGAAAAGAAAGAACTTTATGATTTGGCTCAAAAATACTGTAAATCTTTATAATTAATATTATTTTATGATTGTTATAGGTAAATCTATATAATTAATATTAATTTATGATTGAAACGGTAGATTATTTTTTATTTTGTTTGAAAGGATGTAGGTAGAGCAATTTTAAAAGCCGTAGTTTCTGCTTTTAGAAAATACGATCTCAACACCCTACATTGATACTGATTAAGCAGTAGCTTCACAAAATGAAAAAGGATAATAACTGTAAATCACAGCTGTAGGTTTAATTAGAAAAATAAAAAAATCTTACTGGTAACTAAAAAAAATGAGTGAATAAATATATAAAGTGAAAAGACAGAACTTTATGATTTGGCTCAAAAATACTGTAAATCTTTATAATTAATATTACTTTCTGATTGTTATAGGTAAATCTTTTAGTTCTTCAATTCATGTCTAATACCCAATATACACATCTTCGAGATGTCAAGATCATTCATATCAACTTATGAACTCATTTATAGTAATAAACACAAGTTTACCATGACATGTATTTTTTTCCTTTAGTAAATTTCAAATTTACTATTACATGAATAAATTTTAGATATACTACTTTAGAAGTAGATTTCAAAATAACTTTTCTCAGTTATTCTGCCTTTTTCGGAGGTGAGTTGTGATACCATCACAATCCAGTGAACGTTTGCATTAATAAGCTTCTCATTCCCTAGGAATGGAATATAATCGTGTCTTAAGCCTATTAAATTATGATAGCTTATAACCGCTTTTTAGATTTTGCTACTTCAGAAGCAAATTGAGACATACATATGATGTAGAGAATTTTTCTCTAGCATATCTTATAATCATATAAGTGTGTGACAATATCATCACCTTTGATGATCATTATCATATTGTCCCTCCATGTGTATATTCATGCATTCAATCACTTGTCTTCTTTTAGACATATTATGCAATGTTACCACATTTACTTCAGGAATGGAACATATACAATAGGACATATTTCATGACTTCTCATGAAATTCAAATTATTTTTCCTTAACCATCATAATATCATCAATATGGTGCATTGAGATTCAAACTCAATGTCTTGTCCATATAAAGACGTCTTAGACATAAATTAATGGGACTTGAATCAAAAATCTTATCATCATGATGCATTGAAACTTTTAACCCAATATCTTACCCTCTTAATGAGATGAGACTTAAACTCATCATCATATCATTTAACAATATTGTTCTTCATGAACAAATTTAAAGAATAAGTGACTTCAAATCAATTATTTTTCTTCAAATTCAAAAATAATTATATCATTAGTAGCAGAAGACAAATAACATAAGAAATTACTAACCTTGAAATTACCTTTAGATTTATAATCTCACCTTGTTTTGGCAGAGTCTCGTGCTGATAACGTGTTATAAAATATAACGCAAATAAGAAGAAGAATAGAGAGAAGATAGAGTAATTATTATTTCTCTTTAGGGATTCTTGATGGGGTTTAATTACAATGGAGGAAAACTCATTTATTTATAGGGAAAAACTAACCTTTGGGTTTCTAATTTTTTCATAAATAGACATTCACTATATATGTTAAAGTGGACATTCACTATATATGGTAATATATTTATAACAGTTGTATTGTTAATTTTGATATTACTTTTTTTTTTGTCGGCATAATATATAAACAGGACCTTTAACTTAACACTAAATTATAACTACGACATTTAACTTTATCAGTGCACAGTAGGCCCTTTAATTATACAAAAGCTGAATAAAAAAACACTCCAATCCTACCTGGCAAAACGCATGTATACACTTAAAATCACGCGCGTCAGAGTTAGAATTGAAGTGTTTTTTTGTTCAGCTTTTGTATAGTTAAAGGGCCTACTTGTGCACTGACAAATTTAAAGGTCATAGTTATAATATGTCTTTTTTATTAGGTGGAAACATCTGAGTGGATTACTAATCCACGTAGGAGCGATTGAGTTTCATGCATGTAAGTTGCAGAATTGAAGTGTTTTTTTATTCAACTTTTATATAGTTAAAGGGCCTAATTGTACACTGACAGAGTTAAAGGGTATAATTATAATTTGTTGTCAAGTTAAAGGTGTTGTTTATCTATTATGCCTTTTTGATCCATGTAGTAGCTTGTTTATGATGCTAAGATGACCTTATCAGTTAATTTTTCACTCTAGATGCAAATATTCAAAAGAAGACAGTCTATTAAAGTTTCTGTCATGCATAGATTCAAAAAGAGGTTAGATTACAAGGGTCTATATTCTATTATAAACAGTCTTACTTTGTGCGTATCAAGTACTTTCAAGCATTTGCTTATTGATTTGATATAAATAAGAATGTTAATAGTTTTTGAATTTTAATTGCTTGTCTTTGATAAAGCTTCCAATTTAAAGATAAGAAATTGCATATTTTAATATTTTCTGTCTCAAACGACATCATAATATTGAAGGATTATTCCTTCCTAATTAATGCAAAAAATAAAATCATCTTGTAATTCTCTATATAAATATTCATAAGTTATAAGAGTTTGTAGAATGAAAGAGTTGTCACTTCATAAATATTATACATTTATTCACACAGCTATTTTTGATAAATATAATTTTGTGATTGAAAAAACATTCAAAAGTCCTGAAAGATACTTATCTTTATGACTTTGTCATTAATTCAAAAGATTTTAAATTTCGTACATTAACACTGTTCGTCTTTTTTCACTCTTTTGATGGATAAACGTAAGTGATATACCTATTTAAGGAGCATCATTTGAGAACTGAAGATGCAGAAAACATAAAAAATAAAATACTCTCTCCTTCATCAATTCTCTACCTCAATCTTGACTTTCAATTCTTTGTCAATTTTTAGACAATTAATTTAGATTCTCTACCTCAATCTTGACTTTCAATTCTTTGTCAATTTTTAGACAATTAATTTAGACAACCTCCAAACTTTCAACTACGAGTGCACGTGTTTGGAAATAGTTGGGGAACTTTGGAGAGTGTCCTATTAGAAGAATTTGCATCGGAGTCGAATCAAAATTGCTTTCAAGGTAGTGACTCGCCACATCATAGTATTTGTAATTATTTACTTCTTATTATTAATTTCAGTTTCAACATCAATATTGTAGTGATTTTTTCAACAAATATATTGTTTCTTAATGATTAATTAATCCACGTTCTGCTGTTAATCTTGATAATTCCTTTTCGGTAGTTGAGTAAAGGCAAAAGGCATGACTTACCCCCTTTTCTATTATCATATTTTCAATTATACACCTTTTCTTTAAGGAGGTCCTTTTACCTCCCTAAATTTTTTTTTTTCATAATTATTTCCATCTTTTATACTGAGCTGAAAAAAATACAACTATAATAAATTGATTATACACACGCGCCAATAAAATGACCCCAACCCTTTTTTTTTCTTTATTTTATTATTATCTAGTTTTTAAAAGTTAAATAGGAAAGAATAACAGTACATATTTCTCAAATTCCTATATTTATTCACTCTCTCCTTCTATGAAAGCCATATTTGCTGTAATTCACTTGCACATGTTAAAGTTGTTTTTTAATAAGGAATTGCACATCTTAGAGTTAATTATTTTTTAATAAGGAATTGCACATCTTAGAGTTATTAGGAGTATTATTATATTTTTGAAAGTATAACTTGTGGTTTGATCCTTTTCAAATTTCGTGCATATTGAAAATCTTAGTGAACCGAACTGTCTTTTTTACGTCTTAAGATTATTACTTTCAAACTTGAGTAGTTGATTTTCTGTTTTGAATAAAGATAATGCTTTTAAATTAATATCATCCATACATGGTTTACATTGATAGTTTATAAGATTGCTGAACCAGAAAATTTTACTCTCGCTAAGAATAGTCTGAAAGAACACATCTAAAAAGTTTTAAAGCTCTTTGAAAATGACCAGGAATTGTTTGAAAGATTTTAAAGTAGCACAAGTTAATTAAAAGCTTTTTATTTTAATCTTACACGTTAAAGGCTATGTTTTCATGTTTTTGTCCAATTCAACATAAAAATAAAAATAATTACGGAAGGAAAAGCTTAAGAAAGTAATAGAATTTTTTTTTTTTAAATATGTAATTAAAAATATGATGATAGAATAAGAGTAGTTATGTAAAAATTGCCTCAAGTAGAAGAAGTTTACATGCATTTTCCAAGGTATGAACTATGAATCCACACTGATGACGTACACATCACTAACACAAAAGCAGTCTCCACGTACATGAGTTACCCAACATGCACCTTGACCAATTCATTTAGTACCAGCTACCAAGTGCACCAACATAAATATTGAATAAATATATTATAAAAGAATAAATTTTTATAGCTTTTTTTATAGATCTTTAGTTTCATTTTTTAAAAGAAGTCGATTGTTTGATGAGATGATAAAAAATTTGAATGGCTGAGGCTGAAACTGAAGCAATTGCTTTCGAGCTAATAGATAGAAAAGCAATGACTGAGTGGGAGAGTTGGAGTCGAAAGAAATTTTTTTCACTTTTTTTTCTTATTCAAAAATCGTGCGTGCTTGAAACTCTCATCTCACATGAATACGAGAAAGAATGAATAATGAGATAAATCAGAAACAGATCACCAATTTTATATTAGTTATTGAAACCAGAAAAAATAAAAAAATAAAATCATTTTACAATTATCATTTTATTCAACCAGCATATCATAAGTCGAATTTGTTAGTCACATTCAACCCATAATTCTTGATGAATGCTTGTGGAAATCAGGATCCTTGACTACAGTGACAGGGCAGGTTGCATGAGACATTACATAGTTGGTCACACTTCCCATAAATATCCTGTTTTACCAAGAAATAAAAATATTATTGGCAAGGCATACTTACTTGAACGAAAATGCAGAAAGGATCAAATTTTATCAAGTAACACCAACAACTAATCCAGAGAAATTTTACGAGCATGGTCTAAAGATGGTAATTAGATGTTCGTAGATTTACCCAGAGGTGGATTTACATTAGAAATTGTGGTGTACATGGGCGGAAAAATTAGGTTTATTGAGTATATATTTTTTTAAGTATTGATTTAATATTATCTGCTAATACGCCTATGCTACAAGGACTGGGTGACGTATTTGATTGAATATACTAAGTTAACTAACTTAGAGAATAATGGGATCAATTCTCACTTAATTCTGATTTATTAGCAGTTCACCCATATTTTAAAAATTCTAAATTAAATCCGATTATACAATCACACAAGCAGTTTAAATTGTCTGAGTAAATTTTTGAGAAACGAAGTGGCAATTATGGATAGAGCAATTAGTTAAAACAAGTACCTTTGGAGGGTAGTAAGGCCTCTGCTACCCATAACCAAAGAATTCAACTTCATATCTTCAACAGCTTCACACAGTTTCTCCCTAGCATCTCCCCAGTATAGTTTGGTCACAACTTTTATCTATACAAAGATCAATGAGAATTTTCAGAAAAATTTTAACAAAATAAAATTTAAGAATGAAAAGGGGTGGATGATAAGATGGAAAACCTCTTTCTGCCTAGATGCAGTATCAAGCATGTCAAGAAGTTCAATATCAATCTCCACACCATATTTCTCCAACACTTCTGGCTCCCTAAACTCCACCAACGGAATCAAAGCTAACAAACAAAATAAAATCAAACTATTAGCACCCTGTTTCACAAAGATTTTAACTTTTAGACATAATGATTGAGTCAGAATTTTCACTGAGGAAATTCAAAATAAGAAATAGTAGACACACGAAGAAGTCAAAAAAGTTTCAACATTTAATCATGTATAAATTGTATAATTTTCAGCTGAAAAGGGTTTAGATGAACCCTTTGACCCTATCTGACTCCGCCACACTTTAAAAGCACAATCAAAGCACCTAATAGATAAATACAATTAATTGGAAATTGTCTCTATATATAAGTTAAATCCATCCGAGAGGGAAAAAACAAGAAAAAAAAAAAAGGATGAAGGTGTAACTTACGAGAACCAGACTCAGCCCACAGCTTATTACGAGATTCATTAGAAGAATGATTCTTGATATGGATGATGTAAAAGGTGTCACCTTTATCAGCCAAGTTATCAATAGCCCATTTTAGAGCTGCTTTGCTGCTATCTGAGAAGTCCATTGCCACACCAATTGTCCTGTCTTTCACCATTTTTTTCTTATTAGTAATTATTTTTTCGTCGTTGTGGTTCTAAATTAGAACTTCTAATTGTTATTAAAGAGATGCAAATTAAAGCACCTTATTCTTGCGTGTGCAAAATGAAAGAAAAAATTACAAAAGGCAAGAACTATAAAAGATGGTTCGATTTGGAGAGCTATTTAAGGATACCCTGGTCACCCTTTATGCTGCCATAGTCTTCTTTCCTTTTCATGTACCCAACGATTTACATATGGATAAATGTTTATTATAGTTTATACTTCCACTTGTACATGATAGATGTATAGTTGACCAATATATAGGGGTAAAAGAAAAATACATGATATTCATAATCTAAATAGCCGATTAATTTTTTTCTTGTTTTTAATTCTACTTGTATTTGAAGTTCGACTAAATTTTGATCACGCTGGACATATCATATTGGGAGTAAAGTATTTCTAACAAAGGTGATGAACTCAAAACTTCTGATTAAGAATGAATGAGTACTTACTGCTTCACCACAACCCCTCTTGTTGCTATTAACCCGACTAATTTATATTTGAGCCACATGGATAAGGAGTGCTCCTATTATTAGGGGTTTCGTCATTCTTAGTTCTTGAACTTAAACCTTTAATTAAGATAAATAAAGCGATTTTATTCATTTTTATCAGATCCTTTGATGGTCATAAATATTGATCCTTGATATATAAGTTAAAAGTGCTTATTTCTTTTGTTTTAACTTGAAAAGTAGGATACTCCAAATTTTGCAAGATTACCTATATCTATCCTAAATCATCCATTATGACTTTATATTTGGTAGAATAAAATATTTTATCAAATTCATGAATCGATCTTGCCAAAAAGTCGTTTTTTCTTGTAACTTTTCATCTTCTCATTCATTCCCCCCTTCAAATTTGGCTGACCAAAGAAAGAAAATCGTGTGATCAAATAATTGTTTTCTCAAGTGATATTACAATTTACAATTAGTTTATTGTTCCTTAACGAGCAATTATGTTGTGTTGGTCATTTGATCATCAGTTTTGGGAATAAAGTAAAGATTAGAGAGGTATGCGTACGTACCTTACCCTAAAATATATTCTTCACAACTCATTATCTTATGATCTGGAATGTCACTGAAAACTCATTCTTCCATTACTTATTATGACAAAAAGTATATTGTAATGTTAAATGGATACGTTTAGCAAACGTAGTTTTCTTTATTTTATGTCCCAATGGACCTTTGAAATAATCTTTAAGAGAAATGGAAAAAATAGTAATCAATTATGTTTGAAGTAGATTCAAATTAGTATTTCTGGACAGTTTTTTTTTTTTTTAAAAATCTTTTCGTCAAATTGAGTGAATATTCTTTTCGTTTCTGAAATATTTAACAAACTCTATATGGTAAATTAAACTAGAACATCTGAATATTTAAAATTCGAATACCAAAAAAAATAAAAATAAAAATTAAAAATACCCTTCAAAATTCTTACAAGTGGCTAGTGTACGTTGGTAGGTAACGACAATAGTACTCAATTTAGAATTCTATAGCAGACATCATAGTGGATTGCCAATAATATAAGTGAATAAAGAAATTGCAAGAACATGTTGTATGTACAGAGCATCAACTATAGTACACGTTGAATATCATGGAGTTATTAGGTTGTAATCCACTGGTTTGGTCCATTTGCCGCCTCCACTTGTCCTAAAAATAATTTTTTAGTTTGAGATAGAAGCCAATATTGTCATTTGGCTTAAAGAAACGGAGGCTTAATTCAACCCCAAACCGTTTATTCATGAAAGGAACATTGCCCAAGCTTATTTAAGGATTCTTCTTTCGCACGTTCAGATCTCGTTAATTGAACCATGAACAATATAATATGGAGATCCTACATTGGTGACTCTGTAATGTAAGCAAATGAATCTTGAGTTTAACCCAATGTCAAAAGCTAACTCATGATGAAAAAATTATCCAAGACAGCATACAGAGACCAAATATTCATTCCTTTTTCCAATGGACTCTTAACATTTGGTGTATAATTGTTTGATCAAATCAATCTTCCAAAAACAATAATTAAAGATAGAAATTACGAATAATTTGTTGTGATCTGTATGAACTTTTATACTCGATATCTAAAAATTAAATTTCCTTTTGGAACATTTTCTTTTTCTCTAGAGATGACATAATTATTCGTTGCTTCTGTTAAGGGAAATCCCATGAGATTATGTCTGGTTGACGTTGAGACAAATGATGTGAAAAAAGTTCTTTATCAACGAAAGGAAAATGAACTAAAAAATAGTTAAAATTGCTCAGATATTATGTGAAATTAATTAACTTTCCTTTCTAGTAAAGTTTTGGTCTATATTATAATCGCCATTAGAAATTGTCTCAATTTTTGAGTTTTGATCGGTGATACGCGCCGAAACTTCAACTTAAAGAATAATTTTAAATCATAATCAAAAGTTGAAGAGAAACTTTTATTTTTATTTTGTCAAAGATTTGAACGCATAGAGCTCGCTCATTTTATATTAAATTCAATCAATAATGAGTTTTACTAGGAGATAATTTGCCAATAATAATTGTACGAACTTATCAAAAAATGTAACGGAAGATAACGTTGAGTAATTTTGTATAGTACAAATTTTGAACATGTTTCCAAATGGTTTATACTATTCTTTAAAGTGTTTTTATTCTTAGGTTCTTACAATAACCCTGCTTATATTTAGTCAACGAAGACATTTCTTTTTCTTGTTCGTTAAACGTCAACAAAAATCTAGATTATCTAGAGATGTTATATTATTATTTTTATTTTAATTTGTAATTATATAAGTTTTTCTTGATCTTTTCGCTACTAGAAAATAAGGAATTAGCGATAGTCAAAATTTTATTGCTAAACAGCGAAATCCTATGTTTATCCCATTTAGCAACGGATTGTAAGAAAATTCAATTAGCCTAGAGATTTTTAACAACAAATTAGCTAATAATTATTGATAAATTCCACAACTAATTCCATATTTTCAGCGGGAGGGTTTCTTTCTCCGACGGCTGATACCAACAGCTTTGTTTTGCTTGAAACAATTTTAAATTTCAACTATAGTATGATCACATAATTGAAGCATTTTTTAATGGAAAGAGAATATAAAAGAATGCATCCAAGTGCTATGATCAGATATTTTCCTCGCATTTATAATTATATCTTGTGTTTAAGTTCTATTATTAATGATGTAAAAATGAAATTATCATTGATTGAAATCTTAATAATTTTTATAAGATTTCAAATTAGTCCATTGAGTTTAAGACAGAAGTGTGTGTCTATTTATTCAAATGGGTCTTATGAGATGTGAACTCGGATTACTCGACTTCTAATGCGGGTATCGAATATTGGATGAGAAAAATTTGTTGTCGTTTAGAAACATAACGTGATACATATGCGCTCTTAGTATGATAGTTTAAGTGTCTACTTAAACATACAAAATTAAAAGACATAAATATCAAGTGACGCCAAATTAAAGAAAATATTTATATTTTAGGCATAATACATAAATATGACCCTAAACTTGACACTAAATTATAATTTTGACCTTAAACTTTGATAGTGCACAAATAAGACCTTTAGCTATTCAAAACCTGAACAAATATGACCTCCGATTTGGCAACCCCCATGTGTGAGTTTCACTTGCGCCTACGTGGAAAGGTAAGCCAATCACACCGTGCCACATCATTAAAAGGGCTGACATGCCATGATGACTCAGTTTCAATTAAAACAACATCGTTTTGCTTCTATAGGTTAAAACGACGTCGTTTTGCTTATTATTATTATTATTATTATTATTATTATTATATAAAATTTTCATCTTAATAACGTTTTATTAATAACGTTTTAATAAAGTTAATTTAATAATAATAATTTAATAATGTTTTAATAACGTTAATTTAATAAAGTTAATTTAATAATATTTTAATAACGTTTTAATAACATTTTAATAACGTTAATTTAATAATATTAGTTTAATAACGTTTTAATAACGTTAATTTAATAATATTTTAATAACATTAATTTAATAACATTTTAATAACGTTAATTTAATAACATTAATTTAATACCATTTTATTAATAATGTTAATTTAACGTTAATTTAATAACGTTTCAATAACGTTAGTTTAATAATATTTTAATAATATTAATTTAATAATATTTTAATAACGTTAATTTAATACATTTTATTAAAACTATAGTTTTTTTATTTATTATTAGTATAATTTCATCTTTGAGCTGAAAATAATGAAAAAATAATAGTAAAAAATCATTTAAATATATAAAAAGGAATTAGTAAGGGCATAATAGTCATTTTATCCTTTTTCTTTTACTGTTGGAACGCTTAAAATTTAAGTTGTACTCGCCCAATTTTCCGTGTTGAACATGCATTTTGCCACATAGGATCGGAGGTCATATTTATACAGTTTTGAATAGTTAAAGATCGTATTTGTGTACTATCAAAATTTAAGATCAAAGTTATAATTTAATGTCAAGTTTAGAATCATATTTATATATTATGCCTATATTTTATAATGCCTATTTATAATGCGGAGAATTGCCTAAAAGATAAGGATCCATATGTTAAAGGAAAACATGAGTAGGACCAGAAACGAAACTTCCTATATACTTCTTTGGTCTTATCAATAGGCAAGAAAACAGAGAAAATATTAAAAGGTCCCTCAAACTATACCTCAAACTATACTTCAATTTTCACGTACGCACTTCAACTATAGGGCTCTATTTTCCTCATAAATTAATTTAGAATGAAATAAATAACCTCTTCATGTTGAGTAGGAACAAAGAGTTAATTTCACTCGATCAAACAGAGTGAATTGACTATTTTTTTATTTTTATTTTTTTTTCTTTTCTCTCTTTCACCATAGCATATTTGCCACATAAACCCTAGATTTTATCAGCAATTATCCCTCCGAAGAGTGTGATTAAAGAATTGAAAAGGATTTTTGCAAAATTCTTTTGACATAATAAAAAATCAGAAAGAAGCAAATACTGGTCTGCTTGGGACAAGGTTTACTTACCCAAAAATGAAGGAGGCTAAGAATTTAGGTTCATTGAAGCTGTTTCTCGAGCAATGCATGCAAAATTGTGGTGGAGGTTCAGGAATAGAAAATAGTTTGTGGATAAATTTCCATTGGAATGCGTACTCTAAAAAAATAAATTTCAGCTTTGATGCAATGGAGAGGGGGATCTCAAGTATGGAAAGCTATGGTAAATAATAGGAAGGAGGTTGAACAATGCTTATGATGGGAACCAAAGAGTGACACATCTTCTATATGGTTTAAGAACTGGACTAATTCTGGTCTATTATATTTGCATTTATTGCTAAAAGGTGAGATTACTGATAGGGTGTGAAATCATTACTGTGGTGCAATTGTTATCATAGATTACAGACTCACTGTGAAGCAAAGTGTTGGACTATAAAGGAATCAGAAAGATAATTGTAGAGTAAAAGCTGTGTTTAATATGATTCCTATATTAAATATGTGGTTTATATGGAAGAGAATGGATATTATTCTTCATGGAGGTAGATATCAGGAAAGTAAACTATACTGGGAAATTGATTCTACTATTGTTAAATTTATAAAGTAGAGATTTAACAAGGAAATGCATGATTAGAAATAGACTGAGAAAATTGATGCATTGCATAGGCACATATAGATAAAGTGGATACCTATAGATAAAGAGTGGCTTAAAGGTAATACTGATGGTGAATTGTAAAGTGAATGCCCCCTGATAAAGAGCGGCTTAAAGGTAATACTGATGGTGTTTCTAAAGTTAACCCCGACCCTAGTTGTAATTCTCCGTATTAATCTTAGCTTAATTCAGCTCACAGTTGCATGTTAAGGGGTCCAAGCCTTCAAATTTTCACCAAGTGTTGAGGACTTAGACATTTTCAAGACCCTTAAACTTCGATGATTTTATTTTTAACCTTCGAAACATCAATTTTTAAGTTGATTCATGATGAGGTTATTCAAGGTATGTCTCGGGTGAGTTTCAGAATTTTTGGACGAGCATAGGGGCGTGTTTGGAAAACCAAAACAGTAGCACCACCGGGATAAGCGGGCGCCGCCCCCTTCAGTCCACCAGGGTAAGGCGGGCGCCACCCCCTCCAGCCCACCGCTCTAAGACGAGCGTCGTCCGACCTAGTCCGCCGCTACAGGGCCCGTGTCGCCCCCTCCCTATTTCGTTCAACTTTGTTCTTGATATTTTAAGGGTATTTGGGTCAATTGCCTTCACCAAAATCGTCCATAACACGAATTTGGGACTCCCAGGGAGCTTTTTTTTGCCCTTTTACTCACAAATTCTCTCAAGAAAAACCCTCTTTCTTTCTAAGAACAAACCCTAACTCTTTCACCAGAAATCAAGGAACTCAAGCTTCAAGTTCAAGAAATTCTAAAAGAATCTTCAAGAATTCATCTAGTGAAGTATGTGGGATGTTCATCCATGGGTCTCTTTCACCCATGGAGCCCAAAATCCTCTTTTTGATTTAATTTATGAGTTTATACTTGTTCTTGATGAAAAAAATCCATGAATCTTTTGTTAATTCAATTTCAAATTATGGTTATAAGTGTTTTCAAGTAGGAGTCATATCATGCTTCAAGTGTTGCAATTCCCATGTCATAATCCATTGATTTCAGGATTAACCCTCAAGTTATGAATTTAGCCATGTAATCATGTTGTTTTCCTCATGTTTAATTAAGGCATTCCCATGTCCAAGTTTATGATTATTACATATTTGATGAAATACTCATGTTTTGGTTCTTTGAACTGTGATTCATTCTATAGTATATCAAGTTTGATATTGTATTTTATAATCATTCAGTACTGGTGGGTTATGAACACCCAATACCTAGTTGTTTTACATGATTTCAGTGTCACAGAAATAATTTTAGTTGAACCATGAGTATTATCATTTAGCCAGTTGTTATGATCAGACCATGATGCGCAATATCAGTTGTATGTTTTATTGTATCTAATTCAGCTTAGTTTAGTACCAGTATCAGTTAAGTTGGGAGTAGGATTTAGCATCGAGCAAACCTAGGGATGGGGGCTCACCCTCCAGTTAGGACTGGGTTCTTAGTAGAAGTCCCTAAGTTTTAAAACTACGTCGCCAACATAGGATTATGAGATGTCACCCGCCAGTTTAGGATTGACTACCTAATCCTTTGAGATATTAGATTAGTGGATCCACATAGCCAGTGTTAGTACCCATGGCACGGTACTGACACTCTTCTAACTAGGGTTATAGGTTGGACTCCATTATCTCAGATTGGGACATGTGTGTTAGATGATACCTCCTATAGTCTCAGTACAGTATTCAATATATTTCAGTTCAGGTTTACTTGACCAAGTGTACAGAACCTCAGTTATTCAGTTATACAGATTTCAGTTATTCAGTTTACAAATTATTTTAGAAACATATTTATACTTGATCTTGTATTCACAAATGTTATATGATCATGCATTTATGTTTAGTTATACCCATGTATTTCATCCAGTCCTCATCTCATAGACACTATATTCAAAGCACTGACCGCATATTTTTTTTTTACGCTATGTTTTCTTATATCATAGGTTTGTACACTCAATTTCTCGACCACTCTTAGATAACTCAGCGACATTCAGCAGTAGTAGTGGTGAGTCCTCATCCATCGAGGACATGATTTATTAATTTCAGATACTCCAATACTTTCTTATGTTTAGTGAGTTAGAGTTAGTTAGGGGTCTATCCCATCAACTCTTCAGGCAACTTAAAGGATTTCAGACAAATCAAACAATCATCTAGACAGTCAGTCAATTACTCTCAATTTTTTTAGTGGTTTCAGACATTTCAGTATTTTGTATTTCAGTATTCCAGATTTATATTATCTTATCAGAGTATCTTCCATATATGCTATTTTATTACTATTTTATTCAGTGCTCGCAACAGGTACCAACTCATGGGTTAGCTTGTGGTTACTTGTGACCGTAACCACTGTTATCGCAACTAGGGGGTTAGCCTTGGGTCATGACAAAACTTGGTATCAGATCCTAATATTTTAGAGTATCTTAGGGAATCAAAAAGTCACGCTGACTCGAGTCATGTGCATGAGTGTGAAGTACACCACCGTAATACCTCGTACTTTTCCCTAGTTTGAAATCGTCTCAAGAGTGTTAGAAACTTACTTTTGAAGATGAGTCCAATTTTGTACATGTGGTAATTTTAATATTTTCACTTTTTGTCATGTGGGAAATTGAATTAGCTTTCCAAAGATACCAATTTTATCAAAATCCGACATCGGAGGAGAAAGTTATGGCCGAAATATGGAAGGCAGTAAAACCGCCCAGGTGCGACGGTGAGGCCAACAGATCGTTGTACTAGCGAAGGACCATCAGAATATCGATGGACCGTTGAACACGACCTTTGCAGAGAGGTAGTATGACTACCTTCTGCCTAGAAGCGACAACCCAGGCCGACGAACCATCGCTCAGGCCGTCGCAAGGGAAACAGTGAGGCCACCTTCTGGATATGGTGCGATGGTCAGGTTGATGGACCGTCGCCCAAGCCTTCATAGCAAAAAAGTGAGAACCCATTCTGACTAGAAGCGACGGTCAGGGCCGACGGACCGTCAACCCAGCGACGGACCGTCGCACCACCGTTGCAGATCCCGTTCAATTTTTTTTAAAATCATTTTAACAGGGTTTTTTTGGTCATTTACCACCCACTTATATATACCCAGTTATATCTAATTTTCTCCCATTTGTTCATTATTATTTCAACAACAACATTAGGGTTTCTCTCTAAAATTAATCCCCAAGAACAAGAATCAAAATCTTCTCCAAGAAACTAAGAGATTCAAATCCCTCAAGTTCACGAACATCAAGAAAACTTAACCCAGGTATACATAGTGTTCATTCATGGACTCCTTTCATCCATGAAGCCCAAGAATCTCTTTTCATAGTTTAAGTTTATGGATTTCCTTTATGAATTTCATAATTAGGCTGCTCTTGTTCATGTTGATAATGAGTAATTGAATTCTATTCTATGTTAGGGGATAAATTTTATGTCGATTTGATTAGTATAGATGTAGATTCCTGTAAACCTATGATTAAACCCTTGAATGATGAAATTAGAATTGACTCATCATGTAATTGTTGTATAATGTTGTTTACACATATTATGCCTACCATGTGTTCGATAAAATGCCTAGGTGAAGGAAAATGCCCAACTAGTATGATATCATGAAAACTCTATGTATGTACAAGTTTATGCAGATCACATGTTTGATGAAATTCTTCAATTAATGTAGTATCGATTATGATGTTAGTGATGTGTTCAAGTAGGTCATGCTTTGTCAGTTTTCTTCTATCGAGTCCTGGGAGTACTTGTACCCAAAATATTAACTGTGTACCTAGAGCCATGTCATGTTTTCACGATACTCTCAGTCAAACTATGATCCTTGGACTTCAGACAGTCTTATGACTCAGGAAATCTCCATGATCTCATGAACTCAGTTAGTTATCAGATATCAATAGTATTTTCATCAGTCAATGGAATTCAGTAACTTAGTTCAGTTAGTTCAGTTAATCATGTTCAGTGTCTATTCAGATGTGAGTAGGAATTAGCACCAAGTGAACCCAAGAATGGGAAGTCACCTGTTATATGAGGGTGTGATCCTTAGAAGAAATCCTTCCGTTCCAGAACTATGTAGCCAACATAGGTTGAGACATCATAGCCTACTATATGAGGGTAAATCAGGTGGCTTAACCTTTTATAGGAGGGTTCCTACCATTCTCACTAGAGTTTCCTATTATATGAGGGTTACTCACATGTTGTCCTTACTAGTGGTGCGGTATTGACACTCTTCCAATTAGGGCACAAATTAGACCCCAGTTCAGCCATTATAGCACATATGGGGCATGTCAGTTAGATGACTATTTCCCACAATTTCAGTATCAGCCTCAGTAAAAGAACTTAAATAGTTCTACAGAATTCAGGACTGTCAGATACAGTCAACTCAGATACAGTCACTCATGTTATCAGTTATATCAGTACCAGTATGTCATATTATTAGTATTCAGATTCAGTAATCATGTTATCACGATATCAGTGTCAGTTATTATGTCTCATGCATGTATTCCCACGCTCATGATAGTTAGTCTGTAATTATTATTGTTCATGCATATCAACCCCATACATTTAGCCTACCTCACATTTATGCCAGTATATTTAAAGTAATGATGCATTCGCGCTATGGTGTCTTATACCATAGGTTTAGAGACGCGAGCTCCAGAGCAGCAGTAGATTCCAGTCTCAGCAGTCAGAGTTAGAAGTGAGTCCTCATCTTTTGAAGACACAATTATTCCATATTATCTCATTTATTAGTTTATCAGTTGGAGTTAGTTAGGGACATGTCCCATGAACTCCTTACTCACATAGTTCAGTCAGTTAGAGGCTTTCTAGACTATTATGTTCAGACAGTTATTTTAGTTGTTTTGGGTATTTCATACCCCTTTTCAGATGTTATGTTTTACTTCAGATATGTGAACCTTATGGCCTTTCAGTTCATGTTTTTGAATTATTCAGTATTTTATGCAGTATACAGGTATAGATATCAGTCATAGATTAGCTTGTGGTCTTTCAGGGTCATGAGTATCATGTAGCATTTCGGGTACCAAATTCGGGAAGTTACAAACTTAGTATTAGATCGTAAGGTTCATTAGAGTCCTTGGAAGTCTGAAAGCCGCATCTAGTAGAGTATTGTGCATGGGTGTATTGCGCGCCACATTTATGTGCAAGAGGCTATAAGATATTTTAGGAATAATTTCTCTTCTTTCAGTATTCATGTCGTGCCAGTGAGCATAATCTTAATCTAATCTCTCAGTCTAATCTGTTTCTTCTCCTTATTTCAGAACATGCCTCCCAAGAGAAGAACCCATCCTGTCCAAGAAGATCCCTTGGACAAACATGTTTCTCATGCGGAGTTTAGGGCCACTTTTACTACTCTTGCTCAGTCAGTTGCTGCTCAAAATGAACGATCAGCTATCGTTTCGGCCAATCTAGTGGCCAATTCAGCTGCAACCAAGATTCGGGACCTCACTCAAATGAATCCTCCATCTTTTCTTAGGTCTAAAATAGACAAGGACCCTCAGGAATTCCTAGATCAGGTGTAGAAGATTAAAGACATAATAGGAGTTATGTCTAGTGAGAGTGCCAAGCTAGCTGCATATCAGTTGTAGGATGTGGATCATACTTGGTTCAAGCAGTGGATGTCAGAGAGGGCAGACGATGCAGGGTCAGTTAAGTGGGAGGAGTTTGCTTCAGCGTTCCTTGATAGATTCTTTCCCCTAGAGCTTAGAGAATCAAAGGTGCTAGAATTAATCAACCTCAGGCAGGGAAATATGACAGTGAAAGAGTATTCTCTTAAGTTTACTCAATTAGCCAAATATGCCCCTCATGTGGTTGCAAATAGTAAGGCAAGGATGAGTAAGTTTGTTTCAGGGGTGAACGATAGTGTGGTTAATGAGTGCAGATCTGCCATGCTGAATAGTGACATGACTTTAGCCTGGCTCATGACTTATGCACAACAGATAGAAGAGCAGAAAGTTAGAATGAGGGAGAGGTAGAATAAGAGATCAAGGTCAGGAAGTTTCAACTTTGCTCAGCCTAAGTCAGAAGGAGGAAAATGTTCTCAATTTTGTCCTAAGTTATCAGTTCCTGCTCCTTCTTCAGCCAGTGCTCCAGTTCCTAAGTTCAGAGAGGGTAACAAGGATAGAGTGCCAGGCTCTAAGTCCCAGGGCAGTGTTAGCAGTGCCCGCACCTATCTTCTTTGCCAGACTTATGGCAGGCACCATCAGGGTATTTGTGGAGCTGGCAGTGGTATTAATTTCGGATATGGCAAGCTAGCTAAAAATTCAGATACTGTCCTCAGCCAGATCCTCAGGGTTAACAAAATCGCTCCTCAGCTTAGTCTGATCACTCAAATCAGCAGGGTGCCACTTTCTGTGCTACTAGTGGGCAAAGCCCAAAAAGAATTTATGCTCTCCAGTCCTGGAAAGATCACAAAAATTATCCTGATATAGTTACTGGTACTTTACATATCTTTCATATGCATGTTTACGTTTTGCTAGATTCAGGAGCTTCTTTGTCTTTTGTCACTCCTTATATAGAAGTAAATTTCGAAGTCAGTCCCAAAATTCTAGCAGAGCCCTTTTCAATTTCTACCCTAGTGGGTAAAACCATCATAGCTCAGCGGGTATACAGAAACTACCCAGTTATTATATTTCAAAAAGTCACTTCAGCAGACTTGGTCTAATTAGAGATGACTGATTTTGATGTTATTTCTGACATGGATTGACTTCATTCCTAATATGCCACAGTCGACTGCAGAAACAAAATAGTCCAGTTTTAGTTCCCGAATGAACCCTTCCTAGAGTGGAAGGGTAGTGTATCCACTTTCAGAGGTCAACTTGTTTCCTACCTCCGGGCATGAAAAATGATATCTAAATGATGTGTCTGTCATGTTATTCGAGTTAAGGACACTAGTTACAAGACTCCTAGCCTTGAATCAGTTCCAATTGTAAATGAATATTCAAATATTTTCTCGAAGATCTTCCAGGAATTCCTCTCGAAGGAGAAATAGACTTCGGTATTGATCTTCTTCCGAATACTCAGCCTATCTGTATTCCGCCATACAGAATGGAACCAGAAGAACTCAAAGAACTGAAAGTGCAGTTGAAGGATTTCTTAGATTAGGGATTCATTAGACCCAACATTTCCCCATGGGGCACACCAGTCTTATTCGTGCGCAAGAAAGACGGTTCTCTCAGGATGTGCATTGATTACCGTCAACTCAATAAAGTCACGATCAAGAACATGTATCCTCTTCCCAGAATTGATGACTTGTTTGACCAACTTCAGGGTGCTTGCTATTTATCCAAGATAGACCTCAGATCCGGCTATCATCAGCTCAGAGTTAGAGAATGTGACATTCTAAAAATAGCTTTCCATACTCGGTATGGTCACTTTGAATTCCTAGTTATGTTATTTGGTCTTACCAATTCCCCAACCGCTTTCATAGACTTGATGGACCGTGTGTTTAAGCCGTACTTGGATATGTTCGTCATAGTCCTCACAGATGATATTCTGGTCTATTCCCGCAGTGAGAGAGATTATGCAGACTATCTCAAAATAGTACTTCAGACTCTCAAGTATCATCAGCTGTTCGCCAAATTCAGTAAGTGCGAGTTTTGGCTAAGGTTAGTAGCATTCCTTGGTCATATCATTTCCGGTGATGGCATTACAGTAGATTCTCAAAAGACCGAACTAGTAAGAAACTGACCTCGCCCTGTCTCTCCATCAGATATTAGGAGTTTCTTAGGTTTGGCTGGCTATTACAGGTGGTTTGTTGAGGGATTTTCTTCTATTGCATCCCCTATGTCCAGATTGACTCAGAAGAAAGTCAAGTTCTAGTGGTCAGATCTTTGCAAGATGAGTTTTCAGGAGTTGAAGATTCGACTCACCTCAGCTCCAGTTATAGCATTACCAGATAGTTTAGAGGGGTTCTTAGTGTATTGTGATGCATCCAGAGTGGGTTTAAGTTGTGTCCTCATACAGAATGGTAAGGTCATAGCCTACTCATGATCTTGAGTTAGAAACTGTAATATTTGCCTTAAAGATTTGGAGACATTACCTATACGGTGTTCATATAGATGTGTTCACAGATCATAAGAGTCTTCGGTATGTTTTTTCTCAGAAAGATCTCAATCTTGGTCAGAGAAGGTGGTTAGAGCTCTTGAAAGATTATAACATGAGTGTCTTTTATCATCTGGGCAAAGCCAACATAGTGGACGATGCTCTCAGTAGACTGTCCATGGGTAGTTTTGCTCATGTTGAGGATAATAAGAAGAATTTAGCTTAGGAAGTCCATCAGCTTACGAGACTAGACGTTCGCTTAGTCTATTCTTCAGAGTGTGATATATGGGTTCAGAGTAGTTCAGAAATATCTCTAGTTTCCGAGGTGAAAGAAATGCGAGATAGAGATCCCAACCTTAGCAAGTTGAAAGAGTCAGTTTAGAATTAGAAAATAGAGGTTTTCTGCCAAGGGAAAGATGGTGTTTTGTGCTGTCAGGGTTGTCTCTGTGTTCCAGGTGTAGATGACTTAAGGGAGAAAATTCCTGCAGAAACGCATGGTGCGCGCTACTCTATTTATCCAGGGGTTGATAACGCTCAATCTACAGCTCTCTTAGGAGTGTAAAACGGTCGTTAGCAAATATAGAACCCAACCTGGGTTGGGTATCGATCCCACAGGGAATAGCTTGGCCAACAAGTAAGCAAAATTACTAGACTTTTAGTGCAAGTCTCGTAAGAAGGGAGGATTGTAATGTGTAACCAAAACAATAAAGTAAAAGCTGAAAATAGCAAAGTAAAAAGAAAAGGATTGTTACGTAAGTTGTAAACAATGAGAATTGAAGTGTTGGGGTTATGTCCACCTCCTGAGTTATACGTCTCTATTGACTATGAGTGTGTAGAATTCCGACATGCATGTGCTTATAGAGAATTGTATTCGATGGTAAATCCAGGCGTCTTTTGACCTATTCGAGGATTATTTCACTTTAACTCTTTCGAGCTTAAAGCGTGTCTAACGGTACAAATTCTCCAAGAGGTTAATCCAGTTACGACACTAACTGTTTAGTACGGAATTTAGGGGGTGACCCTACTACCTTGACATTATCTCTTTTCCAAACAAATAACCTTTCTTTCGAACAAGTTAAATGTTATACTGGCGTATTCTTGCGTTTGCAACCACAAAGAATGTAGATTAAGATGAAGAGAATAATGATATAAGCAACATACATGTCACAAACTCACAAACTCACAGCAATAGATAGTATCTCAGTTGGCTTCCATAACCCCAACAGAGAAGTTTAGTTACCCATGATTGCGAAGGAGATCACGATTGACATTGTTGTTATACCACAATAAGGATAAATTTTGTGTGGCTCAAGAGGTAGACATTAAGCGTGAATTTCCTAGGCAACGTAACGTTTCTCTTGTTGCGGAAATTAAGAATAAATGAATAGAAGAAGAAAAATAGAATTAATGGAAAGATTAGAAGAGTTGTAGAATTGTTTGTAGCGTAAATGTAGGAAGATGTAGAATGGTTGAATGTTGAAGTCTCTAAAATCTCTAGCATGATGGGGTATTTATAATACCCATATCCTAATTCTACTAAGCTAATGAAATACTTAACCCAATTGTACTAGGTTAATGTAATATTCTCCCAATCCAAATAAACAAATGAAATACTTAACCCAATTGTACTAGGTTAATGTATCATTATCCAAATCCAACTAAGTTACTGCAGTCTCCAAAGTCTTCAGAAATGCCATTTTAGCTCGGGACAGATTTTCCATGCATCACTTTTGGTCCTTTAGGCGTTCAAGCTCCCTTTCCTTCATTCGTGAGCTTTCTTTGGTGTATAGTAAGCCATAAAATGCTGAATTCTGCATCATTTATACCTGAAACTTTGCTAATCATGTTCTTTAGCTCACTTACAGGAAAAAGGACTAAAAGTGCATGAAATATATAATTTGTTCTCAAAACGTGGCACAAATATGGGCAAAATATAGTGATATAGGCGTGTAAATTCGCCTATCATCAACACCCCACACTTGAAGCTTTGTTCGTCCTCGAACAAAATATCATGTCCCTCTAAACATCAACTTAGGGTTTCACAGCAACAACACAAAACATTCGTCAAGACAAGCACAACAATTATCAACAAAGAGTAGCTTTCTGATTATTAGTAGAAACAGTTTAACCTCTAGCATAGACTCGTGATGGTGGTCAACTCGCATGCAAAAGTTAAGGTACACTGAATCATATACAACTACCCAAACTCATCAACCATGTGTGTCTCACAATATAGTACCCATAATCACTCACAGGTATAGCATATTTTTCACACATGGGTATTAAAATATCCTTGCTCTCACTCTCACAAAGAATTCATATGTAGCAACTGATGACCATAGGCTTTCCCTTAGTGTAATACTCCACTAAATGTCAGAATGTTAAGATTAGGATCAAGTAGGTCTTTTGATGGTTGTAATGTAGGCTAAGGGACGGGTAGGATCAGCTATTTTGGCCAGAAATAGTGACTAAGTTCCTAAGCACTTTAATACATCACATTGTATCATTGACACTTTTCTCTTTCAACCCTTTCTTTCTTTTATTCTTCCACCCTTGTTCTCCTCTTTTGTTTTCCAATTTTTAAGCATTACTCACTTTTCAGCTTTCTTTTCCTTTTTCTTTTCACAACATACCTCTTATGCTAGCACTTTTCTTTTTCATAACACATTCAAGCACCACTACAATTTAGAGCATCATACTCACCCAATTCCTCTTATATTGTCACATGACTTTATACTTTAAAGCACTTAGGAATTTGGATCAAATCACAGTCTTGAAAAAATGGATTAGGCTTACATACAAGGTTGTCAAGGAAATAGGCTAAAGGCTCAAAAGGGTTTAACTAGGATGATGTCCATGGGTAGGTAAAACGATGGTAATCATATATAGGTTGCCAAAGAAATGCCTAAATCATCTCCTAAACTTACACTCCTTATTTTCGCTTTGCATACATACCAGGCAAGTTCTAGCATCAGCCACAAACATAGAACATACTATTATCTCACACCCACAAGGCACATGGTCGACTTGATTGGAAGTAATATAGACTCTCGACCCAACAAGTGAAGGAATTGAACCACAAAATATCACATAATGAGTCACAACTAGAGCCTAAACGTCTCAATAGTCATAATTGTAGCACATACTCTTGTTATAATCTCATGCTGCCTATTGGAATTATTTCATGCGAGGCTAAAAAAAATAAATTTTAAAAACTTAAAAAAAACATAGATGCAAATAGAGAAGTATAGCATGCGATATCGCCACCCCACACTTAAACGGGACACTGCCCTTAGTGGAAAGTAAATACGAAGAACCTGGTCAGTCGGACTCTTCCTCAATGTCGGGGGTCATACCCCCTTCGTCGGAATCATCATAAGAGTCGTTGTCAGAGTTCTCCTCCTCATCGGAGTCTGGCAAGCGTCGATCATCATCGGTTGGCACATCATCGTCTAGAGGTTCCTCAAAGTATACGTCCACTCCACACATCTCCCGTGCATGCATGTTCATTGGATAATCATGTTCCAGCTGTTGGAGCTCTTCAGCAGTTGGAACACGACCTCCACTCATCATTGTGAAGAGTGTCATGCCATAAAGATGATGGAAGAAACTCTCATCACGAGCATGTCTCTCCGCAGTAGTAAGGTTTACACCATGAGTTGTTTCAGCATCTTTGACCTTTGTGAGGTCAACCTTCTTCGGGTTATGTGGGAGTTTGTGATCAGCTGGTTCTTCTTCGATATCCTCCTTCCGGAAGAGTGTTGTCAACAGATTACCAAAAGTGAAGTGGGACCTTTTGTGGAGTCTGGCCTTCCGCATTGTAGAGCGAATGATTGCCCCAAAATTGATAGGGACATTCGTCATCAAAGCATAGACCAAACACACTCTATCTCTTGATATTTTGGTGTATTGAGTCCCAGGAATAAGGCATGAGTTGACAATACGCAACCAGATTCTTGCTTCCCTATTCAATGGAGCATAGGGGAAGGTGTTGTGTCGTCCGGTGTCTCGGTGTCTGCCCCACCTTGCCATGGATCTACTTCCACAAAGTGTGTGTCGTATTGCTCTATAAGGAGGCCTACTGTACAGCTCTTTGAATGGTGCTGGGTCGACCGAAGGTAAGCCAAGAAAGGAGTTGAGCAAATCCGCATTGAGCTGTAACACTTGGCCCCGAATCTTGACTTCGTTGCCTTGTATAGGTCTGATCTTTCATATGCATGGAGACGGAACTCATCTAATTCGTTCAGCTGCTCAAACCTCAGATTCATCGCATCATCCCAATTCAAATTCAATTGCTTCAATGCCCACAATGCCTTATGCTCGAGCTCGATGGGTAAATGACAAGCCTTCCCATAAACTAGTTGATAAGGAGACATGCCAATGGATGTTTTGAATGCAGTCCTGTACGCCCATAGTGCATCATTAAGCTTCCTAGACCAATCCTTCCTATTTGCATTAACCGTCTTCGCAAGGATTTGCTTGATCTCCCGATTGGAAACTTCTACTTGTCCACTAGTTTGGGGATGATAAGGCGTAGCTACCTTATGTTGCTTGACACCATACTTGGCCAGAACTGATTTGAATAGCTTGTTGCAAAAGTGAGATCCTCCATCACTTATGATAGTACGTGGTACTCCAAAGCGAGAGAAGATATTCTTCTTTAAGAACGCTACAACACGCTTCCCTTCATTGTCGGCCAAAGCTACAGCTTCCACCCATTTTGAAACATAATCTACAGCAACCAAGATGTACTTCATTCCAAACGAATTCACGAATGGACCCATGAAATCAATACCCCACACATCAAAGAGTTCTACCTCAAGAATTTTGGACATGGGCATTTTATGGTGTTTCGAAATAGCACCTTGACGCTGGCATTGGTCGCAACTTCTAACATAGTCATAGGCATCTCTAAATATCAAAGGCCAATAGTAACCACTTTGCAATATTTTTCTTGCCGCCCGGTTGCCTGCATGATGTCCTCCAACTTGGGAAGTGTGGCATGCTTCCAAAATATTAGGCACCTCTACATGGGATATACATCGTCGAATAATACCATCCGCACATCGTTGAAACAAATATGGCTCATCCCAATAGTAGTGTTGTACGTCATGCATAAACTTCCTCCTTTGGTGGTAAGATAAATTGGCAGGTATCACATTACTCACTACGAAATTTGCAAAGTCGGCATACCATGGTAGTTCCTCCATTGTTGTCGCTAATATCTCTTCGTCCGGGAATGCATCATCAATCTGATTTTCAAGTTGCGCCACATGTTCATTCTCAAGTCGAGATAGGTGATCGGCCACTTGGTTCTCGCAACCTCTTCTATCTTTGACCTCAAAATCAAACTCTTGTAGCAGCAATTCCCATCGAATTAACCTTGGTTTTGCATCCTTCTTTGTCATGAGATACCTAAGAGCTGCATGGTCTGTATGAATGATCACCTTAGTACCTAATAGATAAGCACGAAACTTCTCAAACACGTACACAACTGCTAGGAGCTCTTGTTCAGTAACAGTGTAGTTCCTTTGGGCTTCATTTAGGACCTTACTCGCATAGTAGATAGGATGAAATAATTTCTCCTTTATTTGTCCAAGTACAGCTCCAATGGCTACACCACTAGCATCACACATGACTTCGAACGGGAGAGACCAGTCTGGTGCTACCATGATAGGGGCTTCAATGAGTTTTCCTTTAAGACATTCGAATGCCTTTAAGCAATCTTCATTAAAGTCAAACTTCGCATCCTTCTCCAATAGTTTGCACAATGGCCTAGCAATTTTGGAGAAATCTTTGATGAACCGACGATAGAAACCTGCATGGCCAAGAAAACTACGAACTCCCTTCACCGAAATTGGAGGCGGTAGCTTCTCAATAACCTCTATTTTTGCTCGATCAACCTCTATTCCTCTTGAGGAGATTTTGTGCCCAAGAACGATTCCTTCTTTTACCATGAAGTGGCACTTTTCCCAATTCAGCACAAGGTTGAATTCTACACATCTTTGCAATGCCATGCTCAAGTTTTCCAAGCACGACTCAAAAGATTCACCAATAACTGAAAAATCATCCATAAATACCTCCAAAGTGTCCTCAACCATATCAGAGAAAATGGACATCATACAGCGTTGAAAAGTGCCTGGTGCATTACATAACCCGAATGGCATACGTTTGAAGGCAAACGTACCATATGGGCATGTAAATGTTGTCTTCTCTTGGTCTTTGGGGGCAATACAAATCTGATTGTAGCCTGAATAACCGTCCAAGAAGCAAAACCATCCTTTCCCCGCTAATCGATCTAGCATTTGGTCCATGAATGGCATTGGGAAGTGATCTTTGAGTGTCCAAGAATTCAGCTTTCGGTAGTCCATGCATACTTTCCATCCAGTGACGGGTCTGAGTGGAATAAGCTTGTTCTTCGTATTCGCGACCACCGTCATGCCTCCTTTCTTGGGAACACATTGTACCGGAATTACCCATGTACTATCCAAGATAGGATACACAACCCCCGCGTCTAACCACTTGATAATTTCTTTCTTCACCACTTCTTGCATAGGTGGGTTTAGACGTCTTTGATGCTCAATGGTGAGTGTGCAATTCTCTTGAAGCTGAATTTTATGTGTGCAAATCCCAGGTGGAATACCAATAATATCCTTAATGGTCCATCCAATGGCTCTAATATACTTGCGTAAGATAGCAATAAGAGCTGCAACTTGTTGCTCACCCAAATCGGCTGCCACAATGACTGGAAGAGTATTTTCGCTTCCTAAGAAGGCGTACTTCAAATGACTTGGCAGCTCCTTCAATTCTAACGTGGGTGGCTCTTCAATAGATGGCTTAGCTGGTGGTGTGGGTCAATTCTTGAGATCAAGATACAGCTTCTTGGGAGCATATCGATATGTCCCTAATCCCGATAGAGCACAAGTAGCTTCTTCACCATTTTCAGTATCCTCATTCTCTCCATTCATAAGCACAACCTCCAAAGGGTCATCAATAATTTGCTCTTCTTCAAGTAATTCTTTCTCATCATCAAAGAAAACATTAGCCACCGAAAATACACTGAGATCTTTGGGTTGCTTTATTGATTTGCACACATCAAAGCGAACCACTTCGTCATTTATTCGGAATAAAAGCTCATTGGCTCTCAAATCAATAAGCACACTTCCTGTAGCAAGGAAAGGGCGCCCCAAGATTATGGGAACTTCTGAGTCTGCCTCACAATCCAAAATAACAAAGTCTGCCGGAAAGATGAATGAAGAAACCTTTACCAATACGTCACATAGAATACCAACAGGTCGTTTTACCGACCTATCCACCATGACGAGCCTCATATTGGTTGGAGTAGGATTACCCAACCCCAACTTCTTGTAGATCGATAATGGCATCAAATTGATGCTGGCTCCTAAGTCACATAATGCTTTGGCAAAATTCAAAGATCCTACGGTGCAAGGAATAGTGAAAGCTCCGGGGTCGGCCTTCTTCTGAACTATCGATCGGGTAGCAATTGCACTACAATGATGCACATCTTCTTTCAACTCATAGCTTGCTGCCCACTTCTTTGTCAAAAGATCCTTCATAAACTTCGCATACCCAGGCATTTGTTCAAGTGCCTCCACTAATGGAACATTAATGGTCAGCTGTTTCAACATAGTCATGAATTTGCTGAACTTTGTGTCATCCGCCACCTTCTTCAATCTTTGGGGAAAAGGTGGTGGTTGGTATGGAAGTGTTCTTTCCACGGCTTTCTTCTCCTCTTGCTTTCGTTTTTCCACTTTTTCAGGCTGCACCGTGCTGGAGGTGGCATCCTTGACGTCAGGAGTAGTAGCTGCAACATCTTCTCATTTTGCGTTGTCATCCATGTCTGCAACTTTGTCAACCACTTGCTTGACTTTTGCTAAAGTTTCCAGCACCTTACCACTTCTGGTAGTGATGGCCATGCATGACCCATCATCCCTTGGGTTTTGCACAGTATCGCTAGGTAAAGTGCCGGCCTTTCTTTGATTGAGTGCTACTGAAAGTTGGCTCAATTGCTGCTCTATTTGCTTGATTGAAGTAGAATGAGAATCAACTAATTGTTTCATGGAGGAAAAATCATTAATTACCTCCGTAACTCCCGCGCTCGTTGCTTCCACTCCTTTCAATAATTTAGCCATCATGTCTTCCATACTTCCAGAATTAGATGTGGTGGTGTCACGTCTACCAGGGGGAACGTACAAACCACTCTCTTCATTCTTGTTCTTCCAACTACCTTGGTCCTTGTTTCCAGATTTATCATAATAGTTCCGACCTTGGTTTCCTTGGGTATTCCCACGGAAACCCCCCTGATTGTTCAAGTAGTTGGCCTCTTCTTCCGAATTAGATTCGTCTCTTCCTTTTGACGCAATAGCTTTCACTTTTTTGGTCTTCCCTGATAATAGATGCTTTGTAAGAAGATCCATTTGAGTTTTCATGTGCGCCATATCCTGATCACGTTCTTCTTCTCTACGTCTTTGTTCTGCAGTCATGCCAATAGATATAGTAGAGTTTGCTACCTCAGAATACCTGGTATGCCAAGCTCTACTTTGCTTCGTCATACGATCTAGCATATTGCTTGCTTGACCAAAGGTGAGGTCCATAAAATATCCTCCAGCTGCGTTATCCACCACTGGTTTAGTTATTGAATTCAAGGCTCTATACAAGATCTCCATTAGGTGGACATTAGTCATGTGATGGTTTGGGAATCTCGCTAGCTTTGTCTTGAACCTCTCCCATGTTTCATGAAGAGCATCAGTGGGAAGCTGACGAAAGTTGCTGATTTCATCTCTTAATTGTGCTCTTTTGGATGACGGAAAGAATCTTTCTAGGAAAGCGTCTCTCAATTGCCTCCAATTTGTAATAGAATCAGGAGTCAGCCCATTCAACCATAGTGTTGCCTCCCCAGACAGAGACAATGGAAATAGATGTAATCGAATTGCATTCTGACCAACACCAGGATTGTCAAACGACTTGCATGTAGAAATAAAGTTGATGAGATGCATATTCGGATCATCGCCTGTTAGTCCACCAAATAATCCCTTGAGTTGCAATAACTGAATCATGGTGCTTGTGATGTTGAACTTGGCTCCGGGCGCTAATGGTGGAGGAATTATGGCTCCAGTGGCTCCGGCACCATCAAGATCATCATCATCATCGTCAAAAGTTGGCTGCATAAGTTGGCGATCATACCTAAACCGAGCTTGTCGACCTCTTCGGTTGGCAGGTGTTATTTCAGCATCACGCCTAGGGTTTAGTAACTCGTCATCACCTAAATCCTCATCGTCGGGATTTGTTGCTCGCCCAGGGTTATCAATGTTTTGTTGGTGTACTTGGGTGGCGGCAAGAGCAGCCAGTCTTGCTTGTTCCTGTTGAGCAGCCATCCTTTTGATTTCTATTTGTAATTCCATTCTGCCAATACGTTGTGGTTCAGGATTGATAGGTAATAACGGTTGACCAGAACTTCTAGTATGGGGCATGTGATAACGCTCAATCTATAGCTCTCGTGGGAGTGTAAAGCGGTCGTTAGCAAATATAGAACCCAACCTGGGTTGGGTGTCGATCCCACAGGGAATAGCTTGGCCAACAAGTAAGATAAATTACTAAACTTTTGGTGCAAGTCTCGTAAAAGGGGGGATTGTAATGTGTAACGAAAACAATAAAGTAAAAGCTGAAAATAGCAAAGTAAAGAGAGAAAGATTGTTACGTAAGTTGTAAACAATGAGAATTGAAGCGTTGGGGTTATGTCCACCTTCTGAGTTATACGTCTCTATTGGCTATGAGTGTGTAGAATTGTGACATGCAACTGCTTATAGAGAATTGTATTCGATGGTAAATCCAGGCGTCTTTCGACCTATTCGAGGATTATTTCACTTTAACTCTTTCGAGCTTAAAGCGTGTCTAACGGTACGAATTCTCCAAGAGGTTAGTCCAGTTACGGCACTAGATTTTTAATAGGAAAGGGTGTCCTACTACCTTGACACTATCTCTTTTCCAGACAAATAACCTTTCTTTCGAACAAGTTAAATGTTATACTGGCGTATTCTTGCGTTTGCAACCACAAAGAATGTAGATTAAGATGAAGAGAATAATGATATAAGCAGTATACGTGTCGCGAACTCACAAACTCACAGCAATAGATAGTAACTCATACAGCTTCCATAACCCCAACAGAGAAGTTTAGTTACCCATGAATGCGAAGGAGATCACGATTGACATTGTTGTTATACCACAAGATTGAGTAATTTTCGTGTAGCTTAGGTGGTAGGCGTGTGGCGTGAATTCCAAGGCAAAAGTAACAATTCTCTTGTTGCGGTAAATAAGAATAGATGAATAGAAGAATAAAAATAGAATTAATGGAAAGATTAGAAGAGTTGTAGAATTGTTGTGGTGGAAGAAGAGAGGGATGGAAGAAGATTAATTGTTGAATAGAAGATGAATAAAAATCTCTAGCATGATAGGGTATTTATAATACCCATATCCTAATCCTACTAGGTAAATAAATATCTAACCAAATCCTACTAGGCTAATGGAATACTTAACCCAAATGTACTAGGTTAATGTAACATTATCATAATCCAAATAAACTAATGAAATACATAACCCAATTGTACTAGGTTAATGTATCATTGTCCAAATCCAACTAAGTTACTGCAAGTCCCCAAAGTCTTCAGAAATGTTGTTTTAGCCCGGGACAGATTTTCCATGCAGCGTTTTTGGTCCTTAGGCGTGTAAACTCCCTTTCCTTCCTTCGTGAGCTTTCTTTTGCGTCAAGTAAGCCATAAAATGCTGAATTCTGCATCATTTATACCTGAAACTTTGCTAATCATGTTCGTTAGCTCACTTATAGGAAAAAGGACTAAAAGTACATGAAATATATAATTTGTTCTCAAAACTAGGCTAAAATATGGGCAAAATATATTAATATAGGCGTGTAAATTCGCCTATCATCAACACCCCACACTTGAAGCTTTGTTCGTCCTCGAACAAAATATCATGTCCTTCTTCACATCAACTTAGGGTTTTACAGCAACAACACAAAACATTCTTCAAGACAAGCACAACAATTATCAACAAAGAGTAGCTTTCCGATTATTAGTAGAAACAGTTTAGCCTCTAGCATAGACTCGTGATGGTGGTCAACTCGCATGCAAAAGTTAAGGCACAAGGAATCATATACAACTATCCAAAACTCATCAACCATGTGTATCTCACAATATATTACCCATAATCACTCACAAGTATAGCATATTTTTCAAACATGGGTATTAAAATATCCTTGCTCTCGCTCTCACAAAGAATTCGTATGCAGCAACTGATGACCATAGGCTTGCCCTTAGTGTAATACTCCACTAAATGTCAGAATGCTAAGCTTAGGATCAAATAGGTCTTTTGATGGTTGTAATGTAGGCTAAGGGACGGGTAGGATCAGCTATTTTGGCCAGAAATAGTGACTAAGTTCCTAAGCACTTTAATACATCACATTGTATTATTGACACTTTTTTCTTTCAACCTTTCTTTCTTTTATTCTTCCACCCTTGTTCTCCTCTTTTGTTTTTCACTTTTAAGCACAACTCACTTTTCAATTTTCTTTTCTTTTGTTCTTTTCACAACATACCTCTTATGCTAGCACTTTCTTTCTCATAACACATTCAAGCACCATTACAATTTAAAGCATCATACTCACCCAATTTCCTCTTATGTTGTCACATGACTTTTTCACTTTAAAGCACTTAGGAATTTGGATCAAATTACGGTCTTGAAAAAAATGGATTAGGCTTACATACAAGGTTGTCAAAGAAATAGGCTAAAGGCTCAAAAGGGTTTAACTAGGATGATGTCCATGGGTAGGTAAAACGAAGGTAAACATGTATAGGTTGCCAAAGAAATGCCTAAATCATCTCCTAAACTTACACTCTTTATTTTTGCTTTGCATACATACCAGACAAGTTCTAGCATCAGCCACAAACATAGAATATACTGTTACCTCACACACACAAGGCACATGGTTGACTTGATTGGAAGTAATATAGACTCTCTACCCAACAAGTGAAAGAATTGAACCACACAATATCACATAATGAGTCACAACTAGAGCCTAAACGTCTCAATAGTCATAATTGTAGCACATACTCTTGTTATAATCTCATGCTGCCTATTAGAATTATTTCATGCGAAGCTAAAAAAAAATTTACTACTAAAAAACTAAGCAAACAAACATGAATAAATGCAAATGCGGATCGAGAAGTATAGAATGCAAATACCATCACCCCACACTTAGACGGGGCACACTGTCCTCAGTGGAAAATAAATAAGAAGAACCTGGTTAGTCGGACTCATTCTCTATGTCTGGGGTCATACCCCTTGCATCGGAATCATCATCAGAGTCGTCATCCTTAGAAGTTCCTCATAAGTATCCCACTTAATTCCAAGAGTGAGTTGAGGTGTTTTCATCGAGGAGGGTTCTCCTTGCTCTCTTTGGCCTCTTTTCTTGCCTTTTTGTGAAGTGGTAGCCTTATCTTTGCCTTGTCTTTTGGTGTCATTGTACCTGAGATCTCAATAGAGTCATGTTAGCATTATCTCAATGGATACAATCTATAAACAAGCAGTAGAGGTACCACCCCACACTTAGGTTGTTGGCACCAACTAGTGAAGTGAAAGTGATCGATTACTTAGACTTCATCAACATGCGTTTTAGGAGCTACATTCCAACAAGAAAATCAGAGATATATCACTTCTTGCAACCTTTTCAATACTTTCATGTTAGGTATAACAAGACTACTACATAGGGATTACATCATGGTAGAGTTTCTATCAATAAACTCAACCTCCTATGTCGGTAGGTAGTTATAAGTCTTATTCTGATGAACGGGATATTCTAACATGTAAGTATTCAAGTGACAAGATTATGCAATGTTCATTACTATAGCAATTCCGCAAGTAGTATAACAATGTATCAAAATCAAATTCAAGTTGGAAATAAGTTAAGAGCATCCTACGTACATGTTCACTCACTTGGTTTTGTATCAACAATTCAAACACGTTCACATCACCAATACTTTTTCAAGATTTAGAAATTCATAATAGGTGTAGTAAAGTAGTACTTACAAAATTTAAATGAAGAACAAAGTATTACTTACTTGGTTGAAGCCTTTGGATGATGTTCTTGTGAAGAAAAAGAGCAAAAAGAAACTTTTTGATAGGATTTGGAGACTATAGGTGGTGCATGAGCTAGGTTTCCAATGTGTTTTTGGTTCAAGATTAAGTCTCATATTTGTAAGAAAAGGTTGGGTTGAGTTTTGACCCATTAAAATCGGATTTGGAGACCAAAAGTGACCATAGGCGGTGCCTAATGCTTTGCCTAGTTGAGCAGAATGCCATAGCATATGCCATGCATTTATTTAAGAATGCCATACACTATGCCATGCATTTATTTAAGAATGCCATACACTATGCGGCGCATTGTCTATGGAATTTAGAGATATATGCGCCGTATAGTCTATGGCATATGAGATCCTGAGACCTAATGCTATAGCATAGGCGGCGCATAGTCAAAAGCACACTTAGGAATGAGCGGCGCATAGTGTATAGCACACTAGATTCCGAGACCTTAGGCTATAGGATAGGTTTTGCATTGTTCGTGGCCTAGTTTTACCTAGTCCTAGCCTTCCTCGATGCCTATTTAAGCATGAGTAATGCTCAATCCATACCCTTATGCATCCTTACACCTAACTTACCACCTTTACCATTCAATACATCCAAATTGTTATTTGAAACCAATCTCCTCGTTGAATACCTCTTGCACCTATATTTGCTCAAAACAATAAAAATGATTAGTACGATGGGTTGCCTCCCACCAAGCGCCTTAGTTTTGGTCGTGGCACGACTCTTATTTTTGGATTTTCATTAATTAAAAACAAGACAAGTACTAGAATGAAAGAAAACGATAAACGATAAATGAAAAATGATAAACAATGGGTTGCCTCCCATCTAGCACCTTATTTATTGTCGTGGAACGACATGGTTACCTCGAGTACTCAGACTTTGTCGAGGTAAATGGTGGATCATTTTCTAAAAGGATTTAGACGGCAATGAGGCTTACCTGTGGGTATGCGATCTTCTTCGAGATGGATCATACGTTTCCCCGGAGAGTCACCAATTATATCATCAATAGTCCAACCCATAGCTCTCTTGTATCTCTTCAGAGCAGAGATGAGAGCTTCTACGTGCTGTTCACTTAAATCATCTGCTCTCTCCGGAAGTATATTTCTACTTTCCAAGAACACAAACCTTAGATAATCGGGGAGCTCTTGTGATTCTAGCATTGGTGGCTCGTCAATGGGAGTCTTCGCTGTTGGTTGATTCTTGAGATCACAATCCGGTTGCTTAGGAGTATAAGACTTTATTTCTGTTAGAGCACCCATAAGTTCTTCATAATCTTCATTATCCTTATTCTCAACATTCAGTGGCGCAACAGTCAATTGCTCAACAATAGGCTGTTTCTCTATAGATAATGCTTTCATATCCTCTTGATGAACATCAGCTACAGATAACTCATTCAAATCGCTGGACTGCTTCATCGCTTTGCATATATCAAACCGTACTACTTCGTCATTAATTCGAAATAAAAGCTCATTATCTTTCATGTCAATAAGCACACTTCCGGTTGCAAGGAAAGGACGTCCCAAGATTATGGGAACTTCAGAATCCTCCTTACAATCTAGAATAACGAAGTCAGCAGGAAATATGAATGAAGAAACCTTCACGAACACATCATTCAAGATACCCACAGGTCATTTTACCGACCTATCAGCCATCACGAGCCTCATATTGGTTGGTGTAGGGTCTCCCAACCCCAACTTTCTGTAGATAGATAGTGGCATCAAATTGATGCTAGATCCCAAATCACACAATGCCTTAGCAAAATCTAACGATCCAATTGTGCAAGGAATAGTGAAAGCTCCAGGATCTGCCTTCTTTTGAACTAGCGATCTTGTAGCGATTGCACTACAATGATGAACATTATCCGCCAAGTCATAACTTGCTGCCCGCTTCTTTGTCAAGAGATCCTTCATAAATTTTGCATACCCAGGCATTTGTTCAAGTGCCTCCACCAATGGAACATTAATGGTGAGCTGCTTTAACATATTCATGAATTTGCTGAACTTTGTGTCATCCGCCACCTTCTTCAATCTTTGGGGAAAAGGTGGTGGTGGGTATGGAAGTGTTCTCTCCACGGTTTTCTTCTCCTCTTGCTTCTGTTTTTCCACTTTTTTAGGCTGCACAGTGCTGGATGTGGCATCCTTGACGTCAGGAGTTGTTGCTGCGGCATCTTTTCCTTTTGCGTTGTCATCCATGTACGCAACTTCGTCAATCACTTGCTTGCCTTTTGCTGAAGTTTCCAGCACCTTACCACTTCTGGTAGTGATGGCCATTCATGACCCATCATTCCTTGGGTTTTGCACAGTATCGCTAGGTAAAGTGCCGGCCTTTCTTTGGTTGAGTGCTGCTGAAAGTTGACTGAATTGCTGCTCTAGTTGTCTTATTGCAACGGAATATGAGTCAACCAACTGATTCATTGAAGACAGATCATTCTTCACCTCAGTTACGCCCATATTGGTTGCCTCCACTCCTTTCAGCAGCTTGGCCATCATATCTTCCATAGACATCTTTTCGGAGCCAGACGCCTCAACCTCATGATTTCTAGGAGGAATATACAAACCACTCCTGTCTGAATTATTCTTCCAACTACCTTGATCGCGGTCCTTGTATCCAGATTCATCATAATAGTTTCGACCTTGGTTTCCTTGGGCATTGCCTCGGAAACCCCCTTGATTATTCAAGTAGTTGGCTTCTTCTTTAGAGTTGGATTCCTCTCTTTCTTTTGACGCAACAACTTTGACTTTTTCGGTCTTCCCTGATAATAGATGCTTTGTAAGAAGATCCATTTGAGTTTTCATGTGCGCCATATCCTAATCACGTTCTTCTTCTCTTCGCCTTTGTTCTGCAGTCATGCCAATAGATATAGTAGAGTTTGCTACCTCAGAATCCCTGGTATGCCAAGCTCTACTTTGCTTCATCATACGATCTAGCATATTGCTTGCTTGACCAAAGGTGAGGTCCATAAAAGATCCTCCAGCTGCGTTATCCACCACTGGTTTAGTTATTGAATTAAAGGCTCTATACAAGATCTCCATTAGGTGGACATTAGTCATGTGATGGTTTGGGCATCTCGCTAGCTTTGTCTTGAACCTCTCCCATGTTTCATGAAGAGCTTCAGTGGGAAGCTGACGAAAATTGGTTATCTCATCTCTCAACTGTGCTCTTTTGGATGGCGGAAAGAATCTTTCTAGGAAAGCATCTCTCAATTGCCTCCAATTTGTAATAGAATCAGGAGTCAGCCCATTCAACCATAGAGTTGCCTCTCCAGATAGAGACAATGGAAATAAGCGCAGTCGAATTGCATTCTGTCCAACGCCAGGATTGTCAAATGACTTGCATGTAGAAATAAAGTTGATCAGATGCATATTCGGATCTTCGCCTGCTAGTCCACCAAATAATCCCTTGAGTTGCAAAAGCTGAATCATGGTGCTAGTGATATTGAACTTTGCTCCAGGTGCCAATGGCGGAAGAATAATAGCTCCGGTGGCACCAGGTCCGTCTAGATTGTCCTCTTCGTCATCAAAAGGAATTTGCATAGCTCGGCGATCAGGCCTCAATCACGCTTGACGATCTCTCCTCTGCATGGGTGCCGCCATCTCAGCAGTACGCCGTGGGTTTAGTAGCTCCTCATCGCCCAGGTCCTCATCATCAGGATTTGTTGCCCGACCTGGATTATCAATATTCTGTTGATGCACTTGAGCAACCATCCTTTCAATTTCACGTTGTGCATCCATTGGTGCACTGAACAAACCTGAATAAAACAAAAATAACAACTAAAAGTAAAAGTACGAGAATCTTTGACCAAAGGGTCTAGTAATTATCACAAACTTAGTTGACACTCGTATTCCCCGGCAACGGCGCCAATTTTTGATAACGCTCAATCTACAGCTCTCGTGGGAGTGTAAAGCGGTCGTTAGCAAATATAGAACCCAACCTGGGTTGGGTGTCGATCCAACAGGGAATAGCTTGGCCAACAAGTAAGCAAAATTACTAAACTTTTGGTGCAAGTCTCGTAAAAGAGGGGATTGTAATGTGTAACGAAAATAATAAAGTAAAAGCTGAAAATAGCAAAGTAAAGAGAGAAAGATTGTTACACAAGTTGTAAACAATGAGAATTGAAGCGTTGGGGTTATGTCCACCTTCTGAGTTATACGTCTCTATTGGCTATGAGTGTGTAGAATTGTGACATGCAACTGCTTATAGAGAATTGTATTCGATGGTAAATCCAGGCGTCTTTCGACCTATTCGAGGATTATTTCACTTTAACTCTTTCGAGCTTAAAGCGTGTCTAACGGTACGAATTCTCCAAGAGGTTAGTCCAGTTACGGCACTAGATTTTTAATAGGAAAGGGTGTCCTACTACCTTGACACTATCTCTTTTCCAGACAAATAACCTTTCTTTCGAACAAGTTAAATGTTATACTGGCGTATTCTTGCGTTTGCAACCACAAAGAATGTAGATTAAGATGAATAGAATAATGATATAAGCAGTATACGTGTCGCGAACTCACAAACTCACAGCAATAGATAGTAACTCATACGGCTTCCATAACCCCAACAGAGAAGTTTAGTTACCCATGAATGCGAAGGAGATCACGATTGACATTGTTGTTATACCACAAGATTGAGTAATTTTCGTGTAGCTTAGGTGGTAGGTGTGTGGCGTGAATTCCAAGGCAAAAGTAACAATTCTCTTGTTGCGGTAAATAAGAATAGATGAATAGAAGAAGAAAAATAGAATTAATGGAAAGATTAGAAGAGTTGTAGAATTGTTGTGGTGGAAGAAGAGAGGGATGGAAGAAGATTAATTGTTGAATAGAAGATGAATAAAAATCTCTAGCATGATAGGGTATTTATAATACCCATATCCTAATCCTACTAGGTAAATAAATATCTAACCAAATCCTACTAGGCTAATGGAATACTTAACCCAAATGTACTAGGTTAATGTAACATTATCATAATCCAAATAAACTAATGAAATACATAACCCAATTGTACTAGGTTAATGTATCATTGTCCAAATCCAACTAAGTTACTGCAAGTCCCCAAAGTCTTCAGAAATGCTGTTTTAGCCCGGGACAGATTTTCCATGCAGCGTTTTTGGTCCTTAGGCGTGTAAACTCCCTTTCCTTCCTTCGTGAGCTTTCTTTTGCGTCAAGTAAGCCATAAAATGCTGAATTCTGCATCATTTATACCTGAAACTTTGCTAATCATGTTCGTTAGCTCACTTATAGGAAAAAGGACTAAAAGTGCATGAAATATATAATTTGTTCTCAAAACTAGGCTAAAATATGGGCAAAATATATTAATATAGGCGTGTAAATTCGCCTATCATCAACACCCCACACTTGAAGCTTTGTTCGTCCTCGAACAAAATATCATGTCCTTCTTCACATCAACTTAGGGTTTTACAGCAACAGCACAAAACATTCTTCAAGACAAGCACAACAATTATCAACAAAGAGTAGCTTTCCGATTATTAGTAGAAACAGTTTAGCCTCTTGCATAGACTCGTGATGGTGGTCAACTCGCATGCAAAAGTTAAGGCACACGGAATCATATACAACTATCCAAAACTCATCAACCATGTGTATCTCACAATATATTACCCATAATCACTCACAAGTATAGCATATTTTTCAAACATGGGTATCAAAATATCCTTGCTCTCGCTCTCACAAAGAATTCGTATGCAGCAACTGATGACCATAGGCTTCTCCTTAGTGTAATACTCCACTAAATGTCAGAATGCTAAGCTTAGGATCAAATAGGTCTTTTGATGGTTGTAATGTAGGCTAAGGGACGGGTAGGATCAGCTATTTTGGCCAGAAATAGTGACTAAGTTCCTAAGCACTTTAATACGTCACATTGTATTATTGACACTTTTTTCTTTCAACCTTTCTTTCTTTTATTCTTCCACCCTTGTTCTCCTCTTTTGTTTTTCACTTTTAAGCACAACTCACTTTTCAGTTTTCTTTTCTTTTTTCTTTTCACAACATACCTCTTATGCTAGCACTTTCTTTCTCATAACACATTCAAGCACCATTACAATTTAAAGCATCATACTCACCCAATTTCCTCTTATGTTGTCACATGACTTTTTCACTTTAAAGCACTTAGGAATTTGGATCAAATTACGGTCTTGAAAAAAATGGATTAGGCTTACATACAAGGTTGTCAAAGAAATAGGCTAAAGGCTCAAAAGGGTTTAACTAGGATGATGTCCATGGGTAGGTAAAACGAAGGTAAACATGTATAGGTTGCCAAAGAAATGCCTAAATCATCTCCTAAACTTACACTCTTTATTTTTGCTTTGCATACATACCAGGCAAGTTCTAGCATCAGCCACAAACATAGAATATACTGTTACCTCACACACACAAGGCACATGGTTGACTTGATTGGAAGTAATATAGACTCTCGACCCAACAAGTGAAAGAATTGAACCACACAATATCACATAATGAGTCACAACTAGTGCCTAAACATCTCAATAGTCATAATTGTAGCACATACTCTTGTTATAATCTCATGCTGACTATTAGAATTATTTCATGCGAAGCTAAAAAAAATTTACTACTAAAAAACTAAGCAAACAAACATGAATAAATGCAAATGTGGATCGAGAAGTATAGCATGGAAATACCATCACCCCACACTTAGACGGGGCACACTGTCCTCAGTGGAAAATAAATAAGAAGAACCTGGTTAGTCGGACTCATTCTCTATGTCTGGGGTCATACCCCTTGCATCGGAATCATCATTAGAGTCGTCATCCTTAGAAGTTCCTCATAAGTATCCTACTTAATTCCAAGAGTGAGTTGAGGTGTTTGCATCGAGGAGGGTTCTCCTTGCTCTCTTTGGCCTCTTTTCTTGCCTTTTTGTGAAGTGGTAGCCTTATCTTTGCCTTGTCTTTTGGTGCCATTGTACCTGAGATCTCAATAGAGTCATGTTAGCATCATCTCAATGGATACAATCTATAAACAAGTAGTAGAGGTACCACCCCACACTTAGGTTGTTGGCACCAACTAGTGAAGTGAAAGTGGTCGATTACTTAGACTTCATCGACATGCGTTTTAGGAGCTACATTCCAACAAGAAAATCAGAGATATATCACTTCTTGCAACCTTTGCAATACTTTCATGTTAGGTATAACAAGACTACTACATAGGGATTACATCATGGTATAGTTTCTATCAATAAACTCAACCTCCTATTCCGATGAACGGGAATGTGACATTCTAAAAACAGCTTTCCATACTCGGTATGGTCACTTTGAATTCCTAGTTATGTTATTTGGTCTTACCAATTCCCCAACCGATTTCATAGACTTGATGGACCGTGTGTTTAAGCCGTACTTGGATATGTTCGTCATAGTCCTCATAGATGATATTCTGGTCTATTCCCGCAGTGAGAGAGATTATGCAGACCATCTCAAAATAGTACTTCAGACTCTTAAGTATCATCAGCTATTCGCCAAATTCAGTAAGTGCGAGTTTTGGCTAAGGTTAGTAGCATTCCTTGGTCATATCATTTCCGGTGATGGCATTACAGTAGATTCTCAAAAGACCGAACTAGTAAGAAACTGACCTCGCCCTGTCTCTCCATCAGATATTAGGAGTTTCTTAGGTTTGGCTGGCTATTACAGGTGGTTTGTTGAGGGATTTTCTTCTATTACATCCCCTATGTCCAGATTGACTCAGAAGAAAGTCAAGTTCTAGTGGTCAGATCTTTGCAAGATGAGTTTTCAGGAGTTGAAGACTCGACTCACCTCAGCTCCAGTTATAGCATTACCAGATAGTTTAGAGGGGTTCTTAGTGTATTGTGATGCATCCAGAGTGGGTTTAAGTTGTGTCCTCATACAGAATGGTAAGGTCAAAGCCTACTCATGATCTTGAGTTAGAAACTGTAATATTTGCCTTAAAGATTTGGAGACATTACCTATACGGTGTTCATATAGATGTGTTCACAGATCATAAGAGTCTTCGGTATGTTTTTTCTCAGAAAGATCTCAATCTTGGTCAGAGAAGGTGGTTAGAGCTCTTGAAAGATTATAACATGAGTGTCTTTTATCATCTGGGCAAAGCCAACATAGTGGACGATGCTCTCAGTAGACTGTCCATGGGTAGTTTTGCTCATGTTGAGGATAATAAGAAGAATTTAGCTTAGGAAGTCCATCAGCTTACGAGACTAGACGTTCGCTTAGTCGATTCTTCAGAGGGTGATATATGGGTTCAGATTAGTTCAGAAATATATCTAGTTTCCGAGGTGAAAGAAATGCGAGATAGAGATCCCAACCTTGTCAAGTTGAAAGAGTCAGTTTAGAATCAGAAAATAGAGGTTTTCTGCTAAGGGAAAGATGGTGTTTTGTGCTGTCAGGGTTATCTCTGTGTTCCAGGTGTAGATGACTTAAGGGAGAAAATTCCTGCAAAAACGCATGGTGCGCGCTACTCTATTTATCCAGGGGTTGATAACGCTCAATCTACAGCTCTCTTAGGAGTGTAAAGCGGTCGTTAGCAAATATAGAACCCAACCTGGGTTGGGTGTCGATCCCACAGGGAATAGCTTGGCCAACAAGTAAGCAAAATTACTAAACTTTTGGTGCAAGTCTCGTAAAAGGGGGGATTGTAATGTGTAACGAAAACAATAAAGTAAAAGCTGAAAATAGCAAAGTAAAGAGAGAAAGATTGTTACGTAAGTTGTAAACAATGAGAATTGAAGCGTTGGGGTTATGTCCACCTTCTGAGTTGTACGTCTCTATTGGCTATGAGTGTGTAGAATTGTCACATGCAACTGCTTATAGAGAATTGTATTTGATGGTAAATCCAGGCGTCTTTCGACCTATTCGAGGATTATTTCACTTTAACTCTTTCGATCTTAAAGCGTGTCTAACGGTACGAATTCTCCAAGAGGTTAGTCCAGTTACGGCACTAGATTTTTAATAGGAAAGGGTGTCCTACTACCTTGACACTATCTCTTTTCCAGACAATTAACCTTTCTTTCGAACAAGTTAAATGTTATACTGGCGTATTCTTGCGTTTGCAACCACAAAGAATGTAGATTAAGATGAAGAGAATAATGATATAAGCAACATACGTGTCACAAACTCACAAACTCACAGCAATAGATAGTATCTCAGTTGGCTTCCATAACCCCAACAGAGAAGTTTAGTTACCCATGATTGCGAAGGAGATCACGATTGACATTGTTGTTATACCACAATAAGGATGAATTTTGTGTGGCTCAAGAGGTTGGCGTTAGGCGTGAATTTCCTAGGCAACGTAACGTTTCTCTTGTTGCGGAAATTAAGAATAAATGAATAGAAGAAGAAAAGTAGAATTAATGGAAAGATTAGAAGAGTTGTAGAATTGTTTGTAGCGTAGAATGTAGGAAGATGTAGAATGGTTGAATGTTGAAGTCTCTAAAATCTCTAGCATGATAGGGTATTTATAATACCCATATCCTAATTCTACTAAGCTAATGAAATACTTAACCCAATTGTACTAGGTTAATGTAATATTCTCCTAATCCAAATAAACAAATGAAATACTTAACCCAATTGTACTAGGTTAATGTATCATTATCCAAATCCAACTAAGTTACTGCAGTCCCCAAAATTTTCAGAAATGCTGTTTTAGCCCGGGACAGATTTTCCATGCATCACTTTTGGTCCTTTAGGCGTTCAAGCTCCCTTTCCTTCATTCGTGAGCTTTCTTTGGTGTCAAGTAAGCCATAAAATGCTGAATTCTGCATCATTTATACCTGAAACTTTGCTAATCATGTTCTTTAGCTTACTTACAGGAAAAAGGACTAAAAGTGCATGAAATATATAATTTGTTCTCAAAACGTGGAACAAATATGGGCAAAATATATTGATATAGGCGTGTAAATTCGCCTATCATCAGGGGTCTCAAATATGTATTGCGACTTGCGGGAGATCTATTAGTGGAATGGGATGAAGAGAGACGTTGCAGAGTTTGTGGCTAAGTGTTCTACATGTCAGCAGGTTAAGATAGAGTATCAGAAGACTAGTGGTCCTATGCAGGAGTTCATTATTCCTACTTAGAAGTGGGAAGAAGTGAACATGGACTTCGTGACAGGTTTGCCTCGAACTCATCATTAGCATGATTCAGTTTGGATCAGCGTAGTCAAAATGACCAAATCAGCCTATTTTTTTCCAGTCCATACCTTTTATTCAGCTGAGGATTATGCCAAACTCTACATCAGAGAGTTGGTCAGATTGCACGGTGTTCCGTTATCTATTATCTCAGAGAGAGGTACCCAGTTTACCTCTCATTTCTAGAAAGTGTTCCAAAAGGGTCTTGGTACCCAAGTTCATCTTAGTACGCCTTTCATCCTCAGACAGATAGTCAAGAAGAAAGGACCATTCAAACTTTAGAAGATATGCTAAGGGTGTGTGCAATTGATTTCAAGGGTAGTTGGGATGACCACTTGTCTTTGATTGAGTTTACATACAATAATAGCTATCATTCCAGTATTAAGATGGCTCTATTTGAAGCTCTCTACGGTAGGAGATGTAGATCTCTAATTGGTTGGTTCAAAGTTAGTGAGGCCTTAGTCATAGGGCCTGACTTGGTATTCGACGCCTTAGAAAAAGTCCAGTTGGGTCAGAGAAAGACTTCGCATTGCTCAGAGCTGATAGAAGTCTTATACAGATGTTCGTAGAAAGGATCTCGAGTTTGAGATTGGTGATTTTGTCTACCTAAAGATCTCTCCATGAAGGGAGTGAAGCAATTTGGCTAGAAGGGAAAGCTCAGTCCCCGATATGTCGATTCCTTCAAGATTCTCAGTTTCTTTGGTAAGGTAGCTTATGAGCTCGATTTGTCGTCAGACCTAGCCTCAATTAACACAGTCTTCCATGTCTCTTTTCTCAAAAAGTTCATAGGTGACCCATCAGTTGTAGTCCCTATTCAGAGCATTGACGTTCAGAACAACCTCTCTTATGAAGAGATTCTAGTTAAAATTCTAGATTATCAAACTCGTAAACTGAGGAACGAAGAAGTCCTTCTAGTTAAAGTTCTTTGGAGAAATCAGTCCATCGAGGGAGCTACTTGTGAAGTAGAAGTAGACATGCGTATGAAGTATCCTCACCACTTCTTCCCTAACTCAGATCAAGCTCAAGGTAACAATTCTCCTTAAGCTTACTCAGTTTCATGTTCAGTGGTCATCACAAACTTGGTATTAAATACCATTGTATATTCAGTCATGTATTCATGTATCAACTCAATTATATAATTATGCATCTGGCATGCATTCTCATTGTGAGAAACTTAGTTCACCAGAACACCCAGTCATGCATTCATGAATCAGTTACACATGCATCAGATATGCATGTTCAGTACGATATGTTAAGTTATCAGTCATGTCAATCATGAGATTATGCTCCAGTTGTTCATGTTCAGTATGTACGTCAGATATCTTCTCCCCCCACTCTCAGTCTTATTCGAGGACGAATGTTCTCAAGGGGGAGATATTGTAATACCCCATACTTTTTCCTAGCTTGAAATTGTCTCAAGAATATTAAAATCTTACTTTGAAAGATGAATCCACTTTTGTACATAAAGTGTTTTTAAGATTTTCACTTTTTGTCATATGGGAAATTAAATTAGCTTTCCAATGATACCGATTTCATCAAAATCCAACATTGGAGGAGAAAGTTATGGCAAAAATACGGAAGGCAGTAAAACCGCCCAGGTGTGACGGTGAGGTCGACGGACTGTCGGACTAGCGATGGACCGTTGCCCATGATCGTCACAGCGAGTTAGTGTGACAAACTTCTTCTTAGGAGCGACGGCCTAGGCCGACGGACCATCGCTCAAGCCTTCATAGCCAAAATAGTAAGACCCCATTCTGCCTAAAAGCGACGGTCAGAGCCAACGGATCGTCAACCCAGCGACAGACCATCGCACCCACCGTCGCAGGTCCCGTTCAATATTTTTAAGTCATTTTAACAGGGGTATTTTGGTCATTTACCACCCACTTATGTATACCCTATTATATCCGATTTCTGCCCATTTGTTCATTATTATTTCAACAATAACATTAGGGTTTCTCTCTAAAATTAATTCCTAAGAATAAGAATCCAAATCTTCTTCAAGAAACTAAGAGATTCAAATCCCTCAACTTTAAAAACATCAAGAAAACTCAACCCAGGTATGCATAGTGTTCATTCATGGACTCCTTTCATCCATGAAGCCTAAGAATCTCTTTTCATAGTTTAAGTTTATGGATTTTATATATGAATTTCATGATTAAGCTGCTCTTGTTCATGTTGTTAATGAGTAATTTAATTCTATTCCATGTTGGGGATAAATTTTATGTGGATTTGATTAGTATAGATGTAGATTCATGTAAACCTATGATTAAACCCTTGAATAATGTAATTAGAATTGAATCATGATGTTTAATTGTTGTATAATGTTGTTTACACATACTATGCCTACCATGTGTTTGATTAAATGCCTAGGTGAAGGAAAATTCCCAACTAGCATGATATCGTGAAATCCCCATGTATGTACAAGTTTATGCAGATCACATGTTTGATGAAATGCTTCAATAAGTGTATTATGGATTATGATGTTAGTGATGTGTTCTAGTAGGTCATTCTTTGTTAGTTTTCTTCTATAGAGTCCTAGGGGTACTTGTACCTGAAATATTAGCTGTGTGCCTAGAGCCATGTCATGTTTTCACGATACTCTCTGTCAAGATATGATCCTTAGACTTCAGATAGTCTTATGACTCAAGAAATCTCCATGATCTCATGAACTCAGTCAGTTATCAGATATCAATACTATTTTTGTCAGTCAATGGAATTTAGTAACTCAGTCCAGTCAGTTCAGTGAATCATGTTCAGTGTCTATTCAGATGGGAGTAGGAATTAGCACCGAGTAAACCCAAGGATGGGAACTCACCTATTATATGAGGGTGTGATTCTTAGAAGAAATTCTTGCATTCTAGAACTATGTATTCAACATAGGTTGAGACATCATAGCCTGCTATATGAGGGTAACTGAGGTGGATTAACCTTTTATAGGTGGGTTCCCACCATTCTCACTAGAGCTATCTGTTATAAGAGGGTTCCTCACATGTTGTCCTTACCAGTGGTACGGTATTGACACCCTTCCAATCAGGGCACAGATTGGACCCCAGTTCAGCTATTATAGTGCATATAGGGCATGTCGGTTAGATGACTATTTCCCACAGTTTCAGTATCAGCCTCAGTAAAAGAACTCAGATAGTTCTACAGAATTCGGGACTGTCAGATATAGTCAACTCAGATACATTACAAAACTCAGATAGTTCCATCAGATTCAGGGCTGTCAGATATAGTCACTCATGTTATCAGTTACATCAGTACTAGTATGTCATGTTATCAGTATTTAGATTCAATAATCATGTTATCACAATATCAGTGTCAGTTATTATGTCTCATGCATATATTCTCATGCTCATGATAGTCAGTTTGTTATTATTATTGTTCATGCATATGAACCCCATGCATTTAGCCTACCTCACATGCATACCAGTATATTCAAAGTACTGATGCATTCGAGCTATGGTGTCTTATACCATTAGTTCAGAGACACGAGCTCCAGAGCAACAGTAAATTCCAGTCTCAGCAGTCAGAGTTAGAAGTGAGTCCTCATCTTTCGAGGACACGATTATTCCTTATTATCTCATTTATTAGTTTATCAGTTGGAGTTAGTTGGGGACATGTCCTATCAACTCCTTACTCAGACAATTTAGTCAGTTAGAGGCTTTCTAGACTATTATGTTCAGAGAGTTATTTCAGTTGTTTTGGGTATTTCATACCCCCTTTTACATGTTGTGTTTTACTTCAGATATGTGAACCTTATGGCTTTTCAGTTCATGTTTTCATATTATTCAGTATTTTATGTAGTATATAGGTACAGATATCAGTCATGGGTTAGCTTGTAGTCCTTCGGGGTCATGATCACCGTGTAGTGTTCTAAGTACCAGATTCGAGGCGTTATAACCACTCTTATAGACAAGAGATTATGAAATCTTTTTGGAAAGTTTCCCTTCTTTCAGTGTTCATGCTGTGCGAAAGAGCATGATACTCTATTTAAATTCTCTTTCGGACTCATGCTTCATTCTGTTTATAGATAATATCTCCCAGAAGAAACAACAGAAGAAGGAATGGGGATCAACTTGTGCCATCGCTTGTTCAGGAAGATCCCCTAAATGAGCATATCTCTCACGCCGAATTCAAAGCTGCTTTCACTACCTTAGAACATTCAGTAGTTTCTTAGAACAACCAACAAACTTTTTCCCTTACCCTATCCAATCCAGTGGATAAGACGACTGCAGTTTGCATTCAGGATTTCACTCAGATGAATCCCCCTTTGTTTTCGGGATACAAATCTAAAGAGGATCCGCAAGAGTTTTTTGATATGGTTTAGAAGGGGACAAATATTATGGGCATCACTTTGAGTGAGAGTGCAGAGTTGGCTGCATATCTATTACAGGATATAGCTCACACCTTCTTTAAGTAGTAAAAGGAGGACCGAGGTATGGAAGCAGGTCCTGTTGAGTGGGAGGAGTTTACTACGGCCTTCTTAGATAGGTTCTTCCCATTAGAATTGAGGAAAGATAAGGTTTAGGAATTCATTAATTTGAAGTAGGGTAATATGAGTGTGAAGGAGTACTTACTTAAGTTCACTTAGTTGGCGAGGTATGCTCCTACCATGATGGCAGATAATAGGTCTAGAATAAGTAAGTTTGTGTCTGGTGTAGCTGATAGTGTGGTCAAGAAGTGTAGGACCGCTATGTATATTGATTAAGGAGATGGACTTATCTAGACTTATGGTTTATGCTCAACTGATTAAGGAGGACAAGTGTAAGGAGAGAGAAAGAGAGAACAAGAGGGCCTGAATAGGTAGTTTCAACTTTTCTCAGCCAAGGTCAGATGGTGGTAATCATTCTCAGTTTCATCAAAAAATTTTAGCCCCAGCTCTGGCTTCATCTAGTGTGCCAGTTCCTAAGTTTAGGCAGGACAATTGGGATAGGGCGCCAGGCTCTAAGTCCAGGGCAGTGCGAGCAGTGGTCGTATTAATCTGCTCTATGGGAAATGTGGTAAGAATTATTAGGGTGTGTGTAAGGTGGGTAATGATGTGTATTTTGGGTGTGGCAAGCTGGGTCACAAGGTTCAGGAATGTCCAGTGGTTGCTCAGAGGGGATAGGATTCGCACCAACAGGGCCAGTTTAATCTTTTATCAACTCCAGCAGGTCGCCCGACATAGCAGGGTTCCACTTCCAGCGCAACCACTAAGCAACGTCAAAATAGGTTGTATGAATTCCAGGCTTGGCATGATCAAGAAAGTTCTCCTGATGTTGTTACGTGTACGTTATTGGTTTTCCATCCTCATGTTTTACTTTATTAGACCCCGGAGCTTCACTTTCCTTTGTGACCTCCTATATAGCTGTAGACTTTAGTGTTAGTCTCAAAACTGTAGCAGAACCCCTTTTGGTGTCTACCCCAATAGGTAGCTCTATTGTAGTCAGGTAGGTATACAAGAATGCACGATCACAGTATCTCAGAAAATTACCTCGGTTTATCTTGTGGAGTTAGAGATGATGGATTTTGATGTCATTCTCGGCATAGATTGGCTCCACTCATATTATGCTTAAATTGATTACAGAAATTGAGTCGTTCAATTTCAGTTTCTGAATGAACCAGTCATTGAATTGAGGGATAGTACCTCAGTGTTTTAGGGGTCACTTTGTTTTATATCTCTGAGCAAGAAAGATGATATCTAAAGAGTGTGTTTACAATCCTATTCGAGTCAATAAATCTAGTTAGGACACTTCGAGTCTCGAGTCAGTTTCAGTAGTGCAGGAATTTTTAGATGTGTTCCCTGAAGTTCTTCCCGGAGTTCCTCCCGAAAGAAAAATTGAATTTGAAATAGATCTCCATCTAGATACCCAATCTATGTCTATTTTACCCTATAAAATGGCTTCAGCTGAGCTTAAGGAGTTGAAAGAGTAGTTAAAAAATCTCTTAGATAAAGGTTTCATCAGGACCAGTGTTTCCCCATGGGGCGCTCCAGTCTTATTCGTGCGTAGGAAAGATAGTTCTCTCAGAATGTGCATAAATTGCCATCAATAGAACAAAATCACTATCAAGAATAAGTATCCACTTTCCAGAATTGATGAATTGTTCGACCAACTTCAGAGTTCCAACTATTTCTCTAAGATAGACCTCAGATCCGACTATCATCAGCTTAGAATCAGAGAATGTGACATTCCAAAGACAGCTTTTAGAACTCGGTATGGTCATTTTGAATTTTTAGTTATGTTTTAGGACTGATGAATGCCACTGCAGCTTTCATGGACTTAATGAACAGGGTGTTCAAGTAGTACTTGTACATATTTGTCATAGTCTTCATTGATGATATCCTTGTCTATTTTCGTAGTGAGAATGATCATGTAGACCATCTGAGAGTTATGTTGCAAACCCTTAGAGCTCATCCGTTGTTCACTAAATTCAGTAATTGCAAATTTTGTTTAAGATCAGTAGATTTTCTTGGCCATATTATTTTTGGTGACGACACTAGAGTTGACCTTCAAAAGACCAAAGTAGTGAGAATCTGGCCGAAACCTATCTCTCTATCAGATATCAAGAGTTTCTTAGGTTTCGCTGGCTATTACAGGTGGTTTTTTAAAGGGTTTTCTTATATTGCTTCCCCCATGTCTCGATTGACTCAGAAGAAAGTCAAATTTCAGTGGTCAGATTCTTGCGAGAAGATTTTTCAGGAGTTAAAAACTCGACTCATTTTTGCTCTAGTCTTGACTTTGCTAGATGGAAGGAATGGGTTTGTAGTTTATTATGATGCTTCCAGAGTTTGTCTTGGTTATTTATTGATGTAGAGAGGTAAGGTCATAGCCTATGCCTCTAGACAGCTTAAACTCCATGAGAAGAATTATCCTACCCATAATCTTGAGTTGGTAGCTATTATTTTTGCCTTGAAAATTTAGAGACATTATTTTTATGGGGTTCATGTTGATGTGTTCACTGACCATAAGAGTTTATAGTATGTGTTCAAGTAGAAAGATTTGAATCTTCATCAGAGAAGGTGGCTTGAGTTGTTAAAATATTATGATATGAGTGTGTTATATCATCCAGGTTGTGTTATATCATCCAGGAAAGGTCAATGTAGTGGTAAATTCCCTTAGAAGATTATCTATGGGCAGTGTTTCTCATGTTGAGGAGGATAAGAAGAAGTTAGTCAGTGAGGTTCATCAACTTTGTAGATTAGGTGTTCGGTTGGTTGATTCAGCTGAAGGTAGTTATGTGTTCAGAATGGTCTGGAATCTTCATTGGTTGTTGAAGTAAAAGAAAAGCAAGATAGGGATCCTAGTTTGGTTAAGCTGAAGGAGAAAGTTAGAGATTAGAAGGTAGAGGTTTCTCCTAAAGGGGAAATAATGTGCTTCATTGTTAGGGAAGGTTATGTGTCCCATGTGTTGATGATTTGAGAAAATAAATACTTGCAAAAGCGAATGGTACATGATTATCTATCTATCCAGGAGCCACTAAGATGTACCGTGATTTGCAGGAAATCTATTGGTGGAGTGGTATAAAGAAGGATATTGTAGAGTTTGTTGCTAAGTGCCCTAATTTTCAGTGGGTCAAGGTCGAGCACCAAAGTCTTAGTGGTGTATTGGAGGAGTTCAGCATCCCCACTTTGAAGTGGTAAGTGGTGAACATGGATTTTGTGACAGGGTTTCCTCATACGCATCATCAACATGATTAGATATGGGTCATTATGGATAGAATGTTCAAATCAGCTCATTTCTTACCAGTTCAAACTTTGTACTCAACTGAGGATTTTGCCAGGCTTTACATTAGGGAGTTAGTTAAGTTTCTCGGAATTTCATTATCTATCATTTCAGATAGAGGTACTCAGTTTACCTCTCACTTTTTAAATCCTTTTCGTAAGGGTCTTGGTACTCAAGTTCATATCAGTACAACTTTTCATCCTTAGACAAATGGGCAGGTAGAGAGGACCATTCAGACCTTAGAGGATATATTAATGGAATGTGTTATTGACTTTAAAGTTAGTTGGGATGACCACTTACCTTTGATTGAGTTTGCTTACAACAATAGTTATCACTTTAGTATTCAGATGACTCCATTTAAGGCTCTCTATGAAGGAGATGTAGATCTTCTATTGGTTGGTTTAAGGAAGGTGTAGCTGCTTTGATAGGTCCAGATGCAGTGTTTGATGTGATGGAGAAAGTTCAATTAATACAGGAGTGGCTGAAGGCATCCCAAAGCCGTAAAAAATCTTAAGCAGACCTGAGGAGAAGGAATCTTGAGTTTGAGATTGGTGATTTGGTCTATTTGAAGTTTTTGCCTATGAAGGGAGTGAAGAGATTTGGCAAGAAGGGGAAACTCAACCCCCATTATGTTGGACCATATAGAATCTTGAGTTATTTTGGGAAAGTAGCTTGTGAGCTAGAGTTGCCTACAGATATGGCGTCAGTACATCCGGTATTTCATATTTTTTATTAAAGAAATATATTGGTGATTCAGCTATAGTTGATCCTTTAGAAGATATGAATGAAAAGGATAGGCTTTCTTATGAAGAAGTTATAGTTGAGATCCTTGATCGTCATATCCGTAGAGTAAGGAACAAAGAAGTTCCCTTGGTTAAAGTTCTTTGGCAGAATCATTGTGTTGAGGGGGCTACTTGGGAAGAAGAAGAAGATATACGAACCAAGTATCCTTATCTTTTCTCCGCAAACTCAGATTCATCTTGAGGTAACGATTCTTCCTTAGATTGACTCTGTCCCATACTTAGTTTCATCAATGCAACCATTTTCATGTCATTACATGTATTCACGAAATCAATTCAATTTGTGGATTATGTTTTAGACTCAGTTGTGTAATCATGTTCCAAGTCATGCATGTTCATTATGTGATCCCAGTTATAGTCGTACAGTACTCTTAGTTTAACCAGTCTCATTCGAGGATGAATGTTCCCAAGGGGGAGATATTGTAATACCCCATATTAATCTTAGCTCAATTCAGCTCACAGTTGTATGCTAAGGGGTCCAAGCCTAGGAATTTTCACTAAGAATTGAGGACTTAGTCCTTTTCAAGGCCCCTAAACTTCAATAATTTTAATTTTAACCTTCCCGACCTCGAGATGTCGATTTTGAGTTGATTTATGATCAGGGCTGTTCAAAGTATGTCTCGAGTAAGCTTCAGAATTTTAGAATGAGCATAGGGACGTGTTTGGAAAACCAAAATAGTAGCACCACCGAGATAAATGGGTGTCGCCTCCTCCAGTCCGACGGGGTAAGGTGGGTGCCGCCCCTCCAGTCCACCGCTCTAAAGCGGGCATCGCTCTAAAGTGGGCACCGCTTGGCCTAGTCCACAGCTATAGGGTCTGCATCGCTCCCTCCCTCTTCCGTCCAACTTTGTTGTTGACATTATAAGGGTATTTGGGTCAATTCCCTTAACCCAACTCATCCATAACACGAATTTGGGACTTCCAAGGAGCATTTTTTTGCCCTTTACTCACAAATCCTCTCAAGAGAAACCCTCTTTCTTCCCAAGAACAAACCCTTACTCTTTCACAAGAAATCTAGAAACTTAAGCTTCAAGTTTAAGAAATTTTCAAGGAATCTTCAAAAACTCATCTAATGAGGTATGCGGGATGTTCATCCATGGTTCTTTTTCACCCATGGAGCCCACAATCATCTTTTGGTTTAATTTATTAGTTTATACTTGTTCTTGATGAAATAAATCCATGAATCTGTTGTTAATTCAATTCCAAATTATGGTTACAAGTTTTTTCAAGTAGAATGAGTCATATCATGCTTCAAGTGCTACGATCCCCATGTCATGATCCATTGATTTCAAGATTAACCCTCAATTTATAAATTTGTCCATGTAATCATGTTGTTTTCCTTATGTTTAAGGCATTCCCATGTCCAGTTTTATGATTATTACATGTTTGGTGAAATTCTCATGTTTTAGTTCTTTGAACTGTGATTTTATGCTATAGTATTTCAAGTTTGATATTGTATTTTATAATTATTTAGTTCTGGTGGGTTATGAACACCCGATACCTAGTTGTTTTACACGATATCAGTTGAACCATGAGTATTATCACTTAGTTAGTTGTTATAATCAGACCATGATGAGCAATGTCAGTTGTATCTAATTCAGCTCAGTTTAGTACCGGTGTTAGTTCATTTGGGAGTAGGATTTAGCACCGAGCAGACCTAGGGATGGGGACTCAACCCCCATTAAGACTGCGTCCTCAGTAGTAGTCCCTAAGTTCCATAACTATATAGCTAGTGTAGGATTATGAGATGTCACTCACCAGTTTAGGACTAATAATCAATTAAGGGTCACCCGTTAGTTTAGGACTGACTCCCTAGTCCTTCGAGACATCAGATTAGTGGGTCCACACAACCAGTGTTAGTACCCATGGCACGATTTTGAAATGCTTCCAACTGGGGTAACAGGTTGGACCCCGATTAGCTCAGATTAGAGCATGTCGATTAGATGATACCTCCCATAGTCTCAGTATAATGTTTAGTATATTTTAGTTTAGGTTTGCTTGGCCAAGTGTACAGAACCTCTGCTATTCAACTTACAAATTATTTTAGAAATATATTTGTACATAGTCTTCCATTCACAAATATTATATGATCATGCTTTTATATTCAGTTATTCCCAAGCATTTTAGCCAGTCCTCATCTCATATACCAGTATATTCAAAGTACTGACTTCATACTTTTCTTTGCGCCATGTTGTGTTATAACATAGGTTCGGACACTCAGTTTCCTGACCACTCTTAGGCAGCTCAGCGATATTCAACAACAGTAGTGGTGAGTCCTTATCCATCGAGGACATGATTTATTTATTTTAGATACTCAAGTACTTTCTTTTGTTCAGTGAGTCAGAGTTAGTTAGGGGTCTGTCCGATCAACTCCTCAGATAATTTAGAGGCTTTCAGACAAATTAGACAATCAGCTAGACAGTCAGTCAGTTACTTTTAGTTTTTATCATTGGTTTTAGACATTTGTGTATTTTGTATTTTAGTATTCCAGATTCACACTATCTTATCAGAGTATCTTTCGCATATGTTGTTTTATTACTATTTTATTTAGTGCTCTCAACAAGTATAGTTCATGGGTTAGCCTGTGGTCACTTGTGACTGTTAGTACCATTGTTGCAATTAGGGGGCAGCCTCGAGTCGTGACACTAGTACTTTTGAATTCTGCATTAAAAACAAGAAAGGTGAGTTTCTGGTTGCCAAAGGTTCTCCAATTCACGCCACTATTAACTTGGAGATAGACGTTATTGCTATTAAGGAGTGTTTATCTTTCTGCAGTGAGAATAATATTTAAAAAATTATGATCAAATCAGATTCTTGGACTTTGGTTCAAATACTTAATGGAGTATTGGATGTTCTATGGAGTGTGACAATGGTGTTCAACTTCGTTAGAGCCCTAATGAGTGCTATATCAATAAGAGTAGTTCATTCTATTTGGGAAGAAAATAATCTTATTGATTATTTTACTAACTTAGATATTAATTTTGTAGGTGAATTCCAGTTTAATAATGTTGAAAAGTTTCCAACAATAGGCAGAAAAATCATTAATTTGGACAAAATAGGTACACCAAATATCAGAAAGACTATATAAAATACATGAGAACAAGTCATGGAGCACTATCAGGTATTAAAATAAGTTGCTCAATAAAAGAGAGGGATGTTCATATTCAATTCCACTCAGCTTATAAGAAACGTCATGCATATGGTTCAAATTGTTTGGCATAAGACAGTAAGTTAATTAAGAGTTGTGCTTGTGTTTCTTCTAACGAAAATAAAGAGAAACAACACAACATTATCTGTGACTATCTACTGTAAACATCAAGGAAGAATAGAATAACAAGGCATCATACCAACACACATTCAAGAGGTGGAATAGGATAAAAACAATCTCAAAATAGGGGCTTTTATAGAGAAAATGATACATTTATTAAAAAAAAAATCCGTGAATACAAAGATCTACACCTGGTGAGAGCTTAGGGTGTTGAATGATTGAGTATTCAAATACTGGTACAACCTATCAAAATTAAAGGCTCCAAATTTGAGTTGGTATACCCTTGTACCACAAATTTCAAGATTCCAACAATAAGGTCATCACTCTCTTTGGTGTCTTTTTAGATTATGTGGTGGTATTAGCTTTGATAGAAGCTCAACCCATAGATTTGAGATAGAATTGAAGAATGAAATTGATAATTATCTGAAGAATTCTGAACACTCATTTCACAATGGATGGAAAGTTTCATGATATATCGAAGGTTGAGAACTGAATCGATTCACCTTGGCTTGAGCTAACCGAAATAGTTGGTAGAAGTGGAAGAGGCTACTTTCCTAAATGGAGATTCATAATAATAGGGATTGTTGTCTGATTGATATTTTGGCTCGGGTCACTTTTGGGTCTGACCTTTGTAAATAACTCTTCGTTGATTTAATGAATTGGCCATAAATCTGGTTTTAATGCAAAAAAAAAAAAAGAACTCACTTTTATTTCTTTTGATTTTCTTAGTTTTGCCCCAGATGTTACCTTTTTCTTATAAACCTCACATAATTTCTAGGTAAGTGTTTCTTAATCTTTGAATCTAATCAACTCGAAATGTCCATTTTCCCATTCAATCATTACTCCAACATACTTTCAACGTGATAAAAAAATTTGCTTCATCCGTCCTAGAGACGAAAGGGAATGTTTGAAGAAACAATTCAAGAAAACATTTTGAACCAAAAAAAGGAAGCCAACTTTTCAAGAAAATATTTTGATGGGTTATCATGAATTTTTATTTTCATCAATAGTCTTTCTCATTTTGGTTCTTATTTGGTTTATAATATTGTCCTCTTTCCCCTTCATTGGTTTCCATGGTAGTTGTTGTTCATTTTCCTCTTTATTTGATCTAAAATTTGACGTGGTTGAAGTTTGGAGCTTTTCTATTTCCATTTTTCTTATCCCATTTCGATAATTGAGTATTGGTGGCATGGATGGGTGTCTAATTTATCTTGGTTGGATTCAAAATTTGGATCAAGGGATAACCCATATTTTCTCTGGTATCTCTGAGTCCCGCAAAGCTACAATACCCATTTAGGTCATTCACTCAAATTCGATTATTAAGTTGACACTTAGTAAACACACATGGAGAAATTTTTTGAGGTTGAAATGGTGTTTAAAAGTGATTGAGGCTAAAAAAGTGATTTGAGGAAGAAAAGAAGAAGACCAGGACCAAAAAAATTAAAACTAAAAATTAGTTGGTGAAATACACATGTCAAGCATGTGTTTCGTCATATGACAAAGGACTAGGTATGACATTTTAGGGTGGAATAAATTTCACTTTAAATTAGTTTAGGAGTGTAATAGGATTTTCATGAAATTGGAGTGTGTAGTTGGGAATTTGGATATAGTTTTTAGAGGAAGGGGACATTTAGCTATTTTCTCCAATAAAATACATTAGATCGTCAAATTATAAGATTATTAATCTCAAATTTGACAAAATAGTGTTGCATATTATTTACGGGTTACAAAATTTGTATTTACAATATGAACGTCAACAATAAGTTCAAGAATAACTCAAGAACAACAATTAAGTTCAAAAAATATTTTCTGAAAATTACCAAAAGCAACAAGAAAGAAATGAAGACAGAAAGAGTCAAGTCCATTGAATTCAGGGTGTGTCTTTAAGGAAATTATTCTTCTCAAGTACCCGAGGTTATGGAATATATCCTTCCAGGATAAAATGAATCACATCAATAAAATGGTGGTACCTTAATTTCTATTGAACTACTAAATCTCTCAACTGTAGTAAATCACACTTGAGTTTTTTAAAAATGGAGAGTGTTTTTAACTTCAAAATTTTGTGTCAATACTTAAGAAAAAATCAGGTATTTATAGACAAAATATATTGCTTAAGAAAAGAAGCAATGGTTCTTAAAAGTTGCACCTTTTTACAATAATGGGTTCATATATGGACCCACCTGCGTCCACACATGAGGACATGTAGCATTCCATAGTGATTTTCAAAACAGAATGTTGATGGCTTACATGTGAATCAAGATGTGCTGGCATCTGCGCCCACACATTGCCAGATGTGCCTGTATTTCACCTTTTCATTATTCAAATAGTGTATTAGAGAATTGTGTTCCTTTGAGATGTGTTGTGACATACTACTGCACATGCTCATGTGCGTCCACAAATAGGGGAAAAAATTTTGGATTTGAAATTGAGTTGGCGTCATGTGGAAGCCATTAGTTTGTAAACCATAGATAAAATAATTCAAACAAAAAGAAAAACATACTAAAAAGGCATATTATTTGTGTTCTTTGGTTAAATGACCTACATATTATAAACTAATATTAAAAAAGCATAAAATCTGTTGGGAGAAATCTCCCCTAAATAAAACTCTTTAAGGACTATATTGTGGATGCTAGAAGAGACATCTTCCATATGTAGAGGTACAAAACTTTTTCTCCAAGAAAGAGGTTAGTCAAATGTGAAAAATTATTATATTTACTTTATAGGTTAAGTATAATTATTATGGTATTACTGTGACTTTCCTCCAAAGAAAAGTAAAATCAAGTATGATAAGAATATCAGGTCAAAATTCCTAATAAATCTCCCTCTTTTAGCTTGATTTTCTTGACAAATCTTGATCGTCCTTCTTCACATGTATGATCTTTATATATCTCTATTGCTCACCATGATTATACATTGATATGGATTAAAAAATGATACCTTGTGTATTAAAAATAAAAGCATGAATTAATATTATTGGACCCCTATGTTATAAGTGAACATGATTAAAAGTGGAGTCTTGTGCATTGAAAGTGAGTACAAGTTAAAAGAGGAGATCATGCGTTAAAAGCATATGTACGAGTTGAAAGGAGCCCAAGCATAAAAATTAAGCAGGGGTTGAAAGTTGGAGCCCTTAAGCATGGATAAAAAATTAATTTTATTTTAAGATGGAGCAGTAGAATTGTTGAAAATATAGTTGAATTTTTTCTCCGCATGTAGTTGAACGAAAATTCTTATCGTCATTAAAGTGGTTGTAATTATAACTAAAATCGCCTTGACCATGTACTCAACCTCATTTGGACCATTGAACCATTAGACTTATTGGATCATTGAACCTGACTCTAATACCACTTATTGTGTTCAAAATTGGTAGGACGTCATGCGAAGACTATTAGTTGCAAACCATAGAGGTGAATATTCAGACAAAAAGGAAATCATACTAAAAAGATGTATTATCAATATTGTTTGGTCAAACGACCTACATATTATGAAAACTAATTTTAAGAAACATAAAAACTATTTGAGAGAAACAGTCCCCTCCTAAACAAGATTCTTTAATCACTATATTATAGATGCTATTATGTGTTTGATATGAGAAGAGGGGTTTTCTATTTTTTGAGGTCCAAAACCTTCAAGTTGGGTTTGAAATTTTTAGGGCATCATGCAGAATCTATTAGTTGAAAACTATAAAGGCGATAATTCAGAAGAAAAGAAAAGCATACTAAAAAGACATACTACTAATATATGGTCAAACGACCTACCTATCATGGAAACTAATATCAAAAAGCATAAAAACTCTTTGAAAGACCCCCCTTCCCTCTAAACATGACTCTTTAATGACTACTTTATGGATTCTGTTGTGTTTTTGATATGAGAAGAGGGGTTTTTGATTTACAAAAGTCCAAAACATTTTCTTCAAGAAAGAGGTTTGTCAAATACGAAAAAGTTTTATATTTTTCTTTCTAAAAAAGTAAAACTCAATTTTGGTAAGAAAATAAGGAAACAAACCCTAATAAATTTCCCCTTTTGGCTTATATTATGGCAAAAAAATCTTGATCTTTCTACTTCACAACAGTCTTCATATACCACTGTTGTTTACCATGATTGAAAGTTGAAATGGATTAAAATTTGAAGCTTTATGCGTTAAAAATAAAAGCACGAGTTAATATTATTGGAGTATTATTTTATAAGTGAATGGGGTTGAAAGTGGAGCCTTGTGCATTAAAAGCGAGAACAGGTTAAAAATGAAGCCGATGAGTTAAAAGTATATGAACGAGTTGAAAGGAGCTCAAGCACAAGTTAGTATGGGTTGAAAGTTGGAGCTCATATGTTAAAGTAACCATAAGTTTAAAATTGATTTTGGTTTTAAAGATGGATCATCAAGAGGATTGATGAAAATATTATTGAAAGATGTCTCCACATGTAGTGTTGAACCTTTTTTGTGACAAGAAAATCTTCACTATCGTCAAATTGATTGCAACATGATTTGAATCTCCTTGAACATGTCTTCAACTTGTTTCACCAAACCATTAGAACTTTGAACTTTAAGCTCTGATATCACTTGTTGGTTTAAAATTGAGAGAGCATCATATGAAAGTTATTAGTTTTCAAACCACAGAGGATAATTCATACAAAAAAAATATACTAAAAAGGTATATTATTAATATGATTTGGTCAAACAACCTACATATTATAAATTAATATTGAAAAATCATAAAACCTACTGGGCGAAATCTCCTCCTAAAAAAATCTATAAGAACTTCATTGTGGATTCTATTATGTTATATTATGACAAGAGGCATCTTCTATTTATAGAAGTACAAAACCTTTCCTCCAAAAAAGAGGTTAGTCAAAATATGGAAAAATATATATTTAATTTTTAGAAAATGTAAAATAATTATGGTATTACTTTAACTTTCCTTCAAAGAAAAGTAAAATCAAATTTGATAAGAAATCAGAGCAAAAATTCTAACAAAATTTTACATCAAATTTATGGATTAAAATTTCATTAAATCTCAAGTTTCAAATGAAATTTGTTCAAAAGGATAGTTCTCGATAGATTATTTTTTAAATCCAAATCCAAATTTGAAGATGATGAAAAGTCAAAGCTGAGCAAACGAAGATGACAATGGCGCGATGTTTGTCTTCTTCTTGCTCCACTAACAACAAGTAGGAGTGCTTCTATACTTAAGCACAAGAATGTTTATTTCTCCCACCAATGCGGTAGAAAGACTTTTTTATAAAGTGAAAGCACAATTCACCATTTCTCCTCTATTTTTTTCCTTCATTTTATATTCATATTTCATTAAGAAGCCAACAATCCACCACATTAATGGGGAATGACTGTATGATTAAAAAATTATACTAATTTGTCTTTGATTTACAAATAAAGACTAATTTCATCTGCATAAGTAGATTTCTCTTTAAACTTTTCATATTGAACTTGTATTGAAGGCACATAGTCAATTGGTAGATACGATATCCTTGAATTGCGAAATATTTTTGTACACCTAGATAACAATGAACTCTATTTGATTTCATGAGAGATTAGAGTGACTTTACTATCATTCTTCTTGAAGTGGTTTCCACTTCACCCTCACATAGGTGATTCCTAAATATTTAGTTCTATAGAGAAATTATTTGGTTATACCCGCCAAACTTAGAAACTCTTAAAAATATTTAAACCATAATCCTTATTCTTGTTTCCTGAATATTATTTTTATCATGATAATGGATTGAGTTAATTAGTAATATTGAACTATCAGTCAAAAATGTTTGATCCCTCTAAACTTGGCTCTTGGGATCTTCAATATTCTAGGTAGAGTTATCACCATGATGACTTGTTATAGCCTGAAAACACATTCCCTTGGATAACCTCTAAACTCTCTCTCTCTGTCTCTATGTAGGCCTTTTGTAAATGAATCCAACACATTATCCTTTGACTTCACATTGTCAATCATGATAATTTTCCTAGAGAGTAGTTCTCTAACAGTATCATGTCCTCATCTTATATAACAAGATTTATCGTTATATATCATGTTTTGATTTTATTTATTGCAACTTAACTATCATAGTATATGCATACTGGTGTCAAATTTTTTGGATAAAAAATATCTTTCAAGAAATTTTGGAGCTATTCAACTTCTTTGTTAGCCTTATCTACAGTGATAAATTCAGATTTCATTGTAGAGCGAGCAATATATATCTGTTTGAATGATTTTCAAGGGAATGCTCCACCACCAAGAGTAAATACATATCGACTTATAGATTTTACTTCATTTGACCAACTGATCTGAGTTTGCATCACTATATTCTTCATTTATAACTAGATATGTGTTATAATCCAAAGTATAGTTTTGAGATATTTTAGATAACCCAAAACTCTTTTCATTGTCATTCAATGAGTTTGATTGAGATTGTACCGACTCAATTTATTAATGGCAAATGCTATATCTGATCGCATACAATTCATGACACATATCAAACTTTCTAGCACTTTTGCATTGTCCAGTTGTGAGTCACTTTCACCTTAATTCTTTTGCAAGTGTAAAGCTCACATCTCATGGTGTCTTAGAAATATTGAAATTAAATACTTAAACTTGCCGAGTACTTTTTCAATGTAATGAGACTGTGATAATGCTAAGCTTTGTTGAGCTCTATGAATTCTTACCCTACGATCACATCAGCAACTTCAAGGTCTTTCATATCAAATTTCCTTTCTAGTGCTTGCTTAGTATCATTTATGTCAGAAATGTCTCTATTGATGATCAATATGTCATCAACATTCAAACAAACAATGACTTGTGTTTTGGATGTCTTTAATATAAATACATTTGTCACACTTACTAATCTTAAATATATTTTTCAACATGATTTGGTCAAATTTTGCATGTCACTGCTTGGGTGCTTATTTTAGTTCATAAATTGACTTAACAAGTTTGTACACTTTTATTTCTTTATCAAAAATCACAAAACCCTCGGATTATTCCATGTAGTTTTTTTTATCTAATTCTCCATTTAAGAAAGTTTTTTTCACATTCAGTTGACGGATTTCAAGACCATATACCGCAACCAATGCAACCAAAATCTAAATAGATGTAACCCTTGTTACTGGCAAATATGTGTTGAAATAATCAAGGTCATCTTTTTATCCAAAGTCTTTAATGACAAGTTTTGCCTTGTATTTGTCAATAGTTTCATCACATTTTATTTTCCTTTTAAAGATCCATTTAGAACATAAAATTTAATTTCCAGGAGGAAGATCAATCAATTTCCAAGTATTGTTGTCTAACATTGAATCAATCTCACTATTGACAACTTCTTTTCAAAAGGATGAGTCTGAAGAAGACATGACTTCTTTAAACATTTGATGCTCATTTTCAAGAAGAAATATTACCAAATCAGATTTAAAGAATTTAGATGTTCTTCGATGTTTACTATGCCTTGAATTCTCTTCATTAATTACATTCTCCTTTGGTTCTTCCCTAGGTTATGTATATGCTTCACTAGATGTCTGATGCCTAATATATACGGATAAATTCTTTACGATTGTATCATATCCAATGATAATATAATTCACAATCTTTGGTCCTATTTTGACCCATTTGGGTATAGGAACTTGGTCCTTGGATAGACACCCCTACAATTTGAAATACTACAAGTTGGGTTTCCTTCCTTTCTATTTCTCATATGAAATTGATTGTGTCTTGCTATAAGGTACTCTGCTGAGTATTTGATTTGCTGTAAGGATAGTTTTTCCCCAAAATTGTACGATAAATGTAAACTTATAAGTAAGGTATTCATCATTTTCTTCAACGTTCGATTTTTTTTTGCAATCCTATTTGATTGAGGTTAACAAGGGGAAATAGCTTGATGGACAATTTCATTTTCCTAACATATCTCTGCAAAAGGAGATTCATACTCTCCATCCTTATCATTTCTTATCATCTAAATCGATTTATCCAATTATGTCACAATCCAACCCACTTAATCGTACCAGACACCTACCTACACCTACTCTACATAGAAAAATCCCGAACATCCCACCACTAATCAATGCAAAAGTTACTACAATATTCACTTAATCAATATTGTCAATCATGTTAATAATAACTCAATTGTTCAAAAATGATTATTAAATCAATTTATCTCATAACTTATTTTTAATACATCAGATACATAAAATAAATATGAAAAATAACTACAGGAGACTCTCTTGAATCTAGGATAAATCACTAGAAGAATACTAGACAAGGAGTAGTTACATCTATGACCCAACAACCATGCAAGATCAAGAGGACAAGAGCTGTTGGAAAATGATTGACGTTACTGCTTTAGAAACATAAATTGACCTGCAGCATGGTCATATCCTAAAAAGGAAAATAGGAAGTGCAGTATCATTACAAATCACACGTACTGATAGGTATCATCGGTCGACCAGGATTAGAAATAAAAAATAATGATGACAAATAGAGAAAAACATGACTTAACCTTAGTTTCGATTACTAAAGCATATTCATACAAGTATTACTTCTTACACTTAGTCTCTCTGTGAACCACCTAATATTTATCACTTTTGTGTATCATTATTCTTGGATAATTTGGTCTATCTTACAATACTCTTTCAACTTATGTAACCATGTCTCTATCCAAGAAATGATAGATCTACAAATTTTACTCTATCATTACCTATCAAAATTACAACAAACAAGACCACAAATAGTATCAACAATATTACAAGAAAGACATCATAATATACATCATATATGCAATAATATATATAGGAAAAATGAGTTATACATAATTTAGGACGTTCCTCATAATCAACTTGACTACAATACCCAATCACAACCATCAACATAACAAATCTACTCAAAGGACCATAATATCTTGTCAAATACTCGATCCACACAAAGAATGTAATACCCCGTATTTCTCTAGATTAATTTAACTCTAAGTACATGAGTATTCCTATAGAAAATTTCTAAAATACTCAGTATTTTTCAGTTTAGAGCTTACCATTGCGTAGGAAATTTAGCCAGCTTTTCAACAATATAAAATTAGCCCAAATTCGATATCCGGGTGAAGAGTTATAGCCATTTTGGTAAAACAGTGTACCACCTAGTACTTCACCGCATCATGGAGAAGGTGCAAATGGAAATTGTCAAAATCCAGTGAGCCATCGCGATCCCACCATTTTGCGCCAATGCTCAGTTTCCCAATGTCACTTTCCAGTGTGACTTCGTGATCATGGCGCGCCGTGCCAAGGGACATTTCCCCAGTTGTCAAAGTTCAATGAGGCTCCGCGATGGTGCCGCATCATGCCAAGAGCAAATTTCCCAGTCGTCCACTTTTACACAGTGCCAGCCACATTCCAGTGGCTCACCGCATGCCACCGCATCGTGGTGGTGGCCAAATTCGGGCATCCAATGATGAGATTTTTAATTATTTCCAGGGGTAAATTGGTATTTTCTAAGGCCCAAGTCAGTCTAAACATGATATTAAACCCCTAAATAACCTATTATCCCATTATTTACTCACTTTCTCTCAAGATTAAAACATTTCTTTCAAAAAAAGGGCAAACCCCGGCTTCCAGAATCAAGAACAAATCACGAGAATTCCTCCAATAATCTTTAAGAATTAATCTTCTCAGGTATGTTAGGTGTTCATATATGGGTTCCTTTCACCCATAGAGTCCAAGAATCCATTTTTATAACTATAAGATTATTGATTCATAATTTACATGTTTGAAATTGGATTGTATTCATGTTCATGACATTAATTGAGTTTCAATCAATGATTTAATTGTTGATTCCATGAAAATGAAATAGCATGTATATTGAATTGTGTAATTCCCATGTCATAATCCTTGAATTAGCAAGTTTGGGTGTTGTAGTTTCAATGTTTACTTGTTGTCCATGATTATATGCATTAGATTGTGCTCCCCATGTATTTGATGGAATGTCTATTTGAATTAAATAGTGAAATCATGACATGCTAGCATATGTACAAGCTTATGTCCGACAAGTGTTTGATAAAATATCTTTATGAATGAATTATGAACAAATGGACATCGTTATGCTTTTCAAGATCATGCTATACTTTAATGTTTACGCTATTGAGTCTTGGGGATATTTAATACTTTACAATTGTCAAATAGACCCTCTCCGTGATGCGCCAAGCACTAAAATGACATTGTTTTATGACTAGGACTTAAATTAGCCATAACTTCTTGCCCGGGTATCGAATTTGGGCGAATCTTATATCGACGGAAAGCTTATCAAATTTCCCACGTGATAAAAAGTTGAAATTAGGGAAATTATATATGGTTAACACAATTCTCACTTAAGAAGTCACTTTTCAATCTTTTAGGGCCGGAATTACACCTCACCTGACATGCCCTAAGGCTCATTTTATGAGAGAATTTTGTGGGGTCTTACAACCTTCTTCTAGATACTCAGCCTATATCTATTCCACCATATAGAATGGCACCAACAAAACTCAAGGAATTGAAAGAACAGTAAAAGGACCTTCTAGATAAGGGGTTCATCTGACCCAGCATTTCCCCATTGGGCACACCATTCTAATTCTTGCGTAAGAAAGATGATTCTCTTAGAATATGTATAGACTACCGTCAGTTGAACAAAGTTATAGTTAAGAATAAATACCCACTTTCTAGAATTGATGACTTGTTTGACCAACTTCAGGGAGCCAGTTACTTTTCTAAGATAGACCTCAGAATAGGCTATCATCTGCTCAGAGTTAGAGAAAGTTACATTCCAAAAATAGCTTTCTGAACCTGGTATGGCACTTTGAGTTTCTACTTATGTCCTTTGGTCTCACAAATTCCCCAGCAGCCTTCATGGATTTAATGAATCACGTGTTCAAGAAGTACTTGGACATGTTCGTTATAGTCTTTATTGATGACATTCTTGTCTATTCCCATAGAAAAAATGATCATGCAGATCATCTCAAAATCATACTTCAGACTCCCAGAGCCCATCAATTGTTCACCAAATTCAGTAAGTGCAAATTTTGGCTAAGGTCAGTAGCATTCCTTGGTCATATAATTTCTGGTAATGGCGTTAGAGTTGATCATAAAAAAACCGAGGGGGTGAGAAATTGGCCTAGACCCATTTCTCCATCAGATATCCAAAGCTTTTTGGGTTTAGCTAGCTATTACCTTTGGTTTGTTGAAGGGTTCTCATCTATTGCATCCCCTATGTCCAGATTGACTTAGAAACTAGATATATTTTAGTGGTTGGATTCCTGCGAGAAGAGTTTTCAGGAGTTGAAGACTCGACTCACCTCATCCCCAATTTTAACTCTACCAGATGGTTCAAATAGGTTTGTTGTGTACTGATACATCTAGATTAGGGTTGGGTTCTGTCCTCATGCAGAGAGGTAAGGTTATAACCTATGCCTCTAGACAGCTTAAGCCCCATAGAAGAATTACCCTACCCATGATCTTGAGTTAGCAGTTGTAATGTTTGCCTTTAAGATCTGGGGACACTATTTGTATGAGGTACATGCTGATGTGTTCATAGATCACAAAATCTTACAGTATGTTTTCTCTCAGAAATATTTGAATTTGCATCAGAGAAGGTGGTTAGAGTTGTTGAAAGATTATGACATGAATGTTCTGTATCATCCGGGAAAGGCCAATGTAGTAGTTGATGCTCTCAGTAGGTTATCTATGGGTAGTGCTGCTCATGTTAACAATGGTAAGAAGAATTTAGTTCAGGAAGTTCATCAGCTTTCCCAACTAGGTGTCTGCTTAGTCGATTCAGTAGAGGGCGGTGTGTATGTACAGAATAGTTCAAAATCATCTCTGGTTTCCAAAGTAAAGGAAAAGTAGGACAGAGGTCCCAGTCTAGTTAAGCCGAAGGAGTCAGTCAGAGATCAGAAAGAAGAGATTTTCTCCCAAGAAGGAGATAGTGTGTTGTGTTGTGTTTCCAGGGTCGGCTGTGTGTGCCAGGTGTAAACGACTTAAGGCAAGAAATTCTTGCAGAAGTGCACGGTGCATTTTACTTAATCCATCCAGGGGACACTATGATGTACCGTAATTTGTGGGAGTCTATTGGTGGAGTGGGATAAAGAGCGATATTATGGAGTTTGTAGCCAAGTGCTCAACGTGTTCGCAGGTTAAGATTGAGCACCAGAAACCTAATGGGTCCATGCAGGAGTTCAGTATTCCCACATGGAAATGGGAAGAAGTGAACATGGACTTTGTGATGGGTTTACCTCGTACTTATCATCAACATGATTCTATTTGGGTCATTGTAGATAGGATGACCAAATCAGCTCGATTCTTGCCAGTTCATACTTCCTATTCAGCTGAGGACTACACCAAACTCTATATCAGAGAGTTGGTCAGGTTACATGGAGTCCCAATGTCTATTATCCAAGATAGAGGTACCTAGTTTACCTCTCACTTGGAAAGTATTCCAAAAGGGTCTTGGTACCCAAGTTCACCTCAGTACAACTTTTCACCCTCAGACAGATGGTCAAGTAGAAAGTACCATTCAGACTCTTGAAGATATGTTAAGAGCCTTCATTGTTGATTTTAAAGGTAGTTGGGATGACCACTTGCCTTTGATCGAATTCGCATATAATAACAACTATAATTCCAGTATTCAGATGGCTTTGTTTGAGGCTATTTATGGTAGGAGATGTAGATCGCCAATTGGTTGGTTCAAGGTCGGTAAGGCCGCGGTAGTAGGTCCTGACTTACTGTTTGATGCCTTAGAGAAGGTTCAATTGATCAGAAAAAGGCTTAGGGTAGCACAAAGCCGACCAAAATCGTATACAGATGTGAGGAGAAAAGATCTCGAGTTTGAGATCAGTGATTTTGTGTTCTTGAAAATCTCTCCCATGAAGGGGGTGAAGAGGTTCGAAAAGAAGGGAAAACTCAGTCCCCAATATGGTAGTCCTTACAAAATTCTGAGTCATTTCATAAAGGTAGCTTACGAGCTTGAGTTGCCTTCAGATCTAGCTTCTGTGCACCCAGTATTCCATGTCTCATTTCTAAAGAAATGCATTGGTGACCCCGCATTGATAGTTCTCTTAGAGGGCATAGACATTCAGAACAATCTCTCTTTCAAAGAGGTTCCAGTCCAAATCCTCGATCGTCAGATTCGCAGACTGAGGAACAAAAAGTTCCCTTAGTCAAAGTTCTTTGGCGGAATCAGTCCGTTAAGGGAGCTACTTGGGAAGCAGAAGTAGATATGTAGATGAAGTATCCTCACCTCTTCTTTGGAATTTCAGATTCAGCTTAAGGTAACAGTCTTCCTTAGATTTACTCAGTTCCATGTTCAGTTAGAGTTATAAACTTGGCATTCTTTACCTTGCATATCATCTTCATTATAGTCATGCATTCATGAATCAGTTAAAACATATAGTCATGCATCAGATATGCATGTTCAGTATGAAAACTCAGCTTATCAGTAGCTTCAATTGTGTATTCCATGCATCAGATATGCATGTTCAGTGTGTAAGCTCAGTCTATCAGTGTTTCTCAGCTTAATCAGTCTCATTCGATGACAGATGTTCAAAAGAGGGAGATATTATAATACCTCATATTTTCCAAGCTTAATTTAACTCTCAGTACATGAGTATTCCTATAGAAAATTTTTAAAATACTCAGTATTTTTCAGTTTAGGGCTTACCATTGCATAGGAAATTCAGCTTGCTTTCCAATTATATAAAATTCTCCCAAATTTGATACCTGGGTGAAGAGATAATATAGCTATTTTGTAAAACAGTGTACCACCTGGTACTTCACCGCGTCGCGGAGAGGGTGCAAATGGAAATTGTCAAAATCCAGTGAACCATCGTAACTCCGCGATCACGACGTTCCGCGCAAGGGCCACTTCCCTGGTTGTCAAATTTTAGTTAGGCTCCGCATCTTACCAAGAGTAAATTTCCTAGTCGAGCATTTTTACACAGTGCCAGCCACATTCCAGTGGCTCACCGCGTCGCGGTGGTGGCCAAATTCGGGCATCCAATGATGAAATTTTTTATTATTTCCAAGGGTTATTTGGTATTTTTCCACGGCCCAAATCAGTCAAAACACGAGATTAAACCCCTAAATAACCTATTATCCCATTATTTACTCACTTTCTCTCAAGATTAAAACATTTTCTCTCAAAAAGGGCAAAACTCTAGCTTTAAGAATCAAGAACAAATCGCAAGAACTTCTCCAAGAATCTTCAAGAATCCATTAACTGGGTATGTTAGTTGTTCATCTATGGGTTCCTTTCACCCATAGAGCCCAAGAATCCATTTTTAAAACTACAAGATTATTGATTCATGATTTACATGCTTGAAATTGGATTGTATTCATGTTCATGATATTAATTGAGTTTTAATCCATGATTTAATTCTAGATTCCATGAAATTGAAATAGCATGTATATTGAATTGTGTAATTCCCATGTTATAATCCTTGAATTAGCAAGTTTGGGTGTTGTAGTTACAATGTTTAAATGTTGTCCATGATTATATGCATTAAGTTGTGCTCCCCATGTATTTGATAGAATGTCCATGTGAATTAAATGGTGAAATCATGATATGCTAGGATATGTACAAGCTTATGCTCTACCAGTGTTTAATAAAATGTCTCTATAAATGAATTATGAACAAGTGGACATTGTTATGTTTTTCAAGATCATGCTATGCTTTACTTTTCATGCTATCGAGTCCTAGGGGTATCTAATACTCGATAATCTAGCAGTTTACCTCACTACAAGAAAATTGCTTATCACCTGACGATTTTCATAGGGATAATATGATAAAATCCCCAAGTAATTTGATTACCTGCGGATTTTCTTACCGATTAGAATCCAAAGGAAATACCTTCGTAGGTAATTATTACCTGTGGATTTATAAAATTCTTAGGTAATTTAGCTGCGAAAAGAAATTTGCAGGTATGTTATTTGCGGATTTATTTGCAATTAACTATCAAAATTTTGCATGAATTATTTGATAAAATTTTATAAAAAAGATTTTACCTGCGGATTTCCATGAAAAAAATTACAAATTATTCCCACGAAGATTCTCAAGTAAATCCCTAAGTAATTTAGCTGCAGAATAAATCCGCAGGTACGTTATTTGCAGATTAATTTGCAATTAACTATCAATATTTTGCATGAATTATTTGGTAAAATTTCGTAAAAAAAGAATTTTAACTGCGGATTTCCACGAAAAAAATCACAAATTATTCCCCATGAAGATTGCCAAGTAAATCACTAGGTATTTTAGCTGCGAAAATAAATCCACAGGTACGCTATTTGCAGATTTACTTGCGATTAACTTGCAAAATTTTGAATGAATTATTTGATAAATTTTCATAAAAAAAAAAAATTTACCTGCAAATTTTCACAAAAATTTTCAAGTAGTGATTCACACGTAAATTACTAGAAACTTTTCACAATTAATCAAAAATCTATTCAAAACCTTCATTAATTCTCAAAAACATCATTCAATACAAGTTTAATGTAAACCATTACAACTAACAAAAAGACATAACTTAAAACATCCACATCAATAATGTATGATTCTTAAATAGTCTAAAATAAAATATTTCAAACTTGAATCCTCAACAAAACTATCAACCATCAGAATTAAAATCACTTTGATCCACGTTATCAGAATTAGAATCACTTTCATTCATGCCGTTAAAGTCATCATCACTTTCATCCTCATAAGATTGGTTGTCTTCTAGAGATAAGCGTTCATCATTTGAACACGATTTCTTGTAATGATGCTTCATCAACAAGTCCAATTCCCTTTTCATCCTCCTTCCACAATTGATGCACTTTGAGCAGCTAATATTTCTTGTTCCTATCTTTCAAACTTATTCTGCATAAAAATATGTTAATTTAGGACATAAAAAGTACTAAAAATACATTAATCGCATAAATTATATGACATTATATTATCAAATAAAATCATAACAATCAACAAATATGAACATGTATATATTAGCATATAAAGCATGATAAACTCAAAGTTGAATTTTCAGATTATTGTGACTATTGTTATGACTTGTTATATTAAGATAAGAGACTATACTTAACCATGTTCAAGTCATAAGTTCATAATTTCAAGTAACTACACTTAACCCTTTTCAAGTCACAAGTTCGCAATTTCAAGTCACTACACTTAATAATTTTCAAATAAATTATTCACATTTCAAGTCACTATACTCAAACCATTTTCAAATAGCTAATTGATATTTCAAGTCACTATACTTAGCCATTTTCAAGTAACTACACTTAACCATTTTCAAGTCACTAGTACACATTTCAAGTAACTACACTTGATCATTTTCAAGTCACTGCACTTAACCATTTTCAAGTCACTAGTACACATTTCAAATCACTACACTTAATCATTTTAAAGTCACTAGTGTACATTTCAAGACACCACATTTAATTATTTTCAAGTCACAAGTTCATAATTTCAAGTAACTTAGTTCACATTTCAAGTGACTACACTTAACCATTTTCTAGTCACAAGTACACATTTCAAATCACTACACTTAACCATTTTATAGTCACAAGTATACATTTCAAGTAACTACACTTAATTATTTTTGAATCACAAGTTCACAATTTCTAATGACTACACCTAACCATTTTAAAGTCACTAGTATACTTTTTAAGTCACTACACTTAACCATTTTAAAGTCACAAGTAGACATTTCAAGTAACTACACTTAACCATTTTCAAGTCACAAGTTCACAATTTCAAATGACTACATTTAACCATTTTCAAGTAACTAATTCACGTTTCAAGTAACTACACTTAACTATTTTCAAGTCACTACTACACACTTCAAGTCACTAAACCATTTTCAAATAACTAATTCACATTGCAAGTCACTACACTTACAATATTTTGAAGTCACTAGTACACATTTCAAATCACTACACTTAACTATTTTCAGTTAACTAATTCACATTTCAAATCACTACACTCAAACCATTTTCAAATAGCTAATTGACATTTTAAGTCACTATACTTAACCATTTTTAAAACACTACACTTAACTATATTCAAAACTGACTAAACCTGACCATTTTTAAGTCATGAATTCACATTTCAAGTGCCAACAATAAACCAATTTCAAGTCATGAATTCACATTTTCAAGTGATTACACTTAACTAATTTCAAAACACAAGTTCACCTTTCAAGTAACTACACTAAATCATTTTCAAGTCGCTAATTTATTTCTCAAGTAGGTATTTAATACTCATCTTATTCACATATCTCAAGTTGTTAAGACTATTACCACAATCACTTGAAAACAATCATAACAGTTTAAGCAAAATAATTTAAAGAAGACTATTGATCAAAATTACACAATATTCTTGAACAACTAAAGAATGTTAAGTTTAAAAGTTACAAATCCTTCTAGTATTTAGACTCAAAAGTATATGAAGTAAAACAGTACAAATGTTTCAGGATTAATTAGACTAAGTGAAATGAAAACTAGTCGTCTTAGCTACCTGTTCAGCACTTTCATTCGATGTGTTCCAATTGTACTTGAACGGATCCATAGCAGTTTACATTTTACTCGTTCGGAGAAGTAGCAAGGCTGTTTCCGATAGACCCCCGGCTCAAGACAAAGAATAGTATTCCATAAACAAATTAGCAGTTAAAAACCCATATATAGAGTAAGAAGGTTTGTCTCATCAATTTATAATAGCTGCACTCACTTGACATATATATGTATGTTGCTAACATTAGTAGTTGGTCAATACATAACATCTAGGCATATATGGAAGTGATATAAATTTAGATCTAAAGAAACAGACCTGTTGTTAAACACAGTTCCAATGAACCTTCAATATTAATCTGTCTACTAGGTCATTTTTATAGCACATGCCTCAATGGGTTCAAGTAAGGACCGGCTATACATCGTGAGCATAGAAACTGATCTAAATAGAGCCAACACATATAACTGAGCCCAACTTTTACAGAATTAGACATAGCTGATCGAATGAAATATCTCATGAACACAGTTATGGAGATTTCAACTACCTAGTAAAATGAAGAACAACAGCTTAGCCATTAACTAGAGTTCCTTAAATTTACTAGCCCTTTGGGAATTATATCAACACCTAAAACCCAGATCTTTGGGAATTATATCATCACCTAAAAACCAGTTTCTTGGGAATTATATCAACACCTAAAAACCAGTCCTTTGGGAATTATATCAACATCTAAAAACCAGCCCTTCGAAAATTATATCAATAAAAAATAGCTCTTTGGGAATTATATTAACACCTAAAGTCAAGTTGATAAACTTCTGTTCTGATCAGAAACTAACAACAATACCTTACTTCAACAAAACAATACAATAATCTGGGTACAAAAAACAATATATAGTAATACTAGGACTACTAATATGAATGGATAGCAAAACAACACACGACTACCTATTAACCTTCTATCCTAGTCCATTTTGATCAGCAATTCAAGTATACAAATTTAACTAAAATGAACTAACAAACACAACATATTCAAGAAGATCGAAGTTCTGTATATACATACCTAATTCGACTCCTTGTCCCTTTGTCCACGAGACCCTGATCCTCCTCCCTGGCTAGAGGATGAAGCTAATCCAAACATCCCAAATAGCCACGGTAACAACATGGTAGTAAACCTCATTCCAGAACCAGAACCCGAACTACCACCACTCGCATTCCCATAATTCTCCCTCTCCCTATTCTCGTACTCAGGATCATCGATTGGTAACTCAAACCGACAAACTAGACACGAGTTATGCAATGAAAATATTACTCAACATGGAGACAATCGGTTTGACCAAGTGGGTCAGATTGGGGATCGGGTCAAGGTCAATGAAAATCAATGAATTATACCCCAAACCAATGAAAATCATCCAGATATTGTACAAAATCGTATAAATCAACCCAGAATTGTTGTTTGTGCGTATGTTGTTGTTGTACGCTAAAGGGGAAAAGGGTAAAGGAAATGAGACGTGTCGGTTAATTTGTTTGGGCTGCTGGTGGTCCTAATTGGAGTGGTCTGCTGATAAAAATTACAGAAACTAGCATCTTTAAGGTTATAATTACAATAAATAATAATACTTCTTCATAATTGTAGCTTATAGCAAAAGTAGTAATATATTACCCACTTCATAGTAATAGAAGAATATGTATTTTTCAGTTGTGCATATGTATTTATGAGTAATACATATATATCTGTATATGTATTTATATTGCAACATTTTACTTAAATACAAAATACAATTTGGTATTTTTCGTAATTATGAAACTGTTGCTATAAAAATTATAATTAAGTCTACAGAGTTGGTATTTCTGAAATTTTCCCTAAATGAAAAGGCAAATTAGTTTAGGCTATTTATTAAATAGCCTAATTTTGGGGTTTTGGTCAAAAGAGATTAAATATTAATCCAGTTGAAAATCTACTGACCAATTACATTGCAATTGTGGTCAAATCGATTTCAATTAAGGTCAAATTTAATGAATTGATCAAATTTAATTAAAATTTGAAAAAAAATTAATCACTACTTTAATCCCGAGTTTCTTGATTTAATAAAAATAAACAAATATTTTCCAAATAAATTACTTTCGAGGATAAATTACATTTAAATAAAGATTTTAAGGATTTAAATTTATTTCAAGACAAACCTTGATTAAAATCCGATATTTTATAAAAAATAGATATTTAAGTAATAAAATTATATATTTTTGTATAATTGAATACGATAATATTTAATCGCTACTTAAAATGAAAAGATTTACCCTCTACTTCTTTGGAGGTAGCGGTATGGACTGCGTACACTTTATCCTCCCCAGACCCCACTTTGTGGGAATACACTGGGTTTGTTGTTGTTGTTGTACTTAAAATGAAAATCTTACCCAGTTAAATACTTTTGAAAAGTTTCGTTATTCGATAAAATAAATGTTGTAATTTTATTAAAAATCAAAGAAACTTGAGATTAATCTTAGTTGTGGAGGGCAAAAATTAGGTGTCAACACTTAGTATAATGTGTAAAAAATATTAATATTTAAAATTAATAATTTTTACAAAATAGCAGCCTAAAAGGAATATCGGGCAATTAAAATTGGATGTCAACATATACTCCATATAATTTTTGGTTAATTAATTTTTGAATATAGTATTTTATATATATATATATATATATATATATATATATATATATATCATAATACAACGTATTAATCTAATGAACTATCGGTTAATTAGCTTCACTATTATACCTTCAATAGTGAATTATTACCTCGACCATATGATGTTAACATATTATTTAAAATATTTTGATATATAGATTCAGTTAGCTAGCTTTTGACTACTCTGTACATCATTACATGAGAGATATATATATATACATATATACATTTGATTGACAATCAACTTTGAAATATGTACTATATACATCACATACACGAGTATATTACCTCGTAATACGTCATATTTGGTTTAAAAATTAATCAAATTGAATTCAAAAATCAGTTAAAATTGACATCAATTAGATATAAGGTTGGCTAGACGTTAAATAAAATTGAGAAGATAATTGAATCGACTTAGGCTGCTATTTAAATATAATAATAAATAAATATTGATCAATGGTTGAAATCTAAATATTAATAATGTGGTTTAAAACAATTGGATGAAATTTGAAATTGAGTTCAATTGGACACAATTTGGGCTAGGATTGTAATAAATTGGATAAAATTAGGTTAAAATTATTACAAATTGGAAAAATTAGGCTAGAAAATAAATAAATTAAAAAAAATCGACTAAGGTTGCGGATTAATACAATAAAAATAATAGTAAAAAATAATATAATTATTCTCATATTAGTTATGAATAAATTGTGTAAATAAAAATATGACACATAATATTACTTTAAAATCAATGATAACAATAATTATGAATACAAAATTATAAATCAAAGAAACTAACCTCTGATTTCGAAAATCTCTCTAACAATTGAAACTTTGATTTCGGGTCTTCTCCTTGTCTTCTTAGAGAAAATTTAATTTTGCTTTCGATTTTTTGGATCAATTTTGATTTTTAATTTTAGAAATTCGGTTAAAATGGTTCGGTTTTTTATTTTTAAAAAAAAATTGGTCAAACCAAAAAACAAAAATTCTATAAATAATATATATATTTTACTATATATATAAAAATTTTATGTTTTTTTATATATATATACATATATATATATATATATATATATATATATATATATATATATATAGAGAGAGAGAGAGAGAGAGAGAGAGAGAGAGAGAGATGTATACATATTATATTCAGTATAAATAATGTATTTCCATTATTTCATTTCATTTCATTCACGTTGAGTTTTTTTATATTTGAAAATGAAAAATAGGTTTGAAAAAAATTATTTTTTTTTAAATCATCAATTTTAAATGCCGACAAAGAAAGGCTCACTACTTTAATCTTCAAAATTGAAATAAATTCGAAATAACTAAACCAGATTTATAGAAATTGAATTTATTTTAGTTTGATTACAGTTGTCATTTTTGTCAATCCGAAGATCGAAAAAACGAACTGATATTAAATAAACAAATCAAACAAATAGAATGCTCACCCCTAATCTCATCATATATATTATTCTGAAATTACCTAATACTTTCAACCCAATGTAAAATAAAATATTTATTTTATTTTATTTTGTGATTATTATACCTTATACCTCGCATCAAATGACTCCTATATGTACATTATATTGATATATTATATTTTCGTGTGTAGTATGATGTCTTACAATTTATTTAAATTAACCAATAGAAAAATACGCCCTATTTGAGCCCGTTCTTCGCCCTATCTTAGGACAGTAAAATTTCACCTCTTTAATTTTTTGGTGATAATATAACGAGTCAAGCTAAGGTTTATTTAGCTCGAATACATCTGTGATACCATCTATGTCAATAAACTAATTTTAATAGATTGAGTATCTTTTGCTTGATTATACGTGTCCACCAATTTAATGTCTAATTTCTTTTTATTTTATTTTTTTATCCTTCAAGTTTATTCTTTTTCTATTTAAATTTTCAAGTCATAAAAATCCTACGTAAATCTCCAAGAAATAATTTTAGCTAAATTTGTAGCAACCCAATCCTTCAATAATTTTCCAAGTAATAATTTCGTAAATAAATTTCCAAGAAATAATTTCAGCTAAATTTGTAGCAACACAACCCCCCCCCCCCCCCATAATGTCCCAGGTAATAATTTTGCAGGTAAATCCCCAAGAATAAATTTCTAGCAAAATTCGCAGCACAAAATCGCCAAATAATTTTGCAGGTAATAAAATACATTATATAATTTTCCACCAAAATATCTCTACGTAAATTCGTAGGATAAATTACCTGGGAATTTTCCTATGAATTTAAAAAATATATATATATATATATATATATTCATATACCTGCGGATTTACCTAGAGATAAAATAAGAGTCGATACATTTCTCCAGGTAATGTCGCAAGTAATAATTTCGCAGGTAAATCCTCAAGAATAAATCTCCAGAAAAATTCACAGAACAAAATTCTCAAATAATTTTTCAGGTAATAAAATTCATTACATAAATTTCTACCAAAATATCTCTACGTAAATTCGTAGGATAAATTACCTGAGAGTTTTTCTATTTATTTAAAATATATATATATATATATATATATATATATATATATATATATATATATATATATATATTTTCATATACCTGCGGATTTATCTAGAGATAAAATACCCACCGTTACATTTCCCCAGGTAATGTCGCAAGTAATAATTTCTCAGGTAAATCCCCAAGAATAAATCCCCAGCAAAATTCGCAGTACAAAATTCCCAAATAATTTCCCAGGTAATAAAATCTATTACATAAATTTTCACCAAAATATCTCTAAGTAAATCCGTAGGATAAATTACCTGGAATTTTTCTGTAGATTTAAAATATATATATATTTGTCCATATATGCGGATTTACCTAGAGATAAAATACCCGCCGATATATTTCCTTAGGTAATGTCGCAAGTAATAATATCGCAGGTAAATTCCCAAGAATAAATCCCTAGTAAAATTCGTAGCACAAAATTCTCAAATAATTTTCTAGGTAATAAAATCCATTACATAAATTTCCACCAAAATATTTCTAAGTAAATCGGTACGATAAATTATCTGGGGATTTTTCAACGATTTAAAAAATATATATATTTGTCCATATACCTGCAGATTTACCTAGAGATAAAATACCCGCCGATATATTTCCCCAGGTAATGTCGCAAGTATGAAATTTCCGCAATATAACGCCAAATTTACCTGTGAAATTTTTTGTAAATATATAGTTCGCAGGTAATATATTTTAATGTTAAGGAATTTAATATTTTTGTAGGTAAATCCGCATGTATTTCCTGCGATATTATTTTCTAGGTAAAATTCTCATGTAATTTATAGTTTTCTAGTAGTGCCTAGAGCTACAGTAGTTACAGAATAGTCTCAATCATATCACGAAACAGTAGTACTCAGTCAGTTATAGAACTCAGTCCAGTTTAGTCAATCAACACGATCAGTAATAGTTCAGTCAAGTCCAGTAAAGTCTAGTAATCAGTCCACGGTCTATTAAGTTGGGAGTAAGATTCAGGGGGCTCACCTTCCAGTAGAGGGTGTAATCCTTAGAAGCAGTCCTTGCGTTCTAGAACTACATAGTCAGCGTAGGTTGAGACATCAACCTACCAGTTGAGGGTTGATGAGCTGTTTTAACCTGTCAGTTGAGGGTGCCACCATTCTCATTAGAGTATCTACCAAATAAGGGTAACTCTTCAGCTTGTCTTTACCTATAGCATGGTACTGACACCCTTCTAACTGGGGTTATTGGTTGGACCCCAGTTATCTTATTTGGGGCATGTCGGTTAGATGATTACCTCCCAATCTCAGTTTCAGTCTTAGTTTAGAACTCAGTTCAGTTCTATAGAATCAGGATTGTCAGACATAGTTACTCAGTATCAGTAATTTAGTTATAAAAAATTACAGATATCAGTTACTCAGTATCAAAACTCAGTACTCATCTTTAGTAAAAGCTCAGATACATTATACATATATATGCACAGTATTGCATACTCAGTATTTACAGCAGTTTCAGTTACTCTATATCATTCAGTCAGTTACTGTTCATGCATATGAACCCCTGCATTCAACCTTACCTAATCTAGCATACCAGTACATTCCATGTATTGTCTCATACTCTTTCTTTGCGCTTTGATATCTCATATCATAGGTTCGAACGCTCATGTTCCTGACCGCGCTTAGACAGATTCAATCAGCAGCATTACATTCAGTAGTGAGTCCTCATCTATCGAGGATATGCTTTTATTTTAGTATTACAGTAGATTCAGTATTTCATTAGTTAGAGTTAGTTGGGGGCTTGTCCCATCATTCCACATTCAGATAGTTCAGTTAGAGGCTTTTCAGACTAGACTAGCTTAGACAGTATTTTAGTTTTCAGATGATATTACAGTTGTTATTCTTTATCAGTATTCAGATTATGAACCTTATGGCATTTCAGCCTATTTTCTGCATTATTTCAGTATTATTATTCATTGCTCACAACAGGCACCAATCATGGGTTTGCTTGTGGTCCTTTGGGGTCGTAAGCACCATGTGCCATCCGGAATACAAACTCGGGGAATTATAAGGAACCTCCATTTCTTATCAATATAACTCGGTCCATGAAGAAACCAATAACAAAATATAAATATAAATGCATATTCAATGCATATGAATGAATGTATATATGAAATTATGCACAATTTCTCTTCCCTTTTCAACTCATCCACATCATAATACCGTATCCTCGTAGTACCTGATCCATCATAACGAACATATCATATCCATACCAGTATGGTGTCCACTCTATCATAACCAATAATCATATTCATATCGGCATGGTACTCTATCTTCCATCACAAATATCATCAATGTATATGAAAATGCAAATGCAATTAATAATTATAAGCAATGCATGAAGGCAAATCATATTTACCCAATTGAAATCAGATGCAAGCAACAACGACCAAAACAAAACATACAATTAAGGACAACCTATTAATTGCATCATAATCATTAGTATGTCCAAGGGTTTATTCACCACTTACTTAATTAGCCATTATCAAATCCAATTATCAATCAAACCATGTCTGAATACCAATTCATCAGGTATCCATTCAGGAGTGCATATTCTACCAAGATTGATATCTATACTCTAATTCATTATCCTATTTTACTAACCAATATGAATCTCTTTTATTCATATTGAACTGGTAATTTAGTTGCTATCTAGTCACCCTTTTGTTCAAGTTATAACTAAGTTTCAAGATGACATCCTCTATAGCCTATTATTCAACTACTTAGCTCTATTAAACTTGTAATTCTAACTAGGGTTATCCACCTTTAAACATCTTACTTTCTAGCACTTGCAAAATTTAGCCTTAGGTTTTTAAGTTATATCATCACGTCTTCTTGTCACAATCAATCCTCTTTACTATCTTCTAACAAGCATGTCTCTTACTTCAAATGTACACCATATCCGTTTCACCCCCTTTTAAGACATTAAAGACTAGTTTATAGGTTAGAAGATCACCTAATTCTTCTATTATCATTTAGATTCATATAATAACTTCAAAATTTATCAATCAAGTCATACAACACAAATATCCATCAAGAAATCGACATAAAAGATGCTAACACACAATTATCTTATTAATACATTACTTTCAATCAATTATCATTCTCACCATATTTCACTATTTTAAGCAACTGGTATCGTATCAGCTGAGTATAACAATAATACACGATATTATTCAAGCCTAATCATATTTTTAATAATTTTTTAATAATTTAATACATTCAAATACCATGCCTGGAGGTCTAAGACAAGAATGTTTTTGGCATTACTGCCAAAATTAAATACTTCTAAATCAAGTGTACTACATATAAAATCATAGCCTACCTTGATTGAATAGCTAGGAACAAGCAAGCCCCCATCAAAATTGCTCTTTTTTCCCATCATTTTCCATTAGCCTAAATATCTAGAAATCACATAATTATAAGATTAATAAACAATTATTATTTAAATAACCATTTAAGAATTCAACCCACTAATTCTACCTTTATTCACGCTCTAAAACATTACTCGAAGGTCAATTACCCATTAAAAGACTCTATCATATTCAACCCAATTCCATTAATAGAGTTTCAAGGCTAAGGGTTTTATATATATTGAATTCAAGTTCCCAACCACTAATTTAAGGTTTTAGAATCATTAATTCATGCTAGAAATCGTTAATGAAAACTTAAAAAGTGATTTAGGTGATATTAACCTAATTCATCAGTTTTACCTAATATGTATGAACTTAGGATTTAAATTTCCAAGAATTTCATCATTAAAGATTTTTCTAAGGATTCTAGAATATTAAAGGATTGAAATACGAAGAAGATGACAGAAGAAAGTTGCCTCAACAAAGAATATTTATCCAACCATGAGTAAATTGTCCCTCTAGGGATTAGAAATGAAATGTTTGAGTTTTGAGGTTGAAATCTGTCGAACTCAGCATTAAATACTGTTTGTTACTGCTGCAGCACTTAAATTACCATTGCAGCGATAATTTCTCAATCCTTATAGTGTTTAGTAAAACGGTCCTAACTTTTTACTCTGAAGGAGAATAAATAAATGGTCAGATTTATTAGAAAGAAAACTCAAAGATATTTAACTTAGTGTGTACTTCAGCCTATTACTCTTTACACTCTAGGAGATATGCTCATTTGAATTTGATCATAGTTTAAAATTATCTCGAAACTTAATCAGTAAGAACACTCTCAACTTAACTTTATGCTAGGGGCATTGTATGACCTTAGTACATGTCCAATACACTTCCGTTCAAAGGAATTGTTCCTATAAAGTATGATGATTGAGGTTCTTATTTATTTACCGCAATTATTTCCAGTAACGACGAAATGGATCATTGCAAAGCATATGATGCAAAGAGTTTCTTTTTGGCTCAAACACGAGGAGAGTTATCGAAATCCATCCACCATCTCTTGGATTCAACCATGTTTGATGATCTATTTTTTTGCCCTTTTATGGAGACCAATAGTCAGGAGCCTTATAATCAACTTTGCCACAATTGAAGCAATTTTCTTTGAATTTTTCTTAGGTGAATTTCATTGTTGTCTAAATACTTTATTTCTCTTCTTTGACTTTGTAGGATCACCTTCAAATATATTTGCTTCAAATATTGCTGGATTTTTAAGTGACCTCTTTTTCACAGACTTGTTATCCTCTTCGATTCTCAATCTTACAATGAGATTTTCGACTGTCATCTTCTTGCATTTGTGTTTCAAGTAATTTTATAAGTCCTTCCACAAAGGTGGTAACTTCTCAATTATAGCATCCATTTGAAATGCATCATTCACAACCAAATCTACATCAAGGTTATGTAAGTATCACGAATAAACTTAATGTGTTCAACAAAGGTATTATATAAGTTTATACCTTCAGTAAGGAGATCGTGGATTATTTGTTGCAACAGATGAACTTGGGTAACAACAATTTTGCAATCTACCATTTTGAAGTCAAGAACTTTGCAACAATATTTTTTTTCATTTAGAATCCTCTGTTTTGTGCTTCTTTTCTAAAGTATCTCAGAGTTGCTTTGAGGTATTCATGTTGCTATACACATTGTACAAATCATCTTGAAGCCCACTTAAAATGTATTTTTTACACAAAAAATATGAGTGTTTTCAAGCTTCAGTCGCTAAGAAGTATTTTTTTCCAGACTTGATTCCAACAAGTCGGGAATACTCTCATTAATGAACTTTTGTATACCTTAAATATTCAAGTAGAAGAGCTCTCATTGATGAACTTCTGTATACTTAGAGTAGTCAAGGAGAAGAACATCTTTTATTGCCATCTTTTGAAATCCACACCATATTTTTTTTTTATCTTTCAGTCGGTGTCCTGACAGGAGCAACACATGAACAACTTGAAGATGCAGCATTTGTTGCTGCAACATTGACCGTTTCAACTTTGACTTTATTTTCATATTTATTTTTCTGACACAATTAGAAAAATAACTTAGTATTTAGAATACTAACAAGAAAATTCAAACTTTATACAACTTGTTTTTAGTTTAACAATGTAGTTTTTATATTCTTCAAATTGTTAACCAAACGAACTTTAAATTTTGACAAAATCTTTATATCTTCTAATCAATATCAAGTCCAAACAGAGTAGAAAATCAAAAGATTTTAATCTAAAAAATTCAAAATACAGATATACCTAATTTCCTTAAGATTTTTGTTTATGGGTTACAAAATCTGTATTTGCAATATGAACTCCAATAATAAGTTCAAAAACAATAAAAAGTTCAAAAATTATTTTCAGAAAAATAGAAAAACCATTAAGAAATAGATGAAGATAGAAAGATTCAAGTTCACTGAATTTCATGGTGTTTACTTAAGGAAATTATTCCCCTCAAGTACCCAAGGTTACGGAATATATCCTTCCAAAATAAAATGAATTGCATCAACAGAAAGGTGGTACCTCAAATTCTATCGATTACGAACATACTCAGTGGTAGTAAATCACACTTGAGTTTTTCAAGAAGAATAGTACTTTTTTCTTCAAATTTTGCGCCAATACATGAGCAAAAATCAGGTATTTATAGCCAAAAAGTGCTGCTTCAAAAAACAAACAATGCTTCTGAAAAGTTGCACCCTTTTTCAAATGATGGGCCCACATGCAAACCCATGTGCATCTGCACATAAGTACAAGCGACCACATATTGCGTTGCTTCTGAAAACATGATGTTGAGGGTGTACATATGGATTGAGATGCACTAGCATATGTGTTCGTACATGTCCAGATGCACCTGCATCTCACTTTTTCGTCATTCTAGTTTATTGTAGGATCACGTGTCTTTGAAGTGCATTGTGACATTGTCACGACCCAATTTAAAAGGTCATGATGGCGCCTACCATTACCTACTAGTAAGCAAGCCAACCCGTAGTCCAAAATAGCTAGTAACAGACTACTTAATAATATAGGGAAAAAATGCAGAATATATGAAATAAAGATAAATACATAGAAGAATTCCAAAACCTAATGGTATCAGTACAAGAGCTTCTAAAAATAATAAGAGTACAAAAGTGATATGTCAAGGAGAAACACGATGATATAAATTATCTCTAAATACAACTTAGAGACTAGTCTAATACATTGGAGAGAGACAAGTAATACTCCGAACGTCACGAGCTTACTCTAAGTCTCCAAACTAGGGCTGCTCCGGATGATGCATACATGAACGGTGATAACCGTATTATGATCTGCAAGCTGCAGAAGTATAGTATGAGTACCAAACGAATGGTACTCATTTGAAAACTGCCAATTGAGCTCCAAAGACAAAGCATATATATACATCATATAAATATAATGGAAACTACACTCAAGAGTCCAGAAATCATATAACTAGTCAATGAGAATAATATGGGACATCGATCTTGTTCATGTCCAATAGTCTAACATAATAAGACTAAGGAAGTATCAAGGTGAACTATCCTATTCCAGCTAAATTTAATATTTGCCAAAACTATACCGTATATCCCAGGTCAATATACAAATAAAGAGTGAAAGAAAGATATATAGTAATATACAAGGCGAAGGAACGACTATACAATATGAGCAACGAAGGAAGGGATATACGATAGTATCACAACTTCATATAGTTATATATATATATATATATATATATATATAATACCTATATACAGGAGGTCATCTCAAGAATAACCTTGATCATCATGTTCTTGTTTTAAGACCTCATTATAATACTATCAAGATTCAATACTAACATACTCAGGATTTTTAATCCACATGGCTAGACATAGAATAATCATGCATAGTAATGCAATCATAAGATAGCAGAGGCCAAAGACATACCTCAATCCTGATACCAGATCAATGACCAATATGTCATAAGCTAGCCATAATAATGATCATAACAATGATAATAATAATATCAATAACATCGTAAATAACCGACTACTCCGTACAACTAAATACCTAGCCGAGCCTATATGTACCCCTACCGCCCCAGACTCAGAAGGTTCAACAAGCATATAACAACACAAGACATATTATTCACTCATATATATGCAATTGTCCCATACCGACTGATAAATATAGGTGCATACTGGTGATAGGCGATGCACATACAAGAATGAATGCAAAGTACACAATTTATATCACAGCTCATCATAATTTTCCTCTGCAGGACCATCATCATCGTTATCAACTTCCGACCTTGTCGGGTATCAACATTTCATCAATAGTATTCTCTGGCTAAGTCAGGTATAAATATATCATCAATATATCCTCTGGCCTTACTGGGTATCAACATCATCACAACAGTATCCTCCGACTTTGCCGGGTATCAATATCATCGCAATAGTATCCTCCTACCTTACCGAGTATTAATACATCATCAATAGTATCCGCCGGCCTTGCCAGATATCAATATCATCACAATAGTATCCTTCGGCCTTGTCGGGTATCAATATCATCACAAAAGTCATTACCAAATAACATACACTAAAATACTCATAAACATAGTCATATCACCATTGAATATCTATCTAGTCAATACTTCCCAACTACTCGTTATTAGCTAACCAACACTTATTATAATAGAATCACTAGTTCGCTAGTCATCACATAACCTCTAGTTATTGGCCTAAACATTATCCTTCACATAATCCTTATTCATAGGATAACAACTAACCACAATTTATTTAATAGCCAACATCTAACATCTAGTCAAGGTTCATCACTAGACCAAAACCGCCATTTATCCACTATTCATTATTATCAACTAATCATCCTATATCTGTTAAACATTACTAGACAACACATTACAACTTGTCCCCTAACCATCTTTTATTAACTGACATCAATCATTAACTAACCATCACTTACCAACTAATTCTTGCTTTACTATTTCTTAGTTAACCATTTAGCAACTATTCAAAGTCATTAACTAGTCACCTCTTTTTAACAACATCTCTTATTATCTAGCCTTATTAACACACAACTCCTCGATGATCGACTAATCAACATCATGAACTTAGTCATCAATAACAACAAATCTTCACCTATGCTAGACCCGACCTCACCATAAGTCATGCATTAACCGTCACTATCTCCATGTTTCAACAAAGCAAGATTTATTAACTAATACATTAGATTCTAGCCATCAAGTTCTATAGTCCCCTAATAGACAACTAGTTACCAAATAGCTTAACCGTTAATTAGGTAGAACAATCGTAAGATCATACTTCAGCAACTATCACATCAATTACTGATATAATACTCATGAATGTACCGAATCTATTCATACCATCACCAGTATCCTATCAATAAATTCATAATTAACATACCGCATCTTCCTCCGTCCCATACCGGAGAGATGTGTATACAAACATATATGTATTCTTAAAATGTAATTGTATCCTTTACACTGATAAACACTCCTCAGATATTCAATCATTATCATAACACGGTGGTTTATCTCTTTTTGGATTTTATTTTAAAGAAAATGGTCTTGACCCTTTTAAACTATTTCAAAAATTCAAAATAATTTTTGAGAAAAGACTTTTAGAGTCACAACTTGATTTTTATAGAAAATATCAAGAAAAACTTAAAGAAATTTCAAAGATTCAAAAATAGAAATAAATCTTCGAAATCAGAGAAACTAAGGGTTCAATTAATGCCCTAAGAAGGTTTTAAGGCACTTAGGAGCGTCTGTTTAAAAGGATTGCTTTTACCAAAACCATTCATTTCCATGTTTAAAAACTGACATTTGTTTATTCAAACGAGTTTGAGAAAATATTATGAAATATTTCGCCTAATTTATGATTAATTTTTTGAGAAACTATTACATAATATTCTACTTGAGAAATATTTTACTTAATTCATAATTAATAAGAAAAAGGTTAGGATTTGAGAAAAGATTAAGAAATATTTCAATTGAAAAATATGTTACTTAATTCATAATTAACTACAGAAAGCTAGGATTTTCAAGAACAAATTAGCTTTCTTGGTTTGAAGAAATTATTTTAACCTAAATAGGCGATTAGTCATGTGAACAAAGACAAGTGCCATTTTAACATAGAAGACTTAACAATTTACTTTTAAAACTAGTTTTAGGAAGAACAATCGAAAGAACCATTTTAATTCATTTAGACAAGATAAATTAGGCGAGAAAATTGCGGTTTGAATAAAATCCGTGATAAAATAAAAATGGTAACGCCTTAGGAATTTATCTAGATTAAATAGTTAGCATGTTCAAGTATATTCAAATAAGTAAGAATGGGAAATAAGATAGAGTTAAAATTAGGCCCTTTTGGTTCCACACCCATATTTCGATTTTTCAACTTTCCGACCAATAGGTCAAAATGAGCTCGGGTGCATTGAAACCCAAACCAAAGGTTTACCTAGACTAAAATCAATATTGCGGATCTGATGGCATAGTCGAAATTCACATTCAAGATCGTTTCACTGAAGATTTTTCCTGATGGTCATTTGGAACCAATGAATACTTCAAAACAGGGAATTCGCTATAAAAAATAAAAGAACTGCCCGGTAACAACCGTCGGTCCTAGCAAGTCAAAAATGAATTGGGACAACTATGAAGAAACTCAAATGATGAAGACAAGCATAAATATGGAAAATGACCTGAAGGGTCATTACAGACATGCGTCTATACGTGCTCGTGCGTGTCGGATTTTTGGATTAAAAAATTATTAACTCTCAAGTTTCAAAAGAATTTTGTCCAAAAAGATAGTCTCTCGATCTAAAAGTCGAAGCCAAGCCGAGCGAGTGAGCGACGGCGATGACGACGTGAGGTTTGTCTTCTTCTTGTCTCACTAACAACAAGGAGGAGTGTTTTTATACTTAAGCACATGAATGTTTCTTTCTCCTACCAATGTGGAAAAAACACTCTATAAGTGAAAGCACAATTCATTTTTTTCTTTCATTTGTTTTTTAATTCATTTTCCATTCACATTTCATTACTAGAACCCAACACATATAAATCTACCTAACATAGCAAATTATTAAAAACAAAAATAACTCATTTTTTATTGTTCTGGCACCCCGTAGACCATATTTATTTTTTAGCTTGGGCTTACAATGTCTCGTACCTATTGAATTTTGTCTAGATGTCTCAACATTTGACAAAGTAGCGTTGCATATAAATTTAGGAACATAGCATATTGTATGATTAAAAAAGTATATCTCATCTTTTGTGGCACCCGGTATCATTGTTATTTTTTTCGCTTAGAAATGGGTTAAAATTTTCCTTATTGAATGTCTAAGTACTCTTTTTTTAAAAGAATTGGAGGGAGAGGAGGAGGTAATGAGGAGGAGATTACAACGTGGGAAATCAAATTCTCACCAACAAAATAAAAATTTAAATAGCCAACCAAATGATATATTAAGATTCCACTTGTCTAAATACCCTTTTAACATTGGTGTTTGGGTGAAAAATGTTGTAAAACATAGCAACATATGATTCGTTCAGATAGTAATCCAATATGGACTAAGTTATCCACTTATATGTATTGATTCAACTTGCGCATGATTAACCTCGAATTTCTAATTATTGACCCCCCAATATTAAAAATCACGAGAGATTGAATCCACAAAATTTAAAATTATGAATACGCCTTCTTTGATTCTATTCACATTAGAGGTAGAGTTTAAAATTCTTTCCTATAATTAGGGATGACAATGGTGTGGTGTAATGCGGGTGTGGTGCAAATTTTTTCTGAACCTGCAAGTTTTAAAATTGCACCGCATCACCTTTAAACTCGCATAAACCCGCTCCACATTCATATTCGCGCATAATCGTACCACATCACCCCATATTTTTATTTTTTCTTTTTTTTTGAAAAATATATAACTTCATTGAAAATCATAATATTTTCAAATCTACAACTAGGAAATAATAACTAATTTCTATTATATCACTTTTCACTAAAAAAATTATCAAAAAGTATAACGTGTACAAGTAATGATCAAATATCATATTTTTATTCAAATGAATAGAGATGTTTAAAAAGCTACTATAAAATTATTTATTTATAGTGTCATGCATGTCGTTTTAAGTATTATAAAATTTAATTAAAGAACATATATAATTTTAGGTATATTCATGAGAATAATACTAATTTTTAATTTATTTTTTTTAAATTTAAACCCGCATATACCCGCTATTCGCATCGCACTGCACCTTTTTAAAAAAAACTTACTTTAATCCACCCCTCACTTGCACTGCATAACTTAAAACCTGCACCGCCCCTCATATCTTAAAACCCGTACTGCACCATTGCCATCTCTACTTATAATAAAAAAGTATTAGCTAAATATAAAAATTTTGTGGGGGAAAAGAAAGGAAAACTCAATTATGATAAGAAATTCACGAGAAACACCTAACAGAAGTTGCCCTGCTCAACCTAATATTTATTTTTTTTTAAAAAAAGTGATTTTTAACCCCTCCCCTCCCTTCTCTAATAGTTAAATAAGACCCTACATTGCTAAAGATATAGGTATTTTTCTTTATTCACAAAACATAATATTTAATTTAAATTTTATACCAGATCTATAAAAAGAATTGTCCCCGAGATCTGTGTGGTGAGGCCGTGAGTTGATTTTTGATACAAATGTATTCTTAGTTCTTCACTGGGAATACACAAGTTTTTCAATAATATCTTTGATGGGACATCTTTATTCTTAAAGGAAACAATTTATCAATATGGAACCTCGTCATTAAAACTAATGAGAGGTCGATATCTTGATGGATGAAACAGAATTTAAATTTATCTAAACTTTTCCAATGAAAAAGGACGGTTACATTTTCAAGAAAAACTATTGAAACCCGATTCTTATTTTAAGTTTTTTCAAAAAGTTGAAAATTGACGAACCAAGTGGAAAGGAAAAAAAAAGCTACAATGTCAGTCATTAAAGGAGCTTGGAGCTCAAATTCAAAAATTAATTTAGCACAAGTGAACTTAGTTTCAATGGATGATATTTCACATAATTGAAACGTTGTCGGGAGTTTGAATCTAAAATTTAGGGCTATTTGGATAATATTTGGGTACTTTGGTAATGAATTTCAATTTTAAATCGTTGAAATTCAAAGTTACACTCGACTTGTAATGAAAATTGTATTGCATATTGATTTGTATGAAAAATGTATTTTTAAGTTTGTATATTATTTTAGTTGTATATTAAATTTGTATAAAAGTATACAATGTTGTTGTAGTTGTATTAAATTCTTAGAAACGAACATGAAATATATACAATTATACATATACATATTGCATGAATAACTTATACATATTTTACACATGAATTTGTGAACGAGATTCAAAACATGATTTTCTCAGGAACCTAACATAAACTTTAAATAAAATTTATACATTTATACACATATTACATCGATTTTACATATTTTTTTATACAAGAAACTTTGAGCTAGATTTAAAGTATGATTTCTTAAATATTTAGAAGAGAAAACATTATTCTATATTTAATAAAAGAAAATCTCCTACTACGTTGGATAAATATGAATCTTATTTAATATATATAAGTTTGTCCCTTTGAAAAACAGCTAAGCTTTAAATATCATAAGAAAACAGATACATGATGCAAATCTAAAATGCAAATATTGGATCTGTAGGCCTAATTAATCAGCTTAGAAAATCAAGTTCAACGTGTGATTGCCATGTTGGACTGAATTTTTTTTGAAAAAACTACACAAATAATCAAGGGAAAAGGACAAAAATAACACCTAAAATAAACTAATTCTACAAAATTAGCACCCAAATTTTTAATACCCGTAAATAGCCACTCGCGAATTGGGTTTTAAACCCCGTAAATAGCCTCGTCACTCGCATATGTGTATTATTTCATCTTCTTCTTTCAGCTTTTCTCCATTCCTACCATATAATATGGATTTCACATAGAAATTAGAAAAAAATAAAATTAAACCCACCAAAATTCAATAAATTTCACCCCAATTCCCAATCTCAGACACCAAAATTGAATCTTCTAGGGGCTTCAATCCAATAGTAGTCTTTCAGGGACTAGCTTCCCTTTCCTACTGAATTTCACCCAAGGATTCCGAATTCCAATTTTGTTTCTGTCCGATTAATCAGAATTCATATTGGTAACAATACTTCGGCAAAATATTTGTACACAAAATTCGACTATTGCACTGGCAAAGTAATTTCTTCAGTTACCTTTGTCAACCAAATGTCTCGGTAAGCACAATATTTTTTCAAGTGAACTATTCTTTTGGGTTTATGCTCGTTTTTGAGATTTCGTTTCTGTTGTTAATCATTTACGTGTTATTTCAGCTATTACTGTGATTATTGAGACACTTACTTGACACATGATTCAGTGAATTTTCTCTGTTTCTATCTTTAAACTTCATTGTGTTTTAATGGTAGCGTTGTGGATTTGCATGCTGAATTTAAAGTCGACAAAGTTATTGGTGTAGGACATGAATTGATCAAAAGTTTCAATGGAGGTCTATGCTTGCACAAATTTTATCTGTAAAAGGTGTATTTATATGATATATATACTGTATCAACGTGGTATAAAAGTGTATCAATCTAGTATAAAAGTGTATCAATGCAGTATCAAAGTGTATCAATATAGTATAAAAGTGTATTAATGTAGTATAAAAGTGTATTAATATGATATAAAAGAGTACCAATTGAGTATAGGGACTGCATATGCTTGTATAGAATTTCCTTTCTCTTTTTTAAAAAGTGTATTAATATAATATAAAGTGTATCAATTGGGTATAAAAGTGTATCAATTGAGTATAGAGACTGCATGTACTCATTAGGCCAAATGGCTAAAAAAAAGGGATTAATTTAGCCGAATGGATAAACCATGTCCACCTTTTCAAATGGGGGTTATTTTTTTTTAAAATGGTCATACCATGTCCTTTTTTCCAATAATCAAACTTAAGGATCATTATTTTAAAAAATTTCATATCTTTTAAAATATTTCATAATATACCACTTTTTAGATTTTTACCCTTTATACACATTATCTTTCTCTTAAAACCACACAACCTCCTATTTTTCAGCCCCAAATCTCTTTATTCCATTTTTAAAATTTTTCACCCCAAAATAATCTGTAACTTCTCTCCAATTTTGAGGTTCAATCACTTATCTTCATCCTCCATCTACTGCAAACCTCATTCAAGTCAATTTGGTGAAAAAAATTCTCATTTTTTGAGAGGTCAGTTGAATGTTGAAGTAAATTTTAAGAAAAATTACTTTATATTAGTTTCAAAACATATTTATTGTGTTTTTTTAATTTTTTCGAATTGTATGACTTTCGATGATTTACCATCATTCAGTTTGGATGTTACCCAAATTGATAAGAACATTATTGATTCTTCACGTGATGAAGTGGTGGTTTTGGTTCTGGGTACTTTTGATAACATTTTTAAAAAATTCACAAAAATAGACCAAAACACCGCAATGATCCCCCAAAGATGAAAAAGCTTCGAGAAGATTACGCTGCTCAAATTGACAAAATAGACATGCAAAGCAATGAGGAAGACGATACAGAGGAGATGCACAATTTCCCCTCAAACATGGTAAAAAATCTCAAAATTTTCACTTGATACATATGAAATTTTTGCTAAGACCTGAATACGTTTGATACTTTTGTTAGTTGATACTTTTGGTACATTTTTGTAGTTAATACTTTGTCCCTATTTAAGTGCTTGAGATAATTTATCCGTCGTACTGATATTTGTTACATTTGACACATTTTAAATTCATTATGTGTATTTATGATTTGTATATTTGATACATCTGAAACATTTTGACAGCAGATATTCACAGCCATGTGTTAAATCAATATACATATAGTTGATACATTTTGATGTATGTATGTATATGTATAAATATAGTATATGTACAAACGTGTCTATTTTATACATATGATACATATATAGTATAGTATTATATTAAATGTCCAACCTAAATTGTTTAATCTGCTAATTATACAAAACATCAACTTGGTTGTCAAAAAGCAACCTTCACATAATTTAAGGTACTACAACGTACATCACAAGATTATTTCTAAGATGAAGGTAAGTTTGAAGGAAGAAGGATTTAGAATATTCCCTCATACCTGTTTTGGATCATATCTCAGAATAATCAAATACAACTTCAAGAGTTATGGATTGGACAAGGTAATAAATGGATATGTTAGTGACAATCAAGACTCGCCAAAGTCTAAATGCACATACATTCCTTGAGATGATCGGGATTTGATAGATATTGAGTAGTTGTGTTTTTGAAAGTTGTATTTCTCATAGCTGTGCTCTAATGTTGAGTACATATTTTGTGGTTTTATTCTGATAGGATTTTGATGATGAGATTGTAGCTATTTGTGTCCTTGTTTTCTTTTTAGATGGAATAATTAAATAGTGATTTGACATTACAATTAATGACACTTAGTACTTTATTATAACAATTTTATAAATTCTTATGTATTATTATGTTAAAATTACTATTTTTACAGCTCACCAGTAACTTAAAATCATATGCATATAACATATGATTCACTGCATTCAAAGAAATTTATCAATGAAATTACAGTTTATCGGTACCTGAATGATATGTATATGTATCAAACAAAGTCAAATAAAATTCATTGCTAATAGTTTTGAAAGGCTCGAAATAAGGTAAGAGATGTTCACAAAAGGACTAGCACAAGTTGGAATCAATACATTAAAAAACAATGTCGATTGTTTTTTCTGGATGAATTTAAGGAGACTTTTTAAAGAATAAATATTTGATATTGAATTGGAATTGTGAAGACTTATTATTCATGAAGTGAAACTCAATATTTGATGATGAATTGAAACTTTTTGCTTCAGACAAAGGGATAACAACAAAGTTGCAGTTCTTAAGAAACAATGCAGCAATAGCAAACTTCAAATTAGCTTAAAATTGCAGTTGATCAGTTAACCGCATGATGTGTATCAAACATATGTTTCATTAATTATTAATAAGTACTAATCATCTTAAAATTGTTGTTATTTTTTTTTTACGAAAAAGGTACAAATATACCCCTGAACTTTGATAAATGGTACATATATACCCTCCGTCATACTTTCGGTACAAATATACCCCTGCCATTAATGATTTGGTACAAATATACCCTCCTATCTAATGACGTGTCACGTGTCACGATCCTAGCCATTTACCCATTTATATACGGAAAAGGTATAAATATACCCCTGAACTTTGATAAATGGTACATATATACCGTCCGTCATACTTTGGGTACAAATATACCCCTACTGATAATGATTTGGTACATATAGGCCCTCCTAACTAACGACGTGCCACGTGTCATGATCCTAGCCATTTACCCATTTTAATTTATTTTACCCTCAAATAATTAATCCACTCTAATTAAAAATTCACTACCTGACCCATTACATTCCAACCTAACTCGATCCAAATTGAAGCTTCTGAGAGACGTGTTTATGCCAAAAGCTTCTGAGACTCAGAATTGAACAAAGGATTGATGCAAATAGCAACGACGAACCAGATCTAAAGGCATTTTAACCCTACAAACGTGTCTCTTACCACTAAATCGATATCCCTAACAAATTTCGACCATCCTTTGCATAAAATTATCCACATTTTTCTCCTGATGTAACGAACATTCTACTTATTTCCATTAGAATCTTGAAGTTCAATTACACCTGAAGTATTTGGCTTATACTCTCGCACAAAGTCAACTAATATAATCTACAAATTGTGATGAGTTTTGAAGTATGCATCAAGAAGAATGAAAGATTAATATGCTTGAGTATGAATATATTGACATACAGAATAGTTTACAGAGGAAAAAAAATTGACACATTCAATTTAACCTCACTAAAATCCGATTCCTTACTACGTTATAACCTCCAAGAGTCATCATTAAGTAAGAATTTTCTCGCATAAATATTTTGGCAGCATTAGTTGCCTTGTTTGCTTCTGCAGCTCTTAGAAGCTTTAGGTGTACACGCGTGATGCTTCAGTTTGGATCGGGTCGGATTAGGATGGAATGGGTTGGGTAATGAATTTTTAATTAGGATGGATTAATTATTTGGGAATAAAATAAATAAAAATAGATAAATTGCTAGGATAGCGACACGTGGCACGCCGTTAATATATATGTACCAAATCATTAACGGTGGGGGTATATTTGTACCTAAAGTATAATGGAGGGTATCTATGTACCATTTATCAAAGTTCGAGGGTATATTTGTACCTTTTTTGTAAATAAAAATGGATAAATTGCTAGAATCTTGACACGTGGTACGACGTTAATGGGAAGGGTATATATGTACCAAATCTTTAACGTAGGGGGTATATTTATACTTAAAGTATAACGGAGGGTATATATGTACCATTTATCAAAGTTCGAGGGTATATTTGTACCTTATCTATTTTTTTATTACATAGTTAAATGTTTATTTATCATTATAATTAATGACACTTAGTTCTTTATTCATTATTATATATTTTTTGTAGTTTTACGTATTATTATGTTAAAGTTACTATTTTTGCATTTCACTAGTAACTTAAATTCATATGTATCAAACTTATGTATCAATTACTTTGTATTTCTTTAGTTACAGAAATGATATGTATCAAACATATATTTCAAACACATGTATTAGACATATGTATACAAAAAAGCTATTGCAGCAATTTATTGAAATGAATTTTTTTCAGCAATTCATCAATCATAAGTTGAAAAGCTATTGAAATCATTAAATCTCTGTAAGATGTTTTTTAGTGGATCATAATACTGTCAATTTTATATGAGTCTATCTGATCATAAAAATCCAAATATCTGAATAACATAATAAAACAGAGACAGTCGATATTGACATGATGAAGAATTTGTGTAAAAATTAAAATTTTCAATCGAATTTGATTTGAAGAGACAAATGTTTTGATTTTCTATTAAATTTTACATTTTTGTGCTTCCAAAACTGATGAAATGTGATTTACTCCTCCAATTTAAGAAGATTTTGTTGTTTCCTTATTTAGCTAACAGTTTTTTTCAAATGTATCAAAACACATATGTATCAAAAAACGTAAAATATGGTATATTAAGTAATTAGGCAAAATTTTGTTCAAAATAGTTATTAGCACCTTCATATATGGTATTTATGTAAGTTATCCTTTTATGCATTTTAACTATTTTTCCTTTTTCCCTACTGGTTACATGCTTTTTATAAGTTATGGGGATGGTTGACACTGTTCTCAATGCATTCAGGAGTAATTTGTGAGACTCTAAGACCGTTTGGGGTTTTAAAAGCCATTAGTTTGACTTTGATTAATATTATGAGTTTTGGGCACCAGATGATGATTTAGATAGTTTCATTAGATCCAGAATATCAATTTTGAGGTAGTAGCGCACGTAGTTTAAGCTTGGAGTTTTTATTTTGTGTCTCGATCCTTATTTCAAAAAACTAGTTAAATTAATTTGAAGGATTTCAGGGGGCTAATTTATTGTAAACAACCTCTTTTTGAAAATTTGACATTGTCATTAAGTTTGAAGCATCGAAAATAGCCTAGTAGCATATTTGATTTAGTTTTGTAGGGTCCCAAATGAATTTTGAGGGTCCGTACGGAGGGATCAAATTTCAGCTAGTGCAATTGATGTATGGTGCATCAGGACTTCATCGCCATTGTGTGACCACATGTTGCGGTTGTATGCCTTAATGAAAGTCTTCATAGCAATCGCGTGGTATGTTTACCATGATAGCGATGGGTATATCGGTGGACCAGGTTGGGTTGACTTATCGCGATCGCGAGGCCTGGCCACGTGATCGCAAGGTGGGGATCCACGATCGTGAGGCACTATTTACAGAACTGTATAAGTACTTTATTTCTATGATTTTCATCATTTTTGAACTTGAAAATATAATGCCCCGAATCTGGTACCCAAAATGCTACACGGTGCTCATGACCCGAAGGACCACAAGCTAACCCATGACTGATATCTGTACTTGTATACTGCATGATATATTGTATAAATGCGGAAACATGAACTGAAAGGCCATAAAGTTCAAATCTGTAACTTAACAGATAAATCATAACATATGGATGGGGTATGAAATACCCAAAACACTGAAATAACTGTCTAAACATACTAGTCTGAAAAGCCTCTAACTGACTGAACAGTGTGAATAAGGAGTTGATGGGAACTAACTCCATCTAATAAATTAATTAATGAGATAATAAATAAATAATTATGTCCTCGAAGGATGAGGACTCACTACTAACTGACTGCTGATATCTAGAATCTACTGATGCTCTGGAGCTCGTGCTTCGAAACCAATGGTATAAAACACCATAGCGCAAATGCGTCAGTACTTTGAATGTACTGGTATACATGTGAGGTAGGCTGAATGCAAAGGTTTTACATGCATGATCTATACTAACTGACTGAATAATATAAACGTGAGAATACATGTATGACTACATAATAACTGTAACTAGGGTCGTTATAACATGATTACTGAGTCTGAGTACTGATAACATGAGATACTGATAATTGTATAACTGAAATAACTGATACTGAGCGACTATATCTGACAGTCTTGTTTCTGATGGAACTAGCTGAGTTTCGTACTATTCTGAGTTGACTGTATCTGACAGCCCTGAATTTTGTAACTGAAACTGTGGGAAGTAGTCATCTAACCGACATTCTCCTAATACGCCATTATGGCTGAGTTGGGGTTCAATCTGTAACCCCAATTTGAAGGATGTCAATACCGCGCCACTAGTAAGGATAATCTGTGAGTAACCTTCATATAACAGGTAACTCTAGTGAGAACGGTGGGAACCCTCATATAATAGGTTAAGCCACCTCATCTACCCTCATATAACAGGCTATGATGTTTCAACCTATGCTGGCTACATAGTTCTGGAACGCAAGGATTGCTTCTAAGAATCATACCCTTATATAATAGGTGAGTTCCCATCCTTGGGTTCACTTGGTGCTAATTTCTACTCCCATCTGAATAGACACTGAACATGATTAACTGAACTGGACTAGACTGAATTCAAGGAGTTTCGTTAACTGATGAAATACTATTGAGATTACTGAATTACTGAGCTTTCCTGAGTCATATGACTGACTGAGTTCTATGGACCATGGCTTGACTGAGTATATCGTGAATATATGACACTGGATCTAGGCATACAACTAATTTGTCGGGTACAAGTACCCCCAGGACTCGATAGAGGGAAACTGACAAGGCATGACATTCTTGAATACATGACCAACATCAACAATCCATAACACAATAATTAGAGATATGTCATGGGCAGTTGATTATCATAGCTTGGTGCGTGAATAAGATAGCATGTATACGTAGCATAATTTCATAAGGCTAACTTATGAGTAATCCAACAACAATTTCAATACATAAGAATAATATGGAAGTCATTTTGAACATAAGGTTAAAGCATACCTTGTCATTTGGATCACAATTTTTCTATAGTGCATAATTTCTATACCTTTAGGCATTTTATCAAACATCTTACATGCACAACTTAAGACATAGGTGAAATCATCAAATTTCACAAAATCATAAACCACCAAATTCATGAATTTCAATTTATATGCTAACATAGTTTTCATAATTTTACTTAAGGATCCCAACATGGGAATCAAACAACAACCATCACATAACTTGAGCAACCCACAACATAATAATCATGATTCATAATTTAAAATAGGGTTCTTGAGCTTTATGGATGAAAGGAATCCATAAATCAACACAACACATACCTTAGTTCTTAATTTAGCGAAGATTGATGAAGAGATTTTCTTGAAATTAAATTCCCAATTGAAACCCTAGTTTGTTCTTGAGAGAAAATAGAGTAAAACCAGTATATTTTGGGTTCCAAATAGCTGAATCTCGTGTTAAAGGGCTTAAATAGGGGTGAGAAATTGACCCTTTTAACCCTGGACGCTTTTTTCAAATTGATGAAAATTTTCTGACCTAGACCCCTAGCGCAACGCGATGCTATCACGCCGTGTCACTAGAATTTGACAACTGGGAAATTGGGGAATGCCACGATGTGAAGCCATCGCGTTGCCACTTTATTTGCAACCTGGAAGTTCGACGCGATGCGCCACTATTGCGGACTCCTACTGGAATTTGACAAATGTCATTTTATCTTGTGACGTGGCGCGCCACTGACTAATATGGCGCTGTTTTACGATGGAAACTTGAAATAGTCATAACTTCTTACCCAGTTATCGGATTTAGGTGAATCTTATATCGATGAAAAGCTTATTGAATTTTCTACATGACAAAAAATAAAAATCTTAAAAATTTCATGTGTACAAAAGTGGATTAATCTTCTAAAGTAAGTTTCTAACATTCTTGGGACTATTTCAAGCCAGGTAGAAATACGAGATACTACAGAAAGGTTCGAGAAAAGGTGATTTTCATGATTTTCTTCATCACTCGTACTTAGGGTAAGATCTAAGATCTAATTTTCATTGATTTTATCCTCAAAATAGCTTCACAACTTGACTTTAAATTAGATTTTTGGAGCTTTTGCCCGTAAACTTAAAAATTATTTTTTCTTCGATTTGAGCCTCATTTTCAACTCGATTTTGCTTGAATTTTCAAGTATAGACTTCTTTTGACTTTGAAAATATACTTTTTAAATAAAATTATGATTTTATCCTTTTTATTTCAAAATTCATTCTTTGAGCTAATTTTGAATTTGATTTGAATATTGCCAATATGGTTACCATAAGCTTCCTTTTGACCCATAGATGATGTTTTTGATTGTTTTAGCTCGTGATGAGATTGTTTAAAAGGGAAGACTCCGCATGGAAGGTTCTAGTCTTGAATTTCAGTACTTCGAGGTAGGTTATGGCTCAACATCCTTCAGACTAGTCTAGATAGTTAGCAAATATGTAAAACATGTCATGGATTAAGGATTTTAGTCACAGGAGTCGTATTTTAGCATTATTAGTATATCTTGTGCTTGTGCGAGAGCTTATTTGAATATTGTCATTGACTTAGGAGAATATAATTGTGTTGATGCCCGAGTGAGGGCTTTATATGATATTATAGGTCTTATTTGTGCATTTACTTGACTTATGTATTATTGTGTCATCTGAATGGGGGCTTGAGTTGTTATTATAGGCCTTATATGATCATTTATTACCTTAAAAATAATATTATTGACATCCTATATGATAAATTTATTCTAGTGGTACCGAGTGAGGTCTAATAACATGAATTATTGACATTTTAAGTTGAATCTAAGATCATTTATACTAGTATTAAATTGATTATTTTTCTCCATACCGGTTGATTTGAGCATTAAATCCTCATTTTATTGATACATATTCATGTGATTGATACCATAGAGAAATACTAATTTTTGACAAAAAATGAGATATTTAATAAAACACTAATACCGAGGTATGTGTTGGTAGGGTTGATTTAGTAATATTAATTTTTGACAGAAAATGAGATACTTTATAAAACTTCTATATGAAGGGATGTGTCAGTAGGGTTGATTGAGATATGATATTGAGATTTTGATAAAATATATGAATTATGAATCCTCGTGATTCCTGTCCTGAAGCATTGAGGCTTGAAAGGTGTATATGACGTCATTGCATCATTTCATTGCGATGCATTACATTGCACTATTTGTAGTCCCCTGTATATTTGTTGTTGTGTACTAAGCTACCTTAAATGTATTGCATGTTTATCTATCCCCTTTTACCTATTATATATTGTTGAACTTTTAATGGAGATGGTGTGAACAACCGTTTGAAAACTTTTCTGTTTGCAGGTTATGTGTTCATAGTATCTTTTATTTATTTTTATATTCTATTTTACTCAGTTGGCCTATGATATCTACTGAGCATAAGGGTCTGTACTCACCCCTACTATTCCTTTTAGTGTAGATTCTAGTTCGAGTATGCCTTGTGGCAGCTGATTTATGCTATCTGAGTGAACATTCTGAGGTATTGGTGAACTTCAGAGTTTGGGGCAATTCCAGACCTCATTATATCCTAGTTGTCTTTCTTTACCTTTTGGAGATACTTATGTATTTTCAGTTTTTCTAAGTTATATTAGATTCTCTTTACACTTATGACACTTATATTTTGGGGATTTTATATGTTTTGTTTGAATTCTTATTATTGAAATATTATGGCTTGACTTCGTTCTAAAAGTCTAATATTTATGAATTGTTTTTTTTATTATCGATCTTTCTTTAATTGTGGAATTAGGCTTATCTACTAAAGCTGGGCTGAGATAAGTGTCATCACGACCTCAACTTTATGATTGTGACAAGTTATGTCCATTTTGAATAATTAGAATAGTGTGCCGATTTGATACGGGTACGACCACGAGGATGCACGTATATGAGAATGCGTTGGACTCATCCAATAAAGAGTCCAAGTGAAGTGTGGAGAAGGCCTTGGCTCACACAAAAAATGACCCTAAACTTGCACTCCAAGGGCACCCTTGGTCATATTTCATTAAAGGGACCTTTTGGTCATTTTACCTATTATTTGTAATACACTATAAATAGAATGATGTAGGGTTCTAGTCATTAGTTTTTGATGAATATTGAAAGTTGTAGACACTTAGACATTTCTCTCTTGTGAGAAAGGCCCCTATGGCCAAACATTGTAACTAGGGATTTCAACTTGAGTGTGGAATCACTCGTGTTGGATTCAATCTTGGAAATGTTGGATGTTTGGGAGATCGAGGTCCCTCTTGTGCCACCTAAGAGATAGGTAAATTGTAGTGTATAGTGTTAAGGGTCCAAGAGTGGAATATGCTCTTGGGTTCTTAAGATTATGCCTTCATGTAGTCTATCTTTCTATCCCTTTGTTTAGTGTAATCTTTTGTTGTTGTTTCTTGTGTTTTTGAAACCATTTGTTATTATTATTGTAATCCTCTTGTTCTTCACGTGTTGATGCTTTTTTGGTGTTATATACATCATTGAGTCTTGTATTCTTCTTGTTGGTAGCGAATCTGAGAATGGTCTCCAAAAAGGTCCTAGGATCCTTAAGATTAGTAGACTGATTTGGAGTGTGTTTCGTGTTCTCCTTGTTTGTCTTGTATCATTTGGTATCAAATCCATCTTTGATTTTGTTCTAACAAGATCAACCTTGAGCTTGAGATTTGAAAATTCAAAAAAAAAAAAAGTTGAAAACTGAAAATTCCAGAAAAGAAAGCAATATGTCCATTTTGTGTTCTTGGCTGAAAATTATGTTTTTGTTGTGTCTTGGCCGGGATTTTTACTTTTCTTTGTTGTCTCTAAGTGTTAGTTTTTTCATCACTAACACATTGAGTCTATATCTTGAGTTGAGCTTGAATTGTTGAGATTGTTGTTGTGACAAGTTAATGGTCGTGTATTGATGTTGTTGTTCTTGACCATGTGGTGAACGTTGTTGTTATTGTTCTTGAAAAGTTGTTGTATTCTTGTTATTCATCACAATCTTCACCCCTTGTTAAGACTAAAACACCACACTAAAGGACTTGGTCGTTTATTGGAAGTTTGTAGTTGACCTTGTTGTTGTTCTTGGGAGATTGTTGTTGATTTTCTTGGTGATTTTTAAAGTTTTCTTGATGTTCTTCCAAACCTTCATACCTTGTTAAAATAAAGTGAAAGTTAGATAAAAAAAGGTGAAGAAAAAAGTATGAGAACTTTGTTAGTCTTAAAAGACTTACCATCACTCACCAACAAGTCAATCACATCTCAACCACTTTCCCATAAAACAAGGATCCATATTTTAAGGATGAGTACAAGTCTAGTACAAGACTTTGAGTCTTGAAATTTTAATTGAAAAAGAAGCTCCAAAGACTAGTTTGTGTTTCCCTCCATTGAACAAGTTTCACCAAAGTCCAAATTAAAAAATTGACCAAGATTTGAAATTGGACAATAAAAGTTGTGTGCAACGAGACCAATACGTGGCTGCCACATCTTCACATTTTTCTGTTCACACAACATATTTAAGCTCACATTTTAGATTTCTTAGTTCCCGTTTGTTGTTTCTTAGTTTTAATTTCGTTGGTTCCAATACTAATTGGCAAACTAGTATTTATCTACTAGATTGTTAGTTAGTTTTTATGTTCGTTCATTCGTGTTACGCATTTGTTGTGTGTTTTTCTCTTTTGTGAATTCGTTGTATCTTGTTGGTTCAAGTTCGTAAAAAATTTTTCTTGAGTCAACTCAAACAAAAATCTATTCCGGGCAAGAGTATACTCGACCCTCAATCACTCGCGAAGTACAAGATGACTTTCAACACTTGTGAAACCAAGTGTGAGATGATCAAGTGTGCGAGAGTGTGGTGAGGTTGTTTCGAACTAACTTGTGTTTTGTTTTGTAGGCATGTTCTTTTTTTTATTTTTTTTGGGTACAATTACAAGAGAACTCGCGGCTTCCACCTCTCAACCCATGGACAATAATGCCACCAATGTCATTTTGGCCTACCTTGACACTATGTCCCGAGACCTAGCTATGGCAAATGAAAGGTTGGATTGTATGGTAGGTCAAAGAGAGCAAGTGGGTTGCACAAACACACGTCAAGAGAAAGGCCGTAGCTCATGTGATCTACAAGGTAAAAACACTATTCCCTACATTCCTATGAACTTAGAATGTTGTGTTGTGGCTAGTAGTGGCCAATTGGATGTAGTTGCGGATTTACCTAGACTAGAGGTGTTTGAGTCTCCCTATGGTGATACTATTGGTGATGTTAGGTTACGTGAGGACCAAACTCTTGTTGTGAGTATGCAAGCACTAGTTGATCCTTCTGATGAAGAAATTGATTCTTCTGGTAAGAATGATTTATGTCCATCTAGTGCTAGACCTTATAACTTGAACAAGGTTTTATTACCAATTGACAAAAGTACTCACATACTAGTTGACCCTTGTTCGAAACAAGGTGAGTTTACGTTGGTATGTGAGTTGCCAACAACTAGTGAGGATGTGAATGAAGATCAACTTACTCATGAATGTATTCCATTACTTGAGAATATATGTGGCGTGCTTAAAAATTCTCAAGTTAGTGATGGTGTTTATAGAGTTGATCTTGATGGTGCACGTGACTCTTTGAACATCTTATGTGGTAAAAGCCTTGCTAGTAGTTTTGTTCATAGAGATCATGTGTATGAAAATGTTGTAAATGATGGCATATGTCTTTTTGAGGTAGGAATTCTAGGTCGTGTCTCTCTATTCTTGAATGTTAGTCTTCTCTTAAATACAAATGCCATGCATGGTTGTGTGAGTGACAAACTAGGGGAAGAAGGGCTAACCTCAGCTTAGACCCTTGGCTACTTCTCCCATTTAACCCCGAAACCATCCTGGAATGTGGGAATTTTTACCCTTCCTACTTGATGCTTGGTCAAGATGACAAGCAATGTTTGATTGTGGGTGCTAATGAAGGAAGGCAAGGTTCTTCCTTGCCTCTTTTTGTTGATGATGACCTCTTTATTTGTGCCATTTATACTAAGGTTTTCATGTTCAACACAAAGTACCCGTGGGTATACTCCAAATTTGACTCACCTTGGCATGGTATGTGATGTGTGTATTTTGCTAATCCTAACCCTCATGTCATGAGGATGTTTTGCTTGTTTGTCTTTCTTTGATTTTGCAAGGAGCGAATTCGAGGTCGAATCTTTTTTTTTTCAAGAATGGAAGGATGATACGGGTAAGACTACGAGGATGTACGTATGTGAGAATGCGTTGGACCCATCCAATAAAGCGTCCAAGTGAAGAGTGGAGAAGGCCTTGGATCACACCAAAACCGACCCTAAAATTGCACTCCAAGGGCGCCCTTGGTCACATTTCATTAAAGAGTCCTTTTGGTCATTTTACCTATTGTTTGTAATACACTATAAATAGAATGATGTAGGGTTTTAGTCATTAGTTTTTGATGAATATTGAAAGTTGTAGACACTTAGACATTTCTCTCTTGTGAGAAAGGCCCCTATGGCCAAACATTGTAACTAGGGATTTCAACTTGAGTGTGGAATTACTCGTGTTGGATTCAAGTTTGGAAACGTTGGATGCTTGGGAGATCGAGGTCCCTCTTGTACCACGTAAAAGATAGGTGAATTGTAGTGTGTAGTGTTAAGGGTCCAAGAGTGGAATTGCTCTTGGGTTCTTAAGATTATGCTTTCATGTAGTCTATCTTTCTATCCCCTTATTTAGTGTAATCTTTTGTTGTTGTTTCTTGTGTTGTTGAAACCGTTGGTTATTATTATTGTAATCCTCTTGTTCTTCACGTGTTGATGTTGTTTTGGGTGTTATACACATCATTGAATCTTGTATTCTTCTTGTTGGTAGAGAATCTGAGAATGATCTCCAAAAAGGTCCTCGAATCCTGAAGATTAGTGGACTGATTTGGAGTGTGTTTCGTGTTCTCCTTATTTTTCTTGTATCACGATTAATACATCAAGGTAATATGTCGTAGCTACTTTTCACAAAGTGACACAAAATTTTCATTTTTCGAATTGACACATTTCTACTTTTTCTATATATAATAAAATTGTCAACTTATAGCCCCAAAAGATTACCAAATCTTAACAACCAAAAAAATTGGCAATTATTAGTCAAAAATATTTTTAAAATAATTCTAGCCGGCCGTATAAACTTAGGAAACTAATTTCCACTTCTTCATTAACTTCTATGTATACATAATATTAACTGTAAATTTATCTTTGGCCAAATCCATCACCAGGTCCCTTAAGTACGCACGATCTTTCACTTAGGCACCTCAAGTGGACATTGGTTCATTTTGGCACCTAAAGTAGGTATAAAGTGTGTCATTTTGACATTTTTTGCTGAGTTGGCAAGGTGCGTGTGACACACGCATTGAAGGCGCGTTTGAGGGGCATTTTCATAATTTTCTTCTCTTTCTTCTCTTTCTTCTCTTTCTTCTCTTTCTTCTCTTTTTTTCTTCAATCTTTCAATAATACCACCATTAACATCACTCTTCTTCACAATTTGAGAAAATTTTCATTATGAAATGTCAACAATTGGAGGAAATCTATTAAGAATACTCAAGATTTCAAACATTCTTTATTAAAATTTTATTGAGATTTCACAATTGAAGAAAATATCCACAATCGAATTGTCAACAATTGGAGAAATTCGAGGCAAAATTTTTGTTGAGATTGCCTTCATGGGTCATCTTGAGATGATGATGATGTTAATGGTGTGCTTGAAAATTTTTGTTGAGATTGCCTATTATTTGCTTGAAAAAATGTGCTTGAAAAGATATGGTGTTATTTGGCGTTATTAATGGTGTTATTATTTGTTTGAAAAAAAAAGTTATTAATGGTGTACAAAAATGGAGGGACAATAGAGATATTAATGGTGTTTGGTGCCTGCCATAATCATCACAAAGAGGAGGAAATAAATTTTGTGTGTGTTGAGTGAAGGTCCATCAATGACTATCTTGTTGAAATTTGAAATTTCAAGAATTTAGAATTTTAGAGGGTGGGGGTGGGTTAGAGAAACAATGTTGGGGGTGGGGTATGGGGGTGGAAGGGGTGACACTACTGCATTTAGAAGATGATTTTGGGGAGGGTAGGGGTAGGGGGTGGGGGGTGGGGGTGGGGGACGGCATTGTTGCAGGACATTTTGGAGAAGATGATGTTGGGGTGGGGGAAGGGAAGGGGGGGGGGTGATTATTGATTTAAAAAAAAAATTAATTAATGATTTAAAAATTATTTTTTCAAAAAATGACATGTGTCGACATATTATTTGTCACTTTCCACATCATCAGGCGCGTGTAATACACACACAGTATAAATTTGCTGATTCAGCAAAAGGTGCCAAAGTGACACACTTTAAGGCCGCTTGAGGTGCCAAAATGAACCAATGTCCACTTGAGGTGCCTACGTGAAAGATCGTTTGTACTTAAGGGGTCTCACGATGGATTTGACCTTTATCTTTTAAATAAGGAAAAGTTGTGTCTCCGCCATAATATCAGTTTCCCCAAATTCACAAACCTAAGTAGATATGTGCGTTAATTCCTAACTTGATGCATACAAGTTGAAAGATGACAAGTTAATGTGATTTATCATAACAAAATGTTGGATATAAACGTGTTTAAGGATTATAACATTGAAATGATAGTTCTCAATATATAGAAAGGTTGATTTCAACATATTCATTCAAGTAATTGCAACTCACTTGAATGTGGATATTTCCACCAATTCATTTAAAATGCATTATAAAACTGATGACGGTTCAGTACCGTGTAGGTACGGCTGTACGCAACAATATGGGATTACGAATATACATAGAGTTGAAGAAATAATCTGAAAATATTAAAGATTTATCCATGTGTATATCTTGACGACATATTGAAATACATTATATGCTTCCCAACATAATTTTCCCCACCCACCTCTCCTCCACATTGCAATCCAGTTACCATAACAAACTCATTTAAGCCAAAACGTAATCTAATACAATTTATGTTCACATAAAATTCATCAGGACACTCCCGAATCAAGTCTCTTTTCATCTAGTAACATATAAGTTGGTTCTGCACGTGAACTTTTTGCTTGTCAAGAAAATGACCAAATACAGTTTCTCTAAACATTTTTGTTGTATATCTGGAGAGCAAAAGTGAGAAGATGTGAATCTTTTTTCACTTGGAACATAAAAAATTTCATTCCTTCACAATCAAAATAAAATCAAATTAATCAACAAACAATTTATATATAATGAAGCAACAAGTAAACTTGTCATCATTTATCAATATAATCAACATTGTGTATATAGTTGATGAATAAAATCTTAACTTAGTGTGCGCACTTTATTATTGCATCAAAAAACTTTCATGGAGTAAGTAAATTCCAACTTATGAGAAAAAATTATTTTGCATGTAAAACAAAAAAATTTAAATATTAATATCAAGGACCAATTAAACTTGTGTATACATTAATATATGCCTTCACCAACTAACAATTTTATTCATATGAACAAGACCCAATTTACGTATAGTAAATGTTTTCGTTTTCAAGACACTAATTATGAACAAGTACAAATTAAACTTTTGTAAACATTGATGTATACCACCAAAAGAAATTATTATGTTGAATTCTTTACTTGGAGATGACGATTATTCAGAATAGGTTACTCATCTATTTTTTGAATCAATTTCACATCCTTTTTTTTTTTTTTTTTATCATCAACTGTTTTTGCATGCTTTCGCTTTTTTCTTCTTCTTCTTTTTTTTTTTTTTTGAAATATTTACAGAATTAGAACCTTTTTTTTTGTCTTTTGATGACGATTAAAAGATAAGGAAGCTGTTTGATTTTCCTTTTCGTTGATTTTTTCAACCACGATCGGACTTTTACATCAATTTGGGTAAAAAAAGGGATCTTGTATGAGTTGAAATCAATGTTGTGGGTGGATAATCTACAAAATAAGAATCATCATCCTGACTTTTCACAAAGAATTTTAGATGATCCTCACTTACACATTATATTTTCAATAAAATCATCAAACTACTTTGTAGAACTGGGGATATTAGCATTGTGTCGGGGGATTTGGAGCATTTCGAGAGGTTTCGCGACTATGATTATTGTAGGCTCATTAAAGTTGAAGAGGTTAAGGGGCTATTCGTAGGATGTGTAGAGGAAGAGCGATGGGGCCAAGTGAAATTTTGGTGGATTTTTGAAAGTGCACAGGAGGGGCAGGTATAGAGGGGCTAACTCGGTTGTTTAACATAATTTCCAAGACGACGAGGATGCCTGAATCTTGGAGGCAGATCATGATGATTCCGTTGTATAAGAATAAGGGTGACATTCAGGATTACAACAATTATAGGGGTATCAAGTTGTTAAGCCACACTATGAAGGTTTGGGAGAGGGTGGTAGAGTTGATGTTGCGGCGGATTGTGACTATTTCTGAAAATCAATTTGGATTTATGTCAGGATGCTCGACTATTGAATCCGTCCATTTCGTTAGGAGACTGGTGAAGCAGTATAGGGAAAGGAAGAAAGATTTGCACACGGTGTTTATCGACTTAGAGAAGGCCTATGACAGAGTTCCTAAGGAGGTTCTTTGGAGATGTTTGGAGGCTATAGGTGTTCCTGTGGTGTATGTAAGGGCGATTAAGTATATGTACGATGTATCCAAGAATCGGATTAGGACTAGGAGAGGGGATTTGAAGCATTTTTTCATCTTGATGGGGTTACATCAAGGATCGACGCTTAGTCCGTTTATTTTTACCTTGGTGATGGATATTTTGACACAATAAATTCAAGGTGAGATGCCTTACTATTTGATTTTTGTGGATGATGTGGTCTTAATTGATGATACACGTAGTGGAGTTAATGCTAAATTGGAGGTTTTGAGGCAAACCCTTGAGTCTAAAGGGTTTAGATTGAGTAAGTCTAAGACGGAATATTTGGGGTGTAAGTCTAGCGAGGTGTCTCATGAGTCTGATGTGGTTGTTGAGTTTAATGCTCATTCTATCAATAAGAGAGATAGTTTCAAGTATCTAGGGTCTATAATTCGGGAGAATGAAGATATTGAAGCAGATGTCACTCAACGAATTGGGTTAGGTTGGATGAAATGGAGGCCCGCCTCCAGAATCTTATGTGACAAAAAGGTACCTCCTAAACTTAAACGCAAATCCTATAAAGTGGTGGTTAAACTGGCTTTGTTGTATGGGGCGGAGTGTTGGTTTGTTAAGAAGGCCCACATCCAGAAGATGAAGGTAACAGAAATGAGAATGCTTTAGCGGATATGTGGGTGTATTAGGAAAGATAGGATTAGAAACGAGGTTATTAGAGATAAGGTGAGAGTGACATCGGTGAAAGCCAAGATTAGGGAAGCGAGGTTGGGATGGTTCGACCATGTGATGAGGAGGGGCATGGATGCCCAGTGCGAAGGTGTGAGAGGTTGCCTAGGGATGGGTTCAAATGAGGTAGAGGTAGTCCGAAGAAATATTAGAAGGAGGTGATTAGGCAGGACATGAACAACTTTAGCTTACTGAGGACATGACCCTAGATAGAAAATTATTGAGGAGGCGGATTAGGGTAGAAGGATAGTATGAGCTTAGGATGTTGTATCTTTGTTGTACTACTTGGTGTATCTTGTATATGGTATTATTGGATATATTTATTTCTATGGTATTTGTCCTATTATTATTCCTTGTCTAGATTATTTTATTTTGAGTCGGGGGTCTATAGAAAACAGTCTCTCTATTTCATTTCTGAGATAGTAGTATGGACTGCGTACACTTACCCTTCCCAGACCCCACTTGGTGACACTGGCGGACCCAGGATTTAAGAATTGTGGGTGCTTAAAAAATAAAAAAATAAAAAAAAATAAAAAATCACCTAAACAAGGTTTGAATCCAAGACATCCCTTTAGTGGAGAACCTTAAGATCAACTTAAATGCCAATGCACCCAACCAATTTTTGTTTTGGTGGGTACTTTTATATGTTTTATACCTATTTTCGTATATTTTTTATGTAATTATACCTATTCCACGTTGAGTTTATTGGGTGCCGGATCACCCTAAAATTATACGTAGGTCTGTCCCTGCTTGGTGAAAATATACTGGGTATGTTGTTGTTGTTACTTTGTAGAACTGAACCTCAAAATACTCAAGTAACAATATATATTGAAAAAATCTTAATTTTTGGAGGTAAAAACTAAGTTGATTTTGGATTTGGTTTCATAAATACCCATAATGAGTGAATTTTATGGAAAATGGAGTAATATTGGAGTAGAGACAAAAAAAAAAAAGGAACGATTGAATTGAGAGAGAGACTAAAAAAGAAATATAAACACTAGTAATATTTTTTTGTAATAAATTATAAATATTACTATCATATAGATAAAATTTCAATACACCTAAAGAGCAATTACTTAGCTAACCCCAACATAGGATCACCCCCCTCCCCCAACCCCCAAGCCTCAAATCATCTAATTACAAATGCCACCAACAAACCAAGAACACCTTCTAGCCTCTTTAGACTCCCCATACATGCCTACCCTTTCTCTAATGATCACTTGGATGTTGTATTACAAAAATCAGCATTCATAGTTTGCCCTTTATACACTTTTATATTTCTAACCTGCCACACAAAATATAACATTGCACCATAACTTGCAGCAACAACTTTACGTTTAAACTTTCTCTGATGCTTCTGTTTCAACTTGTGAATATGTTGTGGTACCCTCATGACAATGCTAGCAATATTCAATCATACCGTAAGTCTTTACCGAATCTCTTTAACCAGATTACAATAAATTAAGAGGTGTGTTGCATTTTCCACCTGTTGCTAGTCACATAAAACACAAGTAGTAATAATCTTCATACCTTAATCCCAATCTTTGCAAACTTTTATTAGTTAGTAACTTTTCATGCACCGCCAACCAAAGAAGAAATCTGATTTTAGGCAGCATAAACTTGTCCCCAACTAAATTAACTCTCCACAATGCATGCCTATCTCCCAACAATGCCACAAGACTCATGGAGATTGAGTATATGTCAAATTCTGTTAAAATGTATCTTGCCTGCCTGTACCAAACTTTCATACTAAGTTTGCGTTTGTGCAATTGTCTCTAAACTTTCATACTAAGTTTGACTTTGTGCAATTGTCTCCAGTATCAATTACAATCAGTAGGTGGAATATGAGATCAAAAATCGTCATCTTCTCCTTTCATATAAATCTTATGTACCCATTGTACCCAAAGTTGTACCTAATTCTGTTGAATCCACCAAATCAGTTTGCCCACTGCTGCAATGTTCCATAATCTACAACTTTTAATATTCAGGCTCCTATGTGCTTTAGGACAACATCCAGTAGACCATGTCACCAGTGAAACTTTTTCTTTTGTCCTCTGGACTCTCCCGTATAAAGTCTCTACACTTTTTTTCTACCAACTTGAGTACACTCTAAGGAAGTAGGAACATAGAGCTCCAAGAATTATATAAGGAAAAGATCACAAAGTTCACAATTTATAGTCGACTAGCATAGTATAAGTGTCTAGTTGAGGAATTTCTTAGCTTTTTAGTTATTTTAATACTTGGTTTGTAAACACTAGTATTTTAACATATTAAATTAAAAATAATAAATAATAAAAATGTAAAAGTTAGGCTACGGAAAAGGCATCAAATTGAAAAAAGCTATTATTTGTCAATAATAAGAAACTTGGCTATTTATTGTTAATTTTATCTAAGGGACACATTGTGTCATTTTTTTCATACAATTTTGAGTAAAAATAGAAATGTACATCGTGAATCTCCCCTTCTGACCCTCTCTTTTAGTTCTACAAAAATCTCTGTATTTTAATTCATGATGATTTAATTCTTTCACCTTTAATGTTTCTATCTAGGAAAAAATTCATGCAAACTTAAGCTCATAATTAGGATCGTTATAACAACTGTTGCAAACTTAAGCTCATAATTAGGATCGTTATAACAACTGTTTCATAATTATCTAAAATAACAACTTGTATTTTGTATTTTAAGTATTTTTTGCTACTGAAATATAAATACAAAGGGGATTTACTATCTTTTATTTTTTTCTCAAACCAGTTGAGTTAAATAAGGAATAAATAAGCATTTAATTATGCCATATATTTAAAGCGAAAGATTTTTTTTCCATAAATGACTCTTATTAAGCGTATTTGCCGTTATTTTTTAACAACTCAAATCAAATTTCAAATGCGATTTTATTGTATAATTTTCAACAACTCAAACCAAGTGAAGCTTCTTACCTTCATGATCTTCAAATTTTTAAAATAAATCATCATTACTATTACAGCTATTGAATCAAAAAATTAATTTCTTATATGAATTTCAACAAATTAAGTCGACTTAATCATGTCGTTCAAAATTGTTTTTTGATACATTAGAATTTTTTCATCTCAGAGTGTATTTTAAATAATTTACCAAACTTTATTATTTGATCAAACTCAATTTACTACATACTCAATTAACAACGTCAATGAAGAAAGTAAACATCTATCGAAACTCCACTGAATGAATTAAAACCACATAAATTAATCAAAACACCCAAAGGAGACCAATTTTGAGAAATCAAGAAAATTATATATTTCTTACCAATTCAGAGTAATTACATATGGGTATGGTATTTTATTGTATATTTAGAGTGTAACATATAGGTATAAAATAAAATACAATACACATATACATACATATACATATACATATACAATTTATAAAATACATATCTGACATTGTATAAAACTATATATCTGACATTGCATAATACAATACCTAAAAACTATATACATAGACATATACAATATATAAAATACATATCTGTACACTGTAAGAATATAATTTAAATACATATGTTACACTCTAAAAAGACACAATACAACCCAATTGCACATCTGACACTGTACAAATACACACCCACACCCATACCCACACATATACATATATACAAATACAAATAATCGTTATGTATATATAAACAACAACAATATATATATATATATATATATATATATATATATATATATATATATATACACGCACACAAAAATCAGTACCCACCAACTAAATATATTTATAATATATACAAACACGCATACATTACAAAATACAATTGTGTTAAAATACATATACAATACCGCTTCTTCTTTATCTTCTTCTGAATCATCTTGACTTAAAATTTTGTTCTTTGCTCTAATTTCTTTTTCTTTATTTTTTTCTCTAATTTTTGAATTTTTTGGAGTTTTGGAGAAGAAATCTTTTCAATCTCTTTTCTTTCATAATTTTGTCCATCTTTTCTAGATTGTTACGATGTTTCGACCTCATCTCTTCAACGGTCACTAATTCTTCGACTATTTAGGCATAGAAAACAGCTAAACTTGAAATTTGAAAAATAAATTAAAAGGAGAACAGAGCAACGGCAATGGAGAATTCTCTCCATTAACTCCACCCAACAACACCAATGAGTTTCAACTCAAAACAGTCTCCTTAGTCAAATAACCCATCAGAAAAATTTGTCTCCTGCCAACCACTAACCAACCTCAATGAACCAAATTTCTGTTGAACCAAATACACCTAGTTGTAACAAACATCAACTATTGAAAAGGAAATAAGAGATAAAGTAAGAAAAGAAAAGAGATAAATACAGTTGCGTAAAAAGAGGAGAAGTTACACATGGTAACTATAAAAAGACGGTAGTGATTTGACCCCACTTAAAATATTACTATTTTTTCTATAAATTTTAATTTTTTTTAAAAGTATTGTTATTTAACTTAATTATGGACTTAGATTTGCTACTTCTTATATTTTTTTTCTTGTTTTTATCTTATGTCTTTCCAAAGAATTTCTCCAATAATATCATGGATCTATCAAGATAGATATTGTTATGAATCATTTTCAACCCACACTAATGATTATTGGACCAAGAAAAAGCAATAGGGTCAAAAGACTTTCACAATAATTGACTTGGGATGTAGGCCCATTTAGCAACTACTTAAAAAGGACAAGAAACTAGAAATAAAGGCTATCACTATTTTGAATAAACTATATGTTTCTCTCATCTTCGTTTCTCATTCTCATCTCATCTTTGTTTCTCATTCTCATTCTTATCTATATCCTTATTTACTTGTTATTTCATTATTTTTCATTTTAATTCAATAGTTTTAAGCGTTGTGTTGTAATTTGACTACCAATAATTATATAATACTTGAGTATTTTTGTTAAGAACTCAGGTTTGTTCCATTAGTACTTTCATCTATCATACTCCAATAATATTGATGGTACTCGATAGATTTAGTTGTGAAAACTCAACTAGGTGAATTTTTAGGACGGAGCAGTAATTCACATATATTGATTTCTTAGAAAGCTACCTATTGCTTCCTTATTCTATCTCAATTGTGCTACTTTAAATTGATTTCAATGGTTGTATCGCAATAAATAATTTTATTATTGAAAATATTTCACCGAGAAATCGACACTACATTTACAAAATGACTCAAACATGATTCATTATCACATAAACTCAACCCTTGATTTGATGCGGAAGTTGGATGGGAACTTCTGTTCGATGCTCTAGAAACCTGACAATATCCGGTGTGTATGTTGCACTTGCTCCCTATGAGTGTTGCAGATTCGATGTTTCCTAGTATGGATGATAAGAGGTATTCCAACTTGTTTTTGATGAGTCACCTTTTTTCCTTGAAGATCAAGTGGCCTTACATCCACACATTATTGATGAGTGCGTCCACTCCTTATATAAGTACTAAACATATACATTGGTTATTTTATCCGAATTAACATCTGATTTAAACTACAAAAATTTAGAGGAGGTCTCAAGAATCTATGTCTGCAAGGCATTTAATGAATTACCAAATAGGAAAATCTACATGAAAAATGTAGATTCAATAAAGAATAATATAGTAAAACATGTAATGCAACTATTCACAAAATGTTCAACACAATACTCATAGTTAAGTATGATTCTAATAATCTTGTTGTCTTGATTAGAACCTGGGCCTGGCAGTGACGGATATCTCAAACCCACCAAGGGCCGGAGACTATCCCCTTAGCCTTACCTCATGAGCATATTAAAAGTAAATAGCAAAATCCAATAAAAATAATGATAAGGATAGATAAGTCATGAAATGACAATTCTAAGAATTCAAATAAATGAACAACCCACACTTGTCCACAAAAGTCTCTAACACACGAATACCAAAAGAAGTTCGGACATGCCACCGACTATGGCAATAGAATCCAAAACTACTAAGATAATATAAAATTTTGTTAAATAATAGGGTCATCCGAAGGATGGAGGCTCACCACTTTACAACAAATCAATCAATGAACAACACCACCTAACACTGCACGTGAGTAAGCGAAAAGCCCTCGGATCCTACATCATGAAATGATGCAGCATTGAGGGGCGGTCGGTGGGGCGAACAATAGCATGTGACTCAGGGATAGGAATAAAATAATGCAATTATCAAAATTCAGTCATAAACTATATGCACTACAGTCATATACATATATATAGGATATCGAGGTAGAGACAAGGGTCATGAACGTGAAAGTTTAAATCATTAGCCTGAATTGTGTAGCTTGCTCCGTCCTAAAGGCACCCATGAGCTATATGGGTCCAGCTACCACTGTTAGATGGGCCCTAATACGTGTGAGCCACATGAATCGAGAAAAAATTGAGGAAAGGCTAAAGACACCAAGGCGATAGCCCTCCCAATACATATATATAATATGTGCACTAAGCACACGGTCATATGGACCCTCAACACCGACAAACATGATTTCCAGTGTTGATCCCCCCAAGATCTATACCTTCACAGTGAGATACATAATTTCCTTTAAACCCAAACTAAAATAGTTTCACATAAACCAAACATTAACCTAGGAGTCATTTATTAAGGCATTTACCAATTTGGTATCGTCATATCAATAAGCTTGCAAGCTAATTCAATTATGCTAAACCAGTCCATATAACCAAACTGACTCTAAAGTTTTATTTAAAATCTAAAACCAAGGACATCTAAAACCATATTCATTCATTTATCCTTTAATGTAATGCAATGGGTTCAAAATACAAGTTAAACTATGCAATTATCCTTATTCAAAAATAAATTTACAAAGTGGATTGAGGTTAATGTCATTATCAAGCCAAAATTCATTCAATTTGGGGAAATTCATGTCCCTCATTCCAACCATATGCATTAAAGCAATGCACTAATTCAGTCCCAAAAATAATAAATTAAAGCATGAATAATCCATTTAAATCATGGAAAAAGCAATTCAAATAATAACAATCAAGACCCCTCAATCCAATTTCAAGTCCATCAATTAAAATACATGAATATTGATTAAAAAAATTCTAAAATGTAAACATACAAGTTAGGGATGAGCAACATGCCTGAAATATAGAACAATTTGAAAAAAAAAAATTAAAGTTTGGATCTTGAATGGTGAATTTCTTGTAAAACCCTTGAGCTTTCTTGGATTTAGAGTTAGAGAGAATAAGAATGACGTTTGAGCTTTTAAAAGTGAAGGAAAAAGGATTATTTTATATTTATAAGTCGTGCAAGGGGTAAAAAGACCAAAAACCCCTCACCCCAAGTAAAAAAAAATTAAAATTGAGCGTTCGTAACATAGTAGCGTGGCACACCAATATCGTGGAGGATAATCTCTGTGCCACACTGTTATCACGGAGCTCCAATGGTGTGTCATGTCACTATCGCGGAGGCACACTACCTCAAAGTTCCAAAATATCCCCGAACCTCTTTCAAATAATTGAAAACTTTTCTAAAACACTCTTTTAACAACCATAAACGTAATTCAAGTCAAAAATTGACATTACGCATGCGGGAGGGTCAAAAATAAAATAATTGAAGATTTGCTTTGTCTCACACTTTCAAGTTTGACGAATTGTTGCCTACATTTCCTTGTATGTTGCTAGCTTTTTTTCAGGACAGAGGTATATTTTACTCCCTTCGTTCCAAAAAAAAAAGACCTACTTTGACTTGACACAAAGTTTAATAAAATAAAGAAGACTTTTGAATCTTTTGACCTTAAATTAAAGTTGTGTTAAATATACCAAAATGCCCTTTAGTCTTGTTGTCCTAAACATGTCATGTGAAAAGTTGAAATCAAAGTATTGTCAAAAAAAGAAAGGGGTTATTAATTTTTTAAATGGACTAAAAAGAAAATTAGGTCATTCTTTTTTAAATGGAGGGAGTATTACATAAGTGAACTTGATCATGCTAAACTTCTATTATCCTTGTATCGACTCCCACCTGATCAATTTGGATTAGAATTCTTATTTGATCCCGGTTGTAATTTTCTTACTACATTTCATAATGCTATAAGTTTTTACGCATCCATTGTTGTGGACAATTCCAAGGAGATCATTCATATATTATCTTTCCATAGTGATTCCAGGTTTAATAATTGATGTGTTTTGAATCAATTCTCATTTGATCCCGGTGCAAATCTGTCTACTATAACTTCAAGTGGATGCCTCCAAGTTCATTGATTGTAAACTGGGTCTGTGCACACACTCGTACTTGTGAAAGAAATATTTTAGATTTGGGATCTAGGAACTCATTCTGTGTTCATGGCTACAAGTTCAGGTGTCACTGGACTTTCTATGTTGCCTCGATGGAGTGGATTTTCTCTGCCAGTATCTGGAGTTCAATATTTAAGAGTGTTGAAATTAACATGGAGCGTGTTCATCCTGAGTATCTAAACATGCATCACAAAATATAGTGCCTACGAAAAAAGGGGCATAAGTACAAGGGGAATAGTATTCATATGTAAAATATAGTGCCTACGAAAAAGGGGCATAAGTACAAGGGGAATAGTATTCATATGTAAAATAATATGGAATAAGACATAAGAATACTATTTGAATTGAAAGGGCACCAAAGATCATACAACACATAAATAGAAATCAAAAGGATTTAGTCATTAGGTTGATTTGTTGACCTTAATGTTTTCATATTTTATCATAGTTTATTATGGGAGTTTCTTGGGCAAGTTTGTCAAAAGGAGATTATGGAAAACTACTTTGCCAAAGTTATAAACTTGTTGAAAAATTTGCCAAAAGGACACTTAAATCCACATCATCATCAACTTTTCCAACTTAACAACTTCACTCACAAATTTTATAATAATTCATTTTACCCCAATACTTCTAACTTAATAAATTCATCCACAAGTTTTAGATAATACACTTCAACCTATTCCATCATCCATTATTATATATACAAAAATATCTAGGTTTTTAAAAATATTAAATAAAAAAAATTCAAAAGCTAAAAATAGAAGGTGGTTGTTTTTCCCTCCAAAAAGCTTCGATTCTAGCCACTTTTTCGACGTTATTTTTTGGCGATAACCTCTAAATCAGTCCACAAACATTGTCCATTGCACTAATTATTTCCCCATTTGTTTGGTATCTTCTCAAACACACTTTCCACCATTGTTAAAAAGCTTGAAACCATTCACATTACTCAAAACCACTTTAGAAAGTACATTACAGTAGCTCAGGCGACTCCAAGTTCATTTCTCTATTCCATAAACCCAAGGATCATTGATTAGAAGCAATATTTGCAATTCCACAATTTTCGTACGGATAGCTGCCCAATCATCGACAACTGATCATCATTCATCGATCGTGAATATAACCCGACCGAGACCATAAACATAATCTATTATCGACCAAATCCTAATTCCATGATGTCTATTATAGAATTTATTCTAGTTTCTGGTGATTTCATTGGACAATGGGTGAAGACTCTCAAATGCTGAAAATGGAGATCTTTTACCAAGGTGACAAACCCTGTTGCTATTCGCCGCAATAGTTCGTACAATGAATTGGTTGCAAGCATAATGCAGAGTGGGGATCTAGATTGCACGCCGGACGATGTGGTAATTAGTTACTAATGAATTCGAGGGAAAAGGTGAACCCTACGATCATAAATAGTGATGTATGTGTGCTGATGTACATGATGGATATCGATGCAGATAGCTTTAGGCCTATTTTAAGAATAAATATAGCTGAGAGGTCCTTCGAAGGATCGATAAATTTATCAGAACCCCCACCTCTATGCCTGGCAGTCGAACATGATTTCAGTGATGATGGCAATCATCCTATTAATACGAAGATGATTCTATATATATGGAAGAGCTTTCATCGGACCCGCAAGACAATGAAGAAAATTGTGAAAAGGGATCACAGATGGGATATTTCTTCACCGACGGAGCCAATTTCCATCTCGATCAAACATTCGTCGATAAGAAAGTGCTCAAAATGATACTAGATGCAGCAGTGGTGAGGCAGTATTTTGATTATTATTTGGAGAAGAACTGCTCTAAATTCTTGAAGGCGAAATACTTATCTCGTGGTTGTGGCTGGTTGTTGAGGGAAATAAAGTACAAAACCTTATGCTGATTTTGCATATAAAAGTATGTCCGGTTGCACATGTGCTGTGTTGAACAGACCACCCGCAGGCATAAGAGATTGTTCTTCGAATTGATTGCTTCACTATGCGTAAATTATTTCTGGGATGGTAAGGGTCCAAGCATAAGCAAAATTTAAAAAATTGTGTTCGAGGAGTTGCATTGCCATGCAAACTATTGGATGTGTTGAAAATAAAGTGCAATTGCGAAGAACATCATTCGCGGGACACCGGAGCACGAATATGCTTGCTTGCTGACTTTTTTCCACATGGTGGAGTTGTTGAATCTAGGGTCTTCCTACTCTATCATGGTAAACCAAATTAATGGATTATTTGTTTACTACTTCTTAGCATTCAGAGCTTGTATACGGGCATATGCCCACATGAGAAAGGTAATTCCCGTCATGGAACACATTTGTATGAAAAGTACAAGGGCGTGTTGCTAAGTGCAGTTGCACAGGACACCGAAAATCATATCTTTCCAATTGCTTTTTGTGTCGTTGATAAAGAGAACGATGCTTCTTGGACCTTCTTCTTCCAGAATTTTAAGTCTATCATAGAAGATGAACCAGATCTATATGTCATCTCCGATAGGCACATCAACATTTCCAATGCCTTCTCCCATGTTTACAATCATGGATTTTGCATGAGGCACTTCACTAAAAATCTACGTGTAAATCAGCACTGTGGAGAACATATTTATCTGTTCTACGCCATGGCAAAGGCGTATACTATTGATGAGTTTAGTGAGTATTTTTTTTATTGAAGAATAATATCTCCGAGGCATCATATGTCCTTGAAAATGTGCTTGGTTTTGAGAAATGGAGTAGAGCACACTTCCCGGTCAATAGGTATGATGTGATGACCACAAACATCGCCGAGTCGCTCAACTCGATATTGATGGATGAACGGGAGTACCCCGTGTCATACATATTCAATTCAATTGCTAAACATTTGGTGAAAAGTTTAGGGAGCGGCATACCTTTGTCGACGGTCAAAACAACAAATTTGTGCCTTTGCTGAAAGGATCCTAAGGGATAAAAAGAGTGCGAGCGATTCCTTGTATGTGACTAATGCAAATGGGGGTATCAACCAATTCACGGTGTTCGACAACAACATTACTGCCAAGGTCAATCTGCTGGAGAGGAGTTATTCTTATAAAACATTTGACTTGGTGAAAATTCCGTGCGAACATGCGATGGCAGCTTTGCGGGCAACGTATGACGATGGCGTAGATTATGTTAACTCCATCTATGAGTACTCTTCGTCAATTTATAAAGCTGAAACTTACCTCCTCATGTACTCGGAAGCTATTAACGTTGTCCCTCCAAAGGACAAATGGACTGTGCCACAGAAAGTGCAAAACACTAAGATTTCTCCACCCCCTACGATCGCAAACTCGGAAGGAAAAAAGTCAAATACACTAAAGGCGTCGGTAATACATTTAAGTACAAAAGGAGGAATAGGTGTTCAATATGCGAGAAATCCACGCACAAAAGAACCACATGTAGAATGACCAACAAATCATAGGCAACCTTTTTTCTTTGCTTCAGTTGTAAAACTATTGTTTTGGGGGATAAAGTTCATTTCTATAGAATTTAACACTCAGTTGTAATCGACTTAAAGTATATCATTCACACGGTCTATAAAATATTATGTATTGGTTATATGATTGCTCATCAAACACGCTATGTTGGTATTTTTACCACCTTATCTCTCCAATCGATGCAATGAATCATTGTTTTCTATTCCTATTTAATAAAAACTTGCAGAAACGTCTGTTCACAAGAAAAACTGTTGGTATTCGCAAACCAAGCATTTTCTCTTTTTACACACGTTGACTGACCATTGGGTGGATAAATGAAAGGACGCCATCTATAGGTCTATAAGTAAAGTTCCTATTTCTACGTAACCCTTCACCTGTCCCTAAACTTAAAACATCAGAAAACCTCTTCTTCTTCTTCTTCTTCTTCTTCTTCTTCACCCAAATCAAAAAATATGCCTCCAAGAAAGATACCCTTGCGCCCGTCAGATGTGTTCCCCCAAGACACTAGGACCTCCTCCTTCTTAAGAATGATTTCGATCTCCTGTTCTATGGCCTGGGTCAAGACCGCATCTACCTAGAGCGGGAACTCCGTCGAATTGCTCGTTTCCTGAGGGCAATTCTAGAAAGGCTTGGAATAGATGGCCCTAACTACCCCAAAATCCCCGTGAAATATTCTTTTTATTTTTTTATTTTGTTTTATATTTATAAATTTTTATTTTGTGTTCATTGCAGAAGAAGCTTTCTTGTAGGATTGTTGTTAGAAAAAAGCTTCTTCCTCTTTTTTGCTTATTTTGGCTGTTCTGGATGATGTTCTAATGTTATCAATGTAAAAATCGTATGATTATGGAATGAACAAAGTATTTCTGTTTTCAAATTGAGTTTCCCTCTTTTTGGTTATTGTTATTTTTTGTATTAGCATCTGTAGTGAATGCATCTGTAAATACAGATCACATAAACAGTTAATCGTCGATCACATAAATAGTGTATACTCAATCACATATGTAATCGTCCATCGACCTAACATAGTAGTCGATCATTGATCATATGAATCGATGGACCAACAACTAAATTAATACAGATAATAACAAGTTTTGAGGCTGGGGCTGATGGAATAAAATAATTAAATTAGAAATGATATAAACGGATAATAACATGTTTTGGGGCTGGTGGAATAAAATAATTAAAGAAAAAATGATATAACCAGATAATAGCATATGTTGGGGCTGGTGGGATAAAATAATTAAATTAAAACCGATTTAAACTAATAATATCATGTTTTGGGGCTGGTGGAGTAAAATAATTAAATTAAAAATGATTTAAATAGACAATGTCTAACTGTTGGTGACACTTAATAGATTGTTATCGATATTGGAACAATAATTTTATTTTTAGGAACTAGTGGTGAAACTTAATAGACCATCGTGGATCATGACCAATGTCAGCCATCAACGAGATACTAAAGTCTACCATAGATAGGACCGGTCTATCGTAGACCTATACCTATAGGAGTGCATCGATAGATCTCTTATTTATGCATAGACCACGGTGATCTACGTACACTGCTATAGACCAACACTTGGATGTTGTTTAAAAGAGAATAAATAAATTAAAAAGAAATATAGGGTGGGTTTCTACACATATGAGGGAGTGTAATTAAGTCACACAATCATATTAGAGGTTATACAAATTAGGGGTGGTTTATTAAGAAGTATGTGGATGGGTAGTGGTTGAATGTTCAATAGCCTAAGGGTAATGTTTGTCAAAGCACAAGTATGTTTTGTGGATATATTTTGTATTTGATGACTACATATTCCACATACTCCTTCAATCACCACCCCCAAATCAAAAGATTATGTGGAATGGATAGTGGTTGAACAATCATCATCCTCAATACATTCTTATGCTTTGAGAAACATTACTCTTAGGAGATTGAACATTCAATCACTGCCCAGACACACACTCCTTAATACACCACTCCTAATTTGTGTAACCTCTAATATGATTGTGTGACTTATTTACACTCCCTCATATGTGTAAAAACCCACCCTACATTTATTTTTAATTTATTTATTCTCTTTTAAAACACATCCAAGTGTTGGTCTATAGCAATGTACGTAGATCACCGTGGCCTACGCATAAGTAAGAGATCCACCGATGCACTCCTACAGGTATAGGTCTACGATAGACCGGTCCTGTCTACGGTAGACTTTAGTATCACATTGATGGCTGACATTGGACATGATCTATGACAGTCTATTAAGTTTCACCACCAGCTCCAAAAAATAAAATTACTGTTCCAACGGTAACAAACAACAAGTTTTGCACTTAACACATCTTTTTTTACTTCAAATATAAAGTCGTCACTCCCTCATTATTTTATTTCATCAACTTTGCTTTTATTTAAAACTTCTTCAATGTCTCAAGCATCTCAAACATCCAATTCTAAAAAAACTCTAATTTTTTATTGTGGGAATACGGTTGTCTTGAGGACATCACGCACGAACTCAAATCCAGTTCGCAAATTTTATAACTGTGCAGTTGCAAAGGTGAGTCGTGTATGTCTTTTTTATAATGTTAAGCTAATCGTAATGTAATTATAATTTATTTTCTAGGATAATGGTGCATTCTCATTTTTTAAATAGCTGGATGAGCTATCACCTCCAAGCAGTCCATCAACATTGAGTTCGGGACTCGAGACATTAAATTTTCGTGGCTCAGCAAAATTTAATCTACTACAAAGGCTCCAAGAATGCGAAGAAAATAGAAATTTTCTGATGAATTTGTTTAAAGAAGCCGAAGAATAAATGGATCACCTTAAAGTATTGCTACATAACACTCAAACAGAGAGGGATCAACTAAAACAAAAATTGATTTTCGCCGAAGAAAGGGAGAATGGCCTAAAATTGATGTTATGTGCTATAATGCTAGTATTCGTTCTTTGAAAAAGTGTAACATGGATGTAGTGATATTGGATAAATAATTATACTTCTATTTTTCTACAATATTAAACACTGTATTTAATAGAATCATAGTGGATCAATCAATACATCAACTTAAAATGGAGCAGTATGGTAATGATAGACTATGAAAGAAGTATACAAAAGATTAGATAAATATTCTATGAAATAAAAGAATGTCTCAAATATCCTACCAAATAGATCATTCAACACATTAACAATAAAATAATTCAAATGTTTTTCACTATTTTCCTCCTCATCAGCATACGTGTTGTTGATTTCATCAACGATATCCATGAACCCATCTTGTTTTTCTTCCTCACCTTCTTTTTTTTCCTTACCTTCAACATTTGTTTCTTTCTCACCTTCATTTTCTTCCTCAAATTTTTTTTTCTTCACCTTTAGCAGCTGCTTCTTTCTCACCTTCTTTTTCTTCACCCGCTGCAGCTTTATCAGTTTCTTCTTTGTCAGCTTCTTTTTCTTCTTCATCGGTTGCTTCTCCTATTTTTTTTGCTTCTTCTTTTTCCTTGACTTCTTTAACTTCAACTCCTTATTTTTCCATGCCTTATTCTTTAACTGCAGCTGCTTCTTTTTCAACTTTTTCTTCTTCTACTGCAGGTGCATCTTTTAAACTTTCTTCTTGGCTCTAATCTTCTTCATCCTTCTTTTCTTCTTTTTTTTCCTCTTCCGCCACAACAGAGGCCAACTCATTTATTTTGCTTCATTTTTCTCCTTCTTCATTCCTCTCCAATTCACGAAGGTCCACAAGCATTATATTATCATATTACAAAGTGTCACTGATATTTAAAGCTGAAAATTCATTAACAATATCAATTATTGAATGAAGTTACCCCGCTCATGTTGTCGCTCATCCTATTTCTTTTCTTTAGTCGTTTCTCTCTAATATAAGTAACAATATCCAACACCACTTCCTCGAGTGCAACAACACGCTTTTAAAGATCCCCGTGGGATGAGCGGCCCGCTGCATCTTTGGAGGTACTCAGAGTATCATCATTACCAATGTGTACTTCAATGGGGTTACCACCCAAATCCTCATCATCATCACTCTCCTCATTTGAAATAAGGACAATTATCCCTTCTAATTCTTTCTTTAAGCCATCGAGGATGTTATTCTTCACTTCGTCCGTATATGGCTCAAAGGTAATCATGTAATCCATCTTCATCTCACGAAGAGTAAGGATGATGTACGGGTGTATATTCTACAAAATATCAATTAACAATTACATAACATTCGATACAACAGTAGTAGTATTATTACATAATTAAAAATAAGTTCATATCTCGGTAACTTTTCCTTTGTACTTAAATAGGTCGCCTTCGATTATCTGGTCATTTTTTGTAGTGTACCATCCGAGGATGTGGGGAATGGGAAAGGGCTCATCCATTGATTTTTCAGCAAATTTTCCATGATGAGGAAAGACCTCGTAGATCCAAACCTGTAATCAGTACAGTAGTGAAAACCACTTCCTCCTTCTCATCTTCCTCTTCTTCCTCCTACTCCTTCTCCTCCTCATTCTTCTTCTCCTCCTCCTCCTTCTTATCCTTCTCCTCCTCCCCCTCCCCCTCCTTCTTCTCCTTCTCCTCCGTCTTCTACTTCTCTTTCTCCTTCTTCTCCTTTTATTTCTTCTTCTTCATCTTTGTCTTCTTCTTCTTTTTCTTTTTCTTCTTCTTCTTCTTTTTCTTCTTTTTCTTTTGCTTTTTCTGCTTTTACTTCTTCTTTTCCTTTTCCTTTTTCTCCTTCTGCCCCATCTCCTTCTGCTCAGTCTCCTTCATCTCCTTCTCCTTCTCCTCCTTCTATTTCTCCTTCTTCTCCTTCTTCTTCTCCTCTTCCTTCTCCTCCTCCTTCTCTTTCTCTTTCTACTTATTTCCCTTCTTCTCCTTCTTGTTCTTCTTCTTCTTCTTCTTTTTCTTTTTCTTCTTCTTCTTCTTATTATTTTTCTTCTTCTTCTTCTTCTTCTTCTTCTTCTTCTTCTTCCTCTACTTCCTCCTCTTCTTATTCCTCCTCATCCTCCTCCTCCTCTTCCTCCTCTTCTGTCTCCTCCTCTTCATTCCCCTTCTCCTTCTCCTACTCCTTCTCCTCGTCCTCCTTCTCTTCCACTCCTCTTCCTCCTCTTCATCCTCCTCTTTTTCCTACTATTCTTTCTCTTCCTCTTCCTCTTCCTCCTATTCTTCCTCCTCTTCTTCCTGTTCTTCTTCCACTTCTCCTCCCCCTTATTCTCTTCCTCCTCCTAATTCTCCTCCTTCTCTTTCTTCACCTCATTCTACTTCTCCTCCCCATTCTCGTCCTCTTCTTCTCCCTCCTCTTTCTCCTTCTCCCTTTCCTTCTGCTTCTCCTTCTCCTTCTTTCCCTTCTTCTCCTCCTCCTTCTTCTTATTCTTCTTCTTATTCTTCTACTTCTTCTTCTCCTTCTTCTTCTTCTTCTTCTTCTTCTTCTTCTTCTTTTTCTTCTTCTTCTTCTTCCTTCTCTTCTTCCTCTTGTTCCTCCACTTTCACCTCCTCTTCTTTCTCTTCTTCCTTTTCCTCTTCCTTCCCTTCCTCCTCCTTCTCCTCCTTCCTCTTCTCCTCCCCCTCATCCTCATCCTTTTCTCTTCTCCTCCTTCTCCTCCTCCTCCTTCTTCTCTTCTTATTCTTCTTCTTCTTCTTCTTCTTCTCCTTCTGCTGCTACTTTTTTTTCTTTTGCTTCTTCTGCTTTTTCTTTTACTTTTTCTCCTTCTGCTCCATCTCCTTTTGCTCATTCTTATCCTTCTCCTTCTCTTTCTCCTTCTTTTCCTTCTTCTCCTTCTTTTTTTCTTCTTCTGTTTCTTTTTCTTCTTCTTCTTTTTCTTCATCCTCTTCTTCCTCCCCCTTCTCCTCTACCTACTCCCCTTTCTCCTCCTACTTCTCTTCCTCCTCCTCTTCTTCCTCCTTTTCTCCCTACTCTTTTTTCTCTTCTTTTTCCTCCTCTTCTTCCTCTTATTCTTCCTATTCTTATTCCTCTTCTCCTCCCCTTTTTTCTTTTCCTCCTCCTTCTCCTCCTCATTCTACTTCTCTTCCTCCTTCTCCTCCTCATTCTCCTTCTCCCCCTCCTCCTTCTCCTTCTCCTTTTCCTTCTACTTCTCCTTCTCCTTCTTCTCTTTCTTCCCCTTCTCCTCCTCCTCCTTCTTCTTCTTTTTCTTATTCTCCTTCTTATACTTCTTCTTCTCCTTCTTCTCCTTCTTCTTTTTCTTCTTCTTCTTATGCTTCTTTTTCTTTTGCTTCTTCTGTTTTTCCTTCTTTTTTTCCTTTTGCTTCCTCTCCTTCTGCTCCATCTCCTTTTGCTCATTCTCCTTCTGCTCTTTCTTCTTCTCCTTCTTCTCTTTATTTTTCTTCTCTTCTTTCTCATCCTCCTTCTCCTTCTATTTCTCCTTCTTTTCCTTTTTCTCCTTCTTTTTTTCTTCTCCTTCTCCTTCTTCTTCTTCTTCTTCTTCTTCTTCTTCCTTTTTCTTCTTCTTTTTCTTCTTACTTCCCTAGAACTACGTGCCCCCGTAGGAGTGAGCCTGAGTTTAATTTATATAGTGATCACTAGTTTGTGTGGATTTGATATCGATAGTCCTACTCTGATGGTAAGAATAGGATGGCTCTCCCCAACGTGGGTTGTACGTTGGACTCCATGTAGCTCACATGATTTATATCGGCTATAGGATCTCCCAGTATATATGTGTTTCCTTGTGTCTATGGTAAATGATGAAGTGATTTGAAAGTGGAATTGTGAAAGTTATTCTTTCGAAAGATTTAAATGATATTTACATTATGAGAATTGATATTCTTGATGAACTGAAAGTGATTGACAAATTATATGATGACTCACATGTGTTATTGTACTTATTTCATCCTCTCATGATTATGATGATTTTCTTCGAGCTATGTGAGTCTTTCATACATCCTATATATTTCTTATAAATATTTATGATGATGATATTTATACAACTGCATACACCCCCATATACTCGGTTCCTTTTCAGGGTACTGACCTACATCTTTAGATGTGGACTGCATTTTCTCGGAATGTAGGTTTAGGTGCTCAGTTCTAAGTTCAATAATTATTCTTTGGGCACGCTATTCTACATTCTCTGTCGTGGTGAGTCCTCATGTTCCGAGGATGTGATGTCTGATGTTAGTTTCACAAAATTATTTACATTTGATAACTGAGTATGATTTAGTTGGGGCATGTCTCAATGGCTCGCTAGTTTTATTGATTTTCTTAAGGGCTTGTCAGACTAGTATAGATATTAGGAGTTGACTAATAAGTCATATTTTGTTATCTTTCTAAAATTCTTTTATTCTTGGATGATGATTACTCTATTGATATTTGAGGGTTATTTATGGAAACCCCGTTGATTTGTGTTGAATGGAATAAAAATGGCTCAAAGGGTTAGCTTGGGGCTACTCGTAGCCTTAAGCACTGTGTGACGCCCCGGGACCCATTTTCCAGGGCGTTACAAACTTGGTATCAGAGCCTAAGGTTTTAAGGTGTCCTAGGGAGTCTGACAAGCCGTGTCAACTAGAGTCTTGATCATCGGTGTGTAGCGTACTACATCTATGAGAAAGAGGCTACAAGACGTTTTAGAAAAAAGTGTGATTCTTTCTTTCAGAAGTCTATCATGCTTAAAGTATCTCTCTGTTCTATTGATTCTTGCCCTCCTCTTTCAAAAATATGCCTCCACATCGAGCGAGAAGAAATAATGATGGTCAGCAACCTCAACCCGCTGACCTATTGAATGAAAATGTGTCTCATGCTGAATTTCGGGCAACCTTTCAGGCATTGGCCTAAGCTTTTAATGCAAATGTTCAGACCATATCTAGTTGTGTTTGTCATAGTGTTCATTGATGATATACTGGTGTACTCCCGTAGTGAGCATGAAAATTCTGATCATCTTCAAACTGTCTTGCAAACCCTTAGAGATCACAAGTTGTTTGCGAAGTTCAGCATGTTTGAGTTTTGGCTAAGGTCAGTTGCTTTTCTGGGTCATATCATTTCTTTCGAGGGTATTAGAGTTGATCCCCAAAAGACTGAAGCTATTAGAAATTGTCCTAGACCTATTTCTCCGACTGATATCCAAAGTTTCTTAGGTTTAGCTGGCTATTACCGCTGTTTTGTTGAGGGTTTCTCCTCTATAGCGTCTCCTATGACTCGATTGACCCAAAATAAAGTAAAGTTCTTGTGGTCCGAATCTTGTGAGAAGAGTTTTCAGGAGTTGAAGACTTGACTCACTTCAGCCCCTGTTTTGACTTTGCCTGACGGTGTTTATGGTTTTGTGGTGTACTGTGATGCTTCGAGAGTTGGGTTGGGTTGCGTATTGATGCATAAGGGTAAGGTGATATCTTATGCTTCTAGATAGTTGGAACCCCATGAGAAAAATTACCCCACCCAAGACCTTGAGTTGGCTGTTATTATGTTTGCTTTGAAAATCTGGAGACACTATTTGTATGGTGTCCATGTTGATATTTTCACTGATCATAAGAGTCTGCAGTATGTGTTTACCCAGAGAGAATTGAATCTTAGGCAGAGACGATGGTTAGAATTGTTAAAACACTATGATATGAGTGTGTTGTACCATCCGGGCAAGGTCAATGTTGTGGCAGATGCCCAAAGTAGAGTGTCCATGGTTAGTGTTTCGCATATGGTAGAAGGTAAGAAAGAGTTGGCTCGTGAGGTACATCTTTTGTCTAGATTGGGGGTTAGGTTGTTTGACTCTGCTGAAGGTAGTATAGGGGTTCAGAGTATTTCCAAATCCTCCTTGGTTTCGGAAGTGAAGGAAAAACAATACTTAGATGCTAGTTTGGTCAGACTGAAGGAGTCAGTCAAGGACCAAAAGTAGAGGTTTTCTCCCAAGGGGGAGATGGTGTGTTGAGATTGCAGGGTAGATTGTGTATCCTAAATGTTGATGATCTGAGACAGAGGATTATGGATGAAGCACATGGGGCACGATATTCTATTCATCCTGGTGCCACCAAGATGTATCGAGACTTGCGAGAAATCTATTGGTAGAGTGGCATGAAGAAATATATAGCAGCGTTTGTAGCTAAGTGTGCAACATGCCAACAGGTTAAGGTTGAACACCAAATACCTGGTGGTATGATGTAAGAGTTTAGTATTCCCACCTGGAAGTGGGAAGAGATAAATATGGACTTCGTGATTGGTTTACCTCCTTCCCGACGCCATCATGATTCCATTTGGGTTGTGGTTGATAGGTTGGCTAAGTCTGCTCATTTCTTGCCTGTTCATACTTCATATACTGCTGAGGATTACACTATATTGTATATCCGAGAGCTAGTCAGACTGCATGGAGTTCCCTTGTCTATCATTTCACATAGGGGTACTCAGTTCACTTCGCAATTTTGGAAAGGTTTTCAGAAGGGTCTTGGTCCTCAGAACGATGGTCAGGATGAGCGGACCATCCAGACCTTAGAGGATATGTTGAGAGCTTGTACACTTGACTTTAAGGGAAGTTGGGATGATCACTTACCGTTGATAGAGTTTGCTTACAATAACAGTTTCCACTCTAGTATTGGCATGGCTCCGTTTGAAGCCTTATATGGGAGGAAGTTTAGATCACCCATAGGTTGGTTCGAGGTGGGTGAAGCAGCTGTGAGTGGTCCTGATTTAGTATTTGAGGCTATGGAAAAAGTTAAGTTGATTAGGAAAAGGTTGAAAACTGCGCAAAGTCATCAGAAGTCATATACGTATGTTAGAAGGAGAGACCTTCAGTTTGAAGTTGGTGACCTAGTGTATCTGAAAATTTCATCCATGAGGAGGGTGAAGAGATTCGAAAAGAAGGGGAAGCTTAGTCCCCGTTATGTTGGTCCTTACAAAATTCTTAGCTGTGTTGGTAAGGTAGCTTATGAGGTCTAGTTGCTTTCTGAGTTGTCCTCTGTTCATCCAATACTCCATGTCTCCATGATTTGAAAGCATATTAGCGATGTTGTGGTAGTGGATTCCTCTGTGAGTGCTGCCATTCAAGAAAATCTTTCTTTTGATGAGATTCCCGTTGAGATTCTTGATTTCAGTGTCCGAAGACTAAGGAACAAAGAAGTTCCCTTGGTCAAGGTATTGTGGCGAAACCGATCTGTTGAGGGTGCAACTTGGGAAGCTGAGGCGGATATACGATCCAAGTACCTGCACCTATTTTTTGCAAACTTCAATCAAGCCGAAGGTACCATTCTTTCCTAAATCATGCACTTTTGATAAAAGTTGCAGCAGTTCAGCTGTCATTTATTATGTGTTCAGCTGTAGTTTCTTGAATTTATCCATTCAATGTTGCATTCGAAGTGAGAAACGATGTGGTGATGAGTCTAACGAATGGTTTCAGCTGTATGATCTATTCCCTATCTAATCTTGGCAAGTCTAGCATCATTCGAAGATGAATGTTTCCAAGGGGGGATTATGTAATACCCCGGGAAAGTTTTTGTTGAAATTTTGTGCGTAAACGTGTTGGGTTCTGTCTTCTAGAATGAATTATAAATATTTTCATATCGAATGTCTTAGATTATGACCCACCATTGTGTAGAGTATCGAATAAGCTTCCCAACGATATGTGGATCATCCAAAACGGACACCCGAGCGACGAGTTATGAACATTCCGATCGAACCGTGAAATAGTAGTGAACAGTAAAACATGCAGGAAAAAGTACTGAGGCCTGGTGTATTTTTTCTCCAACTTTAAATGATTATAACTCCTTGTACATAATGATCTGGGTAATCTACTATATATCAATGGAAATCTCTTCGAGTTCTCTTTCCAATGAAATTAGTTTCATCAAATTTGTCTATTGAAACAAAAAGTTATGGTCGATCTACTTCACCCTATCAAAAGTGAATTTTTGGGTCAACTTCAAATGATCATAACTCCTCGTACACAATGATCTGAGTGAGATACTATATATCAATGGAAATATATGAGAGTCCTCTTTCTAATGAAATAGGTTTCATCTAATTTGGATATCGGAGTAAAACGTTATGGCTGATCTACTTCAGACTATGAAAATAGTCCACCAAACGACAAATTCGAGAATTATTTAATTTTTAGGGGCGTTTTGATCATTCTCCCTCACCCAAAATCCATCCAAACCCTATATTAAGGCTTATTAGAAGCATTATATGTTGTATTTCATCAAATTCCTTCAAAAAGAAAACCCTAAGCTCCTATATCCACCTTCAAGAACCTCCAAAGTTCACTATTAATTCTGCAAATTTATTCAAGATTTCAAGTTCCTAGTTCAAGAACTCCAAGAACCATCATTCAAAGGCATAATTAACATCTCAAAAATGAGTATCGATCTAAAGTTCATCATTCTAGGTATGTGGGGATTTTCAACAAGAACTCTCTTTCGTTCTTGTGCCCAAAAGTAATTTTCTTTACAAAGGCATGATTTTTATTTGATTTTTATGAATTTGGAGCATGAACCTATATCTTATGATGATGATTATAAAATCCAGATGTTTATGATTTTGAAATATGAATTTACATGTGTGGAGATATAAAGCATAAATATTGAACGATATTTATCACGATTTTGATATTTGGATTGTGAATCCCCATTAGAAATTGTGTTTTTTTTAGAAAGTGTGTGTTATAAGCATGTTGATGTTGAATATTTGAGATATTTTGAATGATTTGACCTTTTGATCTTAATGAAGTTGTTTTGAACTCGAGTGTGAAAGAAATCCACAACATGGTTGATTTTGATAGATGGGAAGCATGATGGCTCCCGATGTATATTTATATATTACTAAAATTGTTTTTTTGTGGATTGTCTTTGAAATGATCTGAGCTAAGTCTGGGAGAAATCTTTAGCACCGAGTGGGAGGTATAAAATGACCTTACTTCCCTAGAACTACGTGTCCCCGTAGGAGTGAGCCTGAGTTTAATTTATATAGTGATCACTAGTTTATGTGGATTTGATATCGATAGTCCTACTCTAATGGTAAGGATAGGACAGCTCTCCCCAACGTGGGTTGTACGTTGGACTCCATGTAGCTCACATGATTTATGTCGGTTATAGGATCTCCCAGTATGTATGTGTTTCCTTGTGTCTATGGTGAATGGTGAAGTGATTTGAAAGTGGATTTGTGAAAGTTATTATTTCGAAAGATTTAAATGATATTTACATTATGAGAATTGATATTCTTGATGAACTGAAAGTGATTGACAAATTATATGATGACTCACATGTGTTATTGTACTTATTTCATCCTCTCATGATTATGATGATTTTCTTCGGGCTATGTGAGTCTTTCATACATCCTGCATATTTCTTATAAATATTTATGATGATGATATTTCTACAACTGCATACACCCCCATATACTCGGTTTCTTTCCATGGTACTGACCCACATCTTCGGATGTGGGATGCATTTTCTCGGAATATAGGTTTAGGTGCTCAGTTCCAAGTTTGACAGTGATTCTTCGGGTACGCTGTTCTACATCCTCTATCATGGTAAGTCCTCATGTTCCGAGGACGTGATGTCTGATGTTGGTTTCACAAAATTATTTACATTTGATAACTGAGTATGAGTCAGTTGGGGCACGTCTCAATGGCTCACTGGTTTTATTGATTTTCTTAGAGGCTTGTCAGACTAGTATAGATGTTGGGAGTTGACTAATAAGTCATATTTTGTTATCTTTCTGAAATTCTTTTATTCTTGGATGATGATTACTCTGTTGATATTTGAGGGTTATTTATGGAAACCCCACTGATTTGTGTTGAACAGAATGAAAATGGCTCAAAGGGTTAGCTTGGGGCTACTCGTAGCCTCAAGCACCATGTGATGCTCCGAGAAACGTTTTCCAGGGCGTTACAACTAGGTGGTGGTGAATTTTTTTAGGGTTTGTTAGGATAAGGTAGTTTTGGATTTGTTACAAATTGTTACTTGGACTCTTGTGGGCAGAATATTAAATGGGTGAGGGTGTACGGTAACGATGCGGTAAGTTTGATAATGTGATATTTAGGAGGAACAAAATTACATGTCTACAATCTCAACTATCTTGAATAAGAACCCAGAAAAATACAATGTAATTGTTGTTCAATGAATAATAATTTGTTACGCAATGGATCAACAGGTACTAAAAAGACTCAAATAGAAAAGTGTTTACACACACAAAGCAAAAAGAAATGATGGAACAATATCCAAGTACAATATACAAGGATAAAATCACGCACATGTTTTGAGTTTTTTTGATGTATCTCCTTCATATAAACCAACTTATTAGACACAAAATTAAAAAAAAATGAAGAGATCACCCAAGTTAGGGTTTAGTTATCTAATAATGATATAATTCAGAAGATTATACACTTTCTTGACCACTTACAAAATGAATTAAAAAAGTGTAAACCACATAAATTCCTTATATAGTGAAAATATTTATATATAATCCCATTAGGCTATCTCTCTCCCTAATTTGAAAAATATACTTAAACATTAGGTAGTCTTATATACATTGTTTAAATGTATGATAAAACAGATTTGCCTATATTTATGAAAAGAAAAATCAAATAATATTTTTCTTTCCCTTAATTAACAACATTAATTACCTATCATTATGTAGTGTATGATTAAATATGGTAACTAAAATTTAAATTCAAAAAAAATCTTAAACATCATTGTTAATTTCCTCATTGTTGAATTACGTTCTTGAAAAAAATAGTCGTCGTCTTCTTTCTTCAATTCTCAAAAAAAACATATGAATATCCCCATATTGTTGCGTCATTTCGGTATTTGGGAGTCGAAAATTATTTATCAATCCTACAAAAGTGATGCAATTATTATTTCATAAAGTATTAAATTTTTGAAATTGATTGCTACGATCGCGATGGAATTGAATATTGATGAAGTTCGTAAAAAAAAATAAAGTAAAATACATTATTGATGGTAATTCTTTTCCAATTATCATAACAAATGACAATGGTGTGAGGGTTTACATTGAGTTGAAAAATAATTTTTGAGGTTTGTTAATTTTTCGCTGTGTATATCCACTTTCCACAAATCGAATAAGGATATTGAGTTTGATGGTGAAACAGGGGATGTACTTTATTTTGAAGGTAGTGAATCTGATTCTTTTGCATTAATGGTCGTTAAAATACAAAATCATTATTCACTATACATTCCAGAATTTGAAGTGAAAAACTTCATTACTGATTGCAAGAACACCAAAATAAAGGTTGACTAGCTTTATAAGGATAAGCAAACTCTGGTTGCGGTAATGCAAAATATGCGATATCTAATGGCTTCAACACCAAAGCTAAACGATCTGACAAACAAAGGTATGAATCGAAAGATTATTTTAATTTGTTGAAGGTTTAATGTATGGTTTTTTTGTAATAGGTGTTTTGAACGAATTGTTGTTAAGGTGTTGTTATCTGTTTGTTGAAAGAAGAAGAATATATAATATGTACTCATACATTCAAACAAATATGTAATTAGACTGTAACAGAGGCAATTTTAGCATTTTAATTAAAATCATAAATTTTATATCTATATTAATACATTGACTACATATTTATATTTGATGCAACTATGTATTGTACTGTCGTAATAAAGACTACAAATGGGTCCTCAAGGCCTCTTGTATAAATCATTCAAAAATATTTGTGATAAAAATATTTGATTCGGAACATACATACAGTCTTAGTGACAGAGTACTAAATAACTTAGTTGGGACAACAGCTTTTGTGAGTGAATTTACAGCACTAAAATTAATTAATCACAAGAGAATACACACAGCCGCAGACATAATTGAAGAGGTGTAGGTTTTTTATGGAGTTGATATTAACTACATGATGGCTTGGCGTGCAAAAGAGAAGGTAATTGCGATGCTTAGAGGTGGACCAGTTGATGATTATTGAAAAATGCTTCGTTATATCTATATACTAAACCAAGGATATCCCAAATCACACATTCGGATGCATAAGGCATTAGATAATTATAATGCCCCGAATAATCCTCTTTCAGTCTGAGCCTTAGAGCGTACTTGGTAAAGCAAAAATCCGAGTTAAAATATTTTATAAATATCCTCCCAAGTATGAAATACTTTGAATCGTGTGAGAATCTATTTGAGCGTGAATTAAGATTATAAAGGTCGCCTAACTCATGGTCGAGTTGATAGCTTTCCTATCGTTCAAGTTATAGTGACTGTAAAAATTTGGGTCAACTTCAATTGAACATAACTCATTATATATGAAGAACTGGATGGCTTGCTATATATCAAATGATATATCTTTGAATTATCTTTCCAACGATACCAATTTCGCCTAAATCCGATATCAGAGCAAAAAGTTATACCCATTTTATTCCAGCATGTCAAGCTAGAAAATGGTGACGACGTTTCTGATGGGCTATCACGTTTCTGACGACCTTTTTGATGACGTCGTCACATTCTGATAACATTTCTGACGACGTCGTCAACCCTGGGCAGAAAATCTAGAATTTGGACCCCTTTTATGACAACCATTCGTGACGGCCTATCACGGACCTGACGGCCTGTCACGGATGGTGTCAAGTATATTTTTCTAGCAATTCAACGGCATTTTTTCAAGGGTATTTTGGTCATTTATCACCTTTTTTGAGCCTCTATAAATATGAGGAACCCTCATTCAAACCCTAATTCAATCATTTTCTTTTCCAATTCTCTCAAGAATATCTAGGGTTTCATTCAAGAACCCTAATCTTCCAAAATTCATCCATAAATTCTTCATGGTTTCTTCAAGAATCAAGTTCCTCATAGTGTGGGCTTCAAGAATTTATTTATTTTAAGTGTGGATAAAGTTTCAAGCACTAAAGTTCATCCAATTTCAAAGGTTAAGATATGTAGATGTTGATTCTTGGGTCCCTTTCATCCAAGAATCTCAAGAACCCTTTTTAAAACTAAAAGATTTTTATGTTTATGAGTTGTTAATGATTTGTATGAGTTGAAATGGATGTTTAATGTGTTTTTGAGTTTTGATTTATGTTTGCCTACAAAATTTATGAGCTTTGACCCTAGTATGTGGAATTCATGTGTTGTTTGTGATAGACCCTCTTGAAGTTATTTTTCCATGTGATGTGTTCATGACTTTTGGGTGTAGAAATGGCTGAATAAGTGAAGAACGTTCCCCATAGGTTTGATAAAGAGCTTAGGTGAAGCATAAGGTCCACTATTGTATGTTGAATAGGAAACACCAAATTGTGAGCTAGTTCATGCATGCCTAGTGTTTGATAAAATGCCTTAGTGAGTGAAACATGCCAAGGTAGCATGAAATTCCCAAGTAGGTGTAAAATCGATCATGTCTAGTGGTTGTTGAAAGACCCTAGTGAACAAGTCGAGATATGATGGTTGTAAATTCCCTCAATTATGTGCTCTTGATATATGTCAAGCTTTTAGTACATGTCAAGTGGTTAGCAAGTAAGTTATGACGTGATAGTATGAAGTTTCCCCAAGCCATGGGATATCCAAACACATGTCAAGATTAATATAGGTATGAAATAGCTGAGGTAAAACCTTGTTGAAGGGAGTAAAATGTAGTAGCATGTTTCCCCTACGCTATTATATGATTATTATTCCAATATGCTTAAAGTGACTCCTTGGTGACTGTGATGATGAATAGACGTTTGAGATTCTTAAATGCTTGAGGTGATGTTTAATGACTGTGGAAATAAACATATGGCATGATTCCTGAATTACTTGTGAAGATGCTTGAATGATTGTGATGATGCATGAATGTTTTTGATGATGAATGAATGATGATGCTTACGTTTATGCTATCGAGACCTGGGGGTATTTATACCCGAAAACAGAGATGTTGTCTAGATCCCGTGTCAGTTTCTCGATAATTTCAGTTGATCCATGATTCTCATAACTCAGTGAACTATAGAACTCTGTATCCTCAGAAAAGTGCGGAACTTAATAAAGCTCAGTAATCTCAAAAATCTCTATAATCTCTGTATCGCTAGTAATCTAGCCTTAGTCCTATAATCATCTTAGATCTAATTGTATTCAAGTAATTCAATTCTAATCTCAGAAGTGATTTAAGTAATCTATTCAAGCTCTGTATTATCAGTTAGATACTATGATTCGATGTCTTTTCCGTTAGATATGGAACTAAGTAATCTTAGGATAACTCAGTTAGATCTCTTGAGAAACATGATCAGTATCAAATTTAGTTCAGGTGTGCTCAGTTAAGAATTCAGTCAGAGTATTTTAGTTGAGAGTAGAAACTAGCACCAAGCGAGCTCAAGGATGGGAACTCACCTACTAGTAGAGGGTGTGATTCTTAGATGCAATCTTTATGCTCCAGAACTACATAGCCAGCATAGGTTGAGACATCATACCTACTAGTTGAGGGTAGATGAGAGACATAATACTTGTTAGATGAGGGTAGATAAGGTGTCTTGACCTGTTAGATGAGGGCTCCACCATTCTCATTTGAGCACTTGATAGATGAGGGTCACATAAAGATAATACACATAAAGATAATGTCTTTACCCATGGCACGGTATTGGCACCCTCTCAATCAGGGGTAGAGGTTGGACCCCACCTGTGGTAGGTTGGGGCATGTCGGTTAAGTGACTACTTCCCACAGTTTTAGTTTCAAATTCAGTCTTAGTTTTAGAATTAATCTTCAGAAAATCAGGACTGTCAAATACGGTCATCTATCTTTATGGGGAACTCAGATAGTTCATTGATTCATGGACCATCCTGATAGATAGGCTTGGTCACATATATAGTTGATTGATATCATATTCAGAGATATGCCACCAGACAGGCTTGATCAAAGTATCAGATTTTTATTAAATATTCTTGTCGTCAGATTCAGATATAATCATACTTCTTATCATTGATAATCGCTTCCATAATAATCTGTTAGCAAAGTTGATCTCTAATTCTGTCAGTCGAAAGTAGTAAGCTTAGAGTACAGTCCTTGATGTAAGCATATCCAGATCCTCAGTTATCAGTATCAGAGGAGTCAGTGATTCAGTATCTCAGTGTCAGTAATGAGTTCAGTTTGAAGTAAAGTAGTATGCGAGTTTCAGTATCTAGAGTTGCGATGATTGTGTTCATGTTCTGTGCATTCATGTATGTGTTCTCATTTGGTATCTTTCATGATTATTCAGTTTAGATATTGTACATGAATGAGCACTTACATTAGCCTACCTCATCTATATACTCGGTAGATTCCTGTACTGACGCATTTGCGCTATGGTGTTTTTATTTGACACCATAGGTTCAAAGGCACAGGATCTAGATTATCCTCAGCAGTTCAGTCCCTATCAGTAGCAGTGAGTCCTCTTCTTTCAAGGATGAATCTCAGTTTACTATTATTGTTTCAGATTTTGTTTATTTTCAGTTGACGGAGTTAGTTGGGGACCTGTCCCATCAACTCCACAGTTCAGATAATTTAGAGGCTTTTCAGATGGATGTCTTAGTATTCAGTTTTTAGTTTTGAGTATGTATAGATGTGTTGAACCTTATGGCAAGTTTCCGTATTTATTTCAGATATTATGCAATGTACAGGTACAAATATCAGAAAGGGGTTAGCCTGTGGTCTTTCGGGTCTATAAGCACTGTGTGACATCTCGGGATGGGATCTCGGGGCATTACAAACTTGGTATCAAAGCCTAAGGTTCAAGAGTATCCTAGGGAGTCTGAAAAGCCGCATCTAGTAGTGTCTTGTACATGGGTGTGTAGCGTACCACATTTATGTACAAGAGGCTAGTGGATGTTCTTAGGTACATTTCCTCTTCTTTCAGTGATCATTTCGTGTGAGTGAGCATGAGCTCAAGTTGATCCTCAGTCTAATCCACTTCATTCTTTTATTTACAGAGTATGCCTTCTCGTAGAGACTTTGTCCATAGGGTTGATGATCATCCCCTTCAGCCATTAGATCCTAAAAATGAGAGTGTATCACATGCAGAGTTTCGGTCATCTTTCTAGGTGATATCCCAGGCGGTGACTAATGTTTATGGCAACCATCAGGCTACAGTCCCACCTCAGCAAGCTGGGAATTCTACCACAGCCAGGATTAAAAGCATCATGAAAATAAACCCACTCGAATTCTTTAGGTCAGTAGTAGGTAAAGATCCGCAGTTGTTTCTTGAGGAGGTGAAGAAGATCACCCAAATTATGCATGTGTCAGAGGAGAAGAGTGTTGAGTTAGCATCTTATAGTTTGAAAGATATTGCTCATCATTGGGTAGTGATGTAGGAGAAAAATAGAGGGGAGAATGCAACTCCTGTGACTTGGCTAGAGTTTTAGAGTGCCTTTCTAGATATGTTTTTCCAACTAGAAATGAGAGAAGATAAGGTAGAAGAGTTTATGAACCTAAGGTAAGGATCCATGACAATGAAAGAGTAATGTCTTAAGTTTAACCAATTAGCTAAGTATGCTCCCGACTTGATAGTTGACCCTAGAGCGAGTATGAGTAAGCTTTTGACTAGGGTATCAAGTGATGTGTTGAAAGAGTCTAGAGCTTCCATGCTTAATAGAGATATGGATATTTCTAGGCTAACAATTCATGCACAACAAATTAAGGCAGATAAGATAAAAGAGAGAGCGGGAGTGAGTAAGAGAGCCAATATAGGTGGTCATGGTTTCTCCCAGTTAGGGTCTCAACATGGTAGTAGTTCTCAATATGATTGAAGATTTTCATTTCTAGCTCCATCTTCAGCTAGTGTACTCACACCTGAGTTTGGGGGTGTCAGATTTGAGGGAGTGCCAAGCTCCAAAGCCCAGAGTAGTACTAGTGGTGTTCATACATACCCATTGTGTGAAGAATATGGTAAGAATCATAAGAGTGTATGCAGAGCCAGTAGTGATGTGTGCTTTGGATATGGCAAGACCGGTCATAAAGTTCGATACTGTCCTAAGACAGGTCCCCGAAGTAGCGTAGTCATCCTTTAGCTCATAATAGATTGTATGCACTTCAGGCTTGCCTTGATCGGGAAAGATCCCCTAAAATTGACACGGGTATGTTATGAGCCCTTCAACTTTATGTTATGCATTGATAGATTCTTTGGTCTCATTTTGAGCTTATATGTTAGCATGATACATGCATAAGTTTCAAATCTTGATCGGTCAATTATGACCCAGTCTGTAGGTGCCCCGCGCACCACTTTAGTATTTTAGCGAAGTGTGTTTAGAGGGACATAGAGTCCCAAGGGGGAGATACCCCATGGTATTATGATGTTTCATTCCATTAGATTCATATCGATGCATGTTCAGATTTTCCTTATAAAGTTAGCATCAATCATTGTTGCATTGTCAAGTCATGCTTTCAAAAGTCAGCTTAGCCGGACATTAATGCATTAGATATGCGCATTTAGTAGAAAGAGTTCAGCTTTTCAGTGTGTGTTCAGTCGTGTATTCAGAAGATCATCCCAGTTATAAGTCCATGTAACAGATATGCATGTGTATTATGGGAATTCAGCTATAAGTATCATCAGGCGAGTATTCCATGCATCATATATGCATGCCCAGTATGAGAACTCTATATGTTAGTCGTTCCAGTTGCGCAGTCCTGATTTGAGATGTTTTCATTTCTTGAGTAAGTTCTGTTGATCCGTAATCTCAGTCAATTAAGCGACATTCGAGGATGAATGTTCTCAAGGGGGAGATAATGTAATGCCCCGCAAAATCCTCTTCCAGTCTGAGCCTTAGAGCATATTTGGTAAAGCGAAAATTCGAGTCAAAATATTTCAGAAAAATCCTCCCAAGTATGAAATACTTTGAATCGTGTGAGAATCTATTTCATCATGGATTAAGATCATAGAGGTCCCCTAACTCATGGTCGAGTTGAAAGTTTTCCTATCATTTAAGTTTTAGTGACCGTAAAAATTTAGGTCAACTTCAATCAACCATAAATCATTCTATATGAAGAAATGGATGGCTTTCTATATATCAAATGAAATATCTTTGGATTATCTTTCCAACGATACCAATTTCTCCTAAATCATATATCAGAGTAAAGAGTTATCCCCATTTTATTCCAGCATGTCAAGCTGGAACACGGTGAAGACATTTCTAAAGGTCTATCACATTTCTGATGACCTTTTTGATGACGTCATCACATTCTGACGACATTTCTGATGATGTCGTCAGCCCTAGGCAGAAAATCAAGAATTTAGACTCCTTTTGTGACGCCCATTCGTGACGGCCTATCACGAACCTGACGGCCTGTCACGGATGGCGTCAAGTATATTTTTTCAGTAATTCAACGGCATTTTTGCAAGGGTATTTTGGTCATTTTCCACCTTTTTGAGCCTCTATTAATATGAGGAACCCTTACTCAAACCCTAATTCAATCATTTTCTTTTCCAATTCTCTCAAGAGTATCTAGGGTTTCATTCAAGAACCCTAATCTTCCAAAATTCATCCATAAATTCTTTAAGGTTTCTTCAAGAATCAAGTTCCTCATAGTGTGGGCTTCAAGAATTTATTTATTTCAAGTGTGAATAAAGTTTGAAGCACTAAAGTTCATCCAATTTCAAAGTTTAAGGTACGTAGATGTTAATTCTTGGGTCCCTTTCATCCAAGAAGCTCAAGAATCCTTTTTAAAACTAAAAGATATTTATGTTTATGAGTTGTTAATGATTTGTATAAGTTGAAATGGATGTTTAATGTGTTGTAGAGTTTTGATTTATGTTTGCATATAAAATTTATTAGCTTTGACCCTAGTAAGTGGAATTCATGTGTTGTTTGTGATAAACCCTCTTGAAGTTATTTTTTCATGTGATGTGTTCATGACTATTGGGTGTAGAAATGGTTGAATAAGTGAATAACGTTCTCCATAGGTTTGATAAAGAGCTTAGCTGAAGCATAAGGGCAACTATTGTATGTTGAATAGGAAACCCCAAATTGTGAGCTAGTCTATGCATGCCTAGTGTTTGATAAAATGCCTTAGTGAGTGAAACATGCCAAGGTAGCATGAAATTCCCAAGTAGGTGTAAAATCGATCATGCTTAGTGGTTGTTAAAAGACCCTAGTAAACAAGTCGAGATATGATGGTTGTAAATTCCCTCAATTATGTTCTCTTGATATATGTTAAGCTTTTAATACATGCCAAGTGGTTATCTAGTAAGTTATGACGTGATAGTATGAAGTCTCCCCAAGCCATGGGATATCCAAACACATGTCAAGATTGATATAGGTATGAAATAGCTGAGGTAAAACCTTATTGAAGGGATATAATCTAGTAGCTTATTTCCCCTACGTTATTATATGATTATGATTCCGAGATGCTTAAAGTGACTCCTTGGCGACTGTGATGATGAATAGACGTTTGAGATTCTTAAATGCTTAAGGTGATGTTTAATGACTCTGGAAATGAATATATGGCATGATTCCTGATTTACTTGTGAAGATGCTTGAATGATTGCAATGATGCATGAATGCTTGTGATGATGAATGAATGATGATCCTTACTTTTATGCTATCGAGTACTGGGGGTATTTATACCCGAAAATAGAGTTGTTTTCTAGAGCCCGTTTCAGTTTTTTGATAATTCAAGTTGAGCCATGATTCTCAGAACTCAGTGAACTATAGAACTCTGTATCCTTAGACAAGTACAGAACTTAATAAAGCACAGTAATCTCAAAAATCTCTATAATCTCTGTATCGCTAGTAATCTAGCCTTAGTCCTATAATCAACTCTAATCTAATAGTATTCAAGTAATTCAATTCTAATCTCAAAAGTGATTTGAGTAATCTATTCAAGCTCTGTATCATCAGTCAGATACTATGATTCGATGTTTTTTTTGTCAGATACGAAACTAAGTAATCTTAGCATAACTCAGTTAGACCTTTTAAGAAACATGATCAGTATCAGATTCAGTTCAGGTATGCTCAGTTAAGAATTCAGTCAAAGTCTTTTTGTTGGGAGTAGAAACTAGCATCGAGCGAGCTCAAGGATGGGAACTCACCTACTAGTAGAGGGTGTGATTCTTAGATGCAATCTTTGTGCTCCAAAAGTTGAGGGTAGATGAGAGACATCATACTTGTTAGATAAGGGTAGATGAGGTGGATTGACCTGTTAGATGAGGGCTCCACCATTCTCATTTGAGCACCTGATAGATGAGGGTCATATAAACATAATGCACATAAAGATAATGTCCTTACACATGGCACAGTATTGGCACCCTCCCAACCGGGGGTAGAGGTTGGACCACACCTGTGGTAGGTTGGGGTATGTCGGTTAAGTGAATACTTCCCATAGTTTTTGTTTTAGATTCAGTCTCAGTTTTAGAATCAATCTTTAGAAATCAGGACTGCCAGATACAGTCATCTATCTTTATGAGAAACTCAGATAGTTCCGTTGATTCATGGACCATTCGGACAGATAGACTTGGTCACATATATAGTTGATTACTATCATATTTATAGATATACCACTAGACAGGCTTGATCATAGTATCAGATTCCTATTGAATATTCTTGTTGTCAGATTCAGATATAATCATACTTCTTATCATTGATAATCATTCCCAGAATAATCTGTTAGCAAAGTTGATCTCTAATTATGTCTGTCGAAAGCAGTAAGCTCAGAGTACAGTCCTTGATGTAAGCACATCCAGATCCTCAGTTATCAGTATCAGAGAAGTCGGTGATTCAGTATCTCAGTGTCAGTAGTGAGTTCAGTCTGCAGTAAAGTGGTATGCGAGTTTCAGTATCTAGAGTTGAGATGATTGTGTTCATGTTTTGTGCATTTATGTATATGTTCTCATGCGGCATCTTTCATGATTATTCAGTTTAGATATTTTACATGCATAAGCCCTTGCATTAGCTTACCTCGTCTACATACTCGGTACATTCCTGTACTGACGCATTTGCGCTATGGTGTTTTATTTGATACCATAGGTTCAGAGGCGCAGGATCCAGATTATCCTTAGCAATTCAGTCCCCATCAGTAGTAGTAACAGTGAGTCCTTTTCATTTGAGGACGAATCTCAATTTACTATTATTTTTTTAAATTTTGTTTATTTTCAGTTGACGGAGTTAGTTAGGGACCTGTCCCATCAACTCCACAGTTTAGATAGTTTAGAGGCTTTTCAGACGGATGTATTAGTATTTAGTTTTCATTTTTGAGTATGTATAGATATGTTGAACCTTATGGCAAGTTTCCACATTATTTCAGATATTATGTAGTGTATAGGTACATATATCAGAAAAGGGTTAACTTGTGGTCATTTGGGTCCATAAGCACCGTGTGACATCTCAGGATGGGATCTCGGGGCATTATAATAATAAGTTTAAATACTTACTTATTGCTTTACATCCCATGATAAGGGGTTTCGAGTTTTGCTGACTTGTTGTAGTTGTTGATGGTGCTCATTTGAGCGGTCTATACCAAGGAACCTTTGTTTCAGCAAGCACACTTGATGGTGCATGTATTATTCATTACTATTATACTTGACTTTATGATTATTATGCAGATTTTTATGTATTGGATGTGCTTATACATTGCTGCTGTATGTATAATGATTTTCAGAATCACAAATACAGTACCTATAATAATGACATACATATATGTTATTGTATTTTATTTTTTTATTTAGGCTGTATTCTTCCATTAGCTTACGCTGTTGAGGATTTGAAGAATGACAATGCCTGAACATGGTTTTTTCATCAGTTTAGGAATTCATTTAGGGAATGGAACAACATGTGTATTGTATCGGATTGAAACGACAGTATCATAAAAGGTGTGAGCATTGTTTATCCTAATGTCTCCCATCTAGGATGTATTTGGCATTTATGAAAAAACTTTTGCACATATTTTAGAAAAAGCAAAGATAGACTTAGTGACCTTTATTATACTATGGTTAAAGTGTAAAGAAAAGAAGATTTTGATTACATAATGTCAAAGGTTGCTAAGGTTGATCACATGGTTAAGGAATGCCTGGAAGAAGCTGGATATAAAAATGATCTCGATGTCACTCACCTATTAATAGAGGTAGAATAATAACCTCCAATATAGCCGAATGTATTAACGGTTGTTTGGTAGGGGCTAGAGAACTTCCTATTAGGTTTCCTTAAAGAAGTTCGAATCTTATTTGGTAAATGGAATTGTAAGAACGGTGAAACTACATCTTATGCCAACATAACACTCGGGAGAAGATTTGAAGAAATTCTGACTCTTAATGGGGAAAAGGCTTTGCGGTTGATGGTATGTATTAGAATATTTATGAAATTAAATTTCTTTTTTATTCATTATAATTTTTTATGTTAGCATATGTATTAATTAATTTATTTCTAATAGGTTAAGGCAGCTGGTAGTTAACTTTATTGTGTCTATGAATCAGGAAGGAGGTATATTGTGGATATTAAGCGTGACACGTGCAACTGTGGCTGATATCAAATTGATAAAATATCTTGTTCACACAAAATTGTTGTATTAAAGAGTAAAAATGTAGATGTAAAAGATTATGATCGTTACTGCTCAGAATTGTATTGGCTAAAAACCATTGTCAAAGTATGAACTCCCGATATTTTCAATGCCAGACATGAAGGAATAGAATATTCCCCAATTTGTTGATGATGAAGAAGTTTGCCGTCTAAATACAGAAGACCTACGGATAGGCCAAAGAAAGGAAGTCATTTGAAATCAAGTGAAACAATTTCTTCAAGTTCAAACTGTTGCGGTAAATACAGACGTGCAGGTCACAACCGAAGGACGTGCTATTTTTCCCCAAAGGAACTTGAAGAAGATAATTTATTTATTTATATGTTGATGCTTAGATTGGTCTTGTTTGAATAATTATTTTACTTAGTTTATGTTGATACCCTGGAATAATTTTGAAGTACATTTTATATTATTTTTTGAAGTTTAGTTCTTAATAACTGTTTGTGATTTTCACAACAATGTGCTAATTAATTTTTATTATAATTAATTCTTATACATAGATCGCAATGTCACATCTTTGTAATGTATAATTTTTCTTATATCTGACCATATGTACAGTATCATGTTTAAACATCAAAGTAAATGCACGCACATGTATGGTATTTTAATGAAATTTAACTTGCCATTGTATAATATATGATATTTTCTATACTTTATTTAAATGTTTGATTTTATAATTTTCGTTATTTTTCTTTTAGTTATTAAATTTTACTAAGAAGTATGATAATATGTTTTACATAAGTTTTTACGTATGATATAAATTGACTTTGTTATAACTTCCTCTTATTTGCATACAAATCATACATTTATTAATAGAAACAATCACAAAGTAATAAAAATAAAATACATTAATAGTATGTTATAAATTTATGATATAGTTTTATACTTTAGTTTTTTATTTGATGTTAACATTTTCGTTATTTTTTATTTAGTTAGTTATTTTTACCAATATGTATGATAATATGTTATACATAACTTTAAATGTATGAGACACATGTTCAATGTATTAGACACAGTCTGTATAATCCAGACATTATATATTATTAACTTATAAATGAACTTATGTACTAAAAAAAATTATACATTAGATAAACAATAAAATAGTAATGTGTGATTTATTTGTATACGTTAACCAAATTATATAGTAACAATGCAATATGTTGTACCTCATTGCAAAACACTTAATTAAATGATATGTATGTATAAGAAAATTTAGGACATCAATAAAACCTAAATTAAAATCCAACACCAAAAAATAACATGTATTCTAATTGTTTAACATCAACGACTAAAACAATAAATAGATGTTTCCATGCAGAGTATTATAAAAAAAATATTACTATAAAGTAACAATTGCACTTTCATCCGCTGATTGAAGACAACTATTCCTAGGACAAGAAGGATCCTCATTGTCACTTGTGTATGCTTCTTTAGCCTTTGTCACTCCGTAATGCCATAGCAAAAAAGAATTACGTACATGTTTACTTCCAACATCAAAACCACATGAATGCACGTCTAGGCCTTCACTTAAAATTTCTATGTATGCAACCACAAAGACGCCACCGTCCCTGATTTGAAAAAAAATTATGAAATAACAGGTCGTTCAATAATTATAACATTTTTATACATGTAAAAAAAATGTAAACCAAAATCACTTACTATAAGACCCCACAAGAATATTATCTCATTTCAATCTTATGTTGCATACTAAAGGAGTTTAAGACATATAAAATTTAGCTAAGTGTTAAAGACTTAGCCTTATTTTGGCCACTTAACTTCGATGAATTTTATTTCGATCTTCCCGACCATAGATTTTTTATTTTAAATTGATTCATGATAAGGGTTATCTATAGGTCATCTCAGGTGGATTTCAAAATTTTTGAATATCGTTTGAGGCATGTTTAGATGACCAAAACAGTAAGCCAACGCGATCAAGCCACGTCGCATTGGCTATCATGTCGTCGATTTACATTCTTGAATGGAATTGTGTTCGTGTATATGTTATTGTATGGGTTTCAAGCCAAGAAGATTTTGACTTTCATATAAATAAACTAGAATGTATGTTGATTTATGTAACCCTCATGTTAAATCTTAGAATTGTGATGTCAAATGCGATAGTCATAACATCCATATATTTCTCATTCTCATGTACAAGATGTATGCATTCTAGGTGTTTGACAAAATGTCTATGTGAATGAATTGTTCATGGTAACCTATGTGTGATGCTTTTAAAGTTGATATATGGTTCCATTGCCTATGCTATCGAGTCTTGGGGGTATTAAATACCTAAAATTAGCAGTTTATCTAGTTTCCAATCAAAATACAATGATTCTATAGTATCCAAAATAGTAGCATTTGGTTAGTTAACAAAATCAGTGTGAGATCACTTCAGTGTCAGTTCAGTTGGGAGTAGGATTCATCACCGAGTGAACCCAAGGATGGGTGCATTTCTACCAGGTTAGGTTGTGACCCTTTGTAGTAATTCCTGAGTTACAGAACTACGTAGCTAGCATAGTTTGAGATATCTTACTACCAGATAAGGGTGTACATATCTCATATGAGTTTTCTACTAATGAGAGTTGACAAAATATCTTCCTTTCAGTTAGGGTGACTCACAACCAGTGTTAGTACCCAGGACACGGTACTAACACCCTTTCAACTGGATTACAGGTTGGACCCCAAATTAGTCTATAATTGGGGCGTGTAGGTTGGATGACACCTTTCACAATCTCAGTTTTAGTATTTAGTATTCAGTACAGAACTCAGTTCAGTTTTACATGATCATGACTTACAGTTATCAGTTATTCAGTTATCAAAAACTCAATACTTAAGTTTCAGCCTAAACTTGCAGTATCAGTTATTCAGTTACATATCTCAATACTATAGTTTTAGACTATTTTAGATATACGATATTTTCTTCATCTTGCATGTTCAGAAATTTCCTGAATACAGTATCCCAGCAAACCACTTTAGTTGATTTCAGAAATAAAGTCATTCTGTTTCAGTATCCTGATGAACTAGTCATTGAATGAAGGGGTAGTACCTCCGTAATACCTAAGAGTCATACATGTTTTCATATTTATTCTCAGAATCCTATGATAGAATATAAACTAGAGTTAGAAGCATGAACCAAAGAGTTTTAGCAGTAGTAGAGTAGGGGTAATTTTATTTGAATTAATAGATTTTGCATTCATGGGGATAGTTGTATGAAAGGTGAATCAGTAGGCTTAAAATAGTGTATGTAAGAATTAAGTTTGGTAATTCAAAATAATATGTGTTATTGATGTTGGTGTAGTGGTAATTTTCATGGTGTGGGGAAAATATAAGTTTAGAGATGTTGATTAAGTGTTTCACAGACTTAGAATGATGGCCTTAAGCAAAGAGGGAGATGATAGAACAAGTAACCAAGTCAGGCTCTCAGATCCTAGTAGTGATGCCAGTATGTTTAGAAAAGTAGTAGGAGAGGATGATGCCCAACCCGTTCTTATCTCAATGCAGGTTTTCTCAGTGATCATGATATCTACTCATGTCTTACATATCAGCCCTATAAACATAGCTCTTATTCGTGAAATATATATAAAATCATGTACGTTTCTAGTTCTTAGTAAAAGAAGTTCCAGTTCACCCAACAGTCTGAATCATAGTCCATGAATTTATGAACTCCAAACTCAGATCATGCAGCTCATGACTCATGTAATTATGCTTTACAATATGTTCAGTTCCAATACTTATGATACACTCCTGATGATCAGTGAAATTTATTTTATGTTATGTATATCCTTAATTTAGGTCTCTTGATGAATCCATGATATTGATATGCTATTCCTCAAGCCTCTTTTAAGTGTCAAGTTCCGTATAGTGTTCATTTATGCTTCAAGTCCTCATATTTTAGCTTTTCAGTGACCTCTCCTTATGAAATGATGTAGTGATGAGCAATTTCTTAGATGGGAGAGAGTAAATGTTCATGTTAAAGAAAGATTATTGCATGCTTAGTTTAATCGATGCTGTAGTAATAAAGATAGGCTTGAATATAATGTTGGTGTGTAAGTGTATAAATGCATTACGAAATGATGAGTGGCTAGTAAAAAGTTGTATTTAGTTGTTAAAGGGGAAATCAGACATATTCATGATATGAGAAGTTGTGAAAATGTTGGGTGTGATGAATTCATGATTTGTACTAGTATTACAGTGTTATGTGTGCATTTCGTAGTTTCGAGTAGGGTTATACATAGTGGGAGAATTCAGTCTAACTCATATTTCAGTAGGTAGAGTTATCAGTGCCCATGTGAATATTTTCAGTAGTCTCAGGTGAAGTGAAGTATTAAAGTGGAAGGTATAGTTGAGAGAGTATTCGAGGAGTATGTCTAAGCTTGAAAGTTAGTAGTTGCAGTGCATAAGGCCTAGTAACTCTACCCTAGATGATATGTCGTAGGCCTGTGTTCCATATTATAGAATTTTAGCCTTGTAGTAATTTCTTATCCAAATGTTTTATTAAGATCATGCCCAAGACTCTTTGATACCTAACATTATTAGAACTTCTTAGAAAGAGCGTTAAAGAAATGCTCAAATTGAGTGTGGCCATTTCAAGGGGTAATCTGTTCACATCTATGTAAACTACGATTTTAGCTCAGTTCATACCTCAGGCAATAGTTTCAGAATCCAAATATTCTGTCATGGTTCTATTCATAAGCGTTCTGTGAATCACCTTAGTTTTCCTAGTATTTCAACCAAGTCAGTGTCATTCGGGGGATGAACTATCCCAAGGGAGAAATGTAATACCCCTGAGCTTTTCATGTACTAAATCTATCATCTTTTCTTCATGAAACTAGATCCAGTAAAAGGTAATGGTTAATCATAACTTGACTTCCTCATTCCTATCTCACCCTTATAACCATTCTCATGACACTACATGTGTTTAAGAAATCAGTTCAGTTCATGATATCCAGTTCATGTATCATGTTTCAGATTCATTCATGGTCTCATGTTCCCATTTAGGCATGTTCAGTAAATGATATCAGATTCTTCAGTACTATCAACTTAAGGTAAAAATTTTCCTTAGAATCTCTCTTTTCTAAACTCAGTTTCAGCTGCATATCATTCTTATGTCATTTATGCATTCACGAATCAGTTTGGTTAGTCATCATGTGTCAGACTCAATCATGTAGTCACATTTTAGTCAAGCATCTTTAACATGTAATCTACGTTCCTCTGTACCTCTCAGTTCAGTCAGTCTCATTCGAGGATGAATGTTTTCAAAGGAGAGATACTGTAAGACCCCGCAAAAATCTTAGCTTATTTTAGTCTTATATTGTATACTAAAGGGGTTCAAGACTTTGAAAATTTGGCTAAGTGTTAAATACTTAGCTTTAACTTTGATGAATTTTATTTTGATATTCCCGGCCTTCGATTGTAGATTTTTAAATTGATTTGTGATCAGGATAGTCTATAGGTCATCTAAGGTGAGTTTCAAAATTTCCAGACATCGTTTGAGGTATGTTTGGATGACCAAAATAGTGAGCCAATGCGATCAGACCCCATCATATTGGCTATCACATCATCACCATCGATACAATGCATCGGTCATCGCGTCGACTTGAACGATATGGCGCGGTGCTTGTCGCATCACTGGGCACATTTTTATTTATTAAATTATGGGTTTGTGGGGGCAAAAATGTCATTTTCCACCCATCTTAACCTACCATAACACAAAATTAAGCCTTTCACAAGGCAAATTCACTCATCCTTTCATACAATTCTCTCAAGAGCAAACCCTAGTTCATCAAGTCAAAGATCAAGTTCCAAGAAATCACCAACAATTCTCATAATTTCAACTACTCTGGTATGTTAGGTGTTCATCGTTGGGTTCCTTCCACCCTTGGAGTTCAAGAATCCTTTTTCAAAACTTAGATTATGATTTACATTCTTGAATAGAATTGCGTTCGTGTATGTGTTGTTGTATGGGTTTCACGCCATGAAGATTTTAAGTTTTATGTAAATAAACTAGAATGTATGTTGATTTATGTAACCCTCATGTTAAATCTTTGAATTGTGATGTTGAATGCGGTAGTCATGACATCCATATATTTCTCATTCTCATGTATATGATGTTTTTATCCTTGGTGTTTGACAAAATGTTTATATGAATGAATTGTGCATGGTAACCTATGTGTGATGCTTTTAAAGTTGAGATATGGTTCCATTATCTATGCTATCGAGTCTTGGTGGTATTGAATACCTAAAATTAGCAGTTTATCTAGTCTCTAATCAAAATACAATGATTTTATAGTATCCCAAACAGTATCATTCCGTTAGTTAATAGAATCAGTGTAAGACCAGTCAAGCCTAGTACAATATAGTGATCAGTTCAGTTGGGAGTAGGATTCAACAACCAGTGAACCCAGGGACGGGTGCATTATTGCTAGGTTAGGGTGTGACCCTTAGTACCAATCCCTGAGTTACAGAACTATGTAACCAGCGTAGGTTGAGATATCTTCTTGCCAGATAAGGGTGGACATATCTCGTATGAGCTTTATACCAATGAGGGTTGACAAAATATCTTCCTACCAGTTAGGTTGACTCATAGCTAGTGTTAGTACCTGTGGCATGGTACTAACACCCTTCTAACTGAGTTACAGGTTGGAACCCAAATCAATCTATAATCGAGGCATGTCGGTTTGATGATACCTCCCATAGTCTCAGTTTTATTATTCAGTACAGAACTCAATTTATTTCGACACGATCATGACTTACCGTTATTAGTTATATAGTTATTAGAAATTCAGTACTTCAGTTTCAGTCTAAACTTACAGTATTAGTTATTCAATTATAGATCTTAATACTACACTTTCACACTATTTTTGATATACGATATATGTTTGGTCTTGCATGTTTAGTATTTTCCGTTTCACATATTCTCTGATACAATTACCTTATGTTATTCAGACAGTTATCATTATATGCACATGAACCCATGCATATTAGCCTGACCTTATTTAGCATACTAGTATATTCAAAGTACTGATTGCATACTCATTTCTTATACTATGATGTCTTATATCATAGGTCTAGATGATCGGATTCCCGACCATACTTAGACATTTTAGTGCATCAGCAGCAACAGTAGAGGTGAGTCCTCATCCTTCGAGGATGAGTTATCTTATATTCATTTATGTTAGTAGTTTAGTTATTTAGTTAGTTGGAGTTAGTTATAAGTTTGTCCCATCAACTCCGCAATCAGTCAGTTTAAAGGCTTTCAGACTAGTATAGTCAGTTGGTCAGTTTTCCGTTGTTTTATCATTATTGCCAGTACGTTTTCAGACATTTAAAACCATGATTCAGTATTTTTTTTAGATACTAAAATCTTATGGCATTATCAGATAATTTTCGTATATGTTGTTTATTAGTTTTACTCAGTGCTCACAGCAGGTACCAGCTCATGGTTTAGTTGTGGTCCCACAGGGCCGTAAGCACCGTGTGATGCCCAGGGTGTACTCTTGGTGTGTTACAAACTTTGTATCAGATCCTATGGTTCTAAAGTGTACTAGAGATTTTAAAAGCTACATCAAGTAGTGTCTTGTGCATAGGTGTATAGCGCGCCACACTTATGGACAAGAGGCTATAAGATGTTTTTAGGAAATTTCCCTTCTTTCAGTGTTCATATCATGCGAGTGGGCATGATATCAAGATAAACTTCTTGTCTAATTTAACTCTTCCTTTCATTTACAGAATATGCCTCCTAGAAAGACTAGCAGAAGAGGAAATGAGAATCAGCCCACGCCTCCGTTGTTTCAAGAAGATCCCCTAAATGACCATATTTCTCATGCAGAGTTCAGAGATACATTCACTACCCTAGCTCACTCTGTAGCAGTTCAAAACAATCATCCAACTGATATCCCAGCCAACCCAGTGGCTAATACTATCACAGCTAGGATTCGGGACTTTACCAAAATGAATCCTCCTTCCTTTTTAGGATCCAAGTCTAATGAGGATCAGCAGAAATTACTTAATATAATTTAGAATATGACTAAATTTATAGGTGTGACGCCTAGTGAGAGAGCAGAGTTGGCTACTTACCAGTTGTAGGATGTAGCTCACACCTGGTTTAACAGTGGAAAGGGGATAGAGTGTAACACCCCGTATTTTGGGCAAGAATGAAAACCGTCATTTCTATGTGTAGATGATCCAAAAGCTATAAATCCTATGCAAATTTGGCATGTTAATCAATTATGTAGTGTGGTAACCTATTTGAGCATGAATTGAGAACATAGAGGTCCCCAAAATCAAGGACGAATTGTAAGCTTTCATATCGTTCAAGTTTGAGTGAGCGTCAAAACTTGGGTCAACTTAAATAGCCATAAATCTGTTTATATAACAAATTACAGTGCCTACTATATATCAAATGAAATCTCTTCAAATTAGCTTTCCAACGGTGCCAATTTCTCCAAAATCCGGTACCTAAGCGAAAAGTTATGGCCATTTACATGACTGAGACAGTAGCATCGCGCGATTAGCATGCGACGCACGCTCTGTCGCACGCACTGAATTTCCCCCCTTATTCAGCCATAACATGGTATTAAATCCCCTAAACATCAAAATAAGGTTATTTTCTCCCAAAATCTTCAAGAATACTCCTTAGGGTTTCAACCCAAAGATCAATATATCTCAAGATTTAACCGTGAGTTCTTCTTAATTCTTCAAGATTTGGAATCTCCTTTATGAGGGATACAAGAAGCACCCATCAATCGTACATATAGCATCCCAAGAGATAGACCTCACTCAAAAGATTCTAATTTAAGGTACGTCTGGTTTATCCTAAAAACTACATGGGCTTATAAACACTAAAACATGATTTAAAGATTATCAAGCATGAGTTTAGAAAAGGATTTTCGAATTCATGATTTTTAATTATGAATCATGAATGTTTTAATGATGTTGTTGTTTTGTCCTTTAGGCCTTATCCCCTTAAATTGATTTATATGTATATGTAGATGTAGATGTATGAAAAATTGCGATTAAAGATTGTTTGAGAGCACAAATTATGAAATCAATCTCTTATGATGCATTTAAGTTTATGAACTTATTGGGAATGATTTTAAATACATGTTTAATGGTTTGAAAGTGGTATTTTCAATAACATTGTATTTGACATAATTTGGAGATGATGGGAGGGAGTCTCTTGTTATACTTATATGCTTGTTTTACAGAGAAAGAATTGCATGTAATTGAGAAACTTGACATGACCACCTTGTATTATTGAGATGTTGATAAAGAGAAAGTTTATTACATGTGTTTAGATGAATTTTAAAGAACAAATTCTTTGAATTAATTTATTATTATGGTGGTCCCAAACTGCATATTTTGAAAGAGGGGATGATAATATGCTATAAATGGCTCAGAGATGTGACTTGCAAGTCAATGGTAAGATGATACCATATAAATGTATGTCGTAACAGAGTTAGGATTTTTAGAGTTTGATTTCAGAGAATACATGTTTTAAAGAGTAAAAAACTGGGTTAATGTGAGTTAGGTGGTTACCCGAAGGAAGCACAAGTCAAATGACTCTATGCTAGAAACCGTGATTTGCCGACACAAGAACTTGGTACCCTACTATGTGATCTTGTGTACCTAATATTTTGTCATCCTAAATTGGGACTTATGGTTTAGATCCCTGCTTTGTGATCTTGAACCCAACCACGACATAATGACTTGATTGGGGTTGTGGCACCCTGCTATGTGATCTAGTACACTCTTCCCTCACTAGTACTCCTATCTTGGTAAAAACTGAGATAAGGTAGTTGGTGAAAGATGTGAAATTGTAGGGTGTAACACCTAGTGCAGAAGTAAAACAAAGAGTGTCACAGAGTTTAAGATGATTTTACTGAGTCTTTAAAAAATGCCCGTGTGATTTCTTACCATATGATATATTTATTAACTATTTTTAAATTTCTCTCATATATGTTAAATATAAATTATTATTTTGGATTTGCTCTGTGTACCGGTACAATTGTATTGACCCCCTACCCTCCAAGGTTCTGAAGCCCAATCTAGGGGTCCTGATAAGCAGTAGATTTCTTTCGACAGAAGTGCAGAGTTTAGTTGGTGATCCTTTTATGATTCATAAGGCCTAGTTGTTTTTAGTCATTTATTATTTATTATGGTTTTGGTCTACTGATGGCCTTGTCCCAGTTTTTAGATAGCTTTGATTTGATCATGTAGTAGAGATTTCGCAGATTATTCTAGATGTTGTTAAGCTGATTTCGGATTTCATTCCTTATTGTTAAACTGAATTTAGAGTATGACCATGTTTCCGTATCAGATTGTATTTCTTCATCTTCACTTAATATATGAATGTTGTGCATGACTACCAAATAGAGTAGGACGCCCGTGCCTTTATATTTTGGGATGTCTGTCACGACCAGGCCCTAGTTCGGGTCGTGACAAGAATGGTATCAGAATCACTCCTATGTCATCCTTATTGATGTAGGATATAATTCAAACTGAGTATAGGAAATCTCGATAAGACGAGGCAAACCTCAGTCCTGAGTCTAGAAAAATCCCGTTTGGTGAGTCCAACCTCAGCGAGGATGCTGAGTCCATAAGGGGGTGTATGTAACACCCTAACTTAGGAAGAAGTCCCACATCGGCAAAACACAAGAGAAGTTCTAGGTATATAAGTGAGAAATCCTTACTCCCCAGTGATGTATTTTAAAGTTGTGAGGGCTTGGGCTAAGAGCGGACAATATCACTAGTGGGTTGGGACGTGATAGGGGTATCTCAGGCCTGTATAGTTTGGGATACCCATCACGGCCAGGGTTTCAAGTCAGGTCGGGTCATGACAAAATGGTAGCAAAACACAGAAGGGATTCTGGGTATATAAGTGAGAAAGTCTTACTCCCTAGTGATTCATTTTAAAGACGTGAGGTCCTGGGCCCAGAGCGGACAATATCACTAGTTGGTTGGGACGTGACAGGGGTATCTCGGGCCTGTAAAGTTCGGGATGCCCGTCGCAGCCATAGCCTCGAGTTGGGTCAGTCGTGATAGAATAGTCTCAGAGCATGGTTCATGGTCCTAGGGTATCTATAAAATCATGTCGGGTAGAGTCTTGTTTATGAGTGTGTAGCGCACCACACTTATAAGTAGGAGACTACAAGGCATTTAGGAATGTCTCTTTTTCTTCATGTTCTATTTCATGGAATAGAGTTGGAATGTCCCTCTTTTATACTCGAATTTCTGCTATGGTGTCGTCCATACGAAAGTAACAGTCATTCTAATTCTTTCCTTACTCTGATATTCTCAGACATGTTTCATTATTGGGGTGATTTATGTGCAGAAGTTTAAAGTCTAAATGACATGGTTCTTTCTGATTGAATCATATAAGATTTTAAAAATTATGCAAGGACTTGAGAAGAGTCCGTTAGTGCTTCAGAGTGTATTTATTCTAGTGTGAACCTTGATCTTGATGAAATTATGCTTTTCAACCTGCGATAGTAAGTGTATTTAGTTTTTTAAAAAAATTTATATTTCAAATATCATGCTTAAGAGGGGGATGATGTATAGCAGAATTTTGGAACTGTATATCCACTCGAGTAGTAGTATAAGTGTTGGTTTCATGACCTATTAGTAGTGATGATAGACTAAGAAGTTGGTGATGTGAAGTCACAAAGTTAGAAGTCAGAGTGAGGGTGACTTTTATGTAAATAAATATTTTAGTTGAATAACCGATATTTGAGGATAATTTACCCCTTTTTAGTGATAAACTAATGTGGTAACTTGTAGCATATGTGGATTGTATGGTAGTATGTGGGGGGAGTGTTTGACTAAAATTTTTATTTAGACAGAGTAAGATATGTATTCTTAGATCATTGATTATTGTATGTCAAGTTTCTATCTCTTGTAATATTGTTATCATTGTGTTGTTGAAACTAAAAATCTAGTGAATCCGTGGGGGCTCTTTCGATTCACTAGCATAGTTGCCTTGTCATTCCTCTTATTTTCTTGTTCAAAACATAAAATCAAAGTCTAGTGAAGTTGTGTGAGGCCTATTTCGATTCACTAGCAACTTGTTGTTCATCTTGTTGATTCTTGTGTTGGTTGGAACTGGGGGTTTAGAGGCGTAATGGAAAGAAATATGATAAGGTCAATTTATTGAATGTATGTATATCTTTTTGCATGATATTGAGTTGGTAATAAAGTGATATGTCCTTTTGTGTTAATTTAGTAGAAGGTAGAGAAAGAGTTATTAGCTAAGGTGAATTGTTGTTTGCTCGAAGTATGAAAATGGCTAGATTAGCCAGTAAGTTATAATTATAAACACATGGTTGTTTATGGAATTTGAAGGTAGTCTAAATGTACACTTGGATAAGTAAGTGTGATGTGAGAAAGTCGTATAAGTAGATAAGATTGTATGGGGTTCTAATATAAGATTAAGGTTGATCATGTCTATTATGTGACTCTACCCTCTTGACCTTCTTTTCTATGGTAGTTGTAAACTAGTACTACTTGTGAGAAGGTATGTAGTAGATTTTGAGGCATAGCAGTGATGTCATAAAGGTGTTTTGGTTATGGGTTGTATCTAAATAAAATGAGATATTTAGGTAGAATATCCCAATCTTATGGACTAGTATATTATGTTGCATTCTTGATTGGTGGTAGATGATTTATGCTAGACTATAGGCTTGATGTGTTGAAATAGTGCATGTTAATGAATTATAATAAGGAAAACCATAAGGTCATGAACGATTATTGTGGCTACGGAGTTCTAGTGCACTATTGTGTCTTGATATTTTATTTTGTAGTTTCCAAGTGAGAATTGTGTGTAAGGTTGGGTTGTAAATCATGTTTACCACTAGACATTAAGTTTGAACAGTTGATGGCCATGAAGGTGCATGTAATTATTTCTTGGTTAATGATACTAGTTTTATGGAAGCGATCTAATAGGCTTGAATAGTGCATGCAAGAGCTTAAGTTTATTTAATTCGTAATGAATTATGATGTTGTATGTTGCAAGAGCTAGTGTTACCGTTGAGTTGCTAGGTGAGAAAGACTAGTTAGATGGTATATGGTGTTCTAAATAGACAAGTTAAGGAGTTTTGATAGATAATATTGAGCCTTTTGATATGATTTTGATTCTCATAGTAGAGAGATATAAGTTTGGAGTCGCGATATTGGTAGGCTATGTCTAAAGTAGTATGATTCATCAAAGGCTTGGTGATATCTATGTTAAGTGTTAGAATCTAAGTTTGAATTTTTGAAGGTTGAACAGACAAAAATAAGAGTTGAAGCGCTAGAGGGTGTGCACTCCGACTATGGGAATACTCATGAAGATTCGAAGTTAGTAAGTATTCAAGTGTTATATAATGACTATTGAGGGTCAATAGAAAGATCGAGTGTATCTCAGAAGGTAGTATTAGCAGTGGATTTTCCTACTTCCAGTGTAGTCATTCGGGTTACGTTCTATTTAATTACGTGTATTGTCGTATTCCAAACCCCAGAGTGCAGTTAGTGAGGTTCAGTTTAGAGTTTGGTAAGGGGTCTCTCAAACTTAAGATGATGGCTTAAAGCTAAGGGGGAGATTATAGAACAAGTGACCAAGGCAGGCTCTCAGATTTTAGTAGTAATACGAGTATGATATAGAACATCAGAAGTAAGGGTGAGGCTCAACCCATTGTTATCTCAGTATTTTTCAGTTATCCTAATACATAACTCATGCCCTACGTTTCATTTCCATGATCATAGTTCATGTTCATGCATATGATAGAGAATCATGTACTATTCCAGTTCCAAAATGAGGAGTTCCAGTTTATTTCAGTCGTTGGAATCACATTCCATAAGTTATGAACTCCAAGTTGAGGTCATGCAGCTCATGACTCATGTACTCACGGTTTATAGTGTTCTCAGTTTCCATAGCTCCTGGTGCACGCCAAATGATTGGCGAGATATAGCTTATAGCCAGGTATGCCCTCAACTCAGACCACTTTGATGAATCTATGATGTTGATTTGTTGTTCCTCAGATCTCAGTTAAGTGTCAAGTCTCATATAATATCCTTCCATGCTTCAAGGTATTATGTTCTAACCTTTTAGTGACTCCTCCTTATGTGATGATAGTGGTGATGAGTAAATATTCCTTGTAGACACCTAATTTTGTCCCTCCCGAAGACCCAAGTTACACATTTTTATCCCTGTCTTACCACGTGCCCTTACCCGTATGATTATATCCCATAAAAATGCAAAAATAACAAACCTACTAACAAACCTAATCCCCAATTATTCTTTTGAGACAAAATTAACCACTCCTCCTATCAATTTTGGACAACACATCACTACCCCATGCCCCATACCCTACCCCACCTACCCTACCCCAATACCCACCCACGTGACCCTCACAGATAAATATATCAACATCCTCACAGCATCACAAGAATGGACATATAGACACAAAGCACATCTCAGTTTTTTTCCCTTTCTTCTCCAAAAAAAATCAAACAAACCCACACACTGGATAGCATATATACACATTAAAAGGGAAAGTAACAAAAGGGAGGGATAGTCATTTGATTTTGGGTCACTGTTCCGGCGACCCAGTCGCTGGATTTCAATAATTTCTGTTAGCTTGCTTCCTTCACAGCTCATCGAAAAACAGATGAAACATTTAGAGTGGGAGAGATCGAGACGATAATGAAGAATTAAGAGAGATAAGAGAGACAAAGAAGAAATGAAAAAAAAAGGATTAAAAGGTAGCTTTGGTTGAATATTCTGGCGATGTTCTAGCCGGAATCATCATCTCGTCTTGTAATCCAGCTACCTCCTCTCTGAATCCGTTCAAACCTCTCAGAAACACCTGCTCCTCATCGGAAATGCGTCAAACCATTTTTTTTCGACCTCGAAATCTGGTCTGTTTCCACAGTTGTCGTCATCTTCTACGTCGCCAGTGAGAAACAGTGAAACCGGCGCAAAACTTCGCAGATCTGGCTGGACAACATCAAAAATTGGCCGGTATCTTTTGTCATTTGTTCGGTTTAGGCGTCACCGGTCAAACGGGGAGCTGTTTTTCGTCCTTGTTCCGAATTGATTTGGCGATTAACCTCGTGTACTAATTTGGTGAGTCCGATTGCAATTTCTATTTATGGTTCATCGATTCCCATATTTTTTTTTTTTTTTTGAATTGGGCTTTGGTACTTCATCGGGTTCGTTCCTGTTTTGGGGATTGGTTTTTCATTGGTCTTAATCACTTTTGTGGTGCAAATTCTTTAATATCGGAGTTGGGATTCGTCACTATTGAGGTTCTGTTCCAAGTTCTGAAGTCCAGACTTTCTTAGATGTTATTATCAACGAAATCGACTATCGAAAGGTCTTATTCTACTCTTTCCCTCTTCTATTTTATTGTTTACTATGCTTTGGTGTTTGGATTAAGTTTCGGGTGTTGTTTGATACTTGTTGGCGATGAATGCATTTTGTCTTGATTGGTGACAGGTTGTTATTTTGATACTGACTCGTTTAATTTCGTTGAAAAGTGATTGTGGGTCGTTGAAATAGAAATGGTGAGTTATGAAAATTTTAGTATAAAAAATGAAAATTGGGGCGGAATTGAGAATTTGATAAAATGGTGAATTTGGATTTATTAAAGACTTTTGGTTTAATTTGGTTTAAATATAAATACGGTTGAAATGCAGTAGTATCATGATAAGACCGGCAAAAGCGTAGGCAAACGTAGGCCGGGTAGGCAAATTTAGGAATAACAAATTATTGGAGTGTTTAAATATGTGCATGAATGGTACTTTCTACTTTATTGTACAAAAAGTTTAAATTGTACTCATTTGGCCGGGGTATGCCCCGAAGGATTTGTATTGATTTATCTGGGGAATGCCCTGAAGTACCTTGTACTTGGAAGATGTTTGTGATAAAGGACCGAGGTGTCAGGTGAAGAGGTAGAGCGTAGTATAGGATTAGTCTAGGGCAGAATAGATTTATATTTCCACATTATTTATTTTTGGACTGTATAATTGGACTGGACTTTATATTTTTGGATTGTTTTGTTTATTGTTTTGATTATTTTTGCGTGCTTTTGTGTGGTTTATACATTTCGTAATGCCAAAATAGTCGGTACACTCTACCAAGCGACCGTGGTTGAACCACGGGATCGAGGGGTGCCTAACACCTTCCCCTCGGTCAACAGAATTCCTTAGCCGGAGTCTCTGTTCGCAAACCAGTTTAAAGAGTCAAATGGTTTTGAAAAGGATTTTCCAATGGTGACTTGGCACACCAGATTATGTCAAGTGGCGACTCTGAGTAAAAAATGTAAATAATCCTTTTCCGAAATAAATTTTCATTTCTTGTCACTTAAATAATAAAACCCGTTCGAACTTAAAATATAAATCTTTTGGAGTACATAAAAAGGGGGTGTGACAGCTCTGCCAACTCTACTGGGGATATCAGTGACAAGTTTTCAGAATTCAAGCTATTTTTGGAGTCGTATCGACTTTGTTTGGCATTACGAGTGTATAAGCATTGTTTGTGGTTATTGTTTGTGTTATTTTCACTTTGTGTGTTTTCGTGCTCTTTGTTTATAGTATTTAACCTATGTGTTACCGCTTTATATCTGTCATCATGAGTCCACCCCCCGGCCTTCTTTCTGCAACAAGTCTGTAGTACACGTGTTGTACACAACCTCTAGTTGAGTAACCCTTATTTTAGGGGGGGAGCCGTCGGTTTTATGGAGTACGTGGAATGCAAAGCATCCACTACCGACCATACGCTCCTCCGAACAGCCTTGTTAGTGAACCACAACCTAGGTCAGCCTTTAGGTCATGCTTATGTGCATCATACAGAGACCTAGCGGGACCCACATGGCCCTTTGTAGGAGACTCCTCTCTAAAGCATCCCTACGTGCTAACTATTGCATTTTAAGGGTAACAGGGTCATTTGACGGATTGATTTTGAAAAAAAAATTGTTAGGAGTAAGGTGCGTAGGCAAAAATTAAAAAGAAAAAAAACAGAAAAAGTGAGTCGAAAAGAGTGAAAAAAAAGGAATGTCGTAGTTTATTTTAGAATTCTTTATGGCTTTTGTTCTTCACAATCCAAAAACTCAAAAAGATTTTTTTTACATTTTGCATTTGTCTTCTCAAAGTACCGTAAATTCAAAAAAAAATGTTTGTCTTTTCTACTTATTTGTCAAATACAAAAATACCAAAAAGATTTTTTCTTCATAATTGGTGGTGTCAGTCGTTGTTAAAGTGTCTAGCTGAAAATTCAAAAGTTTTTTTCGTTTGGTTGTATCTCTTAAGTTAGGGTCAATTTATTAGTTAATCGCTAATTATCAATCTGGATGAACTACGCATACCTGATTCCCTTCCCTCGGGTTGGGATACCTAGGCAACCCTCAGTGGGTCCGGTAATTCTTTGTGTTGGCCTTTGTCTTAGTATTAGCCTAGGTCTCTCGCCCCGCAATCTAGAGTTGTTTGCCAAGGAGACTAATTTCGCTCAAGTACTTCTGTTCGGAAAATGGGAGTCATGAATGTGGTCTGTCCCATCAACATATATTTGCGTCAAAAATCCCAAGGGTTGGGAATTTTTTACTCTTATCAAATTTTTGAGATAACGTCTTGTGTGTTATTACAGGATGGATTTGTCCACAAAGTCTAGAGTTCTGATGGTTGTCAAGGTGCCCAAAAACTTAATCAAATGGTGGGAAATGTTTAACTATGTTGATCAGCAGAAACTGGTTAAAATATTGGGTGATCTTACAAAACTTCGGCATGTTACCCCTCGTCCAGATTTAATAGAGGTTTTGTTGACCTTTTGGGATCCAAGTAGTTTGGTGTTCAGGTTTGGGGAATGTGAAATGACTCCTACTTTGGCAGAAATATCCGGTTTGTTGTATTTGCCCTATATCGAGAAGGACATGATCCGAGCACGAAATCATACTGGCGTGAGATTTTTGCAGTCTTGTGATTTAAAAAGTAAGGGTATCCGTTTGGGTTGTTTAAGTGAATCGTGGGTTTCCCTAGATTTTTTGTTCACTAGATTCGGGCCCTCGGAAGGTTTTGATTACTTTTGGGACGAATTTCACGTGACTAAGGAGAAGTGGGAGAGAAAGCGTCTTGAAGTCTTCACCCTCGCTTTGTTAGGTACTTTAGTGTTTCCATTAGAAGAAAGACGTATTAATACCCATTTGTAATCTGTGGTGATGGCCCTATTTCATAAAGATCAAAACGACAAGGGCATTAATCAAAAGTGCAGGTTCACTCTCATACCCATGATCTTAACAGAAATATATAAGGCTTTAACCGAAGTGAAGGGGGGAAGGAGATTTTTTTAGGGCAGTAACTTGATATTGCAGTCATGGATAATGGAGCATTTGCATGCGCCTTCTTTAGTTAGACCAGACGTGTTAGATCGTTGTATTCCCAATCGAGTGAAAGTCATGGACTCCAGGCTGCGGTTGGATAAATTCTCTTTACCCGTGGGAGTCGACGCTTGGATTGAATTTCTTGAGTCAAGAACCAGGGATAACATTTTGTGGACTTATCTGTGGCTTCGCCCAAAGATAGTATTGTTGGGTTGTCAGACGCAGCACCCTTTAGTTATGTTAGGGCTCAATTGCACCAGACCATACAGTCCTTCTAGGGTAATGCGCCAATTGGGTAGGCTGCAGGACGTGCCACCAGCAGTGGATCTTCTGAATAATGTTGAGTACTTCAAGGACCAAACCTTAGGTGAGAGCAAGTACGAGCAGTTTTGGAAGCATGCAACAAAGCTAGGTGTGGACACGCTCCAAGAAAGTTTGGATAATCCGGGCCACACTTAGGGATATGAGGTCTGACTTCAATCTATCCCTCGGGGTATCAGTCAACCCTTACCAGTGCAGCTTAGAGGGAGAATACAGGAAGAATGCATAGTAGACGACCATCAGGATGAAAGTGTAGGGTTCAAAGTGGAAACACTGAGAGTTCAGTTAGCAGATTTGTTCAAGACAGTAGAAAGGTGTCAGAATAATCTTTTCAAGTGCACTCCTCATGAAGCAGGAATACGGGCCCGAAGCTTCCTCCCCGATATCAAGGTATCTTTACAGGATATGCTACAAAGTTTAAATGGGAGAAAGAGAACTTCAGAGGTAGGTCCATATCATCCAGGGTCATCACGTAGAGCACCAGTCTGAAATACCATTTCCTATCTTATTTCAGTTTGAGTCTTTTATGTGTCTATCATTATAGGGTGATGTCTGATTTAAGTTGAAGTCAAGTTGTTTTGGTATTAGGGTCTTTATTAGTAATTTCACGTATGTCGTCTTAGGGGTCTAGAATTTTGTTCGTATTTGTTGTTTAGTTTTGAAGTGGTCCTAAATTCTTTGTATATTTTTGTTGTTTCTTTCGTCAAAATGTTATGATGTCACGTCTTTCCTTTGTTTGTTTATTTTCGTTGTCGAAAAAAAAAATTGGTAATGTTTATGCCCATGCTGGCCGAACTACGTAAGATTTGATTCATGTACAACATGATACGTAGGCAACCTACTTTTGGGTTCGATCTAATCATTTTGTTTCGCTGTTTTTCATTATTTTTCCTCTTCTAAAGAAAAACAAAAGTCATAAAGAATGATAAAAATAAAAGTAGATAACGAGAAAAAAGAAAAGAGCAGAGATGGACACGAAAAAATATAATAATATAATGATAATAATAATAAGTGTAGATAAAAATAAATGTAGACAAAAATCAGGACGATGTAAAAATGACCTCTCTACTCTCAAAAGCTGGTAGAAATGAACATGAATTTAGGAAAATTTTACCAATGTGATTCCCGTGCTTGTTGTGCGCCCTAATCCTAACGGATGTCATCTTTGATGAGCATGTTCTTTCAGATAACAGGGGTAGGTTTGCAGCACTCTGGCTAGTCACCCATACTTCAATAGATCCAAAGCAAAGCTCGCCATGGCTAGCAGGGAGATTGAAAATTCACTCATTGACCCGGATCAGGATCACAGGGAAGAAAGTTCTGAACACAATGGTGAGGTAGTAAGGCTCGGGCGACAATTGATAGATTTACATTGGGAAAGGGCCAGCGGAATGCCTCCTCCTCCGCTCTTTGAAGGTCTTGGGAATATCTCCAATTGCCCACCGCTCTCTCAGGCGCAATTCTCTGCTCCTACTGAGTCACCTGTACACGCGCCGGGATTCACTCGTCGACATTATTATCCTGGCAGTTCTGGTGTGCCCTTGGCAGCTCCCCAACCAAGACCCGCTGCTCAGCCAGTGACACCGATCACACTGGTATTCGTGACTCCGCCACCACATGAAACTCCCAAATATGCTGTGCGTCCCACAATGAGGCTTCCTAGGTCTGCCAGTGAGCTAGTACTGAAGGTTCCAGATAGTCAGTATTATACCCCTGAGACTACTTTGCAAATGAATGAACCGTATGGGTACACTCAGCCGCCTGCATTTCCATTTGATGTGGAGAAACCTGTTGCAGCAGAGGAACAGGATATCATAGCCCGCAAATTGAAAAGTTTAGAACAAGCTATGAGGAATTTACAAGGAATCGGAGATTATAGGAGTGTTTTCTATAAAGATATTTGCATGTTCCCAGACATCAACCTTCCCCCCGGTTTCAAGATGCCTAAGTTCGAAAAGTATGCAGGACACGATGATCCCGTTGCACACTTAAGACGTTATTGTAACCAGTTCAGGGCTGCAGGAGGAAAGGAAGAACTGCTCATGGCCTTCTTTGGCGAGAGTCTTTCTGATCTGGCCTCAAAATGGTTTATCGATAGAGATATCGATAAATGGAACAGCTAGGATGATTTGGCTTCTAAATTTGTTCAATATTTTTAGTATAACATCGACCTGATTCCAGACAAAAAATTCTTGGTCAACATAAAGAAAAAGAGCACTGAAGGTTTTAGGGAATACGTGATAAGATGGCGTGAACAGGCCGCCAGGGTAAAGCCTCCAATGAAAAAAAATAAGTTGGTAGAAGTTTTCATTTAGGCGCAAGATGAGACCTATTTTCAACATTTACTTCCGGCAATGGGAAAGTCTTTTATGGAAGTCCTCAAAATGGGGGAGATGATAGAGGATAGAATTAAGACCGGCCGAATAGTAAGTTTTGCCGCATTAAAAGCCACAACCCAAGCGATTCAAGGTGGATCTGGCGCATTTAGAGGTAAAAAGAAAAAAGAGAATGTGGTGACTGTCGTAGATGGAACCTATTCCTATCCCAAAAGACCACCTCGCCCCTATCCCCAATCCCAAGCCTAAGTCTACGCCCAAGCTCCATATATTCCTCCCCATCATTACTACCCTCCACAAAACCCTTTATATTCTATTCCGCCACCTCCATACCCAGTATATAGCATGCAGCCATATGCTCAAACCCCTTTTTACCCGCAGTGGCGCGCGTAAGCTCCACAAAATCGCCTATTCGCTCCACCAAATTACAAAAACCCCTCCAGACCCAGTTTTTAGCCTAGGCTCGAGTATAAGAAGGAGAAGGCGGTCAAAAATCAATTCACACCTCTTGGGGAGTGATATGCTAGCTTATTTGATAGGTTGAGAAAGTTGAAGGTTTTAAGCCCAATTCAATGAAGGCTTTCAAATCCACTGCCGAGGAATCTCTATTATTCTTTAAGGTGTGCGTACTGTTCTAATATGCCAGGCCATGACATCGAGAAATACTGGCATTCAAAGAGAGCTATCCAAGATTTAATTGACACAAATCAGATGCTGGTCCAGGCCTCGGAGGGTGCAAACATTAACAAGAATCCGCTGCCAACCCATGCTGAAGCCAATATGTTAGAATTGATATATGATGGGAAAGAGTCTTCGAGGGGTTATAAGCCTATTGTCAAGATACAGACCACTGAGGAGAAATTGGTGAATATAGCAGAGTCTTTGAAAGCAATGTCATTGAGCTAGGAAGGAATAAGAGAAGATAAAGCCCAAGAAAGCACAAAGAAACCCCTGATCACAGTACAGGGCGCCAGAAGGTATGTTGATTTAAGTCAGGATAAACCTAAGTTGACTGTGGTGGGAGCTCTCAGTCAGCCTATCTTGACAGTGAAAGGAGAACTGGCAGTGCCTATTGTCCTCAAACCGGTGACCCAACCTCCGATAGTTGATACGAAAAGAGTTCCCTAGAATTATGGGCAGACTATGATGACCTATCACGGGAAAGAAGTTTTGGAAGATGTAGATGAGGTAAGAGGTTTGACTAGGTCAGGAAGATGTTTCCTGCCTGAATGCTTAAGAAAGTCCAAGACAACGGTGAGTGGACCGTTATCTATCAAAAAGCCTATCACCGAAGAAGAAGCTGAAGAATTTTTGAAAAAGATGAAATTGCCAGAGTATTCAATATTAGACCAGTTGAAGAAAACCCCTGCTCAAATTTCCCTTTTATCTTTGTTGTTGCACTCCAAGGAGCATCGTGATGTTTTACTAAAGGCATTAAATGAAGCATATGTTCCAAGGGATATTACAATCAACCAGCTTGAGAAAATGGTTGGAAAAATCTTTGAGGTCAATCGGATCAGCTTTTCTGACGATGAATTGCCTGTTGAAGGTACAGGGAATAACCGGGGCCTTTACATTACAGTGAAGTGTGAAGATTTCTACGTCACTCATGTTATGATTGATGGAGGTTCAGGTGCAAATATTTGCCCTATTTCTACTTTGCAAAAGTTGAATATTTGTACTGACAGGATCAGGCCCAACAATGTATGTGTTAGGACTTTTGATGGTGCAAAATCAAATTCCATTGGCGAAATAGAACTAATGTTGACAGTAGGGTCTGTTGAGTTTCCCATAGAGTTTCAAGTATTGAATGTAGACTCCTCTTACAATCTGTTGTTGGGAAGGCCGTGGATCCACAAGGACAAGGCAGTTGCATCTATACTGCACCAAATGATTAAGTTTGAGCATAACAGGCAAGAAGTAGTTATTCATGGTAAAGGAGATTTGTTAGCCTACGAATATTCTCCCTTGTCTCTTATTGAAGCGAAAAACGTAGAGGAGACATTCGCCTATCAAATTTTTGATACAGTGCCAGTGAATCGTATCCTTGATTGGCAGACTATACCGGGACCGCAATTGTCTTCTGCTTCTATCATGGTAGTGAGTGAACTTTGGAAATACAGATTTGAGCCAGGAAAGGGTTTGGGAGTGTCTCTGCACGGTATAGTTCATCCCATATGTTCAAGTGAGAATGTGGGCACGTTTGGTCTGGGATTTGAGCCTACGGCTGAAGATCTGAAGAAAGCCAAGCGAAGGAAAAAAGAAACATGGTCACTCCCTCTCCCAATGCCACCACTCAGTGAATCATTTATTAAGGGCGGTGTCACGAAGCATGTGGAATTTGAGGTTGGATTGGTTGATGACTTCCAGAACCTTTTTATTGAAGTTGATATGGTTGAAGCAGGAGAAGGTACCAGTATGGCAGACGTGTAATTCATAGGTCCAGCTGTCCTCAATAATTGGGAAGTCACTTCTCTCCTCATCAGGAGGGAGTTTTGGTAGTTTATTTTGTTTTTCTTTCTGTTTATCTGAGCTATTTCAGGGTTGTAATTCATATTTTAGTTTGTTTATGTTATGTTGGTATCTATGTTTAAACCCTTCTATCTTTTTATTTAATTAAATCCAATGTCCCTTTTGTTTCGTGTCTAATATATTTTGTTTTTCTTTTCTTACACAGTTCTCTTTATGCTGATTCTAATGACATGACATGCATGTGGAATTTTCAGCCTGATCTTAAAATGCAAACTAATCAAGATGTAATGAAGCAGGATGGGGAATGTGATGAAGAAAAAGCACTAGAAGAAATAAGCAAAGAGTTGGAACAGTTTGAAGAAAAATCGAATCCTAATTTGAATGAGACTAAGCCAATAAATCTAGGGAATCAAGAAGATGTTAAGGAAACTAAAATTAGTGCACATGCTTTGCCACAGCTAAAACATGAAATGATTCAAGAAGTAATGGATTATAAGGACGTTTTTGCTTGGTCTTATGATGATATGCCTGGTTTAAGTACTGAATTAGTGGCTCACGAATTGCCAATTGATCCCGCGTTCCCTCCTGTCAAATAGAAGTTCAGGAAGTTTAAAACAGATGTAAGTATTAAAATTAAAGAGGAAATCATGAAACAACTTAAAGCCAAAGTAATTCGAGTAGCTCGCTATCCCATGTGGTTATCCAATGTTGTTCCCATACCAAAGAAAGATGGCAAAATTCGAGTGTGTGTTGATTACCGTGATTTGAAAAAAGCCAGTCCGAAAGATGATTTTCTACTACCCAACATCCACATTTTGTTAGACAACTGTGCTAAACACGAGGTTGCCTCTTTTGTGGATTGATATGCCAGATATCACCAGATCATTATGGATAAGGAGACGCGGAGAAGACATCTTTTATCACACCATGGGGAACTTATTGTTATCAAGTTATTCCATTAGGTTTGAAGAATGCTGGAGCAACATACATGAGAGCCATGACCACTATGTTTCATGATATGATGCATAAAGAGATTGAGGTCTACGTGGATGATGTGATTATTAAGTCAAAAAGTCAGGGCGACCATGTTAAAGATTTAAGAAAGTTCTTTGAAAGGCTTCCCAGGTATAATCTCAAACTCAACCCGGGAAAATGTGTATTTGGAGTTCCATCTGGAAAGCTGTTGGGGTTTGTAGTCAGCCATCGGGGAATTAAATTAGATCCCTCAAAAATCAAAGCCATTCAGGATTTGCCCCCGCCCAAGAATAGAACGGAGGTGATGAGTTTGCTTGGTAGACTGAACTACATTAGCAGGTTTATTGCTCAACTCATCACCACTTGTGAGCCTATATTCAAGTTGCTGAAAAAGAGTGCTGCGGTAAAATGGACTGAAGAATGTCAGGAAGCGTTCGATCGAATCAAAAGATATCTGTCTAATCCGCCTGTGCTGGTACCCCCATAGCCTGGTAGGCCTTTGATCTTATATTTATCAGTCATCGACAATTCTTTCGGTTGTGTCCTAGGTCAACATGATGTCACAGGCAAAAAGGATCAAGCTATTTATTATCTTAGCAAGAAGTTCACTACATATGAGACTAGGTATACTCTTCTTGAAAGGACGTGTTGTACCCTAACTTGGGTAGCACAGAAGTTGAAGCATTATCTCTCATCCTATACTACTTATCTCATCTCCCACATGGATCCTTTGAAGAATATCTTTCAGAAGCCTATGCCGACAGGTCAATTGGCAAAGTGGAAAATATTGCTTACCGAGTTCGACATTGTATATGTGACTCGAATCTCCATGAAGGCCCAAGCCTTGGCATATCATCTTGCTAAGAACCCCATCGATGAAGAGTACGAGCCATTAAAGACATATTTTCCTGACGAAGAAGTGTCGTGTGTCGATGAAGTCGTTATAGATGTTGATCCAGGTTGGAGGTTATTCTTCGATGGGGTTGTCAATATGAAAGGAGTCGGAATAGGTGTGGTTCTTATCTCTAAATCAGGATAACATTTCCCGGTAACAGCACAACTTCGATTTTACTGTACTAACAATATGGCAGAGTATGAAGCCTGCATTCTTGGTTTGAGGTTAGCTGTGGATATGGGAGTCCAAGAATTATTGGTGTTGGGAGATTCGGATTTGCTCTTCCATCAAATTCAAGTTGATTGGGAGACGTGAGATTTGAAGCTCATCCCGTATCGACAATGCTTGCGGGAGTTATGTCAACAATTTGTGTTAGTAAAATTTAGGCATATTCCAAGGATTCATAATGAAATTGCTGACGCTTTAGCCACTCTGTCTTCAATGCTCCAACATCCTGACAAAGCCTATATCGATCCAGTGCATATACAGAGTCGTGATCAGCATGCTTACTGTAATACGGTTGAAGAAGAGCTAGATGGAGAACCTTGGTTCTTGGATATCAAGCGGTACATTCAGTCAAAAGAATACCCATCATATGCTACCAACGATCAAAAGAGGACTATTAGGCATTTGGCTTGTGGATTTTTCTTAAGTGGGGGAATCTTGTATAAGAAGACCCCAGATCTGGGACTTTTAAGGTGTGTAGATGCAAAAGAAGCCTCGGCAATCATGGTTGAAATACACTCTGGAGTATGCGGGTCGCATATGAATGGTCATGTCTTGTCAAAGAAGATTCTTCGAGCAGGTTATTACTGGCTTACTATGGAAAGAGATTCTATTCAATTTATTCGAAAGTGTCATCAATGTCAGGTACACGGTAATCTGATACGTTCTCCTCCTATTGAGTTGCATGCAATGGCCTCTCCATGGCCATTCGTGGCTTGGGGAATGGATGTGATTGGACCGATTGAGCTGAAGGCAACAAATGGGCATAGATTCATTTTGGTAGCCATTAACTACTTCACAAAGTGGGTAGAAGCAGTAACTTTCAAGTCAGTGACAAAGAAGGCTGTGATAGATTTTGTTCATGCCAATATTATTTGTAGATTTGGAATTCCTAAGATGATCATTACAGATAATGCTGCCAATCTCAATAGTCATTTGATGCAAGAGGTATGTCAACAGTTTAAGATCGCACATCGAAATTCTACTCCATATCACCCAAAGGCCAATGGTGCTGTAGAAGCCGCCAATAAGAATATAAAAAAGATACTGCAAAAAATGGTACAAGGGTCTAGACAATGGCATGAAAAGTTGTCGTTTGCATTGCTAAGTTATCGCACCACTGTTCGCACTTCAACAGGGGCAACTTCATATTTATCGGTGTATGGGACAGAAATATTCATCCCTGCAGAAGTTGAAATTCCCTCTCTTCGAGTCATTGTAGAAGCAGAGATTGATGATGACTAATGGGTAAAAACCCGACTGGAACATTTGAGTTTGATTGAGGAAAAAAGGCTAATGTCTGTGTGTCATGGCCAGTTGTATCAGAGGAGGATGGCTCGAGCGTATAACAAAAAGGTCCGTCCCAGGAATTTTGAAGTTGGTCAGTTGGTATTGAGACGTATCCTTCCTCACCAGGTTGAAGCGAAAGGCAAGTTCTCCCCTAACTGGCAAAGTCCTTTCATTGTGAAGAAAGTGTTGCCCAATGGAGCCTTATATTTGACAGATATTGAAGGCAAAATGGCAGAAATGGCTATCAATGCTGATGCGGTCAAAAGATACTATGTATGATATTTGATCCTTTGTTGATTTTATTGCATGTTTAGTGCTTGCATTTTTGAAGATTGATATGATGAAGGCATTTTATTCTTCTATCCAAACATGGTGTCATCCCTTGTTTACCCGTTTGAGCTTCGTTTTATTTTTCTTTCATATCCCTCTTTTGGAATCAAAATAGAGTCAAAGATAAATGTTAAGAATATAAGAATAAAAGAAAGAGTTCGAAAATAAAAAATAAAAAAAATCAAAATCAAATCAGAACAAAGAATAAGCTGATGGAACTACGTGCGACCTGATTCTTCTCTCTCAGGAGTGAGATACGTAGGCTGCCCTAGTTCGGGCTCTATAAAACCAAATAAAGATTTAAGATTCACCCAGTCGACAAGACTGGGGCATGAGTTAATGTATTGTTTGAGTCGATTCCAAAAGTTGTAAGTCTCACCCCCACTTCAAGTATCATTTGAGCCTCTTACCATCTTTTCTAACCTTAACCGAAAGCCAAGTCATAACCAAAGAAAGTCCTTCAGATCAATTTTTGATAATGTTAAGGCTAAGCATGCAATGGATATGATGATATATTGTGAAGTACCGCTTGTCTCCCTCAGCATAAGAAATCAGGAAAGAAAATAAAAATGAGAGAGTCTTATTGGTGAAAACCTTTGCAGGCATTATAAGGAGAGGGTGAGTTGAGAGAAAATGAAAATGAGAGTCTAATTGGTGAAAACCTTTGCAGGAACCATAAGGCGATGGTGAGCGGAGAGAAATAAAAATGAGAGAGTCTTATTGGTGAAAACCTCTGCAGGCACCATAAGGTGATGGTGAGTGGAGAGAAATAAAAATGAGAGAGTCTTATTGGTGAAAACCCTCACGGGCACCGTAAGGCGATGGAGAGTTTAAGGGAAAAGCGAAAAGTGAAAAGAAAGAGATTTGTTGACGAAAGTCTTTTAAGATGACGTCAATCGAATGTGATGTATGAGTCCAATGGATTTGAAGAAGCTCAGCGGCAAAAGGCACAAAATCAACAACAAATGGGGAGTCTAGATAGGAAGATCAGGCAGCTCAATCCAAAATACATGTCATACTCATTAGAGTTGGTTGTCGTATTCAGATAAGTTTTCTTTTGAATATGGGACATTACCTTTTTATTTCATTTACATATTCATACTTTTTATCTTTTTATGTCATTTATCAAAATAAAAGTCACCATCATTTCTTTACATTTTAAGTCAAGTCTGTGTCAAAACAAGCGTGAAAGGATTTCAAAATTTACTACCAGTCTTTCCAATTATGCGAGAAAAAGCCAAGGAACAGCACAAGGAATAAATATGATTGTAATTCAAGACAAAGGAAAGGAAGTCTATCAACTGACAGGCTATTGGATTCGTAGAAACATTCAGATTTGGGAAAAGAGCGCACCTCAGGGGCATGGTAAAATGGAAACCCATTGTTTGAGTCAGAACACATTTCCCTCAATCTGGATCAGGGTCAATGATGCGGCAAGATAGGACAAGTGTTAGCAATTTCGAACAAAGATGAAAGGAACGAGTGTTGGGCAGATACCTGAGAAGCCAAGATCTGCAAGCCACCACTAAGTTTTTAACTAACAAATTTTCTTTGTTGATATAGGGTAAAATTCGCTTCACTTAATACAGCTATTATTAGAAATGCACATCCATGGGGATGTTACTTTTTGTTCAGGACCCTCCTGAAAAATAGGACTTCACTTTTTGTTCAGGACCCTCCTGAAAAATGGGATTTTACTTTATGTTCAGGACCCTCCTGAAAAAAAATAGGATTTTACTTTATGTTCAGGACCCTCCTGAAAAATGGGATTTTACTTTATGTTCAGGACCCTCCTGAAAAAAAATAGGATTTTACTTTATGTTCAGGACCCTCCTGAAAAATAGAATTTTATTTATGTTCAGGACCCTCCTGAAAAATGGGATTTTACCTTATGTTCAGGACCCTCTCGAAAAATGGGATTTTACCTTCTGTTCAGGACCCTCCTGAAAAATGGGATTTTACTTTCTGTTCAGGACCCTCCTGAAAAATGGAATTTTACTTTATGTTCAGGACCCTCCTAAAAAATGGGATTTTACTTTATTTTCAGGACCCTCCTGGAAAATGAGATTTTACTTTATGTTCAGGACCCTCCTAAAAAATGGCATTTCACCTTATGTTCAGGACCCTCCTGGAAAATGGGACAACGCTTTCAAAATAAAATACTACTTTATTATAATTCTTGTTTGGGATAATTTTCGTTCTAGTTTTAATGTTGGGTTTCAGGAGCCCACCTAAAGAACAGGGTGATGAAATACAAGTCAAAGGCCCGCCTGGAGAACAGAATGGAGAAATGAAAGTCAAGCAACAACGTAATGGAATAGAAAGTCAGGAGCCCGCCTGAAGAATAGGGTGAAGAAACGAAAAGTCAAGAAACGAAGCAAAGCAATTGAAAGCCAAGCAACAAGTTGAAAAAAATTGCAAGTCAGGATCCCGCCTGAAGAATAGGGTGATAAAAGTCAAGCCAAGAGCCGACAGAAGTTGTATAGTTAGGATTTTGTAAATTCATTTATGTTTTAAATTGTAATTTTCATTTTTGATGTAATAACAGAGCGGCGGACCGGAACCTCGACGGAACCTCACTCGACTCTCCAACTCGATATAGTCCACTTCTCTTCCAATCCTTTGAAATACTTGTGACTTGATTCTTTCATAACTTGGGTAGGAAGGATGTTTTAAGTCAAGACCCGGTTGTCCTTGTTCCTTCTGTTTCTTTCTTTGAATAATGGTTGGGTCAAAATTTGGTCTCGCTGTCTACTTCTTCGCCTGAAAATACTTCGTGTTTACATTCAAGGGGGCATGATGTAAACACCTAATTTTGTCCCTCCCGAAGACCCAAGTTACACATTTTTATCCCTGTCTTACCACGTGCCCTTACCCGTATGATTATATCCCATAAAAATACAAGAATAACAAACCCACTAACAAACCTAATCCCCAATTATTCTTTTGTAACAAAATTAACCACTCCACCTATAAATTTTGGACAACACATCACTACTCCATGCCCCATACCCTACCCCACCTACCCTACCCCAATACCCACCCACGTGACCCTCACAGATAAACATATCAACATCCTCACAGCATCACAGGAATGGGCATATAGACACAGAACACATCTCAATTTTTCCCTTTCTTCTCCAAAAAATTCAAACGAACACACACACTGGATAGCATATATACACATTAAAAGGGAAAGTAACAAAAGGGAGGGACAGCCATTTGATTTTGGGTCACTGTAGGTCGCCGGATTTCGATAATTTCTGTTAGCTCACTTCCTTCATATCTCATCGGAAAATAGATGAAACATTGAGAATGGGAGAGATCAAGACGATAATGAAGAATTAAAAGAGACGAGAGAGACAGTGAAGAAACAAAAAAAAGATTAAAAGGTAGCTTTGGTTGAATATTCCGGCGATGTTCTCACCGGAATCATCATCTCGTCTTGTAATCTGGCTACCTCCTCTCTAAATCCATTCAAACCTATCAGAAACACCTGCTCCTCACCGGAAATGGGTCAAACCATTTTTTTCCGACCTCAAAATCTGGTCTGTTTCCACGGTTGTCGTCGTCTTCTGCGTCGACGGTGAGAAACAGTGAAACCGGCACAAAACTTGGCAGATCTGGCCGGACAACGTAAAAAATTGGCTGGTATCTTTTGTCATTTGTTCGGTTTAGGCATCACCGATCGAACGGGGAGCTGTTTTTTGTCTTTGTTCCGAATCGATTTGGCGATTAACCTCACGCACTGATTTGGTGAGTCCGATTGCGATTTCTATTTCTGGTTCATCGCTTCCCATATTATTTTTTTTGGAATTGGGCTTTGGTACTTCATCGGGTTCGTTCCTATTTTGGGGATTGGTTTTTCGTTGGTCTTAATCACTTTTGTGGTGCAAATTCTTTAATATCGGCGTTGGGATTCATCACTATTGAGGTTCTATTCCAAGTTCTGAAGTCTGAGCTTTCTTAGATGTTATGATCAACGAAATCGACTATCGAAAGGTCCAATTCTACTCTTTCCCTCTTCTATTTTATTGTTTACTATGCTTTAGTGTTTGGATTAAGTTTCGGGTGTTGTTTGACACTTGTTGGTGATGAATGCATTTTTTCTTGATTGGTGAAAGGTTGTTATTTTGATATTGGCTCGTTGTTTAATTTCGTTGAAAAGTGATTGTGGATCGTTGAAATAGAAATGGTGAGTTGTGAAAATTTTAGTATAAAAATGAAAATTGGGGCAGAATTGAGAATTTGATAAAATGGTGAATTTGGATTTATTAAAGACTTTTGGTTTAATTTGGTTTAAATATAAATATGGTTGAAATGCAGTAGTATCATGATAAGACCGGCAAAAGCATAGGCAAACGTAGGCCAGGTAGGCAAATTTAGGAATAACAAAATGTTGGAGTGTTTGAATATGTGCATGAATGGTACTTTCTACTTTATTGCACGAAAAGTTTAAATTGTACTCATTTGGCCGGGGTATGCCTCGAAGGATTTGTATTGACTTATCCGGGGAATTCCCTGAAGTACCTTGTACTTGGAAGATGTTCGTGATGAAGGCCCGAGGTGTCGAGTGAAGCGGTAGAGCGTAGTATAGGATTAGTCTAGGGCAGAATAGATTTATATTTCCGCATTATTTATTTTTGGACTGTATAATTGGACTGGACTTTACATTTTTGGATTGTTTTGTTTATTGTTTTGATTATTTTTGCGTGCTTTTGTGTGGTTTATACATTTTGTAATGCCAAAATAGTCGATACACTCTACCAAGAGACCGTGGTTGAACCACGGGATCGAGGGGTGCCTAACACCTTTCCCTTGGTCAACAGAATTCCTTAGCCGGAGTCTCTGTTCGCAAACCAGTTTAAAGAGTCAAATGGTTTTGAAAAGGATTTTCCAATGGTGACTTGGCACACCAGATTATGTCAAGTGGTGACTCTGAGTAAAAAATATAAATAATCCTTTTCTGAAACAAATTTTCATTTCTTGTCACTTAAATAATAAAACCCTTTCGAACTTAAAATATAAATCTTTTGGAGTACGTAAAAAGGGGGTGTGACATTCCTTGTTGATAAAAGACCATTGTATGCTTGTTTTAGATAATTTCATAAGTGTGAAGTAAGATTTGGGGCCAAGTCTTTGATATATGTGATAGTTAGTTGAGAATTATCTGTGTGTGTTCTTGGGATAGCGTGAGGGAGTTATATTGATAGTGGTTTAGATAATATGTGAAGTATGTCTTTATGGGTGTTTGTCTTGAAGTTCATATGTGGTTATTAAGATGGGCATGGATGACATGTTGGGATTTAAGTGGAGGAACGCAATATTCACTAGTGAATCTATTGTAAGAGTTCATAGTTGGTCATTAAAGTGGTAAGGCACGTTATGCTTAAGGTGTGATCTCTAAAAAGATATGGAAGATTGAATCAAATGAGTATGGTATTTAAAGGGAATGGCATAGTTAAGGGAGTATTCGAGAAGTGTACTAAGTTTGAAAATAAGAAGTTGCTTTGCCTAAGGCCTGGTAAGTCTATCCTAGTTTATGAGTTATATGTTTATATTCCATGCTATGGAGTGGTGTCATTGTTGTGATTCCTTAGATGAATGTATTGTGTAACACATGCCCAAGATTTTATCCTACCTGATGTTTCTAGATATTCTTTGGAAAGAGTGTTGAAGAGATACTCCAGTTAAGTATAAGTTTCCAATGTAATTCAGTTTAACAGTCAGGCAGACAAGTTACGGTCGTTTTTCACCTTTTTACCCAGTCCTACTATCCAAAGTCTCAAGCGTATAACCATCCCAAGAGATAATCTATTCCATCAATGTAAGTTGCGAATTTAGTTTAGTCAAAGCAGCATGTTTCAGATTCAGCTATTTAGTCATGACTCAGTTCATAAGAGTTCAGCGCATAATCTCAAATTTTTTCAAGTATTTTAGCTCAGACAGTGTAATACCCTAATACGATCTAATTTCAGTTGTCTCAAGATTCGTAATTGCATAAGTTATCACTTCTCAATTCAATATTTATGATTTGATCATTAACACTTCAAGGGAATCCTAAACTCTCAGCATGAATCAACTCCTTAAAGCAAGTAAAGTCAAGTCAGCTCAGCATTCAATCTAATGATAGAAGTTTAAATATTTTAGCTCAGCTAGATTCTTTCTTAGAAGATAAATCATGTCCATGTTATTTTATACCTTAAAGACTTCAACATTCCTACCCATTATTCAGGGACGAATGATCCCAAGGAGGAGATAATATAACACCACACATTTTAGGCTAGAACGAAAATCGTCGTTTCTATGCATAGATAATGCAAAAGCCATAAATCCTATGCAAATTTGGCATGTTAATTAATTATGTAGTGTGGTAACCTATTTTAGCATGAATTGAGATCATAGAGGTCCCCAAACTCAAGGACGAGTTGAAAGCTTTCCTATCGTTCGAGTTTGAATGAGCGTCGAAACTTGGGTCAACTTTAATTGGCCATAACTCTTTATATATAATGAATTACAGGGTTTACTATAAATCATATGAAATTTCTTCAAATTAGCTTTCTAACGATACCAATTTTTCCAAAATCCGATACCTAAGCAAAAAGTTATGGCCCTTTTCGTGACTGAGACAGTAGCATCGCGCAATTAGCACGCGACACATGCTCTGTCGCACCCACCCAATTTCCAGGTTCTGTTTTCACATTTTTAAGGGTAAAACTGGTATTTTCCACCCCCTATTCAACCATAACACGAGATTAAATCCCCCAAACATCAAAATAAGGTTATTTTCTCCCAAAATCACCAAGAACGCTCCTTAGGGTTTCAATCAAAAGATCAATATATCTCAAGATTTAACCGTGGGTTTTCCTTAATTCTTCAAGATTCAGAATCCCCATTGTAAGGGCTATAATAGGTACCCATCAATCGTAGGTATAGCATCCCAAAATCTAGAGTTCATTCAAAAGCTTACAATTTAAGGTACGTTGAGTTTATCCTAAAAACTACATAGGCTTACAAACACTAGAACATGATTTAAAGATTATCAAGCATGAATTTATAAAAGGGTTTTGGAATTCATGATTTTTAATTATGCATCATGAATGTTTTAATGATATTGTTATTTTGGCCGTTAGGTCTTATTCCCTTAAATTGATTTATATGTATAGGTATGAAAAATTGTGAATGAAGATTGTTTGAAAGCACAAATTATGAAATCCCACTCTTGTGATGAATTTAAGTTTATGAACTTATTGGGAATGATTTGAAATACATGTTTAATGGTTTGAAAATGGTCTTTTCAATATCATAGTATTTGACATGATTGGGAGATGATAGGAGGGAGTCTCTTGTTATACTTATATGCTTATTTTATAGAGAAAGAATTGCATGCAATTGAGAAACTTGACATGACCACCTTGTATTATTGAGATGTTGATAAAGAGAAAGTTTCTTGCATGTGTTTACAAGAATTTAAAAGAAAGAATTCTTTGAATTGATTTATTGTTATGGTGGTCCCAAACTACATGTTTTGAAAGAAGAGATGATAATATGCTATAAATGGATCAGAGATGTGACTTGCAAGTCAATGGTTTGACGATAACATATAAATGTATTTCGTAATAGTGTTAGAGTTTTCAGAGTTTGACTTCAGAGAATACATGTTTTAAAGAGTTAAAAACTGGGTTAATATGAGTTAGGTGGTTACCCGAAGAAAGCACGAGTCAGATGACTCTATGATGGACACCGTGTTTTGCCAACACAGAAACTTGATACCCTACTATGTTATCTTTTGTACTTAGTATTTTGTCATCCCAAATTGGGACTTTTGGTTTGGAGCCCTGCTTTGTGATCTTGAGCCCAACCACGACATAATGACTTAATTGGGGTTGTGGCACCCTGATGTGTGATCTTCTGCACTCTTCCCTCACTAGTACTCCTATCTTGGCAGCAACTGAGATAAGGTAGTTGGTGAAAGTTGTGAAATTGTAGGGTGTACCACCTAGCGCAGAAGTAAAACAAAGAGTGTTACAGAGTTCAGATGATTTTACAGAGTTTTTCAAAAATGCCCATGTGATTTCTTACCATATGATATATTTATTAACTATTTTTATATTGCTCTCATATATGTTGAATATAAATTATTATTTTAGATTTTCTTTGTGTACCAGTACAATTGTATTGACCCGCTACCCTCCCAGGTTCTGAAGCTCAATCTAGGGGTCCTGATAAGAAGTAGATTTCTTTCGGCAGAAGTGCAGAGTTCAGTTAGTGATCCTTCTATAATTCAGTAAGCTTAGTTTTTTTCAGTCATTTATCATTTATATAGTTTTGGTCTACTGGTGGCCTTGTCCCAGTTTTCAGACATCTTTGATTTAATCATGTAGTAGAGATTTTGCAGATTATTCTAAATGTATTTTAGCTAACTTCATATTTCATTCCTTATTGTTAAACTGAATTTAGAGTATGACCATGTTTCTGTATCAGATTATATTTCTGCATCTTTACTTATTATATAAATGTTGTGCATGACTACCAGATAGAGTAGGACGTTCGGGCCTTCATGGTTCGAGATATCCATCACGACCAGGCACTTGTTCAGATCGTGATATAGAGGCACAGATGTAGGGCCTATAGAATGGAAGGAGTTTTCTATAGCCTTTTAAGATAGATTCTTCCCATTATAGTGGAGAAAAGTAAATGTGTTAGAGTTTATTAGTCTGAAGCAAGGTAATATTAGTGTGAAGGAGTATTCCCTTCAGTTTACCCAGCCGGCTAGGTATGCTCCTCATGTGGTGGAGGATAACAGTTCTAAGATGAGCAAGTTCATGTCTGGAGTATCTGATAGTGTGGTAAAGGAGTTTAGGACCGCAATGTTGATTAAGGAAAGGGACTTGTCTAGACTTATGGTCCATGCTCAACAAATCGAGGAAGAAAAGATTAAAGAGAAAGAAAGAAAGAGTAAGAGGGCTAGGACAGTTAGTTTCAATTTTGCTCAGTCAGAGGGTGTTAAACGTTCTCAGTTCAACAAAAGTATTCAGCCCCAATTCCATCTTCAGCTAGTGTTCTAGTACCAAAGTTTAGGAGTGATAGTCGGGATGGTGTGCCAAGTTCTAAAACCTAGGTTAGTGTGAGCAGTGGTTGTACCCATCCACTTTGTGGAGAGTGTGGTAAGAAACATAAGGGAGTGCATAGAGCGGGCAGCGATGTGTGTTTTGGATGTGGAAAGTCAGTCCACAGTGTTAGAGAATGTCTTAAAGATGGTCCACAGAGTCAGCACAATCATCTTCTAGTTTCATATAGTTGCCCGACTCCATAGGGCGCCACCTCCATTGCCACCAGTGGTCAACGTCAGAATAAACTTTATGTACACCAGTCCCAACATGATCAGGAAATTTCTCCTAGTGCAGTTACGGGTATGTTACATGCCTTTCATATTTCATGTATGTTTTACTAGACCACGTAGCTTTACTTTCTCTTGTGGATCCCCATATAGCTGCCAACTTCAGTGTCAGGCTCGAAATATTAGCAGAGCCCTTGTCAGTGTTTACCTCAATGGGCAAACCCATCATAGCTAGGCGGGTATATAGAAATTTCCCAGTTAGAGTATCCCAGCAAACCACTTTAGTTGATTTCAGAAATAGAGTCATTCAGTTTCCGTATCCTGATGAACTAGTCATTGAATGAAAGAGTAGTACCTCCTCAATACATAGGAGTCATACATATTTTTAGATTCCTTCTCAGAATCCTATGATAGAATATGACCTAGAGTTAGAAGCATGAACCCAGGAGTTTAGCAGTAGTAGAGTGGTGTTAGTATTATTTGAAAGATGAATCAGTAGGCTTGAAAAAGTGTATGCAAGAATTTAAGTTTGGTAATTCAAAATTATATGTGTTGTTGATGTTGGTGTAGTGCTAATTCACATGGTGTGGCAAAAATATAAGTTTAGAGATATTGATTAAGTATTTTATAGACTTAGAATGATGGACTTAAGATAAGGGAGAGATGATAGAACAAGTAACTAAGTCAGAGCCTCAGATCCTAGTAGTGATGCAGTATGTGTAGAAAAGCAGTAGGAGAGAATGATACCCAACCCGTTCTTATCTTAGTTCAAGGTTTCTCATTTATCACGATATCTTCAAGGTTTCTCATTCATCACGATATCTACTCTTGCCTTATATATCACCCCTATGATCATAGCTCATATTCTTGTACTTTATAGAAAATTAAGTACACTTCTAGTTCCTAGTAAGAGAAGTTCCAGTTCACCCAGCAGTCCGAATCATATTCAATGAATTTATGAACTCCAAACTCAGGTCATGCAGCTCATGACTCATGTATTCATGTTTTACAGTATGTTCAGTTCCAGTACTCATGCTACACTCCTAATGATCAACAAAATTCAGATTATGTCATGTAAATCCTCAATTTAGGTCTCTTGATGAATCCATGATGTTAATATTCTATTCCTCGAGCCTCTTTTAAGTATCAAGTTTTGTATAGTATTCATTCATGCTTCAGGTCCTTATGTTTTAGCCTTTTAGTGACCTCTCCTTATGAAATGACGTAGTGATGAGCAATTTCTTAGATGGGAGACAGTAAATGTTTCATGTTAAAGAAAGATTATTGCATGCTTGTTTTACTCGAGGTTGTAGTTATAAAGATAGGCTTGAATGTCATGTTGGTGTGTAAGTGGATAAATGAATTATGCATTAGTGAATGGCTAGTAAGAAGTTGTATTTAGTTGTTGAAAGGGAAATTAGAATTATTCATGAGATGAGAAGTTGTGAAAGTACAGGGTGTGTTGAATTCATTATTCAAACTAGTATTACAATGTTATGTGTGCATTTCGTAGATTCGAGTTGGCTTATACATAGTGGGAGAATTCAATCTAGCTCAGACTTCAATAGGTAGAGGTATCAGTGCCCATGTGATTATTTTCAGTAGTCTCAGGTGAAGTGTTGTATTGAGGTGGAAGGTACAGTTGAGAGAGTATTCAAGGAGTATGTCTAAGCTTAAAAGTTAGTTGGTGCAGTGCATAAGGCCTGGTATTTCTATCCTAGTTGATATTTCGTAGGACTATGTTCCATATTATAGAATTTTAGCTTTGTTGTGTTTCTTATCCATATATCTTATTCAGACCATGCCTAAGATTCTTTTCTCCCTAACGTCATTAGAACTTTTTAGAAATAGCTTTGAAGAAATGCTCCAGTTAAGTGTAGCCATTTCAAGGGGTAATCTTTTCCCATCCATGTAAACTACAAATTCAGCTCAGTTCATACCTCAGGCATCAATTTTAGAATCCAAATATTCGGTCATGGTTCAATTCATAAGCATTCTATGGATCACCTTAGTTTTCCTAGTATTTCAGCCAAATCAGTATCATTCGGGAGACGAACTATCCAAAGGGGGAGATGTAATACCCCCGATCTTTTAATGTACTAAATGTATCATTTTTTTTCACTTAACCAGATCCAGCAGGAGGTAATGGTTACTCATAAGTTGACTCCCTCATTCCAATCTCAGCCTTTAACCATTCCCATATCAATACATGTGTTCAAAAAATCAGTTCAGTTCATGATATCCAGTTCATGTATCATGTTTTAGATTCAATCATGATCTCATACTTCTATTCATGCATGTTCAGTAAATGATATTAGATTCTTCAGTATTCTCAACTTAAAGTAACAATTTTCCTTACAATCTCTCTTTTCCATACTCAGTTTCAGTTGCATGTCATTCTTATGTCATTAATGCATTCATGAATCAATTTGGTTAGTCATCATGTGTCAGACTCAGTCATGTAGTTATGTTTCAGCCAGGCATGTTCAGCATGTAATCTCAGTTCCTCTGTACCTCTTAGTTGAGTCAGTCTCATTCGAGGACGAATGTTCCCATAAGAATCTTAGCTCATATCAGTCTTATGCTACATACTAAAGAGGTTCAAGACTTGTAAAATTTAGTTAAGTTTTAAAGACAGCGCCTTATTTCGTCTTCTTAACTTCAATGAATTTTATTTCAATCTTCCTGGCCTTAGATTGTCAATTTTTAAATTGATTCATGATCAGGTTTGTCTATTGGTCATCTCAGGTGAGTTTTAGAATTTTTGTACATCGTTTGAGGCATGTTTGGATGACTAAAATAGTAATCCAACACGATCAGACCACGTCGCATTGCTATTGCATCGTCACCATTGATGCGGTGCATCGATCATCGCATCGGGTTGATCGACGATGCATATCTCCTGTCGCATCACTGGACATATTTTTATTTATTAAATTATGGGTTTGTGGGGGAAAAGGAATTATTTTCCACCCATCTTAACCCACCATAACACGATATTAAGCCTTCTACAAGCCAAATTCACTCATCCTTTCATACAATTCTCTCAAGAGCAAACACTAGTTTATCAAGTCTAAGATCAAGTTCCAAGAAATCACCAACAGTTCTCGTGAATTCAACTACTCAGGTATGTTAGGTGTTCATCCTTGGGTTCCTTCCACCCTTGGAGTTCAAGAATCCTTTTTCAAAACTTAGATTATGATTTACATTCTTGAATGGAATTGTGTTCATGTATGTATTGTTGTATGGGTTTCAAGCCAAGAAGATTTTGAGTTTCATGTAAATAAACTAGAATGTGTGTTGATTTATGTAAACCTCATGTTAAATCTTTGTATTGTGATGTTGAATATGGTAGTCCAGACATTTATATATTGCTCATTCTTATGTACAAGATGTATGCATCCTAGGTGTTTGACAAAATATCTATGTGAATGAATTGAGCATGGTAACCTGTGTGTGATGCTTTTAAAGTTGAGATATGGCTCGATTATCTATGCTATCGAGTCTTGGGGTATTGAATACTCAAAATTAGTTGTTTATCTAGTCTCCAGTTGAAATACAATGATATCGGAGTATCCCTAACAATAGCATTCGGTTAGTTAACAGAATCACTGTGAGATAAGTCAAGCCTAGTACAGTCTAGTGATCAGTTCAGTTTCGGTTCAGTTGGGAGTAGGATTTGGCATCGAGCGAAATTAAGGATGGGTGCATTCCCGCCAGGTTAGGGTATAACCCTTATTAGCATTCTCTGAGTTATAGAACTATGTAGCCAGTATAGGTTGAGATATCTTCCTGCTAGATAAGGGTGGACATATCTCGTATGAGTTTCCTACCAATGAGGGTTGACAAAATGTCTTCCTTCTAGTTAGGGTGACTCACAGCCAGTATTAGTACCTATGGCACGATACTAACACCCTTCCAATTGGGGTTACATGTTGGACCCCAAATCAGTTTATAATTGGGGCATGTTAGTTAGATGATACCTCCCACAGTCTTAGTTTCAGTATTCAGTATAGAACTCAGTTCATTTCTACACGATTATGACTTGCAGTTATCAGTTATTCAGTTATCAGAAATTCAGTACTTTAGTTTTAAACTAAACTTATAGTATCAGTTATTCAGATACAGATCTTAGTACTACAGTTTTAGACTATTTCAGATATACTATATACTCTTGGTCTTGCATGTTCAGTATTTTCAGTTTCACATGTACTCTCATATAGTTACTTTATGTTATTCAGATAGTTATCATTACATACACATGAACCCATACATATTAGCTTGACCTTATTTATCATACCAGTACATTTAAAGTACTGATTTTATACTCATTTCTTGCACTATTATGTCTTATATCATAGGTCCAGACGCATAAATTTTTTACCGTACTTAGACATTTTAGTGCATCAATTGTAGCAGCAGGGGTGAGTCCTCATCCTTCGAGGACGAGTTATCTTATATTCAGTTATGTCAGAAGTTCATCTATTTAATCAGTTGGAGTTAGTTGGGGGCTTGTCCCATCAATTCCACAGTTAGTCATTTTAGAGGCTTTCAGACTAGTACAGACAGTTAGTCAGTTTTCAGTTGCTATTATCAGTATTGCCAGTACGTTATTAGATATATAAAACCATGATTTAGTATTGTTTTTAGATACTAAAATCCTATGGTATTTTCAAATAATTTCTGCATATGTTGTTTATCAGTTTTACTTAGTGCTCATAGCAGGTACCAGCTTATGGGTTAGCTTGTAGCCCCACGGGGCTGCAAGCACTGTGTGACGCCTAAGGTGTACTCTCGGGTGTTACACTTACAAACTATCAGACACTTTCTATGGTATGTTTTGAATGTAGTCAACATCAAATGGGTTTTGATTGATAAATTGAGTGTGCGGACCAAGCTTGTCTTTGTATGCTTTCAGCGATGACCAGTCAATTCGCTCTATTTTTAAAAAAAATCATTGTTTGATAAGTAAGTAGGAAGCATCACTGCCAACTTTTGTATTTTGTTTGGTGGTTCCCTTTTTCTTTTACTTGCTAGTGAGTCATAGACACGTATTATTCTCTCCTTCAACACAATTACAGCCAACACCCAGTGAAATTCTTTGCCACAGTTTACAAGAACATACACCATATCAACCATATGCCATGGTAATCCAGTAGGAATGCAAAGTCCATTAATTGTGTTTGTAATTGAATCTTCATTCTTGGACACAACAAATGATTTTGCAAAGTCTTGTTGTGTAGATATCTAAACGAATGGAGCATCTGGATAATATCGACTATATGTCTTATCTATATATGTTTTGAAGAAGCAGTTGGTTGTTATGTATTTGTAATTATCACAAAGTTGTAGCTCAAGTGGTAGAAGGTCACATCTAAATGCTACATGTGCAAACATGGTGAAAGATTAAAAACCAAGAAATAATACAGCCTATACTCAGTTATATATCATCTACTGATAGTATATGTATGCTAAAGTGTTATACATTATTTTTATGTATGATCAAAAGTTTTACTACATATTCTAGTTGTACAATATAAAACTGTCATATCTACTTAATGTTTAATCTTTTTCATAACTTTACACATGTACAGTTTCATGTTTAAACAACTAAATCAAATGAAACTGATATCCCGTATTTTCATACTACAATTTGAACCGTCGTTCCTACGTCTATAAACTTTAATCCCATGACTTAAATTTGAATACATGTGTCATGATCATTATCCTATTGAGAATATTTCTTACGAGCTGAAAAATATTCATAGGAATCACTTAGACCAAAGTCGAGTTGAGAACATGTTATCGATTGAGTTTTTGTATTCGACCCTACAAGGGTCAACTTTAAATGAGTGTACCTCCCATAATATATCGATTCATGTGTCCAAATCAGCTACAAAGTGACGACTTGAGGTGATAAGTCATCAACTAAGTGACGACTTATCAACCAAGTCGTCACCCATAACCGTCTCAACTACAAAAGTGACGACTTGAGTTGATAATCCATCAACTAGTTGATAAGTTATCAACTCAAGTCACTAACTAAAAATTTCAGCAATTCTTATTCAGTTTTGTAGGGCTATTTTGGTCTTTTCCTCACCTCAAACCCTACCTTCCCATGACTTAAAGCATCATAAGGCGTTATTTTCCCTCATATTCAATTACTTAACAGATTATTTCTTCTCCCTCTCTTAATAACTATAAGATTAGGGTTTCTTTCCAAGAATAAGAAACTCAAGCTTTCCTCCCCCAAGAATCCATGCATTCAATTCTCCTCTTCAAGAATAACCAAGAATCTAAGTTCCCTAGTACATGAAGTTCAAGAAAGCTTTCAAGATCATCTCCAAGGATTTCAAGGTCAAGATTTCTCCATTAAATCAAATCTATTAAGGTATATGGGGTTATGAATAAGGATACGCTTTCATCTTTGTGCCCAAAACAAGTTTTAAAGTTGAATTTACATGAATTTCAATTTAGGATTCATACCCAATTATCATTATTTGAAGCTTATGAAGCTATAAGTGATTTAAGTGTTGAATTGAATATTTACTTTCACAAGATTATGCGTGTAACTTGATTTTACTTATTGAGAATTGAATTTTATTATCTTGACTAGAATTGTTAAAGTATTTCAAGATTATTAATGTTAGCATGAAGTTTGTTGTGATTTGACATGATCTTCAAGCATGGGTTATAAGCCCCAAGTTTAAGTCTTGATATTTCAAGAAAGATGATGTTTAAGCATTCTTTGATAAGCATGTATTTAGATTTTAAGTAAGAAATTAATCTTTTGATCCCAAGCTAAGTTGCAATTCACAATTATTTATCTTTTTCATGATTTAAAGAAAGAGAAGCATAATTGCTTTTCATTATAAACCCTTGTACTATTTTAAGGTGGATTTTCTAAAGTTTAAGCGATAAGTATGGGAGTAGTATTTAGCACCGAGTTGGGTATGATTCCAAAGGTACCATGCCCCAAAACTATGCGTCACCGTAGGTGTAAGAGTGCCCATAGTGGGCTAAGTCAGTGATCACTTAAGATAAAATTCTATTCCGATAGCAAGGGTAGAACAACTCTCCCAAATACGGGTAAGATGTTGGACTCAATGACAGCTCACTTGGTTCATGTCGGTTAGAAGAAACTCCTAATAGGACTAGTAAAAGTGTAGCTTTTAGAACTAAGTGTTATAACTCACAAAGATTATCTATGCTTTATATACTCATACTTTATTATTTCCCAGTACATGTTTTATTCCAGCCAAGGTGAGTCATTTACACTTAGCATGCATCCTTTGAAAGTTTTGTATGGAGATTGAGTTATTGTTTTACTTATGCATTTACCCCCACATGCTCAGTACATTCTAAGAGTACTGATCCACATATACATCTGTGTGCTACATTGTCTCATAATATAGGTACCAATTATAGCCCAGACATCATAATCAGACAGTATACAACTTCCAGTCAGCAGATGATGTTTTGATTTGAGGGCTCGAGTCAATCATTGTATCGAGTAGTATTTTATTTTCTTTATTCAGTCGTATTGATTAGGAATAGTTTGGGGTCATGTCCCAACTACCTATAGTCAATACAAGTAGAGGCTTCATAAACAGATAGTAGAGTTGATGTATTTGATTCCAGTTTTTTTGTATAAGCAGAGTTGTAATTATTTTTGTAGTTTTATTTTGAAAATATTTAGAAAAGACATATTTTCCGCTTACTTATTTCAGACTTATGTATTTTCAAATTAATTGCTCGCGATTTATGCCAGTATAAGGGTTAGCTTGGGATCTGTTGTGGTCCTAAGTACCGTGTGATGTCCAAAGGTAGTCTCGAGGCATTACAAAAGTGCTATGCATAAGTTTGTGTATGATCAAAAGCTTTGATTTCCTTCTAAAGTTGTAGAAGATTGCATCTAAATGCTCCATGTGCAAACATTGTAAAAGATTAAAAACAAAGAAATAATACAGTCTATACTTCAGTTGCTATTTGGTATCTATTTTATCACATTAATGTATCAACTACTGGTACTATATGCATGATAAAGTGTTATACATTATCTTTATGTATGATCTAAAGTTTTACTCCATATTCTACATCCTTTTATTTCAGTATTATGAACATGTATGATGCAAGATTTAACTCCATCTGCAAGATGTTACTTCAAGTGACACATGTATGACGGGTTTGTCTAGGTAATATAATGGAAATTTTACCTACTTAATATTACTTTGCAGATTCTACATGTTATATGTTTTGGAGTATATAATGAGTTTAATACATAATATGGTATGCAACCACAAAGACTTTACTGCATCATACATAATGTATACATGTGCAGTAAAATCTTGCATCATACATAATGTTTAATACTATCTAATTTAGCAGCTATAACAAAAAATTTGCATTCATATGAAGGAACATTGATGTATGGTATTGTATTATACATTGATGTATGATGGAACACTGATGCAGTTTCATGTTTAAACAACAAAAACAAAAGGACCATTGATGTATGGTATTGTATTATACATCTTCTTCTATGTATAATGCAAATATTACATTATATAATAAAAAAACTTTAGTTTCTATCAATAAGCACATGTATAATATGGTATTACGAATTATTTTCTAATAATAACAGGTGTTACATGTATGATAAGGTGTTATAATTCAGTTTATATGAATGAGGCAAGATTTTTTTATTTTTATTTAGCATAACAATAAATTAATGACATCGTATGGATAATAATGTAGCATAGTTAACTTTTAATATATGAACTCATTGTTGTATCTAGTATTTTGAGTCTTCCAAAATATTAGTATACATGTATGATATTGTATTATACTTTATAATCTATGTAAGATGACATTAAATTTTTCAACTCATTGTAAGAGTTATTATAATACAAATTTCCCATCAAATAAAAAAATTATTTTAAAACATAAACAACAGTATGTCTTGGATAACTATTAACACAATTGAAATAAAGTTAGTTTAATTTACCTCATCGTTCCAGCATGTTTTAGGTTACGACATCAGGTAGAATTAATTTTTTGACTGTGGTTGTGCAACGATAAAGTCCAACTGTGAATAGCCTAGACGTAAATTATTTTTCAGATAGTGATTGTCGGTTTGTTTCCTGTATAATTAACAATGTATAAACATCACAAACATTTATGTTGACATATTATTTCAATAAAAAATAAAAAAGTTTTCAAATCACTTACTTGCCAGCATGATATTTCAATAACTCTACGGCAATCCATTGAGAGTAATCCAACATCAATTGATTAGGCAACTCTTGGTGAATGGTACAACCATCGAAAGTGTACTTCTTCTTCTGTTCATTATCAGAATTGCCCTCATTCTTAGAGCTTGAACCAAATTTTATTACGTATGGGGACCTGAATACCCTTGACTTCTTTCGATCTCTTTTTACTGGTGCTTTGGCGGCTTCGCGCTCCCAAACTTGAGCATCTGGAAAGTCAGATAGAAACTGACTGTCTGGAAGGGTCCATTGGCTCCTAAACATTGTATTTGGAGTACCAACATCCAATGCCTTCATAGCTGAAGGTGTTGACAACCCAAATAAGAGTGCATCAACAGTGTCTTGAATAGAATTTGGTATTGTGACACCGAAAGCATCCTACATGCACGAATATGAATGTGTTATTTATGAATCTAGAATGAATGTATAAATCTAATTATGCATAACCTATATAAGTATAAGTTGTATCATACATAGCAAAACAGAAGCGGTAACACATTATAGTTATACATAACCTATATATGTATAAGGTTATTCATACATATCTATACACAATAAGTAACCTATATATGTGTAAGGTTATTCATAGATATCTATACACAATCAGTAATAAGTAACATATATATATATATATATATATATATATAATTTATTTAAAATACCTTCTGATTGTTTTAAACGTCAGTTGCTGGTGTACATTAAGTATTTATGTTGACACGTGCTTGGATATTCATGTCCACTGGTTGAATTACAACCGGATCATCATTAGTTGTTTCAGTATGTGGATCTACGGCCTCACTTTCATTATGTTTAATAACAGAAAAAATAGGGTTATGTTAGCATTGAATGTATAAATGTAATTATACATAAGTTATCTATGTATAATGTTGATCATACATAGGAAAATACTAATGGTAACAACTGAAAGTTATACATAACCTATTTATGTATAAGGTTCAGACATATCTGCAAAGAAACAGTAAATACGTAACTTTTATATAGATAACATTTATTCAAAATACCTTTTGATCGCTTTGAACGTCAATTTTTATTGTACATTCAGTATTTGTGTTGACACATGCTTGGATATTCATGTCCACAGGTTGATTTGCAACTGAATCATCATTTTTTATTTCAGTCAGTGGACCCTTAGCCTCATCTTCATGTTGTTTAATAACGTCAAAAAAAAAGTCTTACATATGGTAGATAGACAGATTTATAGTAACAAAACCCATATGATTGAGAAAAAAAATACTAGCACATCCTCTAAAGATGGACTATCCAGTTTTTTCAATTCTTCTCTGCAATCTTGTTCCTTATCAACCATTTTCTCATCCTATATAAAAGAACAATATGCATGTATGAACATTTCATCAAAGTAAGATAAAGTTGAATGTTAAAAATTTTTATATTGGTGATTCTTTATTTTCTTCTTTCTTCAAAGCTTTAACAACCTCACCAGGTACATTGGATACTATTGTTAACTATTAGCAATTTTCTTATCAACCTTAGAAATAACTCAATCTTTTAAAAAAAATATCAATAAGTAAGTTAACTTACATAGTAGTTGATGTAAGTATTTATCTCCTCCATATCTAAAGTCAACTTAGAACTCCCTTGAGGTGTTGTGGTAGATGAAGGAGCATACTTGACTCGGTCACGCTCAGGAGACACGCCAATTTTTCCTTGATAACCATGTTCAAATTGAGTTGATGCCTTATCTATTGAATCCTCTTGATTTTTAGAAAAAAAGAACCTGACACATGATATACTGAACGAGCACGTGTAGATTTCTCGTCAACCTTCAACCCTGGACTTTCTTCCTGAACATAACTATCTTTCTTCTCTTTGGTTCATGTTCAGCTGATAAAGGTAAAGATAAACCAGCCTTTATCAGAATTTCTCGCGGTGGTATAGTTCTCAAATCATTAAAGTCTTCAGCTACAGTAACAACACACAGTTGATCTTCATCAGCCCTCCTTTTCAACATTCGATCAATAAATATTGAAGCAACAGATGTTGGAAGTGGATCAAATATCTCAAAATATTCTGTAAAATACAAATTCAACCTCTAAACGTTTTCACTTGTAGGTTGAACATTCTTGTAAGAAAACTGAAAAAGTGATTTTCAAAATGAAATATTAGGACTTTAATAAATTGAATTGAAAAAGAAAATAATTAAAATGTTATATAGTTACCTTACTGAACATGCCATCCAAAACTCATACTTAGGCCTGGTATACTCCACAGACCAATTGAATATTCTTGAGATGATGTTTCCCTGATGGACAACAGTTTTTTACCGACCTTAGAACAGCACTCAAACATTGAGTACGTGTTGCATTCCACCCAAAGAATATAACTGCTTTGTGATGAAGAAATCCTACCTCCAAGAGTTCATCAACTTGTCAAATATAATCTTTTCCTATGGAAAGTGTCTGTACCGACCATTCTCAAGCATCTGGAAATGGGCTAATCTAATGGGTGATTCACGATGCTGAGAAAACAGGAATGTATGAACAAAGTATTATAACACAAGGTTCAACGCATCTTCAAATTTATCAAAATTTTCCATCTCCACACATTGTATTAGTTTTAACCTAGGTATTCCAGCTACAGCCTTGGGAAAATACTTCAACATCAAAACTGATTTTGGCGATGAAGTATACATATACTCATCAATATTATCGGTATATTTAAGACCGGTAATAATGGCAAACTCAAGCATCATAAATTTTAGGATATTTCCCTATACCCACACATGAATATCATCCTTATTATCTTGCTGGATTTCTAGCATCAGGAGATATTTTGATATCTTCCCTATCTAGTTGTATTGAGACATATTGAGAAATAATACAAAAATTGTACTTTTAAATGCCCCAAAAACATCTTCTCCAAAATATGTTTTATGTCTTCGTCAAAAGCATGGTTACATAAGCTATCTATATGCAATGGGTGAACCAGGACTTTACCAATACGGTATTTCATTTCCTAAAAAATAAAAGCATAGTTAATATGGTATTTCATTCCCTGAAAAAATAAAGCACACTCTAATTATACAACAGTTGCATATGTATGACGGAAACTTATACATTTAAAAATTCAACTACAGTAATGTATAATGCCATACTACACATCTAAATTTTCACCTTAAACATGTATGACCTATAAGTTTGTCAGAAGGTATAATGTAACCTTATACAATAATAAGACATTCTAACTGTATAACACCACATAAAACATAAAATGGCTCTTATATGTAATAAGAACTTCTAATGTATAACATATTGAAATATATATCAGAAGACTTATATTATACATTAGTCTTCTAAAATAACTAATGTATAATGTCTGATATATTATAACTTATACTTTTAAATATAAACTTCCAGAATGTATAATGTTACACTATACATATAAAATATTAACTTTATACATTATTTATCTATAAACTTAATGTATAATGTAACCTTATAAAAAATTCATAGATTCTAATTGTATAATTCCACTAAATACAAAAACAGTCTCTTCTATGTATATAAAAACTTATATTATACATTAGCGTGTTAAATAAAGTAATGTATAATGTATAAAATCTACACTTTTGGAAGACGAGGTCGTCCGGAATCATCAATCTTCTTCTTACTTGTCGATTTTGAAGCTGACTTCTTCGAATTAGAACTGGTCACTTCCTTCAATTTCTTCAGGTTACCAGATCGTTTCGGTGCTTTGAACGATTCTCTACGAAATTGAGTTCTTCATAATCAAATGTACCGAAAACAAAACCAACAAGGGAAATATTTTGTTCTTGGATATCTAACTGACTAAGTCCTAAACTAAAGTTAGGACGCGGATTCATTACCAAATTTATACTATCTTGCTTAAGCACTAACAACAATAAAACAAAAAATACAAAGATATGACTTTTAATATATAGAAAAACAAAGAATAATATAACAATCAAACTAGAATATAATTTTAAAAGCAATTAATTTCATAAAAACAAACATGCAACCAAAAAAGCATCGAAAAATTTTCTGATTTGGTAAAGTTGAAAAAAAATTCAAAAATTAATGAAGAAAATTAGTAAATTAATATTTGAAAACTTAAAAATTGATAACCTCTAAGTGCACGATTGCTTGAATTTGGGTGTGAAAAAAGGGATTCGATAATGGAGAAAAAAAACTAATTTGTAATGGGAGAAAAAAACGGGAGCAAAAAACGACCTTTTTGAATGTATAAGAGTAAGGAGAGAGAAAGTAAAAAATTAGGGGATTCCAGTAATTAATTTGGGATTTATATAATTACTTTACCAATATGGGATTTATTGTAATAAGGTAAAAGTTATCTTGTGTATATATGTAAATTTTAGTTAAAAAAATGATCTTTTCAAATCACTTATTTGTAAGAATGAAGATCCTTTACGTATTCGATTGAAGATCTCTCATAAAAGAATGTAAAACAAAATTTGTTTATGGCTTACAAAATCAATTCTTCACTAGAAGAATCAAGGTAAACCAAGAAAAAGAATATCAAGAAGAATAGGACGCATTACTGCTTTTGTTTGAAGTTTCCCCTCTGAGGCTAAAACTTAAATACTTCGAATAGGTTAGCTAGATTTCAAATATCATAATGAAAATGGATACCTGGTGCAAATCCACATCGTAAACATGGATCCTTAGGCCCAATTGACCAACTTAGTTTTATAGGAAAAATTCAGAAATGGCATACTTAAGGCCCTAATTATTAGTTTTATAGCAACAGTTTTATAATTACATTTTGTAGCAACTTGTATTTTGTATTTTTTTAAAATGTTACTATAAAAATACATATACAACTATTTTTATTTCCCTTAAATAACTGAAATTTGTTGAGATAAATATGATATAATTACCAATTAATTAAATTTATAGATTCCTTTTCCATTAAAACAACTTCAATCATGTGATTTCCGTTATAGCTTAATAGCAGTAAACAAATTTCAAATTTCAGTTTTCTCCATTAACGAGTTCATCCGAAAAAAATAGCAAAATCAAAATCTGTTGTTCGTTTTTCTAAGTAATTTCTTCTAATTCAATAGTATCTTCTTTGAAATCAACAGCAGTTTCAAAATGAAACATTAATTTGTACGAATCAAATTCAATTGTAGATTCTTCAGTTTAATTTGTTCGAGTTCAATTATCAGTTTCAAATTCAACCATTACTGTTGTTTAAGGTACGTAATCATTAATTTTTTTCGGTTCGATTTTTTGTTTCTACCATTACTGATGCTCCTATCTAGTTTTGTGTTGTCGCCGTTAAATTTTTTATGACCTTCATAACAAAAACCTTCGGAATTCAACTATTTATTGCAAAATTTTAGTTTAGTAGTTGTTTCAGGTATTAAAATTTCAGTATTCGACTATGTTTTTGAGGATCGCTTGTTGTTATTTTGATCGGTTTAACAATTGAACAAACTGTGAAGCTTTGTAGAATATTTTCACTTTATTGTATAATCGATTATCAACATAATGTAAACAAATTTCGTTTTGAATTTTATTCATTTATTTTCTGATATCCTAGATCAATGAATGATCGAATGCAGCTGTTGAATGTGATGAAATTCTATTGACACATATCAAAATACAAATTAGGTATGCTCCAAAAGTAATTTTGTTATGTTTAATGTTAACACTACATATGTATTTTTGACATGCTTAATGTTAACACTGCATATGTATTTTTGTTTTGCTTGTCGAAATTTGAGAATATAATGTATATGTTAAAATATATTTTATACATGTTTTACTTTCGTTCGATTCAGTAGTTTCTGAAATTCTATTGACAAATATCAAAATACAAATTAGGTATGCTCCAAATGTATTTTTGTTATGTTTAATGTTAACACTGCATATGTATTTTTTATATGCTTAATGTTAACACTACATATGTATTTTTGTTTTGCTTGTCGAAATTTGAGAGTATAACTGTATATGTGAAAATAAATTTTATACATGTTTTACTTCCATTCGATTCAGTAGTTTCTGTATTTAGTTGTAAACTTTTGATGTGTTTGTATTTTACTTTAAAAAAATTGTTTAAATGTATATTTTAAACAGAGATGTTGGCTGCGTAAATTTGATTGCACTTAAAGCTGAAAAGTGTGTGTTTTAACAAATTACATTTTGATAAATATGTATATTTATTTATTTTTTGATTAAATCAAGTAGAAATGGGAAGCCTACCAATCCTTGTGAAGTACTCTGGTCGATGGACGTACAAAAAAACTTCAAAGAATATGTCACTGATGCTATACTATTGAGCACATCAGTAACATTTATTGAGCTGCACGATGTTTTGGCATCTCACTTAAATGTGGATTTAACCAACAAACGTATTCTAGTGGAATATCAAATCACTGCTAATGCAGGACCGATAAAAATACATAATGATATGGGTTTAAAGGTGTTTATTTTTCAAAAAAAATAGATACAAGACATGAATTGTCTTCCTTTATATGTAAGCATTTTGGAGAAAGTTGTAGCGAGCAATGTGGCAAGTTCATCTATATGTGTTGCTGAAAGAATAACCAACTGTTACAACTTGCAAACAGTGATAAATACAACAAATGAAGAAGCTTTGGTGGTTGCTGAAAATACACAAGCATTAGATGTATTTGAAATGGATACTATTGAGGTGATTATCTCAGACCCACATCACAAGTATGTTGAGGAAGACCAGGTTTACTTAACAAAAAAAATTTTAAAGTCAGTCATGAAGGACTATTCAATTAGGTAGAAGTTTCAAATGTGAAGTAAAAAGTCAATTAAGAAAATGTACGTACATTCTATATAACTCTGTTCTTGTTTAATATTAGTTTGGATATGTATTCTGAATGTATTAAATTATGTTGGATGCAATTATACATTGTTTTGTAAATCAATAAACTGCGAGTTTTTAATGCGTGCATCAGGCATGGTTGAAACTGGAATGTCTAGAATAAGAGAATTCAGTCCTCAACATACTTGCCCGGTGAAGGACAAGATCTATCCAAAGGTGCATGCTACTAGTATGTTGATAGGTGGTATGGTTAAACAGAAATTAAAAAACTACAAATGAAAATACAGTGCGACAAAAATAAAAAATGACATGAAGGAAGATTTTGGTATGGATTTGACATACACTTTATGTTGGAGGGCCAAGGAAAGAGCATTAGAAGAGTTGAGGGGCAAGCCATCAGTATCTTACGGTAAACTGCCATCATACTTATATGTACTAAATACTACCTATCCGGAGTCATATATAAGAATGAAGAAGACAGCTGAGAATGAGTTCTTGTATGTATTTATCGCTCTACATGCATTCATTAAGGGATTCGATCATTGTAGATCAGTCGTAGTTGTTGATGTTAGTCACCTGAAAGGAATGTATACTGGGGCATTTGTAAATGCATGTACAATGGATGAAGCAGGTTAGTAACATTTTATATTAATTACATTGTATAACTGGTTGTATTTTTTTATATTTATATGTATCACTTGAAAATATATATCCCCACTACATATATACATATCTGTATTAAATTACATATATTTTGAAAGTTTCATGAATGAAACATGTAAAATTGATTATGTTTGATAGTGATGTGAGTCTACATTTTATTATATGTAATTGATACCATTTCTTTGATTAAATATATAGTTTTATTTAATTGTATTTTAAAAAAATACATATGCAGTTCCTATATGTATTTATATTTGACTGCGCAAAATTGTTTTATATATACAGGTCATATATTTCCTTTTACATATGGTGTGATTGATTCTAAAAATGATGCATCCTGGACGTGGTTCTTTGAGAATCTAAAGGAAACGTACAGGGAAAGATAAAACATATGTGTTGTGTCTGATCACAATCCAAGCATCATAAAGGTTGTTGGTGATGTGTTCAAAGATGTTCCACATTACGCATGTATGTAGCATCTATTGAAAAATGTAAAAAAAATTTACAGAAAGTCACACGATGCATTGTCGGAGATCTTTTATACAATGGCCAAATCTTATTCAAAGTTAGAATTCCACATGTTAATGGAAAAAGTTGAGGCAGTTGATAGTAGGGTGAAGAAATATTTGGAATTAGCTGGTTACAAAAATTGGGCTAGATCCTATGCAACAGTTCACTGAGGATAGACTTTGACTTCAAACATTGTGGAGTCAATAAATGGAGTACTTGTATCAGTTAGAGAACTGCCAATTTATGACTTTCTTAAGGAAGTACGTTTACTGTTTGCAAAATAGAATTGCGAAAATAGGCAACAAGCTTCATATACCTTCACAACACTCATTGAAAAGTTTAATGACATACTCAAAGAGAATGAGGCTTTGTGTACTCGTATGACGGTATGACCTTGTAGAATTTATAATTATGAAAACATAAGAATGAAAATACCTTCCATTCAGTTGTAAATTAATGAAAAGATATACAACATAAACTATATGAACATATAAAAACATAATATGTATTCTGCATATGTATTTTTTGTATTGAAAATAATTAACACTACATATGTATTTGGATGCTCAGAAAAAATATTGTACTCTGCATATGTATTTTTATTACATATGTATTTTTCCTGCAAAATGCTGGTGTGCTTACAACATATCATAGAATATGGAATTCATCTTTTTGTAGCATTGCATTTAACTTTTTATTTTTATGTCAGGTTATAGCAGCCACAGAATATGTGTATACGGTACACGACAAACAAAAGAACTTTATTTTTTGCCTTAAGGAAATAAAATGCTCATGTAATGTATTTCAACTAGATGAGATACCATGTGCACATGCTTGTGCGGTGTTAGAGAGAAAAAATTTTGAGAAGGGGCAATATTGTTGTGATTTATTTAAACCAAAAATAGTTTTGAAGATATATGATGTTTCCATCTACCCGTTGCCACATAAAGATGACTGGAAATTCCAGAGAGCGTACTTGGTGAAATAGTAATGCCTCCAAAATTTAAAAGACCTCCAGAAAGACCTGCAAAGAAGGATCGTGGAAAATCAGGTCGGCCTATATTTGGAAAGAGGAACATCAACTCATGCGGTGGTTGTGGGGATAAGGGTCACAATAGGCGTTCTTGTAGGAAATATCGCAAATGATACATTTCTTCTTCTGTATTATTGCTTAAAACTTTATTTTCAATTTTTATAATAATGAACTATTCTTTTTTAGTTAATACATTTATGCATCATTTGACAATTGAAAACAGTAATACTGAATACTGCATATGTATATGTTGCAAAATATGAATATTGCATATGTATTTTGAAGCTGCAATTCATATGTATTTTTAACATTGTCTATATATATTTTAGGTTAAAGTTGATAACTTTAATTAACCAAACAATTATTTGGTTCCTAATTGTTCAATGATTTAAATACATATGACATATTTTACAAATATATGTTAGCACTGCATATTTATTTATATGCTAAAAATACATTTGATGTATAATCCATATGTATTTTTAAGAAAAATAACAACACTGCATATGTATTTTGTAACTAAAATCTCACAATAAATTATGTAACTGCATTAAAACCTCAAACTTTATCTTTAATTCGAATTCTCATTTATAATAATATTAAATAAACACATACCAAAATAGATATTACATATGATCAATATGTATTTTTGAAATGTTTAAGCTTAACAATACATATGTATTTTTAGGATAAATAATCCATATATATTTTTAAGAAAAAAAACAACACTACATATGTATTTTGTAACTAAAATTCCACAATAAATTATGTAACTACATTAAAACCTCAAACTTATCTTTAATTCGAATTCTCATTTATAAGGATATTAAATGAACACATATCAAACTACATATTAGGTATAATCAATATGTATTTTGAAAATGCTTAAACTTAACACTACATATGTATTTTTCGGATAAATAATCCATATGTATTTATACTGCATATGTATTTTAAGCATAATATGAACACTACGTATTATTTTTTAGCTAAATCACACAGTAAAAGGTAGAACTGCATAAAATGCTCAAATTAAACTTCGAAACTGAATTAATTCATGCAGTTAAAAATAAGTACTATTATAACCTACAATTAGAACTACTTCAAAACATCAAAATTAGTTTGTAAAATCAGAACCTACATCCATAAACTAGCTTCTAAACTATACAAAGTAATCAATCCATCATCCATCATACATCAAAAACTTCAATGACACTAATTATTCTACTTTGCCTTGCAGGCCTCAAAGGTTCTTCGACATCACTATGAGCATTTGCGTCTTTTTTTTGGGTCTCATAGTCCCACAAAAGTGCAGCATATCTTATACGAAGTGCATTGGGGTCGAACTCATTCGCAAGAACTTTGTGACCATAAGAAAGACACTTTGCATATGTAACCATATAGAGACCACAATCCCTACAAAAATAAAGGAAAAAATTATTAATAACTAAAATATATTTTTTACAAACATACAATTTTGTTATACATAAATTAAATAACTTACAAGCTTTCACTCGATTGTTGAGGCAAATTCTCTTGAAATAACAAATCAAACATATGTGACGAGTCTTTGTCTTTGTATCTTGGATGATTTTCAACATCAATTCTTTTCTTAACGTAGAAATCAGACTGTTAGAGACACAATGGGATAATCGCAGCTAATTTTTCAATCTCAGCAAAAACAGTCGGATAATGACCAGATAATTCATATGAATCATATAAGAATATGAACCTCTCTGAGAAGGACAAAACTGCTAGCACCCAATGATATTTTTCCTTTATATTGACTGGAATATAAATGTCTTCCACCGTATGCCATGGCACAGCAGTATGCATTTGAAACCCATTTATGTACTCATTAAGATGGGTCACATGTTCTCCCGCTGTAAAGTTTGCATCATCCACAGAATAAACATCATGAACAGATCTAATTATGTTCATAAAGTTGCAATCTACTGTGCTGAATTTGTAAGACCTGTTGGGGTCATACTTCGACTTCTTCCTCAAGTAGTAGAAGCAAACATCAATTTGCTGCAGTAATTAATACTAGAAATTTTAGATCATTCAAACTATTTGTATACTAAATTTAGCATATGTATGTAATATAAAATACATATGCAATTTAAAGATTAACACATCATTTGTTAAATAATATAAAAAATATAGTAAAAATACATATGTGCACCTGCATATATATTTACAAGTAACATAATATGTATTTTAAGTAGTGCTACAACCGTAAAGGAAACATTGTTAAAATAATATAAAAACATAGTAAAAATACATATGTGCACCTGCATATGTATTTGCAAGTAACATAATATGTATTTTAAGCAGTGCTACAACCGTAAAGGAAACATTGTCAAAATATTATAAAAAATATAGTAAAAATACATATGTGCACCTGCATATGTATTTACAAGTAACATAATATGTATTTTAAGTAGTGCTACAACTGTAAAGAAAACACTGTCAAAATAATATACTAACCGAGTCTGTCCATGACTGCTCAGGGAACCCCATTGTGTAGAACTAGTTTTTATCTTCAACAGTCTTAACTTTGAAATACATCATTGGCATGGTTGATTTGCCCCTTTTGTAATGATCCGCATTTTCCTTCCTATTTATTTTGTTAATCAGTATATGTTAAATCATGAGAACATAATGGAATTAAAAAAAAAAGTTAAAATACTTCAATAGAAATACTTTTTAGCATGAACTTTGAGAAGGTCTTCAGAAATTCAATTCATGTACTTGTTGACAATCTTCGTATCCATTATTTCATCAATTGGGTGATAAACAAATGGATATTTCTGTGGGAATATACATATGTGCCCTGCGGAGCTCTCTATATAGTTACATAATACAAAAATATAATTATTAAAAAGTATTTGCATAACATGTTACATTATAAACTAAATATATAACTAATTGTACTTACCGACAGCTGAACCAAATTTCATCGTGTAAAGTGACTACTTGAATTTGGATGATCGTCTAATCCGTAATTTTTGAACGGGGATTTAAAGTTCACGAGAGGGATGAACAATGATGTTTTTACTACTATAGACGTTCAAACTAGGAAGTAGATCATCAGGAATTGTGTTTTGTGAATCATACCAAACTGGTTCATACCTTTGTTCATCTGTGGTTAATTCTTGTATTTTAGGAGTTGTCATAATTTGCTCCTCCGTACCAAGATCAAACTCTCCGTGCATGTCTGATTTAGAGCTTGATCCAACGTTCTCTTTGTTTTCCTTTAAAAAATAGAAAAAAGTTTATTTTGTTATGCCCAAAATAACACACATAACCGCAAACATGTTTATAATACATACCTGACAATGATCTTGAACAACAGACTCAGACTTATTATCATTGAAATGTTCATTGCAGAGTTCTTCTTCACGGGTTGCTGATGGATGTGTCATGATGCTTTCTCTCCGGTATGCATTAAGACTTGATAACAACTCAGTCAAAATTAAAAACTATGAATCAAACAAATTTGTTTGATCCATTTTCTCATCAGTGATCTGCAATAGAATGAAAGAAAATATATAATTGTTCTATGGATTGTTAAGATTGTTACATCACATAAACTAAAGTTTAATTCATTATACATACTCGAACATGATGAACAATCTTCTCAAAAAGATTATAATTCAAATTAATACTTTGGAGAAGCTCATCAAGGATTAAATGTTGAGAATCAATTTCAATGTTTATTTTATCTCGATGCAAATCAGTGCACCCCTTGCAAATAAGTAAAAAAATATTAAAACAACATCAAACAAAAATTCAGTTGTATATGTTTATGCAGATCTATATATAAAATAACATATAACTGCTAAAAACCTCAAATACATATATGCATTAAAATGAATAATCATATGTTAGTTATTATTTACCTTTGTAGCATCCTGATTTTCACCCAAATTCTGATCAACAGTAGAACTGAATTGTTGTGGTGATGTTTTGACACCAGCATAATCCATATGTTGGGCTTCAAGATCTGTATCTTCATGTTGTTGCTACAAGTATAAGTTCAATAAACTATTATTACTTAAGTTCACTGAATATGTATATACCAACCCACTAAAAATATATTTTGCTAAAAATACATTTCTGAACACACTGCATATGTATTTTGTACTACATATCATGTGTATTTTTGAATGCACTACATATGTATTTTTTGAAAACTCTGCATATGTATTTTTAGCAATACAGTGCATATGTATTTTTCGAATACTCTGCATATGTATTTCTTAATACTCTGAATATATAATAATAAAATTTTTACCTTGCTTTATTCAATTGCTTTGAGCATTCTTTTGAACTTTTTCTTTACTAATTGACTAATTTCTTTAAACTCTTAACGAACCTGTATTCATACAAAATCAATAAACACAAAATTTTTTAATGTAAAACAAATATTTGACAAAAGGAATTACCTCGGTGCAGAATGCATCAAAAAATTTCTTAGAAATAATGGATTCTTTCTCAACATGACTCTTAGGCTTTGACACGACTACTTCTTCTATATGACTATCTGCCTTTGACTGTACCTGAGGAAAAATAACCCTAACTGTTTGCTTTCCTTTTTTTATTTTTGAAGAAGCTACCTGTCGTATTAGAATTGAATTGAAAATTAGTGTCTTCATTCCAGCAACCTTTGCAGCACGTGGAGCTGGTGTCCTCATTTGGGTATGCTCGTCAACAATATTGACTTGCTTTTTCCATGAAGGTTTCTTCACTACTGGGCTGATGAATCAATTTTTTGCTTCTTCTTTGAATGTTCATTGATCTTTTTGGGTGATGGATCCTGGAAGTCATTATCAGAATCAACTGAACATTCATCTTCAGTTATATCCTTCTATGGTATTTCAAGCTTCGCCAATTTCATTTGAGTTGGCTCTATGTTCTTAAATACAACCTACAAATATGTTAAACAATATGTTAAAGAATATGTTAAACAATTGTAAATGAAAAATAATATATGTAGACTACAATACATATATATTTATTCACGACAAATCTTGCCATTGTCCTTGAACATAGCATTCATCAAAAACTCAAAACGTGGATGAGGTACAATCGTCTTTCAATTTAATAATCAGGGAATCCGAATATCAACCTTCGATGCAATCTTTGGTGGGACATTTGAACAACACTCATAAAGCCGCACTTGAATAGCCAGTGGCATTTCCTGAATCAAATAAAATTTACCACCAGCTTTCAACTGATTGTTCAAACTTCTCGCCAGATCTTCAAAAGATAAAGAACCCCATGAAAAATCCTTATATCTTCCACTATCTACCAAATCGAAATGAAGACAAGGTATAACCATAGTTTCAACATTAGATAACACAAATGAATGCAGGAAATACATAATTTCAAATTCCTCAGCATCTTCATCATTGTTTTTCCCTCATACTTTCTCCGTGAATGCTAGAAATAGTTGCATTTTCTGTATAATTTCTACCCCATTGAAATACTTCTCAATCATCCTATTTGGTGGACACTCATAAAAAATAAAGTCATACCTATTAGCCATACAATTCAGTCCAGTTATGATAGCGAATTTCTTAGGAGTAAAACTAAGAGAGGTTCAATTAGCACAAATCAGAATCCCAGAAGAAGAACTACCCCTCACCTTAAGCGTCATAACACATCTGCACAACTGTTCTTGCACTACACATTGCTTCTTCTTCATAAAATAATCAAAAATGTTATTGTCGCAAAAGTTTTTAAATTATTCCTTGTTTAAAATTGCGAGTATGCTTTCATAAATATCATTGTCACTGTACGAGCACATGTGTGGTGCAAATCTTGAAAGTTTTCTGACAATGAATATTTCATCCCGCATCACCTATACAAAGTAAAACTATCACTTCTTAATCTGTAAAAAAAATTCAAGAAGACAAAAAAAACATATAACATGCATATGTATTTCATATGATTAAAATGCACATGTATTTTGACCAACACTGAAAAAAAACATATCAAATATAATAAAATTTCATATAATCAATAGACTGTGATGGTAGTTAAACAAAAATTAACATGCATATGTATTTTGACCATATCAAAACTACAACCAACACTGAAAAATACAAATCAATTATGATAAAAATACATATAACCAATGTACTGTTCATGAGTAGTTAAACTATAAAAAATATTAAAGCAGTCAAAAAATTCATATAACATGAATATGTATTTTGATCATATCAAAACTACAACCAATACTTAAAAATACATATCAACTATACTAAAAATACATATAGCCAAATACTATTCATGAGTAGTTAATTCAACAACATATTTCTTTTCACAATTATACTATCATCTTCACAAATCAGCTTTCTTAATCCCTAAATATCATCATAACATAAATACATATTAACTACTTGAACACAATACTTAACAGTCAAAAAAATACATTTACAAACAAAAAAATACCTCTTCCTCACTTTCTTCTTCAGATTCATCAGCATAAGATTTGTCAACATCGTCTTCAATTTCTTTAGATTTCCTTTTCTTCTCGTACTGTTTTTTAGTTTTTTGCTCCTTTGGAGAAGGAGTTTTCTTCAGCCTTTTTTTTTCAAAATTTTAGTCATCTTCACTTCGTCGTTACGAAACTTCGACCTAATCTCCTTCGATCTCCTAGATTTCTTCAACTGTAAAGAATTTGAAACAACTTTAATTAAATCTTCTTGAGTTAACCCAAGACTAAAAGATGGTGCATCAAACACTAAATTAATATTTCTTATACCACTGTTTGTAGGTATTTTTGCTCTGTGTTCATCCATTAAAACACAAAACCCTTAAAATCTGAATTTCAGATGAATTAAAGAAGAAAAAAATCGCTAACATGCAATATGCGATTAATAGTTATCTGAAATAGGGAAAGCAAATCCTTATCACAGATCGTGCAAGAATCGTGCAAAAGACAATAAAATAAACGCGGGAGTGATGGTTAATGGCGAAAAAAAAGAATAAAAATTTTAAATTAAGGAAAGAGAAAGAAGGAGTGAAAAGGAAAATTTTAGCACAGTCAAAATATTTAGGCGGCCAAAAAAGTAGGGAACCACTTAAAATAATGCTACAGATGCTACACAATGTAATTAGGAAAAAGAGTTGCTATTTTGTGTAGTTTAATACTTAGGTATGCTAACATATGTATTTTTCCCTAGTTTTATTTTATTTTTTTCAAATTAACCAATATTTTAATCAATCAAATCATTGAGAAACTACATATCTAAACAAAAATAACTAGTATAAGACTTGCCTAAAATCGTCGTATCTAGAGCTATGAAATATATACATTGTATACAAAGAATAGAAAACACAGATACTCATATATACTTGTGTATTAAATACATGTATGGTACTTAAAAATTCAAAATTGTGAAACACATGCATTAGAAAATATAGCTACAAAGGGTAAGGGTGGCGAGAAAGGAAGGAGAGTGGAGGGAGAGCGGAGAGAGGCGAGCGAGTGGGGAGGAAAGAAAGTGTCGCTAGGTATGGTATCTCAGATACAATCTCTTAGTGAGTGATATACACGATATCTTAATTAAAACTATGTGGTACATTATGTAAATATTGTAAGTGTTACTCTCTATGGTAATTCAGGGCTATAATGCCATGGTTTGTGAAATTGCCTCTTTAATCATTGATGTGAAAATTTAAAGTTGGGCCTGCGTTATGCCGAATATCCCAAAATCTTCATTTGTTCTGTTGAGAGGGAAAGTGCACATACAAATTGGGTGACAGCTTTGAATACGAAGACAATAGATACAATATCAGACATTAAGGCCCACATACAAATGGACCCATTTGACTGGATTTGGCCCATCAAAGTGGCTGGCAGTCATGGACAACATCCTCTCTGACTAATAGTTTGCGACTTCTGAGGGGTCATTTGCACTATTATATCCCCGTTATATTTGTTTGCTGATTTTTAATGTTTGCTCTTTAAAATTGTTTCATAAGTTTATATTTTTTATATTTATATTTTATAAGTTATGTCCTGCTACGCATAACTTTGATTTTTCAAAACAAAGATTAGATATCAGTCCATCAGAAGGGAAAATCATCCAATTGAATTGATTGTGATTCAAGCTTCCAATAAAACAACATCAGTATATTCCCACAAAGTAGGGTCTGAGAGGATAAAGTGTACACAGTCCATACTACTATTTCAGATGAAGTAGCGATGTTATTTCCAATAGACCCCCAACTCATGACAAATAACATTATAATAAGAAAACATAAAAAAAAATGAGGTAACACATCACTACAAGAAACAAGACATCCATAGAGTAATACTATGAACTATCTATGTGAAATCAAAAACATCCCCAAAACACCACGAATAAGAAACTACAAGACACATGCATAACGCTATGACTATAGGTATATGGACAAACAAAGCACTCCTCCCTACTAGTAAGGACACACTCCTACCCACTAACCCTTTTACCCTAATCCGCGCCCTTTACACCTTACTATCAAGGGTCATATCCTTTGTAAGTTGTAACTGCTACATGTCATATCTAATCACTTTCCTTCAATATTTCTCCGGCCTACCTCTACCCCATCTGAAACCATTCATTTTGAGCCTCTTACACCTCTATACTGGGGTATTCGTGCACCACCTCATCACATGTTCGAATCATTGCAATCTCACTTTCCGCAGTTTGTCTTCCACCGAAGTCACTTCCACCTTCTCTTGAAGTAACTTAATTTCTAACCCTATCTCTCATGTTAAGTCCACATATCCATCTCAGTATCCTCATCCCCGTCACCTTCAACTTTTGGATGTGAGAGTTTTTCACTGGACAATACTCTGCTTCATACAACATAACCGGTCAAACTGCCACTCTATAGAACTTACCTTTAAGTTTAGGAGACACCTTCTTATCATACAAGACTCGTGAAGCGAGCATCTACTTCAACCACCCTGCACCAATACGGTGTGTGACATCCTCGTCAAAGTCTCTACTTCTCTGAATCATAGGCCCAAGATACTTGAAACTATCTTTCTTCTGAATGGTCTGAGACTCCAGCTCCACTACCACATCAGTTTCATCCATCAATTCACTGAACTAAATTTCAAGTACTCCGTCTTGATCTTGCTCAACCTAAACCCTTTAGACTCTAGAGTTTGCCTCCAAACCTCACCCTTATCATTAACTCCTTCCCGAATCTCATGAATTAGTACAACATCATTAGCAAATAACATACACCAAGTCACCTCCCCTTGAATACGTCGTGTCAAAATATCTATAACCAAAGCAAATAAAAACGATTTAGGAGACGATCTCTGATGCAATCCTATCAAAATAGAAAAGTGCTCTGAATCTTCTCCTACCGTGCTCCCACAATCTTGAATCCATCATACATATCCTGAATCAACCTAATATAGGCCACGGACACACCTCTAGTGTTTCCAATATCTATTTATTTGAAAAGTGTTTAAAAAAAAATTAGGGAGTAATAGTTTGTATTTTGCTAATTAAAAGAATTAGAAGTATTATAGATTCCCGACCCAACAATTACATGAATTCAAATAAAACCAACAATCACAACAAGAGTCACAACTAGATTCTGTTCATATTAGAGTAGTACTTTGCGTTTGCCTAATATTTCGAAAGTGCTTCTGAGGGAAAAAAACTATTTCTTGTAGCTTTTGAAAAAAATAGTTTCCACTACCACTCATAATACTAATTTTAAGTTTTTTTTTCATATTCTGATTTACAAGAACAAGATTTTCCTGATTACGAGGCCATATCTACAATACATTTACTGCATCACTGTACATGAATATTACCTCGTACTGTAATATCTAGCACATTAAAGTAGTGTAGATATGGCCTCGTAGCAATAGCTAGATGATTAAATAAGGTGCTAGCTATGCTGTCTACAAACATTAAAGTAAATTTAATACAAGCTGGTGCAGTACTAATGTCTACTGTGTGCTTACAGTTATTTTTGGAACATTAATTGGTGTGATATGTATCTATGTGACTATTGATGGTTCATATAAATACATTTTCTATCTGTTTATCAGAATAATAATAATGACCGTAATAATTGACCATACTAAGGTTGTTTTGAATCATTACAACTTATTTTTCAACGTACCCCATAATTATGTTATAGCTATATGCCTATATATCATATACTTCAATGCGGATTTTAGGGTGGGTTCGTCCATAAAATAGAGTTTTTTTACCCCTTCGTTTTAATGTGCTTGTTCTCTATTTTAACTTGAAGTTTAAGAAAAAAGATTTTTGAATTATATAATATTAAATTAAATATATATTAAATAAAAAGTGATTAATTTTTAAACAGATTAATAATTTAGTTTAAGCCCGTGAAGAAACATTCAACTAATTTAGTTAACAAACTAGCCATACACTAGTTTTCTCTCCAACAAATTTTCCACGAAATTGCATTGTCTAGAAATTGCATTGCCATAAATCCAAATATAAGTGACTTTAGATATTTGACCCCAATAATAAATGTCTTTAAAAAATAATTTTTCTTACTTTTTTAAGTATAATACAAGTACCATTTTGTCCCTCTACACCACAAATATATTTTTTAAACTTTCCATATTTATTTGTCTCTCAAATTTGAATTTTTTCACTTTATATTCTTTCCTATAATTTTATTATTCTATTTTTTATTATTTTAAATTTTATTTGTTTCTTTAATTTTATTATTCTATTTTTTATTATTTTCACTTTTTATTTTTTTCTTTAATTTTATTTTCATATTTTAATTTATTTGTCTCAACTTTTATTTTTTTTCTCTTTTTTCTTTTTCCTCAAGAATTATCTATTTCTTTTTTTTTCCCTTTTTTTAGTTCGTTCGTCTTTAATCTTTATTTTTTGTTTTTATCAGTTCTTTTTTTTTTCTCTCATTTTTCTCAAACTTGATTTTTATTTTTTTCTCTCATTGTTTATTTTCATAATTTTTTAAATTCTTCACTTTTTTATTAATATTTATTTTTTATTGCCTTTTTTTTTCTCACTCTTTTTTTTTCTATTTTGTTTGATCGTTTTTTTCTTTTTTCAGTTCTCTTTTTTTCCCTCATTTTTCTCAAACTTTATTTTTATTTTTCCTCTCATTTTTATTTTTCTCAATTTTTTTAATTCTTCGCTTTTTCTTGATCTTTATTTTTATTCTTTCCTTTTTTTCTCAATCTTTTTTTATTTCTCTATTTTGTTTGATCGTTTTTTTCTTTTTTCTCAACTTCTATTATATTTTACTAATAAATAAAAAAATTAGATAATTTGCAAAGGTATCTTCTTTTTTGACATCAAAGAAAATTTAAGAACATGAATTGTTGTTACGAAATTCTTTGAAAATTCTTGAGATAAGTCGTATCTCTAAGGTGAGAGTTGTAGAATATCTCATAAATAAAAGCATAATATGGTAGTGTCAACTCTTGCCCGTGGGACATAGTTTATTATTTGAAAGTCATTGAGCTAAGTCTTGCCTGTAAGGCAAGAGTTGTAGAACTTCTCATAAATGAAGACATAACGTGGTAGTGTCAACTCTTGCCCATGGGTCATAATTTTTAGTTTGAAAGTCTTTGAGCTAAGTCTTGCCTCTAAGGCAAGAGTTGTAGAACATCCCATAAATAAAGACATAACGTGGTAGTGTCAACTCTTGTCCGTGGGGCATAATTTGTAGTTTGAAAGTCCTTGAGCTAAGTCTTGCCTCTAAGGCAATAGTTGTAGAACATCTCATAAATGAAAACATAACGTGGTAGAGTCAACTCTTGCCCGTGGGGCATAATTTGTAGTTTGAAAGTCCTTGAGCTAATTAAGTCTTGCCTCTAAGACAAGAGTTGTAAAACATCTCATAAATGAAAACATAATGTGGTAGTGTCAACTCTTGCCCGTGGGACATAATTTATAGTTTGAAAGTCCTTAAGCTAAGTCTTGCCTCTAAGGTAAGAGTTGTAGAACATTCCAAAATGAAAACATAACGTGGTAGAGTCAACTCTTGCCCATGGGGCATAATTTGTAGTTTGAAAGTCCTTGAGCTAATTAAGTCTTGCCTCTAGGGCAATAGTTGTAGAGCATCTCATAAATGAAAACATAATGTGGTAAAGTCAACTTTTGCCCGTGGGGCATAATTTGTAGTTTGAAAGTCTTTGACCCAAGTCTTGCCTCTAAGGCAATAGTTGTAGAATATCTTATAAATGAAAATATAATGTGGCAGAGTTAACTCTTACCCGTGGGGCACAATTTATAGTTTGAAAGTCCTTGAGTCAAGTCTTGCCTCAAAGGCAAGAGTTGTAGAACATCTCATAAATGAAAACATAATGTGGTAGAGACAACTCTTGCCCGTGGGGCATAATTTATTGTTTGAAAGTCCTTGAGCTAAGTTTTACCTCTAAGGCAATAGTTGTAGAACATCTCATAACTGAAAATATAACGTGGTAGAGTCAACTCTTGCCCGTAGGACATAATTTATTGTTTGAAAGTCCTTGAACTAAGTGTTCTCTCTAAGGCAATAGTTGTAGAACATCTCATAAATGAAAACATAACGTGATAGAGTCAACTCTTGCCCGTGGGGCATAATTTGTTGTTTGAAAGTCCCTAAGCTAAATCTTGCCTCTAAGACAATAGCTGTAGAACATCTCATAAATCAAAATACAATGTGGTAGTGTCGACTCTTGCCCATGAAACATAACTTGTTGTTCGACAGTCCTAGAGCTAAGTCTTGCCTCTAAGGCAATAGTTTTAGATTATCTCATAAATGAAAACATAACGTGGTAGAGTCAATTCTGACCTGTGGGGTATAATTTGTTGTTTGAACTTCCTGAGCTAAGTCTTTCCTCTAAGGTAAGAGTTATAAAAATCTCATAAATCAAAATACAATGTGGTAGTATCGACTCTTGCCCATGAAACATAACTTGTTGTTTGAAAGTCATAAGTCTTGCCTCTACAATGTAGTAGTTGTAGACACATAATTTTGTCCGCCCAAATATTAATTTCTACTCATTTTTACCTTTTCCTCTTACCTCCTACCCAATAAAATATAACCACTACCCAACCACCCAATCCCAACATAATCATCATATTCACCACTACCTAACCACCCACTCCCAACATAATCATCATACTCACCACTACCCAACCACCCACTCCCAACATAATCATCATACTCACCACTACCCACTACCTCACATTTACCCCACCCCCCACTCTCTTATTCTCATCTCCATTCACAACAACATTCTTAACACACACACACCACACAATACATACAAGAATAAAAACAACAACAAGAGATAACTCTGAGGTCTTACAAAAAACTCTAAGACACACTCAATTAATCATCTTCTTCCATCATCTTCTTCACCAAGAAAAACACCACACACAACAAAGAACAAGAACAAGAAAAAAAAAATCTCTCATCTTTCAACACTCTCTCAAGAATAACACTCTCTCAAGTCTCTCTCTCTCTAAAAATCTATCTTCTTCTTCCTTTCTTTTAACCTCCGTTTTGCCACCGATCGGAGTTCCGACCACCACAACACCACCATATTTTCCTACTCTCTATCATATCTCTCTCCCTAAAACTAAAAAAAAAAAAGAGAAAATCCGACCGACACCATCTCCGACCGGATCCGCCGCCGCTTCGCTAGTCGGCGAAATCAGCTCCGGTCGTCGCCTCCTTCTCTTTCCCTCTCCGGCGATAACGCCGTCAGCCACCGCGGTTCGCCGTCCGGCTAGATCCAGCTAGCTCGGTCCAACCGCTAGATCTCCGCCCATTTTTTGTTTCGTCACCGGAACTCCTCGGATCCAGATCTACGTTTTGGAGCTGTCCGGTTTATTAGTCTAATACCAAGTTTGGTTTGCTCGTGGTGAGGTTCTCCGGTTGAGTAGTTTGGTCTTCGGATTTCTTTGTTATCGACAAAAGCAAGTGTCAGTGAGGTCCATTTCTTTAACCCGCTCTCTTTTATTTATCTTGGCATATTGAATTAGTTGTGATTATGATTTTGTTGAATTTTTGTTTATATTGATGTTATGATTGTGATTCTTGGTTGTTTGGTTTTAGTAGATTAAGGCATAAATTTGATCATGTTATAATGGATGGATAAAAAGAAAGTCGGGGATGGAAGTGAAAAAAAAAATTGAAAAATTGACAAAAAGATAGATTCGATTTAATTTGATTTATTGTTGGTGTGAATCAATGATGGAATTATGTCTTTAGTCGAGGACGCATAGGCAAACGCAGGGCGGGTAGGCAAATGTAGGAATAACAATTTTTTGGAGTGTTTTTGAATATGTGGTTGAAATATACTTTCTACTTTATCGCATGAAAAGTTTAAATTGTACTCATTTGGCCGGGGACTGCTCCAAAGTATTTGTATAGATTTATCCGGGGAATGCCCCGAAGTACCTTGTACCAGGAGTACGTCAGTGATGAAGGCCCGAGTCATCGGGTAAAGCATTAGTACAGGATTAGCGTAGGTTTATTTTAGTCTCTTTTTATTTTGGGTTGTAATAATTGGACTGGACTTACATTTCGTTGTATTCTATTTTTATTGCGTACTTTGTCTGTGGTTTATACACTTCATAATGCCAAAATAGTCGATACACTCCACCAAGCGACCGTGGTCGAACCATGGGATCGAGGGGTGCCTAATACCTTCTCCTCGGTTAACAGAATTCCTTACCCGGAATCTCTGTGCGCAAACCGGTTTAAGAGTCAATTGGTTTCGAAAAGGGATTTTCCAAAGGTGACTTGGCACACCAGATTATGTCAAGTGGCGACTCTGAATAAAAATGCAAATAATCCCTTTTTCGAAGCAAATTTTTATTTCTTGTCACTTAAAATAATTAAACCCTTTCGAACTTAAAAATATTCCATTTTGGAGTACGTGTGCAAAAAGGGGTGTGACATCTCTAGTGACTCTGCTGGGGACACAAACAAGTTTTCAGAATTCGAGCTATTTTTGGAGTCGTATCGGCTTTATTTGGCATTACGAGTGTATAAACATTGTTTTTGGTTATTGTTAGTGTTATTCACTTTTTATGCTTTTCGTGCTCTTTGTTTATATTATTTATCCTATGTGTTACCGCTTTATATCTGTCATTATGTGTCCATACCCCGGCCTTCTTTCTGCAACAAGTCTCGGAGCGCACGTCGTGCGCACGAATTTTAGTTGAGTCACCTTTATTTTAGGGGGGGAGCCGTTGGATGTATGGAGTAGGTGGAAAGCAAAGCAGCCACTATCGACCATATGCTCCCCCGAACGGCCTTGTTAGTAAACCACAACGTAGGTCAGCCTATAGGTCATTCTTATGTGCATCATATTGAGACCTAGTGGGGCCTACATGGTCCTTTCTAGGAGACTCACCTTTAAAGCATCCATACGTGCTAACTGTTGCATATTCGAGGGTAACGGGGTCATTTGACGGATTGATTTTTAAAAAAAAAAACTTAGGAGTAAGGTGTGTAGGCGAAAATGAAAAAAACAAAAAAAAACAAAAGAGGGAGGAAAAATAGAAAAGTTAGTCGAAAAGAAAAATAGGGAGAGGAATTTCGTGGTTTATTTTAGAATTCGTTATGGCTTTTGTTTTGCACAATCCAGAAATTCAAAAAATAATATTTTTACGTTTTTTAAAGTCCGTAAGTTCAAAAAAAAAAGGGGGGGGGGGGGGGGGGGGGGGGGGGGGGTTTGCATGTTTTTTTTACTTATTTATTTGTCAAAAACAAAAAATACCAAAAAAAAATTTTCTGTATAATTGGTTGTGTCAGTCTTGGTTAAAGCGTCTAGTTGAAAAAAAAAAAACAAAGTTTTTGATTGTGTTTAAGTTAGGATCAATTTATTAGTTAATCGGTAATTGTCCAATCTGGACGAACTACGCACCCCTGATTCTCCTCTTTAGAGATGTGAGATACGTAGGCAGCCTATTGTTGGTTTGGGGATTTTATTTAAAAAATTCAAAAAAAAAATTTCTTCACTCTTTATTTAGAGTAGATGTTTCATACATATCTTGAAAAAAAAAAAAGAAGAAAAAAGATTTTCCTCAATAGTCGTAAGGTTCATTTTTGGTTGATTTTATTTTAAAAATTCAAAAAAATTTCTTCACTCTTTATTTAGAGTAGATGTTTCATACATATCTTGAAAAAAAAAAAGAAAAAAGATTTTCCTCAATAGTCGTAAGGTTCATTTTTGGTTGATCTTATTTTAAAAATCCAAAAAGATTTTCTTCACTCTCCATTTAGAGTAGGCGTTTCATATACGTCTTTAAAAGAAAACAACAACAGAAAATATTTTCCTTTAATAGGTTCAGGTTTCATTTTTCGCATAAAATTCAAAATAAAAAAAAATCCAAAAATATATTTTCTGTAATCATGGATTTCATTTTGTACAGAAATCTGAAAATTCAAAAAAAAAAGATTTTCTTCACTCTTCATTTAGAGTAGGTGTTTCATATACATCTCTAAAAAAAACTACAAAAAGATTTTTCTTTGATAGTTTCAAGTTTCATGTTCCTATGAAATTCAAAAACAAAATCAAATCAAAAGATTTTTTTTTCCTTGTTAATCCTAGTTTTCATTTTGTACAAGGATGTTAAGCCAAAAAATGCAAAAAAAATGTTCGTCAGTTCTTTTTGACAATTTGTTATTTTCTTTTCTTCTTAAAGTTTCAAAAAAAAAAAGAGAAAGAGAGTTCAATTGGTCATTTTGGCACGACTTCACGAACTACGCACACCTGATTCTCTCCTTTCGGAGGTGAGATACGTAGGCGCCCTTCTTGGGTTCGGTGATTTTTTCAAAAAATAAATAAATAATAAAAATTAAAAAAAAAAAGAGGTTTTGAAAAATTGTTGAACTCTAACCATTTGCTATCTCTTGCCAGTTAGTTTAAGGTGGTTGGTTTGTGGCATTTTGGCTTGTCCTCTATATTGCTTCAAGTTACAGAGGAATTTATGGCCAACAAAGATATCGAGTTAGTTGTCATTAGTCAGATAGGGAGTTTGGGGAATGAGAATGTGGGAGATGCAACTGCCATTGCAGTTGGACAACAGGCATGGGCAAGAGGACCACACCATCATTACCCACGGGCTCACCCAAGTTTATGCCCAAGCTCCACAGAATCTTTACCAGAATCCATTATATCCCATTCTCCCACCTCCATATCAAGTGTATAAGGCGCAACCTTATGTTCAACCTCCATCTTACCCACACTGGTGTGCGCCAACTCTGCCGAGTCATCCTTCAATTTTACATACATACCAAAGCCCTTCTAGGCCTGGTTTTCAATTTAAGCCAAATACTGAAATAAGACAGAAGTCTTCTGGGATAACTTCACACCCATTAGAGGGTCATATGCAAGTTTGTTCCATAGATTGGTACAGCAAGACATGATCACTCCTCTCTTTGGGTATACTCCCGACCCGCATTCAAGAAGTTTTGATCCTAATGTACGATGTGCATATCGTTCTGATGTTCAGGGTCAGAGTATTGAAGATTGTCATGCTTTGAAAAGAGAAATTGAAAAGGTGATTCAAGATAAATCAAACATGGTACAGATCTGACAGTGAGGAAAGCTCTAGCCATGCTGATATGCAAACCAGTGGCTAAGATGTCGGGCTGAGCAATTGAGAAGTCACCCCTCTCCTTACTTGGAAGAGGTTTGGTAACTTGTTTTGTTTTATTTTCTGCTATCCGAACTATCTCAGGGTTGTAGTTCGGGATCCATCTTGTTTTGTCCTTTTGTTTTTTTTTTATTTTCAAATCCTTCTATCTTTTGTTTCAACTAAATGAAGTGTCCCATTTTTCTTTGTGTTTTAAATATGTGTTGTTTGTTTGTTTTCTTTACATAGTACATTTTGTGTTAACTCTAGTGATATGACATGCTGTGGAATTTTTAGCCAGATCTTAAAATCCAGTTTAAGCATGAACATTGAATCAGAGGGTTAAAGTTAGAAAAAAGAGCATATGAGAAAATAGATAGAGTGCTGAGACATTTGGTGACAAGTTAAGGCAATTATTTTGAGAATCACAAGAACAACTTAGTCATCGATCAAAAGGCAAGTCCCAACTAGGTCAAATGGTGGACGTATGATCTCTATATCCAGGTTAACAAGAAGATAATCAGCTCCACAGAAGCATGAATCACTCGATGTGAGGGATGCATAACAAAGGTAGAGTTGTATCGTTAACAAGTATATAAAAGAGGTGAAACACATGTTCGAGACAAGTTAGTGTTGTAAAGCATGTCATAAGTGATATTGGTCATGTACTTTCACATTGCATGCTATATGCTTGCATTCTCAAGGATCGATATGATGAAGGCATTTTATTCTGCTATCCAAACATTGTGTCATCCTTTGTTTACCCCATTTGAGCCTTAGTGTTATTTTCTTTCATACCCTTCTTTTGGAATCAAGATCGAGTAAGCAAAGTTCAAAGAATAGTGTCAAGAAAAAAAAGATAAAGTCAAAAAAAAAAAGGGTTTCCAAAAAAGAGTGTCAAGAAAAATAGAGTTAGAAAAAAAAAGAATCGCAAAGTGAAAAAAGCGAATAAAAAAAAGAGAGAGAAAAATCAGATCAAAGCGAAAGGGCAAGCTGCCAGAACTACGCATGACCTGATTCTCCTCTCTCGGGGGTGAGATACGTAGGCTGCCCTACCAAGGGCTCGGTCCAACCAAATAAATAATTTAGAATTACCCAGCCAAAAGAAACTGGGGCATGAGTTAATCCTCATTGTTTGAGTCGATTCCAAAAGTTGTAAGTCCTAACCCACTTCAAGTGTCGTTTGGGCCTCACGCTATCCTTTCTTTCTAACCCTATCCAAAAGCCATGTTACAACCAAAGAAAAGACCTTCAGATCAATCTTTGGAATGTTAAGGCAAAACATGCAAGGGATGTGCTGATGTATTTGGGAACTACCTATCTTCCTCAGCTCAAGGAATCAAGAGAGAAATAAAAAATGAGAGAGTCTTATTGGTGAAAACCCTCACGGGCATCGTAAGGCGATAGTAAGTTGAGAGAGATAAAAAAAAAGAAAAAAAGAAAAGAAAAGAGAGAGTCTTATTAGTGAAAACCCTCATGGGCACGGTGAGAGGATTGTGAGTTGACAGAAAAGAGAATAAGAGAGTCTCATTTGAAAAAACCCTCACAGACACCATAAGACAAGGGTGAGCTGAGGGAAAGATCCTTCAAAACAGCATTAGCCGAATGAGGTCTGAATGCAATTGGTCTAAGGAAACAACTCAGTTTTAAGGCCATTAACTCAGCAATAATTGGTAGAGAGGTCGGATGGAAAGATCAGGTAGCCTAATCCAAAAGGCATGGCATAATCATTAGAGTTGTTTGTCATTTTTAGAAAATTTGTCATTTCTTTGTTTTAAAATGGAGACAAACATTGTCTTTTCTTTCTTCATTTTATTTTGTTTTCTTGAGTCAGTGGTCCAAATAAAAGTCATTGTTATTTTTCTCTTATTTTTGAGTCAAGTCCATATCAAAAAGTGAGAAAATATTTCAAAACTGGCCACCAACTTCTTCAATTGCACAATGCAAGAAAAAGTCAGCATATGAAAGTGACATAATTGTGAACTTATGAAGCACCAAGGTTTGAAGGATTTATTTGAGAAGCATGACAAAACAGAGATACTGTGGTTATTTTGGAGTCACTCCTAATGATCTGAGTTTGGGTCATTGACACGACAAAGCAGGGGCAAATGTCAGCAATTTGAAACAAAATGAAGGGAATAAACACTAGAGCAAATGCCTGGAAAGCCAAGTGCTGCAAACCACCACTAAATTTTTAACTGACAAATTTTCTTTATTGAAATAGGGAATTTATTTTATGTTCAGGACCCTCCTGAAGAATGGGATTTTATTTTATGTTCAGGACCCTCCTGAAAAATGGGATTTTACTCTCTGTTCAGGACCCTCCTGCAAAATGGGATTTTACTTTCTGTTCAGGACCCTCCTGCAAAATGGGATTTTATTTTTTGTTCAGGACCCCCCTGCAAAATGGGATTTTACTTTCTGTTCAGGACCCTCCTGGAAAATGGGATTTTATTTTATGTTCAGGACCCTCCTGCAAAATGGGATTTTATTTTCTGTTCAGGACCCTCCTGCAAAATGGAATTTTATTTTCTGTTCAGGACCCTCCTGCAAAATGGGATTTTATTTTATGTTCAGGACCCTCCTGGAAAATGGGATTTTATTTTCTGTTCAGGACCCTCCTGCAAAATGGGATTTTACTTTCTGTTTAGGACCCTCCTGAAGAATGGGATTTTATTTTTATGTTCAGGACCCTCCTGAAGAATGGGATTTTACTTTCTGTTCAGGACCCTCCTGCAAAATGGGATTTTACTTTCTGTTCAGGACCCTCCTGCAAAATGGGATTTTACTTTCTGTTCAGGACCCTCCTGCAAAATGGGATTTTACTTTCTGTTCAGGACCCTCCTGCAAAATGGGATTTTACTTTCTGTTCAGGACCCTCCTGCAAAATGGGATTTTACTCTCTGTTCAGGACCCTCCTGGAAAATGGGACTTTATTTTATGTTCAGGACCCTCCTGAAGAATGGGACTTTATTTTATGTTCAGGACCCCCCTGAAGAATGGGACTCAATTTTATGTTCAGGACCCTCCTGAAGAATGGGACTTTATTTTATGTTCAGGACCCTCCTGAAGAATGGGATTTTATTTCATGTTCAGGACCCTCCTGCAAAATGGGATTTTACTTTCTGTTCAGGACCCTCCTGGAAAATGGGATTTTATTTTCTGTTCAGTGATTTTACTTCTTCATTCGGGTAATCCCAGCAACATCTGTAAGGAGACGCACTTCCTTATTCGGGTAATCCCAGCAACATTTGTAAGGAGACGCACTTCCTTGTTTGGTAAATCCAGCAACATCTGTAAGGAGACGCACTTCCTTACTTGGTAAATCCAGCAACATTTGTAAGGAGACGCACTTCCTTGCTTTGACAATCCAATTAATCTGGGTAAGGAGACGCACTTCCTTATTTGGTAAATCCAGCAACATCTGTAAGGAGACGCACTTCCTTATTCGGGTAATCCCAGCAACATTTGTAAGGAGACGCACTTCCTTATTCGGGTAATCCCAGCAACATTTGTAAGGAGACGCACTTTCTTATTTCTTAAATCCAGTAACATTTATAAGGAGACGCACTTCCTTATTCGGGTAATCTCAGCAACATTTGTAAGGAGATGCACTTCCTTGCTTTGACAATCCAAGTAATCTGGAATAGGGTGAAGAAGTTGAAAGCATGGCAACAAAGTAATGAAATAGTAAGTCAGGAGCCCGCCTGAAGAACATGGTGATGAAATTGCAAGTCAGGAGCCCGCCTGAAGAACAGGGTGATGAAATAGCAAGTTAGGAGCCCGCCTGAAGAACAGGGTGATGAAATAACAAGTCAGGAGCCCGCCTGGAGAATAGGGTGAAGAAACGAAAGTCAAGCAACAAGTTGGAAGAAATTGCAAGTCAGGAGCCCGCCTGAAGAATAGGGTGATAAAAGTCGAGTCAAGAGCCAACAAAAGCTGTATAGATAGGATTTTTGTAATTTTCTTTATGTTTTAGCTTTTAATTTTCATTTTTGATGTAATAACAGAGCTGCAGACCGGAACCTCGACGGAACCTCACTCGACTCTCCAACTCGGTATAGTCCACTCCTCTTCCAAGCCTTTGAAATACCCGTGACTTGATTCCCTCATAACTTGGGTGGGTAGGCTGTCCAAATTCAAGACCCGATAGTCCTTCTTTCTTCTGTTTCTTCTTTGAATAATGGTCGGGACAAAATTCTGTCTCGTTGTCTACTTCTTTGCCTGAAAACACTGTGTGTTTACATTCAAAGGGGGCATGCTGTAGACACGTAATTTTGTCCGCCCAAATATTAATTTCTACTCATTTTTACCTTTCCCTCTTACCTCCTACCCAATAAAATATAACCACTACTCAACCACCCAATCCCAACATAATCATCATACTCACCACTACCTAACCACCCACTCCCAACATAATCATCATACTCACCACTACCCAACCACCCACTCCCAACATAATCATCATACTCACCACTACCCACTACCTCACATTTACCCCACCCCCCACTCTCTTATTCTCATCTCCATTCACAACAACATTCTTAACACACACACACCACACAATACATACAAGAATAAAAACAACAACAAGAGATAACTCTGAGGACTTACAAAAAACTCTAAGACACACTCAATTAATCATCTTCTTCCATCATCTTCTTCACCAAGAAAAACACCACACACAACAAAGAACAAGAACAAGAAAAAAAAAATCTCTCATCTTTCAACACTCTCTCAAGAATAACACTCTCTCAAGTCTCTCTCTCTCTCTAAAAATCTATCTTCTTTTTCCTCTCTTTTAACCTCCGTTTTGCCACCGATCGGAGTTTCGACCACCACAACACCACCATATTTTCCTACTCTCTATCATATCTCTCTCCCTAAAACTAAAAAAAAAGAAGAGAAAATCCGACCGACGCCATCTCCGACCGGATCCGCCGCCGCTTCGCTAGTCGGCGAAATCAGCTCCGGTCGTCGCCTCCTTCTCTTTCCCTCTCCGGCGATAACGCCGTCAGCCACCGCGGTTCGCCGTCCGGCCAGATCCGGCTAGCTCGGTCCAACCGCTAGATCTCCGCCCATTTTTTGTTTCGTCACCGGAACTCCTCGGATCCAGATCTACGTTTTGGAGTTGTTCGGTTTATTAGTCTAATACCAAGTTTGGTTTGCTCGTGGTGAGGTTCTCCGGTTGAGTAGTTTGGTCTTCGAATTTCTTTGTTATCGACAAAAGCAAGTGTCAGTGAGGTCCATTTCTTTAACCCGCTCTCTTTTATTTATCTTGGCATATTGAATTAGTTGTGATTATGATTTTGTTGAATTTTTGTTTATATTAATGTTATGATTGTGATGCTTGGTTGTTTGGTTTTAGTAGATTAAGGCATAAATTTGATCATGTTATAATGGATGGATAAAAAGAAAGTCGGGGATGGAAGTGAAAAAAAAATTTGAAAAATTGACAAAAAGATAGATTCAATTTAATTTGATTTATTGTTGGTGTGAATCAATGATGGAATTATGTCTTTAGTCGAGGACGCATAGGCAAACGCAGGGGGGGTAGGCAAATGTAGGAATAACAATTTTTTGGAGTGTTTTTGAATATGTGGTTGAAATATACTTTCTACTTTATCGCATGAAAAGTTTAAATAGTACTCATTTGGCCGGGGAATGCCCCGAAGTATTTGTATAGATTTATCCGGGGAATGCCCCGAAGTACCTTGTACCCGGAGTACGTCAGTGATGAAGGCCCGAGTCATCGGGTAAAGCATTAGTTCAGGATTAGCGTAGGTTTATTTTAGTCCCTTTTTATTTCGGGTTGTAATAATTGGATTGGACTTACATTTCGTTTTATTCTATTTTTTTTGCGTACTTTGTCTGTGGTTTATACATTTCATAATGCCAAAATAGTCGATACACTCCACCAAGTGACCGTGGTCGAACCATGGGATCGAGGGGTGCCTAATACCTTCCCCTCGGTTAACAGAATTCCTTACCCGGAATCTCTGTGCGCAAACCGGTTTAAGAGTCAATTGGTTTCGAAAAGGGATTTTCCAAAGGTGACTTGGCACACCAGATTATGTCAAGTGGCGACTCTGAATAAAAATGCAAATAATCCCTTTTTCGAAGCAAATTTTTATTTCTTGTCACTTAAAATAATTAAACCCTTTCGAACTTAAAAATATTCCATTTTGGAGTACGTGTGCAAAACGGGGTGTGACAGTAGTGTCAACTTTTGCCCATAAAACGTAGCTTATTGTTCGAAAGTCGTAAGTCTTGTCTTTATAATGTGATAGTGTCAACTCTTACTCATGAGATGTAACTTGAATGGAAGAAATCGAAGAAAAGAACAAAAAAAATAAAAATTGCGAAAAAAAATGAAGAAAAATATTAAAAAACCAAAATCAAAGAAAATGTAGAAGTTGATAGAGAATAGGAAAAAAATAAAGGTTAATAAAATTAAAAAAATAAAATAAAAATAAAGCTCGAGAAAAATTTAAAAAGAAAAGAATCAAAGAAAAAATTTAAAAAGTTTTTTTTAATAAAAGTAGTCGTTGAAAAGTGTAAAGAAAAAAAGTAAGGATTGAGAAAAATTAAAAATAACAAAAAAAAAAGTGAAAAGGAAAAAGAAAAAGGAAAAAAATATAAAAGAAAAAAGAAAAAAAAAAGAAGATGAGAGGAAAAAAGTAAGGGTTGGAAAAATTAAAAATAAAAAGAGAAAAGAAAAAAATAAAAATTAAAGTAACATTAAAAAGAGCAAAAAATAAAAGTTGAAAAATATAAATATGTAGTTGTTATCCATTATGAAAATCATTTATATAATTTACTCCATTGATCAGAAATAATTTTATTCAAAAGAATATTAGTTAATAGGTAAAGACTATTTTAAAGAAAAAAATTTATTTGAGGCTAAAATTTGAAAGTGATCCAATTTGGATCCAATTTTGAGATTCACCCCTAATTTTCCTCAAGAAACCGTCTCAGAAATGGCCCAAACAGGAAAAGAGTTTCTGTTTGTAAATATTTTCACTATTTTTAAAATAGGAGGGACTCCTCTATTAATATGTATACTGGGGTCGTTTGGTTAGAAAATAGTTATTTTGTGATAATTAATTTTATGATTATTTGAAATAACTTATCCCACCATTCATATGGATAACTTATTACATCACTATGGTGTAAATGGTGGGATAAGTTATTTCGATCTTGACAACTAAACGGTGCACTAAAAATTTTATTCCAAAATTATTAGTTTATCTCAAAATTATTTGATTTAACACCTCACACCAAACGACCCTAGAATGATAATGCCATCCATTACACACACTCTTTCTGTCTTCCATTTTATAGACAAATTTTCATTTTTAATATGTTTAGTGATGGCATGCTCTTGTACCATTAACTGTCGGTTTGTCACATTTCATTTCTGAAAAAATAATTTGATCAATTTTTTTTGTTAAGTTAGATTAGATTTATTTAATATTTAAATATTATTATTTAGATATTTAAAAATTATATAAAAATGTTAAGTTCAATTTTTTCATATCAACATAGTATAAAAACATATCTTAAAGCACTGATAAAAAAATTATGTTGTTTGAAGTTAGAAAAGCAAAACGTAGTAGGTATTATGGGACGAGGAAATATACTTCTAATTAGGGGTGTATATAGGTCGGGTTGGTTTGATTTTTATTAAAAAAAAAAAAAATCAAACCAATCATGTCGGTTTATTAAAACTATAAACCAAGTCAAACCAACATAAAATTGATTTTTTCGGTGTAGGTTTTAGTCGTTTTTTTCGGATTTTTTAATTTTTTCAGGTTTTTTTTATAATCTTTAATTTTTACAATTATATTGTGATCGAAGACTAGATCAAATATGTTTTCACTCATGTGCTAATGAAAAATCATAATTATGAAAAAATTAGAAGCAGAAAACTTTCTTGAAACTAAAAAGTGAGATGAAGAGTGTAAAGTTTAGGTTTTAAGTTTATATTGGTTTTCGATTATTTAATTAGCAATTAATGGATAAATATTACAACTTAAAGGCCCAAATCTAAATATATATAGGGCAAAATTCAGAAATAGCATATTTATCTCCTTAATTATGAGTTTCATAGCAACAGTTTCATAATTACATAATATAGCAAGTTGTATTTTGTAATTTTGCAAATAGTTTTACAAAAATACAAATACATATGATTTTTACTGCCCTTATGATATGTATTTTGTATTTTTGCAAACTGTTGCTATAAAAATACAAATACATATGCTACAAAATGTAATTTGATAAAAGTATTGCTATTTTTTATAATTTAAAACTTAAGTATGCTACTTTGTATATTTTTTTAAATATATATCTACATCTACTTTCAAATTATTGAAAATTACTAAAATTAGTTGAAAAAGTATTTAAAAAGTATATTATAATTAATATTTTATGTATAAAAAAGTTCGAATATATATATATATATATATATATATATATATATATATATATATATATATATATATATTATGTCAGTTTGATTCGGGTTCGATTTGACTTTTTTTTTGTTAACACCAAACCAAACCAAGAATGGTTGGTTTTTCTTTTCTAACGCCAAACCAATCAAATCAAACCATAAGTTGGTTTTTTTTCTCAGTTTGATTTGGTTTGTTGGTTCGGTTTGACTTGACGGTTCGGTCTGTACATCCTTACTTCTAATATTTGTCCCTTTGTTGACTTCTACTTATCTAATTTGTAGAATTAAAGTGTGAAAATCATTTAAAACACCCCCCTGCCCCCCCCCCCCCCCCCGACTTTGACTTAAAAATTTATTTTTTCCCTCAATCTCTCCACACCTTTATTTTATACAATATCTATTTTATTTTTGACATTTATAATTTTTTATTTATATAATTTAATTTAGTGAAGTATTAACATCTTTCAGTTTGGAAGGTCTTTAAGTTGGATTGATTGACTTTGGTCAATATTTGAAGATTCAACTGTCGTATTTGAATTCAGACAGTTTCATTAGTTCGAACATTGATTTTGAATTATAGCAGATTTGTTTAGGTCCCGAGGCTTTCAGTGTGATGTTGAGCATTTAGACGAGATGTTCGAAAGTTATGGTGTAAGATTGAGGCATAAGATTGACTATGGTCAACATCTGATGAAAACAACCTTCCTTGAAAATTCTGACTACACTATTGAGTCTTGAATGTCGAATTTTGTTTAGTAGCATAGTTGATTTATTTTTGATGGGTCCCGAGCAAATTCCTAAGGTTCGTTCAGAGATTTTTGACTTTGACCTTCACTGCTAATGTCTGGTGCACCAAACCTTTTATTACATTCATGTACCTCCATTGCCTTCGCTAAAAAAATGTGTTTTTTATCATCATAATCGCAGAGGTGGGCTTGCGATCACGAAGAGTAAAAAGGATCCGGTTGGGGGATCCCCTTCATATTCGCAATGAGACTGGGCGAGGATGGTCATGATCACGATCAGGTCCTTACAATCGCGTAGAAGACAGTCCATGACGAACTTAAATAGTTTCTTTTCGGAATTAAACTCTTAAACTTGGAAGCTCGAATTTAAACATTTTTAATGGTGATTTTTAAGATTTTAACATTAGATCGTGATGATATCTTTCATTTTTCTTTTTCCACCAATATTAATATTTTTTATACAAATTTTTTATATAGATTAAAAGCAAAAATATCATAGTTTTTAAAATGTAAAAATAAATAAATAAAGGTTAATGGAAGGGTAGTATATATTTTAAAAAGTCAATTATATATAAAGGGAAACAATAATTATTTTTCAAAGTTAGGGGAAAAGTTTAATTTTTAAAGTAAAGTTGGGGGTGTAAATGATTTTCATCGAAAAATTAAATGATAATTTATGACTTACTCCCTCCGTCTATTTACTTATTCTCTTTTTTATTTTGAAATGTCCAACAATACTTGTTCATTTTATAAAATTAATGAGTAATTTATCTATTTTTATTGATTTTATCTTTGATATTAAATATAATCACTATTTTTTCAAAGCAAAAAAATTATTACTATCTTAAAGGGTGATATATTAAAATCACTCATTTATTTATCATTTATTAAGGTATGTGCCAAATTAAATAAGTATTTATGGACGGAGAGAGTAATTTTTAATTGTTAATTTATAATAATAAATTGTTGTTTTATATTTTATTTTTTTAATTTATTTTTTTATAATGATAAATTGTTGTTTTAATTGTTAATTTGACACACCTGTATTACTCCTTAAAGGTGTGTCGGATTAATACTCTCTTCATTACTACTCCTTTCCTCTATTTTTATTTATCAATTTTTTTATTTTAGGATATTGCTTGTTCAGCTTATAAAATTAAAGAATAATTTATCAAATTCTATCCATTTTATTTTTAATATTAAATTCGATTCATTATCTAATACATTTTTCAAAGTATTAAATTTATTATATTTAAAGAATAATATGTTAAAATTATCTCTATCATTTACTATTTTTAATTTTTGTGTAAATAGAGAAAAGTAGATAGGTAAAGACGAATGGAGTAAATAAGTGCTTTTTTTTTTGTTGGCACATCCTTTAATAAATTACTAACACTTAAAACTGAAAAATAAATTTATCAGTTTATCTTTAATTAAATTTATTTTCTTAAAATTGATATTAATTATTTTTTATTTAAATAAAAAAAATATATCCAATTATTTTTAAACACATATAGACTTATTTCAAAATAAAATTATGAAATAAGAATCAGAGAAATTTTATTTCATTTTTTTGTTTTCAAATATTTATAACTATATCTATAATCTATATCTATATATAATTTATATCTATAATCTTTATCTATAATCTATAATATATTAAAAGTATAAAGACCCTTATATAAGTGATTTGAACTTTTTGCCCTTCATTAAAAGACTTTTCTTTAGACAAAACTGTCTTTTCACTATATTTTTAATTTATTATTTAATTATTTTTTATTATATTAACTAGATTTCCTAAAATATATGGGACTTCTAAAATATATGATAGGAAAATTAATTAATATTTTTCTTTTTAATAGACTTTCTGAAATATATGGGACTCCTATAATATATCATACGAGATTTAGTTAATATTTTCCTTTCTACTGTTCAAATTAGAAAAATGCTCCTGAAATAGAACTCTATTACGAAAATACTTCTATAAATATTGAGATGTCCGTTAAACTAGAGAACAAACCAGTTTGCCGATTGGAAAAACATGATTGATGCTTATCTAACTTGATTCGATTACATGTCTAGATTGATGGATGCTTGATTTTTTAACCCTCATCTTTTTCACTGTTATTGTCAGCATAATAGAATTCAACATGTGTGTATTTTCGCTCAGAATAGAATTAATTGGATCAAAATCAAAGTTTTTGGATCACTATTATATTTTTTTTTATATTTTACAAGTCGTAGATGAATGTCGGTTGGCTTTAAAGAATTTCTTGTGTAAAGGTTAGGTTTAATTGTATTGTATTTGTATCTTTATTATCTTATTATTTTATTTTAATTTACAGATGCTAGATAAATGTGAGTCGGCTTTAATTTTTTTTTTCCAGTAAAGATTAAGTTTAATTGTATAATTGTAATATCTCTTTAGTTTAATTTTTGTGGTAGTTTACAGTTCGTTGATGAATCTCGATCGATTTTGAGAATTTTTGTGTGTAAAATTTAAGCTTAATTGTATTGTTGATTTCACTTTTATCGTATTATTTTGTTGCAGTTTACAGGTGATAGATAAATGTTGGTCGGCTTTGAGGAATTTTTTTATGTAAATGTTAGGTTTAGTTGTATTGTTTTGATATCTCTATTATCGTATTATTTTGTTATTGTTTACAGGTGGTAGATGAGTGTCAGACGACTTTGGAAATTTTTGTGTGTATAGATTAGATTTAATTACATTATTTTGATGTCTCTATCATTGTATTGTGTTGTTGCAATCGACAGATGTTAGATGAATATCAATTGACTTTTAAAAATATTTTTAGTAAAGATGAAGTTTAATAAATAAATTCTCCATTTTTACATATTTAAAAAATATTAAATTTACTTATTATATTAATCTTTATTATTTAAATAAATATCCTATTTAATATAATGTTTGAACTCATTAGAGTGAGGTATACGTGCAAGACACGTACACCTAAACTAGTTTATTGAGAAATGAAGAGAACAATGGATAAGTAAATACAGATGACGGAAGAGTATCGCTCCGTTTGGCCATGAAATTTTCAACTTCAACTTTTTCGGAAAATTATTTGAAAAAGTGAAAACAAGTTTTACTTGTTTTCATTCATACTTCTCTCACAAAATTTCAAAAACAACTTTAATTTATATTCATGACCAAACATAACTGTAACTTTAACTTTATCTTTAAATCCAATTCTAACTCCCAAAAAATAATTTTCATCACTAAACGGCCTATAAGTTTTTTTTTAAAAATTAGTTTCTTACATAAGTTTAAGAGACAGCCCCCAAATTAAGCAGTATGTTAGATTACTCCATGGATAGATGCAAACTTTAAGAAAATGGGAGACAGATGGTCAAAGTATTTGTCCACATAAAATTCTTTTGCAGAAAAAATAAAAATAAAAACATTTAAGGCACTCAACGTCAATTAAAGATAGTACAAAACGACAACGTTTGGCCAACCTCCATAACCTCTTGCGCTAATCAAGGTGACATGTTTCCTCGTAATGCACTTCACCATCCCCTTTTGCCTTTCTTAGGGGGTTTGGACCATGTCTTCCTAAATTCATTAAAAAATAAATAAATTTACGTCTAACTCAACTTTAAAATATTATCATAACGAGAGAATTATTCTTAAGTCATCTTAAAGATATGATTTATTAGGTAAAACTGATTTATTAGGTAAAACTTAATTACACTCATTATATATATCAAATTAATATTTATATATTATGTATTTAAATTTAAAATTTATATTATTAAATCATAATTAATTAATATATATATTTATCATAATTAATTAATAATTTTTTATATAAACAACAGAAGTTCCACCTTTAATGAACTTAATTACATAGTAACCTATATTTTTTTTTCTCTCCCTAATTTTAAAAAGTACATATACATGTCGAATTAACCTTATATATTACTGAAATGTATAAGGTAAATCGTTTCGCCTATATTCAAGGAAATAAAATCAGACATTATTATTCTCTAATTTAATTAACGACAATCATTAATTTACTGATTTGGTGGATCCTTAAAATTAGTAATCGTAATTTAAATTGAAAAAAAAAATCTGACACTTCACAACAATTGAGTTTATTGAAATTGCGATTTCTCCATCAACAATTCTTGGCGAATTATATCACGATCTGGTTTATTCCATCTGCCAACATTAATCTGAACATTGCTATTTTGTTGAGGCATTTAAGTATTTGACAGTCTGAAATTGTATATGAACAATACAAAAGTGATGATATTGTTGTTTCAGAAAGTATAACATTTTTTAGGTCGATTTCGACGATTGTTACAAAATTTGATATTGATGAAGGCCGAAAAAATAGAAGTAAAGTATATCGTGGAAGGTAATTCTTCACCAATTATTATAAGAAACGATAAAGGAGTCAGGGTGTATGTTGAGTTAAAGAAAATTTTTTCAAGACTTGTCAATTATCATTTGTGTATTTTGACTTCTAATAAGTCAAATGAAGAGTTAAAGTTTGATCGTGAAACTGGAATTGTTCTTTGTATTCAAGGAACTGAATCTAACGCTTTTGCATTAAAAGTAATTGAAACGCAAAATTAGTATTTGTTATACATTTCAGAATTTGAAGTAAAATTTTTTATTACTGATTGCAAGAATACATAAATAAAGGTTGATCAGTTTTACAAGGATAAAGCAACTCTAGTTGCTGCAATGACGAAATATGCATTAGCGAATGACTTTAATACCAAAGTTAAACGTTCTGATAAACAAAGGTATGAACCGACATTAGATTTAAAATTTTCTATACGCTAATTTTTTTATAAGTTAATAGTTTTAAAATTTACAATACATTAATACAACTTTCCGATTCTTTATTAGTTAATATAAGTTCTTAGTAAATATATTGTAAAAGTAATTAAACTTTTGTATTGAAACAGTGCATACATACGAATGATATGTATGGGGGAACTACTTAGCATAATGTTAAGATATGTATCGTAATTATGTATTCATAGATATGTATATACATGAAGGTTGCTTGTTATATGTTGAAAAGTTTCTTATACATTTCTTATACGACAGTAAAAGGAATAACTTATGTACTGTATCTGCTTATAAATAGAACAAATATGTATGGGGGAACCGCTAAGCGTAATGATATGATATGTTTTGTAATTGTTTATACATAGATATGTTATGTATAGGGAAGCTTCTTGTTATAGTTACAAATGTTTCTTATACATTTATTAAACTGTAGTAATGAAAAAAACTAATGTATTATAACTGTTTATACATAGAACTGTTATGTATGAGTAAACTGATAACATGAATAATTAGCATGTAAATCAAACATGAATTTTATATATATGTTTTCACACGTTGTGTTTAGATTATATTTGCTGCAGTTGTGTTCTTCATTGTCGTAATAAAAATTACAAAAATACATCATGGGATTTTTTAAGTTATTGAGAAGCCTATGGACTTCAGTACTATCAAAAACAAGATGGAAGCAAAGGATAGTTCTGGCTATAAGCATGTCCAAGAGATATGTACAGATGTTGGCTAATATTTAAGAATGCAATGAAATACAACGAGGAAAGGGATGATGTTCATGTAATGACAAAACTTATTGGAAAAATTTGAGGAGAAATGGTTGTAGCTTTTGCCCAAAGTTGATGAAGAGGTACGACTCATCTATAGTCTTTTTCTTCAGTATCTCATGAAATTTATAAAATAATTAAATCATTTTCTTCTAGTCTATTTAATATGCTCATATGCGATTAGGGTACTAAATTTTGGATTTTTAAGTAAATGGTTGGGACACTAATGTATAGTATTATTGCTTGTAGGAAAAACGACGAAAAAAAGAGAAAGCAGAAGCCAAACAGGATATGCAGCTCGCTCATGCGAAAATGGCTAAAGATTTAAGTATTGAGGTAGCCAAGACTCAAATTCTTTTACACAAGCATAAAAGTTTAGTCATATTTTCCCGACTGTTTATGGATTTTCATCGTGATACATATTAAATTTAACCCGCTCTGGATAATAACTTATACCTAATATTGGCATTGCAGCTTGATGAGGTGGACATGCAACTGGAAGAACTCAGGAAAATGGTGCTTTAGAAATGCAGGTTGGAGCCTTAACAAATAACTCTTATCGGTTATCAGTTGTGTATTTATTAATTTTGAAGTAGCTGATGGCTTTATAAATATAGCTTATACTTTGTCCGTCCTTTTATTTAATGGGGCTACCAGATAATTTTTAGACAGACTCCAAACATTACCTAAAATATCCCATATATGATATATATTTAAGATAAAACAATTCAAATAGTATAAGAAAGATCGATCATATGACCTTTTTCCAATTGTAGATAGATGAATAAACACTGGCTAGTAAATGAAAGTCAATAGTGATTGGTCCTGCTTGTGACATGGGTTTGACAATGAAGCTTTTTTTTTTCCTCCTGTTTTAGGTCTGTTTACTTATATGAAGGGTAAAATTAGTACGTTGGACATTCCTGGGGTGATCTGGTGCCAACTCTGTAGTAATAGTCCTCGGAATGATCTATTCTCCATAGCCCTTTACAAGATCTAAAAGTAAAACAGAGGTACCTCAGGCTATTTGGTGGACAGTCTGTCTTGAAAGAAATAACAAATTTTTTTGAGACAATAGGGGTAACATTCTTAGCCTTAAACTTGGATGTAACTTTTTGATGCCAACCGGACATTGTATGAGATGCAGATGCTATACTAGACACAGTAGAAAATTTGAACTTATTGTAATTATGCCTAATGCATTGGCTTAATTCAAGTTTACATAAGATTAAAGAAAGATCTAAAGGCTAACAGTATAAGTCAGATTATCAGTGAATTTAGAATCAAAGGCGGAATACTAAATTACAGGATAGGAAATGCTCCAAGTACAATTTGGGCTAATTTATCGAGGAAAATGCAAGAACTTATTGATGTGTGAGATAATGCTAACACATTTGAGGCTATTAACTAAGAACAATTGCGAAGTCTTAAGCAACTTTTGTCATTTTTGATTGGTTTATGTTTGATTTTGTAGTTTAAGCTGATATGATAGAGAACCAACAAGAATGGAAGCAAAGAAGCTAAAATCTGAAGAAATCTGAAGACAAGTGTGGCTGACGACATTTGTGATAAGTCGTCAGCCCTGTGATAAGTTATCAAGTTTGTCGTCAGCAGTAAACAAAGAATTGACCTAAGTTGAAAAATGTGACGACATTCTGTGATAAGTCATCAAGGGTATGATAAGCTGTCAAGAATGTCGTCAGCCTGAGGCAGCAGAGGAGAACTGAAGCAGAGCTTTGACGATATTTTATGATAGGCCGTCACGAAGCCAATAAGTTGTCAAGTTTGTCGTCAGCCTTAAACAGAAAGAGCAAAAATTGAAGAAAGAGCTAATGATATTTGTGATAAGTCGTCAGCCTCCTGATAGGCTATCACAAATGTCGTCACCTAATCCGAGAGATTTTTGAATTCTATTATTTTGTTTTCATAATTAGGGTGAACTATTTAAAGCCTTGTTTAGGGTTTTCTTAGAGGGGGAACCTTGAGTTTTGAGACACGATACTTTGATATTTTCTCTCTCTAATTTCTTGGCTTGAAAAAGCAAATACTTTAAAGAGATTATTACCATTATTTTGGGATTTCCTTTGTGATTTAATCTGCGATTCATTAGTTATTATTCTTCTTGTGGTAAGTTTAACTTTCAAAGTATGAATACAGCTCGTTATTTCGATTTTAGTATTATGAGTGGGTAATTTTCATTAACCTGAATTATGGGATCTAGGGTTAGGGCTTGATAAAGTGCTGAGTGATCAGGATTCGAAAGGTGGCAGGACTTCTTGATAATTCTGAGGTTTTAATTAACGTCTGTTGGTTGCAAACAATAGATAAAACCTACTTTTATTTGCTTGAGAAAGAAATCAAATATAGTAGGAAGTGAATTATCAACAGGGACTTGGAAATACTCCGTTTAATAATCAGTGATGTAACAAGGTTGGTTAACCTGAGGTAAAATCTGGGCTGTGAATATAAATTCCCTAGGTTCGAGAGGATTAGGTAATTAAATGCTTAAGTAGGTCGAGAGACATTTAGTCATAACTTCAATAAAGATAACTTGTTGTCCTATCTACTGTGAGAATCTTGAACTACTATTAGCATCTGTCAAGTACCAAAACCCCTAGTGAACATAATTCTGTTTTTTCATAAACTCTTGATTACGAACACTTAAGTTAAAGTGACCAACAATTTATTGGCTAATCCCCAAAAACCCCATTTTATCTTCTCGTATCATCTGTTTGAATTCAACTTGTAGCTATAGTCTCAAATTAGTTTAATCGCCACTCACATTGTTCCCTGTGGAATCGATCCAGACTCCAAAAGTTGGGTAAATATATTGACGACGACCTCCTTGCACTAAATTGATGTGTAAGTTGAGTGTTATCACTTATGTGCCAATTTGGTACTATATTACATCAGGTAATCTCATTATTTTCCCAGTATCTTGACATCTTTTTGTTTGTCTAAAGTTAGTGTGCTACGATGGCCGTAACTTTTTTTAACCTTCAAACTCTAACGATTATTAAATAGAATCATTTTGTATCACCAAGCAAAACTTCAAGAGAACATGAGAAAAGGTTTGAGAAAATAGTGGTATCCTTTTATTTTTTTCATCGATTAAAAATAACGTATTCCCATATGGTGAAAATGGTACTACTGGGGTTGCCCCGTTTCTTGGAATTTGTATGGATTACTTGTATCACAATTTGGAGACATGCAAACTAAACTTAGTGATGATGAAACCATGGAACAATTCTTGAGACGCTACTTCGGGTTCAAACATGAGTTTTTTGGAGTAGTTGTAGCTGTGACAGTTGCATATACTGTTATTTTTGCCTTCACATTTGCTTTAGGTATTGAGGTATTCAACTTCCAGAGAAGATAAGTATTAGTATACTCCGCTTGGTTACATTTACCCCATGATGTTGACAAAAAGATTAGAAAGGTTAGTTCTTATGAATTTTTTTCTCCAAAATCTCACTCAAACAACAACATATCCAATATAATCTGGGGAGGGTAGACTATACATAGACATTACCCCTACCTAAGAAGTAGAGAGGTTGTTTCCCGTATAACTATTCGCTCAAGGGAAAAAGTAGGTTAAATAGTCTAGAAAAAAATTTAATAGAAGTACAAGAATAGCATATATTAATCGGAGGGTAACTACAACAAACTAATATGATAGTTGCAATATAAGACAATAAGTAATAACAGAAATCAAAGGACTAGACTACAACTACCAGTATGGACGGATAACAAGACAATGCACCGCTACCACTAAGATCAGTCTTAGTTAGTTTGCTAGGGGTCAACGGTATCTCAACTGAGCAACGCAAAAGGTTGACTATTGCAGTGTAACTAGTAGCTAACCCCTCTATCATTTTCATGGGTGAACCAACCTCAGGACTGGATGCTCGGGCTACTGCAATTATTATGAGAACTATTAGAAATACTTTGACATAGGAAGAACTATTGTCTGTACCATCCATCAGCCTAGTATCGATATTTTTGAAGCCTTTGATGAGGTGAATTTGATATTTTTTAACTCAATCAAGCTATTCATTATTTTTCCTAGATTTTTGTCATTGAGAACTGATATAAACACCACTTTGTATCTCTTTCTAATGAAACAATGAGGACAAGAGATATATATTGGTCTATTGGGTTGCCATTCTTGCCATTTGATCAAATATTTTGAAGTAAGTTGTTAAAGTAAAAGAGCGCTTACCTTTCTAGAGTTGATACAATTAAATAATACTAAGCTAAGTTTTTTTGTGTTCAGTTAATGCCTGGGGTAAGGAAAATAAAAAATGGCTACAATCCAGCAACTTGGATATTAGAAGTGACAACCTTAGCTCAGGAAATGATGTTAGGGGTTGATTTTTCTAATTTATACAAACAATCAGACCTTTCCAAAAAGAACAAAGCATTGATTAGCGAGCTCAGCATGCCTCGTACTGGTACACATGACCTGCATTTTGATAGTCAATATTCGCAGCCATTCTGGACCCAATTTACAACTTGTGTTTGGAAGCAACACTGGTCATACTGGTATAATACAACTTATACTGTAGTTAGATTTCTCTTCACAACCTTCATTGCCTTGATTTTTGGGACAATTTTCTAGGATCTTGGTACTAAAGTGTATGTCCAAAATACTAGACAAAACAAGTGGAAAATACTTTGAATTCTTAACGCTAAAAGTCAATTTCTTTCTTTTTTCTTTTTTTGGTTACAGGTGTAAAAGCCAAGATCTGTTTAATGTTGTGGGATCCATGTATGCTTCTTTTATCTTCCTTGGCATACATAATTTAGCAATAGTACAGTCTGTTGTAGCCATTGAACGTATAGTATTCTATAGAGAAAGAGCTGCTGGAATGCTTTCTGCCTTACCTTACACCTTTGGACAGGTAAGCATAGAGTTCAATTTCTTATAAGCCAATTTCATGTTAAAAGAAGTCTATATTACCTATAAAAAAGATTCTATTATCTTGCAGGTTCTCATTGAAATCCCATATGCCTTTGTGCAATCTGTTTCCTATGGTGTCATTGTCTATGCTATGATCGGATTCAAATGGACAACTGCCAAATTTTTTTCATATATTCTGCACCCACCCCCTCTTTTTGGTTGTCTTATAGGAAAATCCTTGCATTTACTATAAATATCCCTATTTCTTAGATACAGATGATTTCAAACCCTTGAAAGAATATGAAATTTGCTTGAGGAATAAAGCTTCAGTTATAATCTTTATACTTTACTTCTAAAACATGGAGAAGATTTTAGGCTTTCTGATGTAAACTATGTCTAAAGTTTTCCCATTCTTAATCACTGTACATGCATTCATTTTTGTTATAGATCCTCTATCTTTACACTTGATAAATAAATAGTTTTTTACTTTAACAATGTCTGGATCATTGCAGGCAGAAAGGCTGAGTAGGGTGAGACATTCAAACCTTGTTACACTAATCGGGATTTGCTCAGAGTCTAGATTCCTTGCTTATGAATTCCTCAAAAATGTAAACCTTGAAGATCACTTGGCTTGCCATAAAAAATCCCGTCCTGTTCATTGGCAACATTGGATAAGAATTATTGTGGATATATGCTCTGTTCTTATCTTTATTCATGCTAATGATCCTTGCACTATCCATAGGAACTTGAGACCTACCAACATTCTCCTTGATGCTAAATTTGTCAATAAAATAAGCGATTTTGGAGTCCATCTCTTGATTTCCTAGAATGAGAATTCCAATTATAATGGCCCAGAGGCTTTCATTTATATGGACCTAGAGTTTGTTGAATGAGAATTCCAATTATGATGACCCAAAGGCTTCTATTTATGTCGACCCAGAGTGTGTTGACAAGGGACCGCTTACTGTAGAATCTGATGTTTTCTTATTTGACATCATACTTTTACGAATTTAGACTGTAAGACCAGCTTCAGGTATAGTGAGGAACGTCTAAGTATGCTTTGGAAAGTGGGAACTTGGGTTCAGTTTTGGACTCTTCATCTGGTGATTAGCCAATTGATCAAGCGGAATTGTTAGCTTATCTAGCGCTGAGGTGCTATGAGAAAGATCCTTTAAATCTACCTAATATGCTCTCAGAAGTTTGGCCAACAATTGAGCCAATGAGAGATATATGAACACCACACTCGGATTTGAATACTTCATCTCAGGATTCCAAGAGTCAAAAATAAATTCCACCTCATTTTGTTTGTCCTATTTTTCAAGTAACCGTAAGATATATGATTTGTTTTCTTTTGTTTCACAATTCTGCGTGATTTCAAATACACTCTTTCACCTTCTAAATAGAGATGTAGGAATTGTCCGTGTGAGATGCTCAGTTTTGTAATCAATGCTTGTATTTTGTGAGAACATGTGGACTAGCAGTGAGATCCTCAGTCTTATTTGTTGATAGATCATTAAATATGAAGACATAATAATCACTTTTATCTATTTGTTGAGAGAATTTAGGTTGTATTGAGCGACTAGGATTAGAATGTAATACTTCTTTTCAAGCGGTATAAATGATGAATACTTCTGCATGAAATAATAAAGAGGCCCATATAACCCTCTATTATAGGATACTATCATGAATCAAGAGTTTAACTTTACCGTTATAAAAAAAAGAAAAAAAAGAATCTAGATGTACAAATGGTAGTTGATACTTCATATCTGGTGTACTGTATGTATCCTGTATGATTGATGCTTTTATCTTTGACGTGAACACTTTCAGGATGTCATGGAAGATCCACATATAGCAGCGGATGGTTATACATATGAAGGCGATGCAATAGAAGGATAGCTATACTTCTCCGATGACAAACCTCAAGCTCGATACCTATGATTTGATTCCCAATTATGCTCTCTATTGCACAATTCAAGAATGGCAGCAACAGTCGTGAAACTCATTCCGGTCTATAATGCCTTCTACAAATAAAAACATCTTCAAACATGAAACTATATACTGATATAGAAAGTTAGTCATGTATCGTGGTAGTTCCACTGAGTTAATACTTGGATTTGAGTTATTTGAACTTGTCAGGTAAGCATATAAGTGTTACTACAATACTGAGATGTACAGATTTTATCACTATGTATACTGGATTTGATTAAAAAATTTGATATAAATTGATGAAATTTATTATCTTGTGATATATATTAGTCTCATTTGCGGTCAATTAGAGACTAGAAATATTTCTCCTCTTTAAATATTTATCTACGAAAAGAGGTGTTGCTCGTCTTTAAAGGTTGACCAAGGACTAGAATATCGCTCGTCTTTAAAAGTTGATCTACGACCAGGATGTTTCTCGTCCTTAAAGGTTGATCTTGGGAAAGAATTTTGCTTGTCACTAAAGGATATTTGGGATGAGAAATACCTTCGCAAAAAGATAATTACGATGAGGTAGTTAGTCTATTTGAGACAACAAATACCGTCACTAAAGGATAATTATGACAAGTTAGTTAGTCTATTTGGGACGAGATTGCTCGTCATAAAAGAATAATTAAGACCAGATAGTTAGTTAATTGGGATAAGATATACTGTCGCTAAAAGGCTATTAAGACCAGTTTTTTTGCCATCGCAAAAGGATTTTAAGGACTGATTTATTGGACTCATCGCTAATGACCTTTAGCAGTGGAGCCTACTAGGATGGGACGTGACCAAATTTTTCTTCTCCTAAAAACCCAATTTGGACAAGATTTGAACTTTCTGGGACCATATTTCTCTTCCTTATAGGCTATTTTTCTTATAGTGAGTCCTTTTGAATTTATTGATTGATATAGTGGTCCCAAACTTCATGTTTTGAAAGAAGAAATTATAATATGCTATGAATGACCCAGAGATGTGACTTGCAAGTCAATGGTATGACGATACCATATAAATAAATGCCATAATAGAGTAAGAGTTTCATATTTGATTTCAGAGAATACATGTTTTAAAAGAGCTAAAGATAGGCGTAAAGAGAATTAGGTGGTTTTTCAAAGAAGGCTTGAGTTTAAATAACTCCTAGCCCAAAATCGTGTTTTGCCGATATGGGTTTATTATTTCCTCAAGAGGGACCATATGCTGCCTAGTGCCCTGTGGCATATCAAAGACAAAGACTTCAACCCTTGCGACAAACTTGAGTTGGGGGCTTGGCTGCCGAGTCAAGGGCTGATTCCATATAGCCCGTGGAATTTCAGAGTTGTAGGGTATACCACTTAGCCCAGAAGTAAGATAAATAGTAAGTCGTAGATTTTAGATAATTGTTCAGAGTCTTTTAAATATGACCATGTGCTTTTCATATATCTTAATAAAACTATCTATAAATTACTCTCACCTATGTTGAATAATTTTTTTTATTTTGGACTGCTCTGCGTACCAGTACTTTTGTATTGACCCCCGATATTTTAGGATTCTGAGACACAGTCCTGGGGTCCCGTAAGCAGTAGATTGACTTGTCCGAAGTTTGCAGCTAGTGAGCCTGCCTTACTTCGAAAGTCTTGGTTATGAAACTTGATATTGTTATTTTATTTTGATTCATGGTCCGACTGGGGACCTTGTCCCAGATTTTAGACAGATGTCATTTTCAGTTAGTAGAGATTCCGTAGACTGATGTTAGATGTTGTTATAGGTTTATGGTTTCCATTTCAGATTGTTCAATTGAATTATGATATTGACCATGACCCCGTATTATTTATATTTCTGTATTTTCTTTCATATTATATGAAAGTATGTATGATTTCCAGATAGAGAAGGGCGCTCGGACCTTCACGGTTTGGGATGCTCGTCACAGTTAGGGTCCTGGCTCGGGTCGTGACAACAATCGACACACCTGCAATTTTTTGCAAAGGATACCTGAATAGATAGTTTACTTATTCATGTGATGAGCTAATTATGTTGGCTTATTCTTTTCGTGTTTATCTGGTAGAATCTTTTTTAACTTTGAATAACTAGCTTTCTTTATCATGTGAAGAATCTGAAAAATGTATGAACTAGATATACTGATGTTAATTCAAGTTCAATTCTTAATATTTTTGTTTTTCTTATATCTCAATAAGATTATTCAATTTAATATTCATTTATGATAGTTAGCTCGTGCTTTTATTGTTCCAGATATATATTTTGTGGTACATATATTTAATGGTGTCCATATGTTTCACATATGTTGCAGATTGTATGTCTATTTGAATTAATTTTTATGACAATTTATTGCTATCCAACTAATGTACAATGTTGTCATATTTAAGTGTTAATAAATGTTAAATTTGGCTAATGTGTGAAATCTGATAATATAATGTTTAAGTAAAAACTTTTATTAGTGTTACAAACTAATGTATGAGGGTTCATTATATATTTATTTAAATTATGTACTTTTAATCTATCATTTTAAAGGTTGATAAAAAAGGCTATATTAGATACAATTAATGTATAATAGTTTAATATACATTAGATATAAATATGAACTTTTCACTCTATCATTGTATTGATAGATAACAATAGCCATGTAAGGTATTAGCTGTAAACAATGTTAGTTTGTAACATATTTATCTATAAGGTGTACTTTAAAAGTTGAATAATACTGTGTGATTTTACAATAGTAATATTAATAAATTGTAAATGATTGTATAGGGTAGCATATATAAGAATTTATGTTATAGTAATGTACACTACATTAATAGATTGTAAATGGTTGTATAGGGTAGCATATATAAGAATTTATGCTATAGTAATGTACATGTGGTGAAATGTATGTATGGATCAAACGTTTCAATGTTACACTAACTTGAAACAATATCGTTTTATGTATAAGGTTACAACTTTTTAGGACATTGTTAAAATAACTTGGGTACATTTGTTTTAATTATATACACCTACATTTATTTGTATATATGTCCCTTGATAATGTATAATTATATATTATACATGTAATCATTTGTATATGGAAGAAGAAGAAGATAGATAAGCATCCTTAAGATATCCCCAAAATAAAAATAAAACAAATCCAAACCAAAATTAAAAATCTAACATGTTCTATAAGTCTTTAACATCCATTACTAAAACAAGTTAGTACATATGATCATGTAGAAGGTTAAAAATTTGTGCTATTCTAAACCAACTATTGTTGTTTCGTCAACTAGTTGAACATAATTTGACCTTGATCGCGAAGGATCATCATTGTTGCTTATGGATATTTCAGTATTCTTGATGACTCCATAATTTTAAAGTAATTTTGCATAGTGTAATCATTGAGTTTGTGCGTCAAACCCACTTAAAGGCACTACCAGCCCTTCACTTAAGATCTCTGCATATCCAGCTACAAAAACACCATAATATCTGAAATAAAAAAATTTATTTAATCATTTGTAAATAAATTCTTAAATGTTTATACATAAAAAAGTAAAAACAGATGCACTTGCAGACTAGCACACGCTCGCTGGGCTATGTTTTGAACATAATGAACATCAAATGGGTGTTGGTTAAGAATATGAGTGCGCTGATTCAATTATATTTATACGCATCCACGTTTGCTCAGTCAGTACATTTTATCCTTTCAAAAAACCCACTATCAAACAAGTAAGAAGGCAACATCACTACCAACTTGGGAATTTCATTGAATGGGTTCCTAATAATGAGGCGTAAACTTGTATGATTCGTTTCTTTGGTACAAAATAACAACAACACATGATTCTGTGCAGTCTTCGTATGGAGAGGTATGAATGTTTAAAGTATCCAGGTAATACCTATGATATTTCTTTTCAATATATGTAAGACCTCACAAAATTCTAAGCTTAACTCAGTTCGTTAAAGCTTGAAAAGAGGTTCCTAGACTTAGAGATTTCAGCTAAGTGCTTACACTTAGAATTATTTTAGCCTTCGTAAGTTGGAAATCTTATTTCACGATCCATATGACCTTTAAATATCAATATTTAGGTTAACTCATGATCAGAAATGTCAGTAAGTATTCCCGGACAAGTTTCATATTTTTCGGACCTCATTTGAACTACGTTTGAGAATCCAAGATAGTGTATCGATGAGATCTCAACGCGGTACCCTGGCCTTTGTGTCAATCAACATTTTTTCTTGGCTCCCATTGGCAAATTCCTGTGAACCGATGAGAACTCGACAGGACGCATTGGCCATCGTGTCGATGCCAATGACGCGGCACGTCGGTCTGCGCGCTGACAGTTTGGTTTTCAGTCTTTAAAAACCGCATCTAGAGGGGTATTTGGATAATTTTTTCCACCCCTATTCAGCCCTAAAAACACGAAATTAAGTCATTCTTAGGGAAAAATTCATTATTTCTCTCAAATTTCTCTCAATAACAAAACCCTAGGACATCAATTTCAAGATCAATCCTCAAGAACACTCCGTCATCCTTCAAGAATTCAAGCATTAAGGTATGTTAAATGTACATCCAAGGGTTTCTTTCCACCCTTGGAGTTCAAAAATCCTTTTTAAAACTATAAGTTAAAGGGTTTAATGAATTTCATGATTTAATTTGACTATGTTCATGATTATTATGTTGATTAGGTTTCTAATCCATGATTAGTTGCAAGATTCATGTGAAATCATTTATTATATGTGTAGTGTCATGTGAATTCATGCTAAAGCCTTGAGATTATGAATTTGGTGTCGAAATTATGATGCTCTAGTGTTGTCTAGTGTTATGTGCATGTACTATACCCTCCAAGTGTTTGATTAATTGTCTATGTGAGTTGAATAATTAAATTATAGCATGCTAACATGTATTACCCATTAATGTACGAGTTAATCCATTACACGTGTTTGAGCAAATGTCTATATGAATGAACTATGGACTAGTCTACATTGTTATAATCTTTAAGACTATGCTATGCTTTACTTTTCATACTATCGAGTCCTAGGGGTATTTAATACCCGACAATTTAGCTATTTACCTAGAGCCAGTATCAGTCAAAGAATAGTCTCAGTCATGTTATGATTAGTAGTACTCTCAGTCAGTTACAAAACTCAGGAAAATTCAATAGTAGTCAGTTCACAAAATTCAGTCGATAATCAATTCAGTACTCAAAGAACTCAGAATCAGTCCAGTCTGGTTCAGTATTCAGTTTTGACCTTAGTAAACTCTGTTAGCTAACAGAACTTAGTAGTATTCAGTCAGTTAATAGAATCCAGTAGTATTCTATCAGTCAACGGAACTCAGTGAACTCAATTCAGTTCAGTTAAACAGTACGATCAGTAACAGTTCAGTCAAGCCTAGTCCAGTCTAGAAATTAGTTCAGTGTCTTTCAGTTGGGAGTAAGATTGAGTACCGAGCGAGCCTAGGGATGGGGGTCACCCGTTAGCTAGGACTGGGTCCCTAGAAGAAATCCCTAAGTTCCAGAACTACGTACCTAGAGTAGGTTATGAGATGTCACCCGTTAGATAGGACTGACATACTCAGGGATCACCCGCTAGTTTAGGACTGATCTCAGGGGTCACCCGTTAGACTTGGACTAACCCCACAACCAGTTGTCCTTACCCGTGGTACGGTACTGATACCCTCCCAGCTGGAGTTACTGGTTGGACCCCAATCGGTTTAGAGAGAGAATATTAGTTAGATGATTACCTCCCACAGTCTCAATTTTAGATTCAGTCTCTATATAGAACTCAGTTCATTTCTACAGATTCAAGGCCGTCAGACACCGTCACTTAGTTCCATAAAAATTCAGTATAGTTCCACTAAATCAAGACTGTCAGATACAATTATTCAGTTATCAGTAATACAATATCGGTAAACTCAGTTATTATTTAATCAGTATTCATAACTCAGTGTCTAGTGTTATCAAGATCTCAGTTATAGTTATGTATTCATGCATGTACCCTCACCCAGTTATACTCATATCATTCAGTTAGTATTGTTCATGCATATGAACCCATGTATTCTAGCCTACCTCACTTAGCATACCAGTACATTCAAATTATTGATTCATACTTTTATCTTGCGCTATGATATCTTATATCATAGGTTCAGATGCACGAGCTCCAGAGCACCCTTAGCAATTCATACTTTTAGCAGTCAGAGTTAGTGGTAAGTCCTCATAGTTAGAGGACATGATTATTGTTTTAGCATTTTATTTTATTGTAGTAGTCAGAGTTAGTTGAGGTCTTGTTCCATCAACTCCATATTTCAGACAGTGTAGAGGCTTTCACTCTAGAGTATTTTCAGATAGATGTTTTAGTTTTGGTATGGTTATACCATATTTACATTTTATTTCAGTAATGAACCTTCTGGCATGTTTTTTGCCTAATTTCCGCATATTACAGTATTATCATTTAGTTACTGCAGTAGGTATAAGTCATGTGTTAGCTTGTGGTTGTTCGAGATTATGAGTACCGTGTAGCGTTTGGGGTACAGACTCGGGGCGTTACAATATATGATTTGAAAAAGCAACTTGTTATTGTATATCTATATTTTTGACATATATGTCGCTTCGACTTCTTTCGCAAATGGTAGAAGATCACATCTAAGTGCTATAAATAAAAACAAAAAAATAAAGTTAACAATACAACCTAATGCATAATAGTTCTAATAAATAAAAAACTAAAAAAACTCAATACGTAACAGTTCTATTTATAAATACTATTATAAATTTGACTGATAGTAATTGAATTTTAATCTAACAGTCTATTTAATTACCATCCTAGTACATAACAGTGCGCAGTAACACTAAGAATAGTTGGTATAAGAAGGTATTACACTTTACACTTTATGTATGAGATTTAAACAAGAAGTAATAATAATATATCAGTTGGTATTATACTTTACACAAATAATAGTATATCCCATTTAAAAGCTACAAATAAAAACAAAAATACAAAAACTATGAGAAAAAAACAGCCATAAAAAAATTAGGAAAAAAATTCAATACAAAAAAGGGTAAGTTTTCTCTCTCTCAACGTATTTAGGCTAACGTACGCACTCCATGGAAATACGAGGGAAAGCTTCGAATCTAGCTATAAATACAAAGGAGAATGACAAGAGAAAGCTCACAACTATCGTGAGTGGTAGAGAGGTTCATGGAAAAGTAGATTTGGTACTGATTGGCAATGCAACAGTAAGTAGTGTTAACCCTCCACAACAACAGTTGTTGGAAAAGGCTAACATAACACTGGGGAAAGGAGCAAGCTGTGAAGCTTCATCAAGTGAACCAAATTCAAGCACAAGGAAGAAAAGATAAGGGTGTGTTTAGGGGTGGGCATGGTATGGTATATACCAAATACCATTCTGAAATCAAAATTTTTTATACCGTGGTATGGATATTTTGATATTTGGTAAGAGTTTTAAATTGTTTTGGTACTTGGTATTTATGTAATAAATATCGAAATATCTTATACCACACCGAAATTTTTTAATAATATATAAAACTCATGTGTATTATATTTATGATTATTAAATATATTTATATATCATCCATTAGCCAATTGAATATAAAAGTAATTTTTATTTAGAAATAAATTTTTTGGGAAGCTTATTATTTAGGAGTACTATGCTTAAGTTTTGGTAATGTTGTTCAGAGTTTGCATCTTGAACTACTCAATCGTGATTGAAATGTTCTTTTTGTGTACTTGATTAACAAAGGTAGTTGTTAGTCTTATATGATTGAGATGTTTTTAAAGTTTAAATTTATAGTTTTTTTATATGAATATATGTAAGTCGAAATCAAATAAAGTATGGTTACCAAATAACCATACCGTAAAATACCAAAACTGAATTTAAAAATACCGAACCATACTGAACTAATTTGGTATGGTAATGGTATTGTTATTTTAGATTTCAAAAACCAAAATTTCCATACCAAATTTTAAAATACCGTACCATGCCCACCCCTAGGCGTGGTGATAGAAAAAATCAGTTGGATCGAATAGCGTAGAAAGCTCAATCAAAGATTCAATTGACCAAGGAAAATGTGCAGGAATGGTTGAAAATTACATCCTCAATCCAATCATGGGATGATGAGCTGGAGAGGGCTTTAAACTCAGTAAATGGATTTGAAATGAACTTGGGCACACCCAAAGCTTTTATGTGGGATAACTTTGGTATTAACAAAGTGAACAATGCAGGATTTAAACTAAATTATATCAAACCAATTAATGCAGGTGAGGTGGTGCTAGTTGAGATTGAGGAGGAAGACATTATTTCAGAGATTGAGTTCTGGAAAACACTATAGCATGTTATGTACTTGGTGCATTTCCCCTTTTTACTGGTCATAAATACTTTGTTCAGAGGAAATGGGGGATGCTTGGAATTAACAAGGTTATGATAATGAAGAATGGAATTTTGCTGGTGAGATTCAACTCTGAAGAAGGGAAAAATGAGGTACTATAGGGTGGGATCTACCACTTTGACAACAAACCACTGATTATAAGATCATGGGTGCTTGTGATGGATTTTTCGAGATAGAAACTATTTGGATCAAGTTACCCAGTCTAGAATTCAAGTGCTGGAGTGCTAAAAGCTTGAGTAAGATAGGAAGCTTGATAGGGAAGCCTCCAATGGTGGACAGAAACATTGAACAAAAAGTAGGGTTAAGATTTTCAAAATTGTTGGTTGAATTTCTGTTAGGGAAGCCATTACCTGAGTTAATACAGTTTAGGAATGAAAGAGAAAAAATGGTGGAACAAAAAGTAACATATGATTAGAAGCCAAGTCTTCGTGATATATACCAAAAGTATTGATACAATGGAAATGATTTTAGGAAGAATAAAGCTCAGGATCCAAATACGACCAATACAATTGAGATGGTGAGGGTCTTAGATCCTAAAACTTTGAACCCAAAGAATATGCAACTAAGGCCTACTAGGAAGGATAAGAGCAAAATAGGTTCAGGTAAGACTGAAACTATCTGGAAAGAACAACAAATACCTACCACCAACAAGTTTTAACAGTTGGGTGAAAATACTAAGCAGCAAGAGAACCAAACCACTAAAACTGGTCAAGAGGGGAAGGTTAATTTCCCAAAGCCTAATGGTTAAAATCCTTTACTGGAACACAAGAGGCCTGAATAGCCTAAATAAGTAAAAGAAGGTGAAACTCCTCTATAACAACTTAAATGTCGGGTTGATATATTTTCTAGAAAAGGGAATAAAGGATAATAATCTAAGGGATATAGCTGATAGAATGTTCAGTGGTTGGTCACATTATAGTAATTATGCAACTCATTATAATGGCAGAGTGTGGATAATAAGGAGGTAGGACTGGTATGAAGTGAGAATACAATTAGAAACTGCACAAACAGTCACTTGTGTTGTTAAATTCATCCCTTTACTGTTGGAATTTATTTTACCTTTGTGTATGCTTTTAACCTCAGGAAGAACAAACTAGAACTATGGGAATATTTTGATAAGGGTGCAACAAACATGTAGCAAGGCATGAATGGTCTTAGGAGACTTTAATACTATACTTCACAAAGGGGATCGGATGAGTGGTATTGCAACATCTCTAGCTGAAGTACATGACTTTCAATGTTGTGTAGAAGATTGCCAACTTGAAAAAATATCTAAATGGAGGCAGATATACTTGGAATAATAGGCAACAAATGGATAGAGTTTTTTCCAAAATATATTGATTGTTTATAAATTGAGAATAGATGGATAGCATACCAAAAATTAAAAGCTACACACTTTCTGAGGGAGTAAGTGACCATTGCCCAAATTGATCAATTTAGTACAAGTTGAGAGAAAGATAAAGCCAATTTTAAATATTGCAATATCTAGAATACACACCCATAATTTGAGGATGTGGTCAATGAGGTTTGGAAGATTCAAATCAATGGATTCAACATATTTAAGGTTGTATTAAAAAGGAAGCTTTTTTAAAAAAAGTTATATAAGCTACATAAGGATCAGTTTGTCCACCTGATGAGACAAGTAAATACAAATAGGTAAGCTCTTAAAAGAGTGTAGGGTAAACTCGAAGAAAGTTCAATGGATAAGCAACTGCAATAAGATGAGAGGTACCTGAGACAATAGTTTCAAAAGACATCATTCTTAACTGGCTCAATACTAACGTGGAGGAGTAAGGTCACCTAATTGAGGTTAGAAGATGATGATACTAGATATTTCTTCTCAAAAATAAAGAAAATTATAGCAGTCCATTACACAGCTAAAGGATGAGAACAACTATGTGTACCATGATCAAAAGTACATTGCAGAGATTCTTGTCGGTATTACCATGATTTATTGGGTAAATCAGAGGGAGAGAGAATCAAATCTAGTAAGAGTATATATGCCCAGGGTCACATTCTTAATGAAGAGTAAAAAATGCAACTACAGGAACCTGTTACAGATGCAAAAATCAAGAAAGTCCTATGGAATATGAATGTAAACAAAAGTCTTGGACTTGATGGTTATGGAAGGGGTTTTTCCAAAGCTTCCTGGCAGATTATAGGTCTGGAGGTATGTGCAACTATCAAGGAATTCTTTCAGAATGGAAAGTTACTTAAATAACTGAGCAACACTATTATCTCTCTTATTTCTACTACTAAAAAAATTGAGTATGCTTGCTAGTTTACACTAATTTCTTTCTACAACACTTTATACAACTATATATCTAAGCTCCTTTGTAATAGACTGAAGAAGATACTAGATAACCTAGTCAATCTTGTCCAGGATGCATTTGTCCAAGGGATAAAACTTATCCAGAATATATAAATTTTTTATGACATGATGAGACGTTATAACAGGAAGATAACTCCAAGATGTTTTATGAAAACTGGCCTTAGGAAGGCCTATGACATAGTGCAATGGAAATTCATAGAAAAGATGCTACAAGGATATGGCTTCCCACCTAAATTTTCTTAGATGATCATGAACTGTGTGACTATAATAAGTTATACAAATAAGGTGAATGGTGAAGGACCCTATCTCCCTCTACTATTTGTATTGGTGATGAGGTACTTATTTAGAGTTTTTTGTAGAATGACAAACCTCCCTAATTTTAAGTACCGTCTAATGTGCAATAAACATAAACTAACTCACCTTACCTTACAGATGATCTTATGATCTTCTGCAAAGGTAATGAAGCATCAGTGAGCAAAATCATGGAGGCCCTACAACACTTTTCTACAATAACTAGTTTAGAAGCAAATCAAGAAAAATCTAATGTCTTTGTAGTTGGAGTAAATACAATAATATAGGAAAAAATTCTTTCTATAACAGGGTTCAAAATGGGCAAGCCACCTATTAGATACCTTGGATTGCCTCTCTTCCATAAAAAGTGGACTAAGATAGATTGTCATCAATTGAGTAACAAGATTACTGATAAACTTAAAGCTACATCCAATAGACATTTATCCTATTCTGGAAGGCTACAAATTGTCAATTCAGTGTTGTTTGCACTCAAAAACTTCTGAAGTTCAGTACTACTACTTCCTCAGTGTGGTTAAACAAGTGGAGGCTAAATGCAGGAAATTTCTTTGGGAGGTACTGATGATAAGAGGAAAGTTGCTTTGGTAAGGTGGGAATAAGTTTGTTGTTCTAATCTCAGGGTGGATTAAACATTAAGTATTGTAAAATCTTGAATTATAGCTATGGGAAAATTTATTTGGTGGATTCATCATACCAAGAAAGCTTTATGGGTACAATAGGTCAACCACATATATATGAAAAAGGGTGTGACTTTTTGGGTGCATATACCACCTCAGGACTATAGCTGGTATTGAAAACAATTACATAAAATTAAGATTCATTTGTAGACCTGGTATAATCAAGATAGATACATTATGACTGCTTTTGGGAAGTACCTAATCTCAGATAGCTATAAGAAACTATTGGGTGTGAAAAGTGATTGGAGAGGAGAAAAACTAACTTGGAACAAAATATTTCTTCCAAAATATAGGTTTATATTATGGCTGGCAGTGCAAGGTAAATTACTTACCAAAGAAAGATAATAGAGGCTTGGCTTTGACAATGACTCTAATATTTGGGTCCTTTGTGAGAAGCAGCAAGTGAAAGATGCTACACATTTATTTGGAGCATGTGAAGTAGCAAACATACTTTGGAAATTAATAGCAAGTTGGTTGTGCATAACTATATATAATCAGGACGTCAAATAATCCATTCTCTTACTTAGGAAGCAGCGATGGAAGAAGTTCAAAAAAAAGTCATAGAAGTAGCTTTTGGAGTAATGATACATGGTATATGGTTAGCCAGGAATGGTAAAATCTTTAGGAATCACAAAGTCAATACAAAATTTTTGTTTCAACAAATTTAGATAGCTCTGTGAGAGAGAGTTGAAGTGTACAGATGATCCAAATATGCTAGTAAGTGTATAGGCTTGTTTAGGACAATTTATACTTAGTGTTTCTCAGGCTTGATTAGTCTAATCCTACGATGGACTGACTGATTAGGGGCTCATTAGGTGTACTCAAATTACATAGACATGGTAATATTTATATTTATTGCCAAAAAAAATCAATACATAACTGATGTATGTTTAAGTTACTACTATATATTAGGTTGAAGCTATTTTGGTTTTAATCTATCAGTTCGTTGAAACAACAACCTAATATATAATAGTGCACACAAACACTTTGATCATTTAGTAAATGATGGTATTGTACTTAATACATTATTGTTAAGATTTTGACATTAAGTAATAATAATATATAATATGATATTATACATTATGCAATACGGTATATGAGATTTTAGCAGTAAGTAAGATCAAGTAACACTAATGTGTGAGATGGTATAATATATTAGACATTACGTATGAGTTTTTAAAGCATATATGAAATTTACACATCAAATATGGGTGTTATACTTAAACAATAGTATGTATAAGGTACTGAGTTTAATGTACACTATTAATACAAACTTGGTTGCGTAAAGAAGTTTGATTAATGTACCTCGTTGTTTCAGCATGTGCTAGTTTACGACATTGTGTAGAACTAATTTTTTGACTATGGATGAGCAACAATAAAATTCAACACTGGATAACCTAGATTAAAATAATTTTTCAGGTAGTGATTGTCGTTTTATTTTTCGTACCATTAACATTATATAAGTGTTACATAAGATTATGTTAATGTACTAACTATTAAAAAAAACTTTAAAATTTCTTACTTGTCAGCATGATATTTTAATAAATTTTTTGCAATTCAGTCAGAGTATATCGACATTAATTCACTAGGCAACTCTTCAAAAATGGTAAACCCATTAAAGACATACTTCTGCTTCTCTTCATTATCAGAACTTCCATCGCCCTTTGAACTTAATTCAAATTTTATTAGGTATAGTGACCTAAAAATTATGGACTTCTTTCGCAATCTTTTATCTTGTGCTTTCATGGCATCGTGATCACAATCTTGTGCATCTTGAAAATTTGGTGGAAACTGACTATCGAAATGCATCAATTGGCTCTCGGCCATTGTACTTGGAGTACCAACATTCAGTGGCTTTAAAGCTGTTGGTGTTGTCATTCCAAATATAAGTGAATCTACAACGTCTTGAACTAAATCTATTATTATATCACTGAAATCATCCTACATTATTGGTTCTTGTTAAGTTATGTAAAGATAAAGGATTGCTTAGCAATCTCAATGTAAAAAATGCATATGTTAATGTTTGTATTATACATAATATGCAATGTATTAGATGAACTACTCCATGTATTAGAAGATAAATCAAATCATTTATATATTATTTTGTTATTGAGAAGTATTATAGCATAAGTTAATTTTTATTATTCAGCTTATGTAATGAAAAAAATACATTAATGACTGCTATGAAGTACTGATCTTATTGTGTAGTATTATATAGTTCTTCATACATAATATATCTGTGCATAATTAGTTACAATATATAGCATATCATTACGCTTAGCCGTTCCTCCATACATATCACTTCTATGTATAAGCATTTACAATACATAAGTTATTCCTTTTATTATCGTGTAATGAATGTATAGGAAAATTTTCAAAATATAACCAGTAACTTTCCTACATGTGGTATTATATCATTCCTCATACATAAAATGTTAATGTAATAAATTTATTACATGATGTTTATACTTATTGTGAAGCACATATCATACAATCTATTTAGATTTTGTCTGAGTCTAAGTAAAAATCAACACCAATAGTAACATGATAATACCTTGTGTTGGTTTTGAACTTCACTTGTTGTTGCATTTCAGGATTTTTATCGATGTATCCTTGAAAATACGTGTCAAATGATTTAATTTCAACTGGTTAACCGGTTGGTATATCTCTCAGTGAACCCCTGCCCACATTATCATCCTATTTATGAACAAATAAAAAATGTGTAATGATGGTAAAACGATATACTTATACTAACGAACACATCTGTAAAAAAATACCTGAAAGTCCTCTATGATTGGACCTTCCTCCTTTTTTGATTCTTCTACGCAACCTTCTTCCTTATCAATCTCTTTCTCATCTTAAATGAAATCGTATTAACAATGTATCGATATTTTCCTAATTGTTAAAAATTTGAATGTGATAAATTTTGTACCGGTGATTCTTTATTTTTTTTCATTCCATGCTTTCACAACCTCAGCAGGTATATTTGATATTACTGTTAGTAGGTCTTCAATCTTCTTATAAATCTTAGTACGTACAAAAATAAAAAATTAGTAACTGCATTATCTAATTAAGACGAATAACGCCCCGCATTGTTGTAACACCCAACATTTTTGATCTAGAAATCAAATAGTCGTTCCTATGTGTGTAAACTCTAATCCCATGATTTATATTTAAATTCATATGTGACGATCTTTTTTCTAGTGTACAAAGTGATTATGAGGTGAAAAATGTTCACATAAATCACTTAGATCAAAGTTGAGCTAAGAATATTTCATTCGTCCAAAGTTTGATATTCGAGTCTACAAGGGTCCACTTTGAACTTGTTTAACTTTGGATACAGATATAATTTTGTAGATCAAGACCGAATAAATTATAGATAATTGGATTAGCTTTTCAATGATACCAATTTTGCCTTAATTTGATACCCGAGTAAAAAATTATGGCATTTTTTGTGAGAGGTAGTAAGCCAACGCAATTGGGATGTGGCACACCGGTATGTCGATGCAATAAATGATGCAATGTGTTGCTCTCCCAACGTTATATCTATCGTGACCCAGAGCTTTTTAACATGTTGTTTCAACTTCTTAAAGGTCTAGGGACACTTTGGTCATATTTCCTCACCTAAATCCATTCATAACACAAAATTTTAGCCCCCAAGAAGCATGAGTTGCCTCTTTGTTCAATTTTCTTTCAAAGAAAATCCAAACCACCTCCAAAGAACAAGATTTAACTCTTCTTCCCCAAAGATCAAGAATTAAAGCCTTTTAATTCAAGATTCTCAAGAAAAGTTTCAAGATTAGGGTTGGTGAGCCTCCCTTATTTTGGAAGGCCTTTCATGTGTTGTTGTCATCTGAACTTAGTTTATGGTTCGACCGGAGCCCTTGTCCTATTTTTTAGGCAGAAGTTGTTTTCAATTGTTAGTAGCGATTTCCCAAACCGGTGTTATGTGTTTTGAATGTAATGAACTCAATTTCGTATTGTTCAGTTGAAGTAAAAGAATGACCATGTTTCTGTTTTGTTTTATTTTTCTGCATTTTATAGTTTATGAATTATGCATGTGATTGCCAGTTAGAAGGGCTCTCGGGCCTTTATAGTTTGGGATGCCAATTGCGGTCAGGGCCTCAGCTCGGATTGTGACAAACTTAGTATCAGAGCATGTTTTATGGTATCAAGGTGTCTGTAAAATCGTGTTGGGTAAAGTCTTGTTTATGGGTGTGTAGCGAGCCACACTTATAAGAAGAAAGCTACTAGGCATTTAGGAATATTTTACTTTTCTTCATGTTCTAGATCGTGCCATTGTGTTGTTCATTTGGAAGTTATCCAGATTCCTTCTTTACTTTGATTTTATTAACTATGTCTCATTGTTGAGTCTATTCAAGTGTAAAATCTTAGAGTTTAAATGAGGTGGTCCCTTCTAATTGAGTCATACAAGATTATGAAATTGAACAAAGACTTGAGAGGAGATCATAAGTGCTTTAAAGTTTATTAATTTAAGCTTATACCCCTATCTTCATCAATTGTGCATTTGAGCCTAAGGTATATAGTGTATTCAGTCCCTTATAATTTTTTTGTTGTAGATGTCATTCTTAAGGGTAGTGATATATATCAGAATGTGGGAACAACATTTTCACCCTAGTAGTAGTATGTTCTAAGGTGTCATACACTATTTGTAGTAAGATGATCCCAAAGTTAGTGATGTGACATCACAAGCTTAAAAGTCAGAATGAGGGTGACTTTTGCATAAAGAAGCTAGTTTAGTTGTATAACTATTGATTAAGGGATGGGTTGCCATTTTATAGTTATAGACTAATGTTGCAATAATATTTGTAGATTGTAAGGTAGTCTGTGGAGGAAATGTTTGGCTATGATTATTATCTATTCAAAAAAGGGAAGGAGCCTAGAGTGAATAGTGATGATAGTTATAGAAATCCCTTATAGGTTGTGAATAATAACGGTTAGATTAGCCAATAAGTTATAAGTATAGACTCATTGTAGTATATGAAATTTTGAAGGCAGTTATGATGTATGCATGGGTAAGTAACTATGATGTGAGAAAGTGGAATATGTTGATAAGATCGTAATGGGTTATAATATAAGATTAAGATTGACTATGTGACTTTGATCTAAGGGGGAGAAGGCAAATTAGGGTAGTTCCATAATTTTCTATGTGGCAAGTTGCGGGGAGGAGTCATGATAAACCTATTCCTACTCAAGCATACCCCTCTTACTTTAATTTAGGAGATCATTCTGATAATGTCTTATGTCATGTGTTCAAGTCATGCCTATGCCTATGGTTCAAGTTCTCTATGGACTTATGTTCATAATCTGATCTCCAAACTAGAAGCAATTATGTCTCTCAGTAATCAAGTCTTTCATATATTTAAGCTCTATGTTATGATGCTCATGATCCATAAGAAATCCATTTCTTATATCATTCTTAGTTCTAAGGGAACTATGCTCTCTATGTGTTACCAATTTATTTTATGCTGGGATTAGACAAAATGATAAAAATTTATGCAAATGCATGGTAAATTTCAGTTCTTTAAATGATGAGCAATCGCTTCAAGTGGCAATCATTGTCTTAGTTGTTAACTAGATAAATTCTGGCTTCATGCTATATAACTCATGATAGGTGCACCAATGTTTTCTCACTGTGCTTTGTCCTAAGAACTAATGTTGCATTATGTTTATGCCGAGAAATAATGACCCTCTATATATTAGTATGATGGTGGTTGTGAAAGCGTAGTATTATGTTAGGTAAGGGAGTAGATGTGGTGAAAATTTTATGTGATTTCTTGAGCTAAGGATATAGGATAAGGGGAAGAAGGAGATGAACTTTTGTTATGTGAAATAGTTAGAAAGGAGATATATGGTAAAAATCTTTGTAAGAGTGATTGAAATTATTGGTTTTGGTGGAAGATCAAGGAAGTGGGTGTAGTAATAATAGGCTTGAATGTCGTGATTGATGAAAACACAACCCATGTGCTATGTGGTTAGTATTCCCTGAATTAAAACCCGAGGGTGTTTGATGGTAGTGATAAGGTGAAGTAATCTTTTTAAAGAGATATAGATTATAGAGTCCCATAGCTTAAGCTAGCACCTCTTTTCTACGAGTTAGGCTTCAACATAGAAGAACCATGCGGTGCAAATTAAACTCTTGTGGTTAGATGTGTGATGGTAGAAATGTAAGATGGAAAGGACGAATTATTTTATTTAATGTTGGGACATAGCCGAGTAGTGTATTTAAGTTTAAGTCTAGTCATTGTATCATGTAAGGTAGAGAATGCTTCTATCTTTATCTCCTGCAAAATCTCATTTCATGATTGTACCGATGTAAATCAGGCCTATTATCACCAAATTAACTTATTCCTTATGTTGTGATGATTATGATTCATAGAACTCATGTGCAAGATCATCCCTATGTAAGTTTTCATTACCTCATGCTTCGTGCTTACATGTTTCACTAGGGGTTATAATGAAGCTCGTTTGATGCCTTTGCATATTTGTTGAGGAAAAATATTCAATGTGAGGTTACGTTCTTTATTCTACACTTTTAGAGCTTCAAAAAGTCTCCACCCATCATTCGGGGATGAATGATCCCAAGGGGGAGATAATGTAACACCCTGTATTTTTGAGTAAGAACAAGATTCAACTCTTCTTCCCTAAAGATCAAGAATTCAAGCCTTTCAATTCAAGATTCTCAAGAAAAGTTTCAAGATTAGGGTTTCATTCTTCAAACTAAGGAACTTAAGGTATGTGGGACTACCCTAAACTCAATAGGCATAAGGTTTACTGTTTTATCAAGTTTAAAGATCACTATTAATGTTTCAAAAGAAAGGTTTTGATATTGTTTCAAAAAACATGTATCCTGGAATTCTTTTAATGAAAGCATGTGTTGTCTCTAACTTATTTTTCACAAAGTTTAAATGTAACTAAATATATATATGTTTTCGTTTGTAATGAAAAGTGTAATGGAGATCATGATTTATAAGACCTCCCTATAAATGTGGATTTTTACTTGATTTATACGATATGTGATATTCACTTGCATGTTTTGAACTTCGTTGTCAATTAATAGTTACCTAAAGTAGGGTGATGTTGTTTGTGAATATGTGAGAGGGAGTCTTCTTTCCATAACTATACTTTGTGCATTACAAAGAAGAATTGCATGAGGTTGATTGCATATTTTGAATAAGAAGGGTTGTGGAATCGATATGGATGATTTGGAAATTTGGGTATGACGATACCCGGTGATGGTGTGACCTTAATAGAATAAGTGTTGAATGTTGGCTTAGTATGAAACATGTTTTATTTTAAATTGAATAGTGGGCTTGGACAGAGTTATATTGTTACCCAAAGAAAGCACGAGTCGAGAGACTCAATGTTGGAAACTGTGGTTTGTCGACTTGGAATTTTGGCACCATGATGTGTGGTCCTGTGTGCCTAGATTTATATCGTCCCAACTTGGGACTATGGTTAGGAGCCATGCTTTGTGGTCTTGTGCCCTACCATGACATATTATTATGATTGAGGATACGACACCCTATTTTATGGTTTGGTGTATCTCCCATACCTATACTTCAACCCTTGCGGCAAACTTGGGTTGGGGGCTTGGCCACAGATTCAATGGCGGATACCATATAGCATGTGGAATAATCAAGATTGTAGGGTGTACCATCTAACTTGGGGGTAAATAGAAAATAAGACATGAATTCCAAGAGTTGTTGAAAATTATTTCAGTATGCGCATGTGTTTTCACTAATGCTCAATGTTCATCGTTTTATAAAATGCTCTCATTATGTTGTATAAAAACATGCTATTTTTTGGGTTGTTTCACATACCGGTACATTTGTATTAACTCCCTATATTTCAAGATCTGAGGCTCGATCTCGGGGTCTCGCTATGCAGTAAATCATTGTCGGACGTTTGGAGTTGGTGAGCTTCCCTTATTCCAAAAGGCCTTATTTTATGTGTAGTTTTTGTTTGAACTTGGTTTATGTTCCGACCGGGGGATTTGTCCCGGTTTTCAGATAGATGTTGTTTTCAATTGTTAGTAGAGATTTTACAGACTGGTATCATATATTTTGAATGTTATGAACTAAATCTCGTATTGTTCAGTTGAAGTAAGAGAATGACCATGGTTCTCAGTTAGAATGGCTCTCAGGCCTTCATGGTTTAGGATGCCCATTGCGGCTAGGGCCTCGGCTCGACTCATGATAACTGTAGAAGATGAAGGAAATATCTTGACTGGTACATGCTCCGGAGATGCAACTATTTTTGTTGTTGACCATGTTCAAATTGAAATGGTTTCTTATCTGTTAAAGTATCTTTTTTAAAAAGACCTCGATACATCACCTAATGAATAATCTCATGTAGAAATATCATCATCTTTCTTCTTTTTAAAACTTGGTCAGCTGCTAAATTTGAAGATAATTCAGCCTTAATCAGAATTTCTCGCGGTTGTATTGTACTGAAATCATCAAAATCATCAAATTCAGAAATAGTACACGGTTGATTTTCATCTTCTACTCTTTTCAACTTGCGATCAACAGATGTGGTAGCAGCAGATGTTAGAACTCGATCACAAATCTCAAAATCATTCATAAAAGACAAATCAAACCTCTAAACTTCTTCACTTGTTGGTTGTAAGTTTTGGTAAACAAACTTTTAGAGTGTAAGCCATATAAGAGTATTAAAACACCAAAAAAATGAATTAAAAAAAAATAAAAAAATCGTTAAATATTAACCTTACTAAACATTCCAGCCATAAAAGTCTCCTATTTAGTCCTTAGACTCACTACAGACCAGTTGAATATCCTTGGAACGATGTTTCTCTGATGGACCGCAATTTGTTTTATCAACTTTAGAGCAACACTAAAACATGCAAACATTAAGTACGTGTGGAATTCCACCGAAAGAGTAAACTATTTTGCGGTGAAGAAATCTTGCTACCATGAGTTCATCAACTTCAAAAAGGATATCTTTCCCTATGGAAAATGTCTGTAACGCCCATCCTCAACCATCTGGAAGTGGGCTAAACAAACTGGTGAAATGTATGAACAAAGTATAGTATGACAATCTCCAGAGCATCCTGAGAATCAATTTTCTATCTTCACACATTGAATCAATGTCTGCTTAGGTATTCCATCTTTAACATTGGGGAAATACTTCAATATCAAAGTTGATGTGGGTTATGAAGTATACGTATATTCATCAATATTACTGATACATTTAAGATCAATAATTAAAACAAACTCAAGCATAGTAAACTCAACATGTTTGTCCTGCTGGATTTTAAGCATCAGAAGACATTCGAATATTAGGCCTATCCAGTTGCACTGAGGCATATCGAAGAATACACCAAAGATTGTATTTTTAAACAACCTAATTATTTCTTCTCCAAAATAGTCCTTTATATCTTCTCCAAATTCCCGATTACATGAACTACCAATATGCAATGGGTGAGCCAAAACTTTGTTAATACGATATTTCATCCCCTGAGACAAACAGAAAAAGAAAAATTTTAACAGAAACATACATATACAATAATGTATAAAACTGAAAAAACATACCAGACACTGCCAAAACAAAAAAAAAACTAATACATCAAGTACATATATTTGTGTACAACCTTTTACATAATACACCTATGTATAATGTCTCATGTTAATGTTAACTTATGTATAATATTATCCATCAAATGTATGAGGTTAACAGGATATATAATGTTATCCAGGCAAGCTAAGTTGTTCAGTCAAGGTAAGATATGCTACCATATTTTAATAAATAATGTTACCATTCTAATTTATAAGGTTAAGACAGACAACTTAAGTCATTTTTTTATCCTAATGTATGATGTAAGCTATTGTAAATGTAAACTATCTAATGTATAATGTTATCATTCAAATGTCTGATCATATGTTGTAATACCCCAGATTTTTCCTAAGATTAATTTCTCCTCGAGAAGGTTAAGGAGTGACTTCCTAAGTGAGTATTATTTTAACCATATAGAATTTCTCTATTTCGAATTTTTATCACATGGAAAATTTGATAAGCATTCTGTTGATATAAGATTCGCCCAAATCCGATGCCCGGACAAGAAGTTATGGCTAATTTAAGTCCTAGTCGTAAAACAACGTCATTTTAGTGCTTGACGCATCGTGGAGAGGGTCTATTTGACAATAGTCAAATTCGAGTGGAACTCCATGATAGTGGCGCGTCGTAGAGGACCCCAATTTCCTAGTAGTCAATTTCCAGTGGCCTAGCGCGATTGTGATGCGTCGCGCTGATGTTCCAGATCCCAACTAGTGGGATAACGTAATGGCTCCGCATCGCGGTAACTCCCAAATTCTTATTTGTCAATTTCCAGTGAGCTACTGTGATAGTGGTGCATTACAGTGGCCCATAAAATCGGGTTCCCAGTTCAATTTTTCCAGCTTCGTACAGAAGTTATAAAGGGCACTTTAGACTTTTTTCAAGACTCTTAAACCGTACAAACACCAAATTAAAGTCATTTACAAGCATTCTATGAAGTTTTTCTCAAGTTTTCTCTCAATAAAAACCCTAAGTTTCCAAAACCTCTACCAAGAATCTCAAGAATCCATCATAGATCTTCAAAATTGAGTCAAGATTTAAGGTTCCCAAGTTGTAATACCCGTGCCTTTTTCCTAGCTAGAAATTATCTCAAGGATGCTAGGACTTTGAAATGTAAACCTATATTTTTACACATTTTATTTTTGATATTTTCACTTTCTATCACGTGGGAAATTGAGTTAGCTTTCCAACGGTACCAATTTTGTCCAAATTTGACATCAGACGAGGAAGTTATAGACGTTTTACTTAGAACTGTCGAAAACGTCCAGGTATGACAGTCAAGTTGACGGACCGCCACATAAGTGACGGGCCGCTACTTTGACCGTCACATCCAAGGCAGTTGAGCCACGTACTGGATAAGGATTGACAGATGAGTTGATGGACTGTCAAACTTGTGATGGACCGTTATCCAGGCCATCAACTCTTATCCAGTGAACCCCATTTCTGGTCTACGTCTGACGAGCTAAGTGACGGATCGTTAAGTGTATGATGGACCATCAGTTGAACCATCACATGCCATTTTTAGTTTATTTCCAGGTCATTTTAACAGGGGTGTTTTAGTTACTTACCACTCACCTATATACCCAGATGAGTCCAAATTCAGCCATTTTGCTCATTGTTATTCCACAAACAAAAAACTAAGGTTTCTCTCTGAACTAATCCCCAAGAACAAGACCCAATCCTCTTCAACAATCGAAGAATTTCAAACCCTTGAAGTTAAAAAATTTCAAGAACCCTTAGTCAGGTATGCGTAGTGTTCATCTATGGATCTAATCAATTCATAGAGCTCAAGAACCATGTTTTAAATACTATTTTGTAAACTTTTGTGGTGATATGAGCATGTATATGCTGATGATTGTTGTTTAAGTTTCAAGATGATATCTAGAGGTTTTTTCATGGAATATTTATGTTTGTTAGTTGAAAACTATGAACTTTAGGTTATGTAGAATGGTGCAAGTAATGAAACACACCTATGCCTTAAAGAATGCATGCAAGGTGTTCGATAAAATGCTTAGGATGCTAAAAATTCATGTTTATATGGTTCCATGATGTCTAAATGACAAGTCCATGTTAGCTATATACTTTAATATGAATTCTATGCTTTTCATGTGTTGCTATTATTATGGTATGAAGCATCTGTGATAATGGAGATATACAATATGCACATGAAATATAGCTATGCACTCCCTACTATGCTTAATATGTTGAGGAGCTATGTGATGTATAATATCCCCTATTTATGATAATGTATATTATGGATTCCAATCTTATGATCAAGTCAGTCATGTTGTGTCAGTTTTCTTCCATTGAGTCCTGGGGGTATTCGTACCCGAAAACTATAGTTGTGTGCCTAGAGTCATGTCATGTTTCATGATATACAAAATCAAGCTATGATTCAGTAGAATTCAGTCAGTCGTGTGACTCAAGAAACTCATGGTCTCTGTCAGTTATCATATATCAGTAGTATTCCATCAGTAAATAGAATTCAGTAAGTTCCACTCATGTACAGTCAGTTAAATCATGTTTAATCTCTTCAGATGGGAGTAGGAGTTAGCACAGAGTGAACCCAAGGATGGGAACTCATCTGTATATGAGGGTGTGATTCTTAGCAGTCATCCTTGCATTCTAAAACTATGTAGCCAGCACAGGTTGAAACATCGCAACCAATTATATGAGGGTAGATGAGGTGTCTTAACCTATTATATGAGGGTTCCCACCGTTCTCACTAGATTTACCTATTATATGAGGGTTGCTCACATGTTGTCCTTACTAGTGACGCGGTATTGATACCCTTCCAGTCAGGGCAGAGATTGGACCCCATCTTAGCCATAATGGCACATATGGGGCATGTCGATTAAACAACTACCTCCCACAGTTTTAGACTCAGTCTCAATAAATGAACTCAGATAGTTGTCCAGATATCAGTATACCAGGACTTTCAGATACAGTCAAATTTAGTTATAGTGCGGAACTCAGATAGTTTCATCAGATTTAAGACTGTCAGATACAATCACCGATGTTATCAGAACTACAGTTTCTGCCATGTCAGCTATCAGTAAACCATGTATTAGCGTACAAATCTACTATTACGTATTTATGTTTCCAGTTATTATATATGTATGTTTGCACTCTCACGTTTATATCAATGAGTGAGTTAGCATTGTTCATGCATGTAAATCCTTTTTTATTAGCCTATCTCACTCGTATACTCAGTACTCCAATTGTACTGATGCATTTGCGCTATGGTGTTTTCTTTCATGTAACACCATAGGTTCGGAGATATGAGCTCCAGATAAGCAGTAGCATCCAACCGTAGAGTTACAGTGGGTCCTCATCCATTCGAGGATGATATTATTTTATTTTATTTATTATTTCAGCTCAGTTTTGTTAGACGGAGTTAGTTGGAGATATGTTCCTTTAACTCCTTATTCAGACAGTACTTAGAGACTTTTAGATTTAGTATTCAAATTTAGTTCAGATTTGACTCAGTTTTCAGTTGTTTTGGGTATCATTCACCCATATGGATATTATGTTTTGATAAATTTTTATTCAGTTGAACCTTATGGCCTACATGTTTATATTTTCTGCACTATTACGTTGTATATTGCAGTGTACATGTACAAATATCAGTCAAGGATTATCTTGTGGTCCCTCGGGGTCATAAGCACCGTGTCGTATTCCAGTTCAGATAATTGGGGCGTTACACAAGTCAAGGGCTTAAAACCCTCATTCAACAGTTCAAATAGAGTCCCAAAAGCGAGATTTAATCCAAATCTTCTAATTTAAGGTATGTGGGGTTTGAACAAGGATACTTCTTTCGTCCTTGTGCCCAGAAGTTGTTTTAAATTACAAGAATATATGGTTTCACATGTTTTCTTATGAAAATTGAAGTATGGGTTTGTATCCTTTGTTGTTGGTTTTGAGATTATGATAATTTCCATGTTTTAGAAATTGAGATACATGAGTATGTTGAGATTTTAATGCATAATACTGAAATTCCAGATTTCTATATGATTTATGAATCCTTATGATCTCTAGTATGCATTTTGATAAGTCTTAACTTGAGATTGAACTATAGGCCACTAAGATCTACTTGAGAATTGTAATTTTATGAACTTCTGTGCTATAGGCACCTATGATTTGAGTACTTTGAGATTATTAAGTAATATTTGACCTTTTTGGTCCTAATAGAGTTGGAATCCACAATGATGTTCTATTATAAAAATAGTAATACATTTTGGTCATCAGTATAGACCTTTGAGTTATTTGAGGTGGATTTCCTCAGAGTTCTGAGCTGAGTATGGGAGTAGTATTTAGCATCGAGTTGGGTATGATTCCGAGATCTCATACCCCAGAACTACGTGTCCCCGTAGGACTGAGATTTATGGGCTGGAGGCCGAGATAGTGATCACTGAGTTAAGGTTATATTCCCTAGCAAGAGTATGACACCTCTCCCCAACGTGAGGTTTCATTTTTAGGAGGATAATACGTTGGACTCCATGTAGCTTCCATGGTTTATGTCGGTTTGAAGAAACTCCCGAGTGTCCAAAGTTATATAATCTCGAGTGTCCAAAGTTATATAATCCCGAGTGCCAAGTGTCCCAAGTCTAAAAGAGTTCTAGAGTTCCCAAGTGTTGAAAGTTACTAAAAGTTCTTAGTCCTTGAGTTTTAAAGAAGTTTTACTCTCCGTGAAATAAAAGTAGGAGTTTGAAAGTATTGTTTAAAGTTCCTTTAGTCATCAAGTATTGAGAATAAGCGGAGAGTAGAGATTTTTAAAGATAAGTATAATGACTTGCGAGATTTGTATTTCATGCTTCACTATTCTCGATTTATGATAATTATATTTCAGATTTATTCATGCTATGTGAGTCATTCATATATGCATGTATGAGTTTATAAAGAGTAATGATAATGTTTATTTAAATACATACACCCTCATATACTCAGTACATTCCCAAGTGCTAATCCACATATACGTCTATGTGCTACAGTGTCTTATAATGTAGGTTTAGGTGCTCAGTCCCAACCTCGTCAGTGATTTCCGAGTACCTTTGTCTACATCTCCACAGTGGTGAGTCCTCATGGTTTGAGGACCTATCTTCAGATATTTTAGTAGTTTAATAGATATATTATTGCTTTTAGTTCAGTTTAAGTCAGTTGGGGGCCTATCCCAATGGCTCTCTAGCCATGGAGTAGTAGAGGCTTTGTCAGACTAGTTGTCAGATTGTTAGTATGTTGAGTTTTCCAGTATTGTGGTCATTTAGACCAAGTATTTTCTTCGTATTTCCTATCATTTGATTTGACAGTACCAGTGTTTTGTTTATTTTATCTCAAAATAAGTTATTATATGTAGTAATAGGCTCAATGGGTTATCTTGGGGCTACTTGTAATCTTAAGCACCGTGTGATGCTCAGAGATAGGATTTCGAGGCATTACAAACTTAGTATCAGAGCCTAAGGTTTAAGGAGTCAGGGGGAGTCTGACAAGCCGTGTTTAGTAGAGACTTGATCATCGGTGTGTAACGCACCATATCTATGAGCAAGAGGCTACAAGACGTTTTAGAAAAAAGTTGTTTCTTTCTTTTATATTCTATCGTTCCTACGGTTGTCCCTTTAATCTAATAATTTGTGCTCTCTTATTTCATAAAATATCTTCCCGAAATGCGAACGCCCATAGAAATGATAATGAGTAACCCGAGCCTGTCGATCCCTTGAATGAGACTGTGTCTCATGCTAAGTTTCGGGCAGCCTTTCAGGCATTAGCCCAAGAAGTCACCGCCAATGTTCAGGCCAATAACCAGGCTGCAGTTCCAAATCAGTAGGGAGGTGATTTAGCTGCTTCTAGGATTTTTGATTTTATGCGGATAAATCCGCCAGTGTTTTATGGGTCTAAGCCAGATGAGGACCCACTGTTACACCTTGAAGAGGTGAGAAAGATCACATAGGTGATGCATATTTCTGAGGAAGAAAGTGTTTAGTTGGCATCTTATAGGCTGAAAGACATAACGTATGAATGGGTGGTTGCATAGAAGAAGAGTAAAGGGGTAGGTGATGTCCCCATTACTTGATAGGTATTCCAAGATACATTCTTGGATAAGTTCTTTCCATTAGAGATGAAGAAGGCAAAAATAGAGGAGTTTATGAACTTACGGCAAGGCTCCATAAGTGTTAAGGAGTACTGTTTGAAGTTCAACCAATTAGCCAAGTACACTCCTGATTTGATTTCTGACACCCGAGCTAGTATGAGCAAGTTTGTGATAGGTGTTTCTGATTTGGTAATGAAAGAGTGTAGGACTGCGATGCTGAATAGGGATATGGATCTGTCTAGGTTGATGATACATACACAACAGATAGAGGTGGACAAGATAAGGGAGAGAGATAGAGTGAGAGGTAATAAAAGGGTTAGATCTGAGTAGCATGAGTATAGTCAGGCTAGGTCCCATAGAGGGAACCACCCATATTTCTATGGTCGTTCGTCTATGCCAGCGCATTCATCAGCTAGTGCTCCTGCTCCTAGAGGAAGGCAGGGGCTAGGGAATAGGTCTTATATGTCCCGGTCCCTTAACAGTGCAATTAATAGACCCCGCTATCCTCTATGTGCTAGGTGTGGTAGGGATCATCCTGATGAGTGTTTAGTAGACCAGAAGGGTTATTTTGGTTATGGCAAGATGGGCTACAAACTTAAACATTGTTCGCATGCTAGGCAGCGGAACAGAGATACCCGACCCCAGACACAGACTACTAGTGCACCAGCTCCAGTAGCTTGTTGCACCCCTGCTCAAGGCACTTCATCTATCACTGCTGGTGGTCAGCGCTAGAGCAGATTCTATGCCTTACCATCCCATCGGGAGCAGGAGGATTCTTCTGATGTTGTTACTAGTATGCTCCATGTCTTTTACTTTGATATTTTTGTGTTGTTGGACCCTGGGTTAAGTTTCTCTTATGTGGCCACATTAGTAGCTGCGAATTTCAAAATAAGTCCCGAGAAGATTTCTGAACCTTTCCTAGTTTCCACACTAGTAGGGGAGTCAGTTGTTGCTAAACAAGTGTATAGATATTGTCCTATTACTATTCTTTGTAGAGTCATATTTGCTGATTTGATTGAGTCGGACATGGTGGATTTCGACCTTATTCTGGGTATGGATTGGCTTTATTCTTGTGATGTATCTATAGACTGTCGTACCTGCGTTGTCAAGTTTTAGTTCCCTGATAAACCAGTTTTTGAGTGGTCTAGGAGTTTGGTATCTCCCAAGAGGCATTTTATCTCTTATCTCAAACTAGAAAGCTAATATCCAAAGGTTGCCTTTATCACCTAGTTAGAGTCAAAGACACTAAGTCCGAGGCTCCAACTATTCAGTCAGACAACATTGTTAATGAGTTTCCTAATGTTTTTTCAGAAGATCTCCCAAGGGTATCTCCTGATAGAGAGATGAAATTCAGGATTGACCTTTTTCCTGACACTTTACCTATTTCTATTCCACCATACCTTATGGCACCTGCATAGCTTAAGAAGTTAAAAGAGTAACTCAAAGATCTTTTAGATAAATGTTTCATAAGGCCCAGTTGTTCGCCCAATTCAACAAGTGTGAATTTTGGCTAAGGTCAGTAGCTTTTCTGGGTTATATTATTTCAGCCGAAGGAATTAGAGTTGATCCCCAAAAGACAGAAGCTGTAAGAAATTGGCCTAGACTTATCTCTCCGTCTGACGTTAGAAGTTTCTTGGCTCTAGTTGGCTACTAGCGCCATTTTGTTGAAGGTTTCTCTTTTATTGCATTCCCCATGTCCCATTTGACCCAAAAGAAAGTTAAGTTCTAGTGGTCAGATTCCTATGAGAAGAGTTTTCAAGAGTTTAAGACACGACTTACTTCAGCCCCAGTGTTAACTTTTCCTGATGGTACAGATGGTTATGTGGCATATTGTGATGTCTCTAAAGTTGGTTTGGGTTGTGTGTTTATGCAAAGAGGTAAGGTTATAACCTATGCCTTTAGACAGTTGAAGCCACATGAAAAGAACTACCCAGCCCATGATCTTGAGTTAGCTGTTGCGGTCTTTGCTTTGAAAATATGGAAACACTATCTTTATGGTGTTTATGTTACGTGTTTACTAATCACAAAAGCTTGCAGTACATGTTTACTCAGAGGGAGTTGAACCTTAGGCAGAATAGGTGGTTAGAGTTCTTAAAGGACTACGATATGAGTGTGTTGTATCACTCGGGTAAGGCCAATGTAGTGGCAGATGCCCTTAGCAGATTGTCTGTGGGTAGTGTTATTCATATAGAGAAAGGTAAGAAATAGTTAGCTCGTGATGTACATCGTTTGGCTAGACTACGTGTTATATTGCTTGATTCCATAGAGGGAAGTACTTTGGTGCAAAGTAGTTCTGAATCCTCTTTACTTTCAAAAGTGAAAGAGAAGTAAGACTTAGATGGCAGTTTGGTCAAACTGAAGGGGTCAATTAAGGACCAAAAAGTAGAGGTCTTCTCCCAAGGGGGAGATGATTTACTGAGATTGTAGGGTAGATTGTGTGTTCCTTGTGTTGACGATCTAAGGCAGAAAATTATGGATAAAGCACATAGAGCACGATATTCTATTCATCGTGGAACTACCAAGATATGCTGTGACTTACGAGAAATCTATTTGTTAGGTGGTATGAATAAGGATATAGTTGGGTTTGTAGCAAAGTGTGTAATATACTAATAGGTTAATATAGAGCACTAAAAACCTCGTGGTGTGATGCAAGAGTTTGGTATTCCCACTTGGAAGTGGGAAGAGGTGAATATGGATTTTGTGACTAGTTTACCTCTTTTGCGATGTCATTTTGGTCAGGTTGCATGAAGTCCCCTTGTCTATCATTTTGATAGGGGTACTCAATTCACTTCTCAGTTTTAGAGAGCTTTCCAGAGGGGTATTGGCACCCAAGTTCATTTGAGTTCTGTGTTTCATCCGCAGACTGATGGTCAGGATGAGAGGACTATCCAAACTCTGAAGGATATATTGAGGGCGTGTACTCTAGATTTCAAAGGTAGTTGGGATGAGCATTTACCATTGATTGAGTTTGCATATAACAATAGTTACCATGCTAGCATCGAGATGGCACCATTTGAGGCTTTGTATGGTAGGAGATATAGATCACCAATAGGTTGGTTTGAAGTGGGTAAAGATGCTTTGGTTAGACCTGATGCAGTATTTGAGGCTATGGAGAAAGTGAAGTTGATTAGAGAAAGGTTGAAGACAACTCAGAGGCATCAAAAGTCATATGCTGATGTGAGGAGAAGAGACCTTGAGTTTGAGGTGGATGATTTGGTGTACTTGAAGATTTCACTTATGAAAGAGGTGAAGAAGTTTGGTAGATAGGGGAAGCTTATCCCCCATTATGGTGGCCCCTATAGACTCTTGATCCGTGTTGGAAAAGTAGCCTAAGAAGTTGAGTTGCCCGCAGAGTTGTCAGTCGTTCATCCTATTTTATATGTCTTTGAGATTAAAAAGCATATCCGTGATTCTGTTGTAGTAGATCCTTCAGAGAGTGGTGATATTCAGAACAATCTTTCATTTGATGAGATTCTTGTTGAGATTCAAGATTTTCAGATCTGTAGACTAAGGAACAAAGAAGTTCCCTTGGTCAAAGTTTTATCGCAGAACCAGTCAGTTGAGGGCGCTACTTGGGAGGCAGAAGTAGACATGCGAGCCAAGTACCCGCACCACTTTCCCAAGAGTTCAGATCAAGCTGAAGGTAATATTCTTCCTTAATTCAGCCCTTCTACTCTAAAGTTTCAGCTATGCATCTACCCTTATTAAGTTCATGCATTCTATAAAATATTCAAGAGTTTAGAAAGACATAGAGTCAGTTTAGTGAGTTCTTCCAGCTTTACGTACTCAATTTTCTCCGTGCTCTTAGCTTAACTAGTGACATTCATGGGTGAATGTTTCCAAGGGGGAGATATTGTAATACCCTAAATTTTTTCTAAGCTTAATTTCTGCTCGAGAAGGATAAGGAGTGAATTCCTAAGTGAGTATTATTTTAACCAGATAGAATTTTCCTAAGTAAGATTTGCCCAAATCTGATGCCCGGACAAGAAGTTATGGCTAATTTAAGTCCTAGTCATAAAACAGTGTCATTTTAGTGCTTGGCGCGTTGCGGAGAGGGTCTATTTGAAGATTGTCAAATTCCAATAGAACTCCACGATAGTGGCGCGTCGCGGAGGACCCTACTTTCCCAATAGTCAATTTCTAGTGGCCTAGCACGATTGTGATGCGTCGCGTTGAAGTTCCAGGTCCTAACTAGTGGAACAACATGATGGCTCCGCATCGCGGTGACTCCCAGATTCCCATTTGTCAATTTCCAGTGAGCCACCGCAATAGTGGCGCGATGTGGTGGCCTATAAAATTGGGTTCCCAGTTCAATTTTTTCAGCTTCGTACAGAAGTTATAAAGGGCACTTTGGACTTTTTCCAAGCCTCTTAAACCGTACAAACACCAAATTAAAGTCATTTACAAGCATTCTATGGAGTTTTTCTTAAGTTTTCTCTCAACAAAAACCTTAAGTATCCAAAATCTCTTCCAAGAATCTGAAAAATCCACCATAGATCTTCTAAATTGAGTCAAGATTTAAGGTTTCCAAGTCAAGAGCTTTAATAACCCTCATTCAAGGGTACGAATAGAGTCCTAAAAGAGAGAGTTCATCCTAAGCTTCTAATTCAAGGTATGTGGGGTTTGAACAAGGATACTCCTTTCATCCTTATGCCCAGAAGTTGTTTTAAATTACAAGAATATATGGTTTCACATGTTTTCTTATGAAAATTGAAGTATGGGTTTGTATCCTTTGTTGTTGTTTTTGAGATTATGATAATTTCCATGTTTTAGAAATTGAGATATATGAGTATGTTGAGATTTTAATGCATAATGCTGAAATTTCAGATTTCTATATGATTTATGAATCCTTATGATCTCTAGTATACATTTTGATGAGTCTTAACTTGAGATTGAACTATGGGCCACTAAGCCCTACTTGAGAATTGTAATTTTATGAACTTCTGTGCTATAAGCACCTATGATTTGAGTACTTTGAGACTATTAAGTAATATTTGACCTTTTGGGTCCTAATAGAGTTGGAATCCACAATGATGTTCTATTAAAACAAATAGTAATACATTTTGGTCTTCAGTATAGACCCTTGAGTTATTTGAGGTGGATTTCCTCAAAGTTCTAAGCTGAGTATGAGAGTAGTATTTAGCACCGAGTTGGGTATGATTCCGAGGTCTCATACCCCAGAACTACGTGCCCCCGTAGGACTGAGATTTATGGGCCCGAGGCCGAGATGGTGATCACTGAGTTGAGGTTATATTCCCTGGCAAGAGTATGACTGATAACGCTCAAACTACAGCTCTCGTAAGAGTGTAAGCGGTCGTTGTCAAATATAGAACCCAACTGGGTTGGGTGTCGAATCCCACAGGGAATACTCGGTCACTAAGTATGCAACTATTAGTAGACTGTTGGTCGAAAATTCTACGGAAAGGGGGGATTTGAATTATGACGTGAATTAATGTAATCAAAGTAAAAACGGAAAGCTTTGTTTAGTAGAATTTAATCAATGAGAATTATACGTTAGGGTTATGTCCACCTTATGAGTTTTACTTATCTATTGACTATGAGTATTGCGAAATTCAGACATGCATGCACTTATAGAGGTTTGTATTCTAATGGTAAATCCTAGTGTCTCTTGACCATCTAAGATTATTTCACTTTAACTCTCTCGAGCTTAAAGTGTATACTAACGGTACAAACTCTCCAAGAGGTTAATCCAGTTACGGCACTAACGTGTAAATAGGGGTTGGTAGCCCTATTTCCTTGTCACACTCTCTTTTCCAAACATGTAACTTTTCTCTCGAACAAGTTAATGCTATATTGACGTATTCCTATGTTTGCAACCACAAAAATTTAATTAAGATGAAGAGAGTAATGATATAAGTAGCATACGTATCAAGAATTCACAAACTCATAGTAATAGATAGTATATCATAAGGCTTCCATAACCCTAACTGAGAAGTTTAGCTACTCATGGGTGCAAGGAGATCACAATAAACATCATGATCGTACCAAAGCTTGAACGATCACACGTTGGTCACAAGAGCCGTGCTTTCTCTGTCAGAAAGTAACGTGAATAGTACTAAATGTCGAATAAAAGAAAAATAGAATTGAATAAAAAATAGAATTAATAGAAAAGTCGGATAGAAAATAGAATGAATGCTGAAAAATTCAGCAAATAGGGTTTTTATAACATCCTTGTCGTAGTCCTACTGAAATAGGGTTTTTATCCTTGTCCTACTGAAATAGGGTTTTTATCCTTTTCATATTCCTACTAGGTTACTGCTAATCCCCGAGTATTTAGAAATACTGTTTTTGCCCGGGACAAGTTTTCCATGCATCACTTTCAGTCCACAAGCTTCCAAAAGTTGTCTTCCTTCTTACATGAAGTTTCCTTTGCTGCCCAACGGTCCACAAAATGCTGAAATCTTCATCATTTATACTTGAAAACATGCTAATCACGTTGGTTAGCTCACTTACAGGAAAAAGGACTAAAAGTGCAGGAATTATATATTTTGTCCTTAAAACTTAGCTAAAATATGGGTAAATTATAGTGCTTTAGGCGTGTAAATACGCCGAACATCAATGACGCCTCTCCCCAATGTAAGGTTTCTTCCTTAGGAGGATAAGACGTTGGACTCCTTATAGCTCACATGGTTTATGTTGGTTAGAAGAAACTCCCGAGAGTCCAAAGTTATATAATCTCGAGTTCTATATGTCCCATGTCTAAAAGAGTTATAGAGTTCCCAAGTGTTGAAAGTTCCTAAAAGTTCTAAGTCCTTGAGTTTTAAAGAAGTTTTACTCTCCATGAGATAAAAGTAGGAGTTTGAAAGTATTGTTTAAAGTTCCTTTAGTTATCAAGTATTGAGAATAAGAGGAGAGTAGAGATTTTTAAAGTTAAGTATAATGACTCGCGAGATTTGTATTTCATGCTACACTATTCAAGATTTATGAGAATTATATTTCAGATTTATTCTAGCCATGTGAGTCATTTATATATGCGTGCATGATTTTATAAGGAGTAATAATAATGTTTATTTAAATGCATATACTGCCATATACTTAGTACATTCCCAAGTGCTGATCCACATATACGTCTATGTGCTACATTGTTTTATAATGTAGGTTTAGGTGGTCAGTCCCAGCCTCGTCAGTGATTTCTGAGTACCTTTGTCTACATCTCCACAGTGGTGAGTCCTCATGGTTCGTGGACCTATCTTCAGATATTTCAGTATTTTAGTAGATATATTGTTGCTTTCAATTCTGTTTGAGTCAGTTGGTGGCCTGTTCCAATGGCTCTCTAGTCATGGAGTAGTAGAGGCTTTGTTAGACTAGTTGTCAGATTGTTTGTATGTTGAGTTTTCAGTATTGTGGTCGTTTGGACCGAGTATTTTCTTCGTATTTTCTTTCATTTGATATAACAGTACTAGTGTTTTGTTTCTTTCATCTCAAAATAAGTTATTATATGTAGTAATAGGCTCAAAGGGTTATCTTATGGCTACTTGTAGCCTTAAGCACCATGTGACACTCCGAGACTGGATTTTGGGGTGTTACACATGCCTATGTGTAATGTTATACAATGAATGTATGAAGATAACACTTTACATGTAAGTTATGCAACTATTTTAACATATAATTTTAACACTAATGTCTGAGTTTAACACAGTCAAGTTAAATGGTTTTACCATTCTATTGTATGAGGTTACAATTCTAAAGTATAATGTAACCAATCTAAATGTATAATGTAATCCATGTAATGTATGAGTTTAACACTGTTAAGGTAAGCTGTATTAACATTCTACTATATAATTTTACCATTATTATACATGAGGTGAAACTATGTATACCATCATATGAGAAATCATTAAGTGAATGAAATAAAAAATTAGAATCACTATACCTTTGGAAGATGTGGTTGTCCTGATTCATCAATTTTTTTCTTTCTTGACGATTTTTCAACTGTCTTGTTTGAAGTTGTATGGGCAACTTCCTTCAATTTGTTCATTTTGACTGGGTCATTTCGATGCTTCAATTTGTTCTCTGTTGATACAAGCTCAATGGGCTCCACTCCTTTGGGATTAATGCATCAAGGATCACATTTATTGATCCAAGACTTGATCGTTTCAGGGGAGCAAATACGAGATTGAAGGATATCTTGGAGTGCGGGAGAAGCTACATTTGATGATATCCTCTGAGAGAATATTTAGCAATACCGCATTTGGATCATAGCTTGGGCTTCGAGAGATTATGGGCGCCCATTTGCATGTTGTGTATCTTGGGTCACTTTTGAGCTCAAGTTAAATTTAGGATCACTTTTGGGACCAATTTGTAATAAAGGCCTCTTGCCTATAAATATCTAGGTTTTCCTTTATTTTAGGTAGTTGATGAATGATGATGAATTAAGTTACACTTGTGAGTGTTTTGTTGAAACTTGATGGGAGTTTCATTGATTTGTGAGAAACATGTGTGCTCAGGATTCTGTTCCCATTTGTGTCCTCGTAAGAGGTTGATGTTGTTGGTAATTGATAGAAAGGTCAAGGGTTTAGTATACCGTTGGTTGTCCTCTCGTTATTGACTTATGACAATCTATCTATCTTTTACTTTAACGTTCCATTTCTTCGTTTTCTTATTTTTTGCTTTCGTATTTAGTGTGTTTCCTTTGTTTTCATGTCCTTTCCATTTTTGTATTTTCATCTCTTATCATTTGGTATCAAAGCTAAGCTTGATTTCATTCATATCAAATCAATCTTGGGTCTCGTTGTGTTGAAAAATCACAAAAAAATTTATTCCCATTTTTCCTCTAGGTCAAAATTTTGAGTTTTTTATTTTTGTTTTTTCTTGTGTTTTTTGGTGTTAGATTCTTGTTCTCTAACACTATTTGAGTCTACACCTCAAATTTTAGCTTATTCCTGGTTAATTTAAGTCATCCACAATTGTTTGAGCTTGAGTTAAAGAAAATCGGAGGTAGGTTCTCAAATTGGAGGCTTGTTGGTTGGATTTTGAGCTTAAATTTGTTGGTAGTGTTCTTGGGAGGTTGAAGTGTGTATGGATCTCTAATTTAATCAAATTTCAAGGTCATTTTATCAAGGGCCAATTTTGAATGTTCTTAGTGTTCTTCATGTCCTTCCAATATTGTTGAAGAACATTCAAAAAGGTTGTGTTTGATCTAAAAGATATGAAAGAAAGGTTTTTGTACTTGTTTATTCAAAGGAATATTTCATTCTTTCAAAAGGAGAAAGGATAAAGTTAGCATCTAAGGGGAATATTCAAAAAGGAGAAAGGACAAGAATAAAGTACAATGGGGGACCATAATCAAATTCAAAGTTTCTTGAACTTGAAGAAGTCACTGAAGGACCTCCAAAATTTATGAAATTCGTCCCAAAAAAGCAGCCTACAACAACCCAATGATTTGGAACACAATATGCTAAAGAATGACGACTTCATTGTCAAGCTACACTCTAGTCATCAACTAGGTGACGACCTATCACTCTAGTCGTCAACTAGGTGAGACCTATTACTCTAGTCATCAACTAGGTGACAAGTTATCAGCATAAGTCGCCAACCCCCACAGCCTAGAGGTAATGACTAGCCCTAGTCGTCAACTTAAGTCATCACTTCAGTGACAAGCCATCAACAAAGTAGTCAACCCACACTGCCTAGAGGTGACGACTATCCCTAGTCATTAGTTCAGTGACGAGCAACCAGCCAAGTCATCAACAACACTAGTTAAAGGTGACGACTACTAACAAGTCGTCAACTCTAATCGTCAACTTAGTGATATTTTGTCCACCAAGTCATCAATTTAAGTCGTCAATTTGGGTAAATTTTATTAAGCTCACTTTTGATTTCTAGTTTCTTTTCTTGATATTTAAACTCCTTTTCTTCGATTTTTAAACACTAATTAACAACTAATAATTGTTCTATTAGTTGATTAATTTGTTCCTGAGTCCATTTTCCTTTTAGTCTCTCTTTGGGTGTTTTTATTGTGTCTTCTTCATTGAGTCAAGTCGTTTTACCTTCAAATACATCATCAATAGTTGCTTTATTTCTTTCTCAATTGTGTTAAGAAGCTATGGGTGGAGTAATTCTTGATACCCTCTTGGAGGTAGTCCTACGGATGCGACAAGATATGAAGGATTGGAGGGAGGAATGGTCACACATGAAAGGGAAGAGGGAAAACTTGACGTGTCTTACTCCCTAAGACATCCCAAATCAACAAAAACACTTTCACAATCACCACCCTGAGGATTATTCACCATAATTTTGTTCCAAGACCTCAAGAACATGTTCCTTCAACCCAAACAAAGACAAGCGAAGCTTCACAAGACATTGCTCCACCAATCCAAATCCAATTAAGCAATGAGTCTTCCCACATTAGGCCTACTAACTAAGATACTAGCATTTTACTTAGTATAACTCCTTCAATTATGCAGATCATGAACAAGTAATTTCAAAGAAGGATGCAAAGAGGGTGCCTTATGAGAACGAGCTTAAAGATCAAACGAGGTCCTTCAAGAAAATTTTCCCTCAAGAACATGTTCCCTCAACCCAAACAAAGACAAGCGAAGCTTCACAAGACATTGATCCACCAATCCAATTCCAATTAAGAAATGATTCTTCCCACATTAGGCCTACTAACTACGATACTAGCATTTTACTTAGTACCAATCTTTCAATTATACAGGATCATGAATAAGTAATTTCAAAGAAGGATGCAAAGAGGGTGTCTTATGACAATGAGCTTAAAGTTCAAAAGAGGTACTTACCAAAGGAATCCAAACTTGAAAGGTGCAATGAGAAGTTGATAAAGGAGTTGAATTCGAGGATGATACAAGATCAATAGGCTCCACTCCTTTGGGATCGATTCTTCAAGAATCACATCTACTGATCCAAGACTTGGTCATTTCAGGGAAGTAAATACATGAATGGAGGATAGCTTGGAGTGCGAGAGAAGTAACATTTTATGATATCCTCCAATTGAATATTAAGAAACACTGCATTTGGATGATATCTTGGGATTCAATAGAGTATGAACGCCCATTTGCATTGTTGTGTTTCTTGGATCACTTTTGGCTCCAAGTTGCATTTAGGATCATTTTTGGGCCCAAGTTGTAATAAAGGTCTCTTGCCTATAAACAACTAGATTTTCCTTCATTTTAGGTAGTTGATGAATGATAATGAATTGAGTTACACATGCGAGTGTTTTTTTTGAAACTTATTGGGAGTTTGATTGATTCGTGAGAAACGTGGGAGCTCGAGAATCCATTTTCATTTGTGTCCTCGTAAGAGGTTGGTGTTGTTGGTGATTGATAGGAAGGTCTAGGGTTTAGTATACCCTTGGTTTTCCTCTCGTTATCGACTTATTTCAATTTATCTATCTTCTACTTTATCGTTTCATTCTTCGTTTTCTTATTTTGTGCTTTCGTATCTACTGGTTTCCTTTGTTTTCGTGTTGTTTTCGTTTCATATTTTGCATCTCGTATCATCTACGAAATCGGGATCCTCATAATAAAAAATTTCAGGAACAAAATCGACAATGGAATTTTTTTGTTCTTTACCATCTAACTGACTTAGTCCTAAACTAAAGCTCGGACCAGACTCCATTACAATGCTTAGATTTTATGGATTATGTACTTGCAATATAGAGCAAAAGCCCGAAGATATGATTTGAAATAGATGAAAATCTACGAAACAAATTAACTATCACACTCGTATGACATTACAAAGCTAGAAAATTTGAGAACTACACACATGCAACAATGAAAAAATCAAAAAAGTTTTTGATTTGGTAATGTTGAAAAAAATATAAACAAACTTCAATATTAATTGAAGAAGATTATGAAGTTTATCACTTTGTTCAGTTAATGCTTGAAATTTGAAAATTTTGAAACCCACATATCACATTTGCTTGATTTTAGGCGAAGAATAAGAACCATAAATAGAAGAAAACCCATGTGTTTGAAATGTATAAGAACTCAAGAGAGAGAAACAATAAAAGGATGAGATATTGTGTAATTAATTGGGATATTTGTAATTACTTTTGAAAAATAAGACACTATGTAACAACTAAAAGTTAACTTGTATATTTGTGTAAATTTTAATAAATTGTTACAGTGATTTATCTCCTAAATTTACAATGTCAAATTTTTCACGGCCCTCCTCATCTCACCCATCATGTGTTTGGGCCCAATATTAAAATTGTTCACGCGTCAGTTGTTTATTGGTGATTAATAAGATAGGTGACCTCCTTATAAGTCTTAGGATATCCTTTTACTTTTGAGCTAATTTTTGATTTGTGAGCGTAAAATATTGAAAATCAAATTATTGAATCGAAATGAAAATATTGATATTAGATATTTGATAATTTGATATATGATATAGTATTGAAAAGTAAAATTTCAAATTATAATATTCAAATTTGAGTTTGAAATAAGATATTAATACCGAACATCCACCCCTATTTGAGCCTCATATTTGATTTGCACTTTGATAAAATAGCATAATCTATAATCTATAATATATTAAAAGTGTGAAGATCCTTTAAAAAGTGATTTGAACTTTTTACCCTTCATTAAAAGAGCCTATAATAGACAAAATTGTCTTTTCACTTATTTTCTTTAATTATTATTTATTTTTATAATATTTAAAATTTAAAAGTTCTAAAATATTTTGGTAAGAGAAAAATATTTTTAAAAAATTAAAGAGTCTTGTATTATTTGGTAAGAAAAAATATATGGTAAAAAATATTAGGAGAATTAATATTTAAGGAATCCTAAAATATATGGTAAGAAAAAAATTTATTTTAAAAATTAAGAAATTCTATAACATAAATCCTAAAATATTTTGGCAAGAAGCTATCCAATTTTGGTAAAATAGATTCAAACGTACGGCGATGGTAGAAAGGATGTATTCCTTTAAAATAAAAAATTTCAATCGCCATTTTTGTTTGAAATGTGTGAGAATTTCTCCCACAATTATTAATTATATTTGTAATTTTTACCTTTTTCAAAAATTAATAAACAAATAAAATCTTCCATATTTAGGTAATCCTTTTTTCGAAGGAAAAAGGTTTTGAATTTCTATAAGATTTTGGGCTTCTATAAATTGAGAATCCTTCCTCATAATTCTCTCCCAATTGATACTTTTTTTATATTAGTCATATATGAATATTTTTAGCATACATGTAATTATTTGTGCTCTAAATTTTTTAGATTGTTTTCTTTATTTTGATATTCAATTACTTACTTTTGTTTCTTAGTTTTCATTGAAGATGATTTTTTCTTTATTAATTTAAAGTTTATATTATAGATGGATTTTTCCTGTCGTACTTTGAGAAATTTTTTATGTAAAGATTAGTTTAAATCATATTATCTTAATATCTTACTATTTATTATTCTTTATCCTTAATACAGATGGTTAATGCGTGTCGGTCGGTTTTGAGACAATTTTGTGTAAAGGTTAGTTTAATTATATTGTATTAATATCTCTATTATTATATTATTTTATTGTAGTCTACGGTGATATATGAATATTGGTTGATTTGGAGAAATTTTTATCTAAAAGTTAGTTTAAATTAAATTATATTATTTTAATAATTTATCATGATATTATTTTGTTGCAGTTTACAGGTGGTAGATGAATATTGGTCGGCTTTGAGATTTTTTTCTGCAAAATTTAGGTTTAATTATATTATTTATTTTGTTGATGTCTCTATTATCCTATTATTCTGTATGTTTCATAAGACTTCGAATATTTTCTTATGTAAATGTTAGACTTAATTGTATTGTCATAATTTCTTGCTATTTGTTGTTTTGATATCTTTATTATGTTATTGTTTTATTTTAATTTACAGATACCGGATGAATGTGCATCGGCTTTGAATTCTTTTTAGGTAAAGGTTATGTTTAATTGTATTATCGTAATATCTCTATTAGTTTATTATTTTGTGGTGGTTTACAGTTCGTAGATGCATCTCGGACGGATTTAAAAAAAAATTGTGTGTAAAATTTAAGTTTAATTGTATTATTTTGATCTCACTTCTATTGTATTATTTTGTTGCAGTTTACATAATTTTTTATTTTTTTATTTTATCAAAAATTTTGTGTAACTAATGATGTTTCAGTTGCTTGATTTATAAATATGTTGGATAGCAACAAGAAAGGCATATGAATTTGGCTATATTGGGGACAAAAGTTATTATAAGTGTGTTCTTGTGACTGAGATTTTTCATTTACGTTTCTTTATTTGTGATTTGTTAATATTAAGCATGTATTAAAAATTTGAAAAGTAAATTACTTTTATATTTTAATTCTGCTTGTATTTCTTATACATGTACTGTATGAAGCTTATGAGAATTTACCATGTCATTGTTTTTTTGTCTATTTTTTTGTTGTTTAGTATTAGAATTTATTTTAGATTATAATCAAAATAATATATTCATGGTATGTAGAATGTACAAATATTTATTTCTTTAAATTCTATAAACAAAAAGTCATTGTGATATTCTACTTTTACATATGTGTCTTTCAAGAGGATTAAATCTAAGTGACCTAAAAGAGGTGGTGGTAAAGCAACAGTAACACCAAGTAAACTTTTTAACGTGTATATTTTCTGCAAATCATCATTCCTAATGTTTGATATTGCATTTAAATACGTGAGATGATTTTTGTATTCTTTTGTGTTACTTACATAATCGGTATATTTTTATTAATTATTTGAGATGCTCAAATTTTCTTCCTTAATATATTCTTATTAATCAGACATATTACTATATTATTTAGAACTTACAACACATATTAATAACTCTTTTTTGATATTTACCTAAATAAAGAGAGCTTTAAATATTGCAATCCTATTCAACAAGTTAAATTTGATGGAACACATAAACATGATCTATAAATTATTCTCTATAACCATAATCGATGTATAGTATTAATTATAGGATAAAACATGACAATAAAACATGTATAATTTTATTAATTAACGTGAGATACACGTGCAGAGTACGTACACTAAACTAGTAACAAAAAAAAAGTATAGAAACTATATTAAAAATTTTAAGAAAATTAAAGGAATTCATAAAATATAAAACATGTAGTTCTCTTTTATACGTATAAACAAATGCAATAGTGTTAAAATTATCATGAGATATAAATCAACTATTTATCTTAAATTACAAGCAATTGAAAAGTCAAAATTTCTTAAGAAAAGATATCAAACTATATATATTACCTTCCTAAATGTAAATAATCAATGACATTATCGGTACTATAATTTAAAGCATTACTCTTTTACGAATGAATACAAAATTATTTTTCAAATAGCATGTTATTTGAAAATAATATATATGCTGTAGCACAGAATAATAAAAGTTTGATAATTTCGACGGAGGGAGCATAAAGCTATTTACTTTCTTCGGTTGTTTTTACTTATCATTATTTTTCTAATTGAATTTCTGTTTTTACTTGTCGATTACTTTTAACATATCAAAAAAAAAAATCTATTTTATCTTTAACAGTAGTTGTTTTTCTCCAATTTTTTTTTTTAAGATAAATTACTCTAAATATTGATTAATATGAATACTATGATAAATTAGTCATATCAATAATTATTTTTTTAATTGATATATCATGTCTAAAAAAACAAATAAAAGTGAACGAAAGAAAGTAAAACATAGTGACCAATAGAAAGTAAAGGTAATATGCTTGTGTTAACTGTTTCATAAACATATTCAAATAATATCCATCCTCACGATATTCTTAATTAGTAATTATACAGTACCATAAATTATTATTTGAGTTACTCTAAATCTTCACGTTTGAAAAGATTAATTAAACTTTTATCATTAAATTTTTTAAAGAATATTAAAATCAACAATATCAATTAAGGAAATTTAATATTTCCTTCGTCCCAAATTACTCGTCCCAAATTGAGATGACACATTGATTAAGAAAAATAATTAATAACATGACTAGTTTACCGTAATGTCCATATTAAATGATATTTACATTTTAATTTGAAGAAATAAGTAATTAATGCAAAGGATAAAATATGAATAAAAAAATTTGCCTATTCTTGATTAATAAAAAAGAACAAATAAAATAGAAAATTAAATTAAAAAATTTAGGATGAATAATTTGAGACGAAGGAAATACATAATTTTGATAAGTTCTGTTGAACGAGCCACAAGCATCCGATGTGTTTAGACCGAATATTTATGTAAGCCTCACAAAACTATACTTCACACATAAGGTTCAATGCTTTTTGCGAGTGCTTAAACTTTTAAAACAGAGGCAACAAGTGCTAGTAAATACTTAAAACTTATTGTAATTCCTACTAATGTATGAAAATTTTTACTGCACAATCAACAAAAATTGTATGATCCTTTACTAGATTTCTGACATATAGATAGTGGATCCTACTTTTAGAACTTCACAATAAATATGAGAGAAAATATATTTATATAATTCCTGTGGATCCTAGCTGGTACTATAAATTATGTTAAGTAAATACCAAAAAAAAAAAAAAATTAAAAAAAAAGGAAAATTATATACCTCTTGTTAGATACAATACCATGTAAGGTAAAAAAATGATTTAAAAGTCTACAGAAAATTTTGATTGTTATTAATAGATAAAAATTATATCAAATTTATGCATTGATCTTATTTTATTAATAGATATTTTATTCGTTTAAATTTATGATTTCTTTTGTAGAATTTTTAAAAACAGATATTTTTTTTATATTTAGTATAATAACATTTCATGTGAAATTTCACAAATGTGAATTGGAGAGGTAAAATGCATGCAAATTTTATAGTGAGGGTGCTTCATCTTTTATTAATAATTTAATGATAAAATATTATATATTTTATTTTTAATGAACTAATTTATAACCACACAAATCTTTTCAATTTATAAAATACTATATTTTATCTCAATTTAAAAGTCTTTATTTATTTTTTAAACACGTGCCGAGTCAAAACTTTCACATAAATTAAAATATATAAAATAATACTTCAATGTTTTGGATTGTGAAAAATAAGTATTTCATTTTGCTCATAAAAATGAAAATTCTATTGGAAAATATATTCATAGCTGCTTTTCAAACTTGAAATACAACTTTAAGTTGGATTTCAAATTTTCACAATCAAACACTAAATTTTAAATAAAATGAAAAAAAAAATCTTTTTAAAAAATACTCACATTTTAATATTTTATGATCAAAAAGATATTTATAGGTAGACTACTAGATAGATGGAATTCCATGACTTTTAATTATAAATTGAATAAATAAGACCCATTATTTATGTGTCAAAAAATTAATACACGTCACACAACTTTTGTTGGTTGTGCCCTCCCATGGTAACATTTTTCCTAATATATTACTCTTTCTGTTTCCATTTATATGATTGATTTTTTTGTAGTCAATCTCAGAGAGAATGACACATTTTTAAATTTAGTAAGTATTAATTTAATTTTAAAATATTTATTTTATTCTTAATAAAATGATTTGTAGTCACATAAACATCTATGACTTATTTTAAACTATAAGTTAAAATTTTTTAAATTTCGTGTTAAGTCTAAATAACTCATGTTAATTAAGGCGGAGGGAGTTTTACGTTGACATAATAATTACTGTAATTATAACGAGGAGAATGCACTAATTATACAGACAACTCAATGATTAAGAGAGCACTATAATGATGTTGTCTTCGTTGAATTTGTAGTTAATTATTCTCTCCGTCCCAAATTATTCGTCTCAAATTTTCTAATTTGATTTCTCATTGTATTTTTTCTTTTACATTAATCAAGAATAGATAAAAAAAAAAATTTTGTTTTAACCTTTGCATTAATTACTTTTTCTTCAAATTAAAATGTAAACATCATTTAATAAGGATACTATAGTAAACTAGTCATATTATTAATTATTTTTCTTAATCAATGAATCATCTCAATTTGAAACCAACCAAGGAAGTAGTTTGGTTGGTCAACTTTTTAAGCCGCTTCTTTCTACCATAGGAAAGTGAACTCACCAGCTCTGTAACTAATCCTTTTGTATCATAGTGGAACTGATTTGATCTTTTTAATTTTATGGCCAATTTTTGCCTAATTGTTCCCAATGACATATTTACTTTAGTTTAAGACTATATACTTTTCTTTAATTATATGAAATTAAAAAATAGTAGGAGCTGGTTTTCAAATTTTTCTTTCGGTAAATCGGATATTTATAAATAATTATATAGTCAGAGTTTTACCAAAAACACAAGCATAGTAGTCTAGATTAATAGCAAAAGATAAAAGGTCAGTGCCGCTTTGAGGCTCATTACAGAGAACAATCTTCTTCTCAAACATAGTTTTTAGCATGTTTGTCCAGACAACTTTACAGACATTCAGCGAAAGAATTAAAAAAAACTTGTTCCAACATAAGCTGCAGATATTGCTTCCTCTGCAGCTAGTGCATTTGTTACACTATTTTTCTCTCTATAGCAATGTTGCACCACTGATCTGTTATTTTATGTAGTTTTTGGTGCAAGAATCTGTATAATTACAACATCAACTTTAATAATAGTTCATGTATAAACAAAAACACCTTTGAAGTTCTTTAACATAAGATTACTTAATAATCTATCCACGAAGTGTGTTAGATTTCAGAAAATAGATGAAACAAAATTTAAGGCCAAGTCCCCCGACTTCACGGAGTGTCCTTAAGGAATAATTTCCCTCACTGTACCCGAGGTTATGGAATCTTCCTTCCAGCATAAAATGGCCTACAATCCGAACAATAGTGGTATCTCAAATTGTTGGATTCTACGAACTCACTCAACAGTTTGATTAATCACACAAAATGTTTTTAAGACAAGAAGAGGTTTTTTTTTTCCAGAAAAATTTAGTTATTTTTTTCAAAACCTGTAGATGAAAGCAGGTTTATATAGCCATCAGATGCCTCTTCTAAAAGATGGTAATGGTTCACTTAAAAGGTTTATCCTTTGGAAGAGTCATGTATGTTCATTCGAAACATTATGTCTTTTTTTGAACAGACACAACTATCTGAACAGTCACACCATTTTCAAAATAATATGTCTTTTGCTCAAAGGTTGTGTCCCTCCATTTTCCATTCACACCAATTAAACCCAACAATCCCCCACATGAATGGGGAATGACTATTCTTTGTAAAACTTTACGGATAAGTATGTGATCATCAAGCAAAGATTGATTGCATCTGGATAAGTGGGTTTTCCTTTGAACTTTCCGTAGTAAACATGCATCGGATGCACTCGATCAATCGGTAGATTTGATATATTTGAACCGTCGAGCTTTAATGTACACCTAGACAACACATGTCACACAACTAGCCTTTTACCGTTTATGGTTCTCGCGGTTTTGTTCTTTTCAGCCATGAACACGTTCCGGTTTCATGAGAGCTTAGAGAATAGGTCTTTACTAATATTCTCCTTGAAGCGGCTTTCACTTTGCCCTCACATAGGTTATTTGTAAATGTTCAATCATATAGATTAAACTATTTGGTCAAATCTGCCAAATTTAGATAATCATTAAAAGACTTTTCACTTTAAGTCTTATCCTTGTTTACAAAACATTATCTACATCATGAGAATGGGTTGGGTAATTGACAATGTTGAACCTGTCAGACACAATTTATTTGATCTCATTGAACCTAGCTCTTGGGATCTCCAGTCTGCTAGGTAGAGTTACCGCCATGCTGACTTTTCCTAGGCCTTAAACCTATTTCCTTAGATGTCATTTCTACTCCTTCTCTAGATAGACCTTTTGTAAGTGGATCCGACACATTATCCTTTGACTTAACATAGTCAACAGTGATAATTCCACTGGAGAAAACTTCCTTAACGGTAATATGTCTCCGTCTTATGTGGTGAGATTTACCTTTGTACATCATGCTCCCTGCCCTACTTATTGTCGCTTAGCTATCACAGTGTATACATAGTGGTGCCACTGGTTTGGTCCAATAAGGAATATCTTCCAAGAAATTTCGGAGTCATTCTGCTTCTTCATCGGTTTTATCCAATGCGATAAATTTAGATTCCATTATAGATCGAGCAATACAAGTCTGTTTGGATAATTTCTAAGAGACTACTCCTCCACTGATAATAAATACATATCCACTTGTGGATTTATCTGGTGATCCAATTTGCATCACTATATCCTTCAAGTACCGCAGGATATTAATTATAATGCAAGGCATAGTCTTAAGTGTATTTTAGATACCCAAAAACTCTTTCATTGCCATCCAATAAATTTTGTTGGGATTACTTGTGTACCGACTCAACTTACTAATAGAGCATGCTATATCGGGTCGTGTACAGTTTATTATATACATTAAACATCCCAATACTCTTGTGTAATCCAATTGTGTGTCACTTTCACCTTCATTCTTTCGAAGTGCAAAACTCACTTCCAAAGGAGTTTTGAAAATACCGAATTCCATATACTTAAATTTTTCAAGTACATTCTCGAAATGATGAGACTGTGACAGTGCCAACCCTTATGGAGTTCTATGGATTCTTATACCTAAGATCACATCTGAAACTCCAAGGTCTTTTATATCGAACTTGCTTTCGACCATTCCAAGGTCTTTTATATCGAACTTGCTTTCGACCATTCATTTCATTGCATTTATGTATGAAATGTCTCTACTGATGATAAACATATCATCCACATATAAACAAACAATGACATGGTGATTCGGAGTGTCTTTAATGTAAACACATTTATCACATTCATTTATCTTGAACCCGTTTGCCAACATGGTTTGGTCAAACTTTGCATGCCATTGTTTAGATGCTTAAATTAGTCCATGCAACGACTTAATAAGTTTACACACCTTATTCTCCTTTCCTGGAACTAGAAAACCCTCAGGTTGTTCCATGTAAATTTCTTCCTCCAATTCTCCATTTAGGAATGCGGTTTTCATATCCATTTCATGGATTTCAAGACCATATACTGCCATCAAAGTAATTAACATTCGAATCGATGTTATCCTTGTTACTAGCGAGTATGTATCAATGTAATCAAGGCCTTCTTTTTGCTTGAAGCCTTTTACTACAAGTTTTGCCTTGTATTTGTCAATAGTACCATCCGCTTTCATTTTTCTTTTGAAGATCCATTTAGAACCTAAAGGTTTATTATCTGAAGGAAGATCAACCAATTCCGATGTATGGTTGCTTAAGATTGAATCAATCTCACTATTGATTGCCTCTTTCCAAAAAGATGAGTCTGACGACGACATCGCTTCTTTAAATGTTTGAGGCTCATTTTCTAAGAGAAATGTTACAAAATCTGATCCAAATGTAGTAGAAGTTCTTTGACGTGTACTACGTTGGATTATCTTCATTATATACATTTTCACTTGGTTTATCTCGAGGTCGTTTAGATCCTCCACTAGACTTTTCATGTCTAATTTTAAATGGGTAAATATTTTCAAATAATTCAGCATTATATGTTTCAATAACCGTATTTTCATTTATATCCGGATGTTTGGATTTATGAACCAAAAACTAACATGGTTTACTGATTTTAGCATATCCTATGAACACACAGTCCACAGTTTTAGGTCCAATCTTAACTTTTTTAGGCATAGAAACTTGAACCTTTGCTAGACACCCCCACACTATTTCAAGTTGGATTTCCTTCCTTTTCATTTCTCATAAGGAATTGATTGTGTCTTACTATGGGAAACTCTATTGAGTATACGATTGACTGTAAGGATAGCCTTCCCCTACAAGTTTTACGGTAAATCGAAACTTATAAGTAAGACATTCATTATTTTCTTCAAAGTTCGATTTTTTCTTTCCGCAATTCCATTAGATTGAGGTGAATACAGGGCCGTCGTTTGATGGAAGATTTCATTCTCTACACATATTTTGGCGAAGGGAGATTTATACTCTCCGCCCCTATCACTTCTTATCATTTTTATCTTTTTCTCTAACTGATTTTCTACTTCGGTTTTGTATTGTCTAAACACATCTATTGCTTCATCCTTACTATTTATCAAGTAGACATAACAATATTTAGTGCAATCATCAATAAAAGTTATGAAATACTTTTTCCCACCGCGTGATGGTGTTGACTTCATATCATAAATGTCAATGTGTATTAAGTCTAAGGGATTGAAATTCCTTTTAACGGACTTATAAGGATGTTTTGCATACTTTGATTCCACACACATTTGACACTTTGATTTATTGCACTCAAAGATTGGCAAAACCTCTAAGTTAATCAGTTTTCGTAACATTTTGTAATTAACATGGCCTAAATGATCATGCCACAAATTATAAGACTCAAGAAAGTAAGAAGAATTTGAACTTTTATTGATTTCAACATTCATTACATTCATCTTATAAAGGCCCTCGGTGAGATAGATTTTTCCTACATACACTTCTCCTTTGCTAATTACAATTTTTTCAGAAACGGTTACACATTTGAATCCGTTCTTATGTAGAAGTGAAACAGAAATCAAGTTTCTACGTAACTCTTGAACATAGAAGACATTATTAAGTGTCAAGACCTTTCCTAAAGTCATTTCAAGCCCATTTTTCGTGTTCCTTCTACCTTAACCATAACGGAGTTAGCCATGTAGATCATTTCTTCTACTTGAGCTAGAGTGAATGATGAAAACAACTCTTTGTTGGCACAGACATGGCGGGAGGCACCAGAATCCATCCACCATTCGCGAGGATTCTCCACCAAGTTGCATTCTGAGAATATAGCATACAGATCATCACATTCTTTGTAAGACTCAACCATATTAGCTTGGTCCTTTTTCTTTCCTTTCTTAGGGGCACGACAATCCGTGGACTTAGGGATAATTTTGCCACAGTTGAAGCACTTTTCCTTGAATTTCTTCTTGGGTTGATTGCTTCCTTGTTCAACTTTCTTGCTTTTCTTAGAATTGTTTTGGTCATCTTCTACAATATGTGCTCCATTAATTGTAGAATTCCCTTTTGACCTTCTCTCGGCAGCCTTATTATCCTCTTCAATACGCAGTCAGACAATAAGATCTTCGACAGTCAACTCCTTGCGTTTGTGCTCCAAGTAGTTTTTGAAGTCTTTTCATATTGGTGGTAGCTTCTCAATGATCGCTGCTACGTGAAATACATCACTCACAATCAAACCTACAAAATAGTTTATGTGAGTACTAAGAACATTTTCAATTTTTTCAACTAAGGTATTTTTCAAAGATATACCTTCTGCTAAGAGATCATGGATGATTACTTGCAATTCCTGAACTTGAGAGACAACCAATTTGCTATTATCATTTTAAAGTCCAGAAACCTTGAAATAAAGAATTTCTTAATTCCCGCATCTTCTGTCTTATATTTTCATTCTAGTGCCCCCATAATTCCTTCGATGTCTTAGTTCCACTTTAAATATTGTATAGGTCGTCTCGAGACCACTCAAGATATAATTCCTGGAAAGAAAGTCTGAGCGCTTCCAAGCCTCTACAATCATGAAATGCTCTTTGTCTGAGGTTCCTCGGGCACCTCTAGAGTATCCTCACTAGTGAACCTTCGAAGGCATAGAGTTGTGAGGTAAAAGAACATCTTTTTCTGCCATCGCTTAAAGTCAATGCCAGCAAATTTTTCGGGTTTCTCAACATTTGCCATTGGTTGCAGAGCATTTGCTTGACTTGTTGAGGCAATACTAGTTTCCCCCACAGCCGGAGCCGCATCTTACATTTGACTTTCGTTAGTCATTTTTCCTGTTACCATAAGACAATAAAATTTAATATTTTCAGAATACTATGTATATAGTTAAGAAACTTTAAACTCTTCTTCTTATTTCTAGTTAATGATGAAGTTTTTATGACTTCCAATCGTCAACCGAATGATCTTTAACTTGTGATGAAGATTGTATGTCTTTGAATCACAAGTTAAGTTCAAACGGAGTAGAAAGCTTAAAGTTTTAATCTCCAAAAACAAGCAATACAGGTTCTGCAAGGTTTATTCCTTAAGATTGTTATTTTATGTAGTTTCGGGTTCTAGAATCTGTATAATTGCAACACCAACTTCAACAATAGTTCATGCATAAACAAGAACACCTTTGCAATTTTTTAACATCTTCAACACAAGATTACTTAATAATCTATCCAAGAGGTGTGTTAGATTTCAGAAAATGGATGAAACAGAATTTAAGGCCAAGTCCCCTGACTTCACGGAGTGTCCTTAAGGAATAATTTTCCTCACTATACCCAAGGTTATGGATCTTCCTCCCAAGATAAAATGGCCTACAATTCGAACAATGGCGGTACCTCAAATTATCAGATTCGACAAACTCACTCAACAGTTTGATTGATCACACATAATGTTTTTAAGACAAGAAGAGTTTTTTTCAGAAAAAAATTTGTTTTTTTTTCTAAACCTGTGGATGAAAGCAGGTTTATATAGCCATCAGATGTCTTTTCTGAAAGGTGGCAATTGTTCACTTAAAATGTGTATCCTTTGAAAGAGTCATGTCTGTTCATTTGAAACATTGTGTCTTTTTTTGAACAGACACAACTATCTGAACAGTCAACCCTTCTCCAAAATAATGTATTTGGCTCTAAGGTTGTGTCCCTCCATTTTTCATTCACACCAATTAAACCAAACATGATCCTCTTATCTTCCTTAGTCTTGACCTGCAATCAATCAATAACAACATTATAATGTATGTCACCTTTACTTAGCATTAGGATCACCTCCTTGAAATCAATGTTAATTTCAATAGGCACTAGGTTGTTTGATTCCACCATTTCGAGACCTTTATTTTGGGTCAAAAGCTTCATTTGATTTCTTGGTAGCATTGTGGAAGCTTTTGCAAAACCTATGATTCATTCCTCAATAATTTTTTTGATAACCCCTCAAATACCCCATCTACCAGGGGTAGACAAGGAGAGTTTTTCATTTCACGAACTCGGAACCAAAATAGGCCACAAAGTAAAAAAAGTGACCAAAACAGGCCACCTATTTAATAAGTTACCAAAATACGCTAAACATAATAAATTATTATTTTTTTTCTTAACGGTCAACTGACAGAAATGAATAGTAAATACGGTTTGTAAAACGTCATAAATTAATATATTTTTCACAAAAAACAAAAAACAAAAAGCAGAATGTTGTCATATCAATCTTTATGTCAAATCATATAGTTTGTAATAATTTATTACATTTTAAAAATACTATTTGTAAAACGTACTAATTTATTACAAACTACAAACAATGTTTGTAAGGTATAATAAATTATTACAACTTACACCTACCCCTATTACATCACTTTTACTTTCCCCACTTTTTAAATGTAATCCCACCCCACCCCACCCCACGTAGTTCTAACCCTCCCACCCCACCCCAACCCACGTAGTTCAAACCCTCCCACCCCACCCCAACCCCACCTAACCGCCCCTACCCTTGTCTTTTTTTTTATTTTTTTTGTATTGAGAGTTTCTTCTCTTCCTTTTCAACATTAATTTGTTAGTAAAAAATCAAGGTAATGTCATTTTTGGATCCACTAGTAATCTTGATAGACTATTAAGGATAACAATATCATCAAGTCATTAGAAAATTCTGTCCCCTTTGAAGAATTTCCGTCGGTCCCCCACTCCCCACCCTTCGGCGACATGATGTTATTGTTGTTTCTCTCAATTTTTCTTTAGATCCGATTTAATAATCTAAATCTTGCAACATCATGTTAGGTATGTTCGTATAATCTCACTTTAAGTTTTATTTAAACTTGTAGTGATGTTGAAACATGTATTCATATTTTATTTTTTATTTTGTTATAAGAATTTTTTTTGGGGTTACATTTAAAAAGTAGGAAAGTAAAGGTGATGTGATAGGGGTAGGTGTAAGTTGTAATAATTTATTATAACTTATAAACACTGTTTGTAGTTTGTAATAATTTATTACATTTTACAAATAATGTTTGTAAAACGTAACAAATTATTTCAAACTACATGATTTGACATAAAGATTGATATGATGACAAACTACTTTTTGTCTTTTATTTTTTGTGAAAAACGTAATAAATTATTACGTTTTAAAAATACTATTTGTAAAACGTAATAATTTATTATGTTTTACAAACCGTGTTTATTATTCATTTTCGTTAGTTGACCGTTAAAAAATGTGAACAACGTAATAATTTATTACCTTTAGCCTATTTTGGTAACTTATTAAATAGGTGGCCTATTTTTGTCACTATTTTTTTTATTTTGTGACCTACTTTAGTTCTGAGTTCTCATTTCACATTAATGGTGGTCATGGGTCAGTGAATTCAATGGCTTCTAAGTAAGCTTGAGTAAGGGAAGACTTATAAGTTTTATGTTTAAAAGCTTTATTGTTTCTAGTCTTTCGGATGACCCACAAGTAATAGGGATGAGTTCTTTTCGAGAGAATTGGAGGGAGCATATTGTGATGAAGGAACCGAATAAAGAATTTGATCTTGTCAGGGATTCAGAGTTTTCAAATCCATTAGAAGTCAATACTTGTGGTGATTCTAGTGTTGTTTCTTTTTTGGATTATAAAGTGATAGACATTAGCACTGGCAAAACAGCTATTTTCGGTGCACATCAAGATAATGGAATCTTTTTGGGATCTGATATTGGGAAAGGATTTTTGAATGTCATGCTTGATGGCATAGAAAATATCTAGGGAGAGGAGTCAAAGTTCCATTATTATTGTGCCAGACATCAGAGAGCTTAATATCTTTATCCTTCTTATTTAGAGATATCTATGGATGACTCCTCTCAAATGGGGTTGGCTAAGAACCCATCTGTCCATCCAAAAATTAACCCTTTTGCATCATTGATGGCCCATTGAGAAAATTCTTTGAAAGATTCTAGCCCTTAAACAAGCCTTTCCATGTTCTAGAGGCATTAAGCTCGCAATGCATATTGATATTATTGTACTTACACTTAAGGATTCTGGCCCAAATTTTATCAGGATAATTAATAAACCTCTAGACTAAGCTGCAAATCATGGTATCATTCTTGCAGAAGGCTTTATGCATCCCCAGACCACCTTTCCTTTTAGGGAGGGTTAGGATGTCCTATTTAATGAGATATTTTTCTTCTTATTATTTGTAGAGCCCCAAATAAAATTTCTATGAAACCTATCAATGTGTTTTTAGAATCTATTAGAGAGGAGAATGTATTGCATGACATGATTAGGAATGCTACTAAAAGAGGCTTTGGCAAGGGTGGTTCTTCCTGCTATATTAAGGAATCTTGTCTTCAACCCTACTAATTTGCAGTTGAGATTATCAAGAATGAATTGAAAACTTTTGTTAGCAGACTTTTGGTGGTACATATGGAGTCCCGGATATTTGTGAAAGAAATCCCTAATATTGATGGATAAGTGATTTATGAGAGTGGCTTTATCTTCTCTAGAATCGTTATAGAAGATGACTTTGGATTTGAAGGTGTTTGATTTTCTAATCAAAGTGAAAGTTGAGGCTATTGAGGGTGTTGGGGATATTTAAATAGTTTTAAAGTCAACCTTAGCAAATAAAGTCAAGTCATTAGCAAAGAAAAGGTGGAAAACCTTTGATCCACTTTTACTGATGGAGATGGGCTTTTAATTTAGAAAGTCAACCTCACGATTTATCCTTCTTGAGAAGAGCTTCATGTATAAGACAAATATAAAAGTAGAGATGGTATCCTTTGCATGATTCCTCTGTTGGGATTGAAGAAATTTTTCTTGCTACCATTTAGAAGATCAAAGATAAAAGTTGTAGTGATGCAAGATATAATGAGATTGGTAAGGTTTCTGAAGAAATTGAAAATAAGTAGGGCCTGCCTAATAAAAGACCATTTAATCCTATCAAATTCCTTTTAAAGGTTAATTTTGATGATCATACTGACATTTTTCCTTTTTTATTCTTGTTAAGTAGGAGATGAATGTTTGGACAACAATAGCATTATCAGAATCTTTTTTTTTTTTTGAGAAAATTGCATTAACTTTGCCCTATAAGGTTAATTAGTCGGGACATGATTCTATTAGCAATGATTATGGTGATCATTTTGTACTAGGCATTGTAGACATTAATGGGTCAAAGTTTTAAAGGGTAATTATATTATTTTATTTTGGGATGAGGTACAAGTAGGTTTAATTAACTTTTTCCTCCATATTTGTAACAAACCTCTAAGTTATTATCAGTATTTCTATAATTTTTGCCATTTAAAGATTTTCTATATCTACCCAAAGTCATTTATGATTTGACATCTAGACATTGGTGGAGAGGTTATCTTGATACTAAGATAGCTAGATCTCCCCTCTTGACATGGACTCAGTTCTTTAAGGTTTTCTTGAAAAAACATATGCCTCACATCCTTAAAAAGTGTCTGAGAGATCGGTTCTTGAGAAGTGAGCAGGGTATTGTGACTGTTCTAGGGTTTTAGGCACGGTTCCGTGAGTTATCTAGGTATGCTATTGCTATTTTACCAACTGAGGATAAGTAGATTTGGTATTTAGTTAGAGGGTTGAGACTTCCTCTTTATATAGCTACTCAGAGTTTAGTTAGCACTAGCATGTCTTTCATTGAGGTCTCTGATTATGTTGAAATTATGAAAGAGATGCATTGCGAAGCCCAAAATATAGTAATAAGAGATCATATTACTAGGGTAGTTTCAGTGGGAGCTGGAGTGGCTCCCAGTTTAGAGGTAAAGTTTCTCATGGTAGGTACCTATAATGCCCCGAATCTGGTACTCAGAACGCTACATAGTTTCCATGACCCCGAAGGAGCACAACCTAACCCATGACTGATATCTGTAAACTGAGCACTGAATAATAGTAATAATATCGTAAATGCGGAAACATGAACTGAAAGGCCATAAGGTTCAATACTAGTACATAACTGAAAAAAATATGGTAGAAAAATATCAAAATAACTGAGATAATTGTCTAAACATACTGTACTTTGAAAGCCTCTAAACTGTCTGAATAAGGAGTTAATGGGACATGTCCCCAACTAACTCCAACTACTAAAATTAACTAAAAACTAAAATAGTAATGTGATTATCATGTCCTCAAAGGATGAGGACTCACTGCTAAATCTGATCGCTAAATTGGGATGCTACTGGTTCTCTGGAGCTCATGCTTCTAAACCTGTGGTATAAGACACCATAGCATAAATACATCAGTACTTTGAATATACTGGTATGCAAGTGAGGTAGGCTGAATGCAATAGGTTCATATGCATGAACAATATCAACTGACTGACTAACATGAACGTGAGAATACATGCATACATACGTAACTTTAACTGAGATCATGATAGGACAGAATACTGAGTTCTGACTACTGAGTCTACTAACATTGACATCTAAGTCACTGATGAGTGAAAAATTGATACTGTATTACTGAATACTGAGGGACTGATACTATATTACTGATACATGGATAGCTGTGTTTGACAATTTTGATTATGAAGAACTGGTCTAGTTGACTGTATCTGAGATTCCTGAAGTTGAATGCTAATAACATAAGTTTTGATAACTAATATAATTGATTACATGAGAAACTGCATCTAACAGTCCTGAACCTGATAAAGCTAGTTGAGTTTTGTACTATATCTGAGTAACTAAATCTGAGATCAGTCCTATCTAGTGGGTGATATCTACATCTGATGCTACTGATACTGATTGACCATAATTGTGATCAGTCCTGTCTGGTGGGTGATCTAGGTGTCTATTTATAATAATAAGGATTGACTGTATCTGACAGTCCTAAATCTATACTACTGAGCTGAATTGACTATATTTGACAGTCCTAATTCTGTAACTGAAATTGTGGGATGTATTCATCTAGCCGACATGCCCCATACTGGTAAATATAACTGTTGTGGAGTCAGTCCTACTCTAGTGGGTGACCCCTGGATCAGTCCTATACATTTAATTGTGCTAACGGGTGATCCCTGAGTATGTTAGTTCAATCTAACGATTGACATCTCATTTCTACGCTGGCTACATAGTTCTGAAACTTAGGAATTTCTTCTAGAGATCTCAATCCAATCTAGTGGGTGATTCCCCATCTCTAGGCTTGCTCGGTGCTGAATCCTACTCCAATCGAAAAGACACTGAATTGATTAACTGAACTGAGTTGATTAACTAAACTTACATAATTCTAATGGTATTGTTTAGTGGAGCTAAATTGAATTTATTGAGATCCGTTGACTAACAAAATGTACTGAATTCTGAGGATTGAATGAGAGTACTGAAGTTAGTGAGATTGACTGGGAATACTGAGGTTTCTAAGATTACTGAGTACTAAGATCACTGAGATTACTGAACTACTGAGATTACTGAGATTTCTGGGGTTCCCTGAGTCACATGACTGGCTGAGTTCTATGGATCATAGCTTGACTGAGAGTATCTTGAAAACATGATATGGCTTTAGGCATACAACTAAATTGTCAGATGCAAATACCCCTATGACTCGATGGAAAGAAACTGACATATTATACCTTACGTGAACACATGACCAACAACACAATTAATAGTTCATATATTGAAGCACTTGATCAAACATGTGATATCCATAAACTTGTACAAACAAGGGGATTTCATAATATCATGCTAGTTGGGCACTTTTCCTTCGTATAGGCATTTAGTCAAACACATGGTAGGCATAATATATGTAATCAACATTATACAACAATCAAACATAATAATTCATATCTAATTTCATCATCCAAGGGTTTTAATCCTTGGTTTACATGAATCTACATCTTTACTAGTCAATTCCATACGAAATTTATCACCAAACATGGATTAAAACTCAATTGGTCATTATCAACATGAGCAACACAAACCCAATATGAAATTCATTCAAAAATCCATACACTTGAATTGAAAAGAGATTATTGGACTTTATGGACGAAAAAAGTCCATGAATGAACACTATGCATACCTGGGATCTGATTTCTTAAGGATTGACGGTGAAACCTTCTTGAATTTAAATCCCCAATAGAAACCCTAGCTTGTTCTTGACAGAAACTTGAGAGAAACTAGTATATTTTGAGTGAATAGTGACTAAATCATGTGTTATTGGGTATCTATAGGGGTGGTAAATTAACCATTTTAACCCTGGACACGTCTTTAATTTCTAAGAAAATTTTTCAATTTCATCCTTGGCACGATGCGCCACTATCTCTCCAAGTTACTGGAAAGTGACAAATGGGAAATTGCACGATGGCACAACGCGGAGCTATCGCATTGCCACCTTGTATGAAACCTGGAAGTTTGATGTGATGTGCCAATATGATGGAGCAATACTGGAAATTGAAAATTTTCATTTGAGCTATATCCGCAACGCGCTGAAGGCTCAAGTGATACACTATCTCACTAAAAAGCCTCTAACTCTTCAGTCGGGTGTCGGATTTGGGCGAATTTGGTATCAGTGGAAATCTTATTCGATTCTCCATATGATATAAAGTGAAAATTTTGAAAATACCACGTGTACAAATGTGGATTAATCTTTCAAAGAAATCTTTTAACATTCTTAGAAATTTTTCAAGCTAAGAAAAGTACTGGGTATTACAGTACCCTCCACGCCAATCTTATAGTATCAGAGCCAGTCTAGTAGGACCATTCAAGACGCACTTTAAATTACTAATAGGGGTCATCCTAGTTACAGTGATTATTTTAGCTAGAGCAACGGTTAGTTTTTGAGAGTTGAACATTCTGGGCTTTCTAGCCAAGGTGGTTATTTTGAGTTAGCCAATTCATTTGGGAATAGCGTAGTGCCTAGGGTGTGTTATGATTGCCTTTGGCTATTATTCTAGAGAGTTTCCTCGGTGTGGGACAGTTATGCCTGCCGCATAGAGTATTCTACTGATTAGGGTAGTGTTCCCCAACTAGAGATGGTATGCATAGCTGATGAGGTGGTCTCAAGGGTTCTTAAGGAGGTCTTCAGGTATGTAGGGTGAGAGGTTGATCAAGAACCCAGCCCGCTAATGGGCGAGGTTATTTATATGTTCTACCTAGTAGATTAAAGACAAAGTCGTAGAATATTGTTATTATAAATACAATCTCAGTATCCCATCAGTCTACTATTTCTTTATTTGACCTGAGATCCACTTATATATATTTGTCTACTTATTATGCACCGAGGTTAGACTTATCTTGGTAATCTATATATGTGCTATTATGTGTAACTACTTTCGTAGGTGATTCTTTAGTAGTGGATCTGGTTTATAGGTTATGTGTTATGATCATTCTCAAGTTTGATACTCAATCTGAACTTATTGTGTTAGATATGGTGGACTTTGATGTGATTCTAGGCATGGACTGGTGATTCCCTTATCATGTGGTCTTGGATTATTTTGCCAAAACCTTTATCGTAGTCATGCCTGACATACCTTCAATTGTGTGGCAGGGATCTTAGTCGCATGTTGAATTTTATGTTTTCATGGTGTTTTAATTCAATTCATCCCATGAGTGATTCCATGCAAGATTTTGAATTTCTCATGCCATGAATTTGAGTTTACCCATGCTTTATTCAAGTGAATTCCATGATAGATCCCAAATTCATGATTTTTAGCAACATTTCCATGTTTTAAATTCATGCTATCCACATGTTTGATGAAATTCCCATATCATGTTCAAAGTAATTTCAATAGGAATCCCCAAGTTATGAATTTTACCATATAACTCTATTGTTCCCTCATGCATAAGACATTATTATGATTCACGTTATTATCTTTACATGTATTGATGAAACACCCATGTCCTATTTCACGTGAATTCCATGTAAATCCCCCAATTCATTATTTTAGTCATCTAATCATGCTATACTCCCATGCTTAAGACACTCCGCCAAGTGGTTTCTTTGCAATTCACCCTTGACACATTTGGATAATGGTTATTCTCATGTTATCTCCTAAATCCATAATTTTAATATTGCAATTATGATATTGACATATGTTTTAACCATTCTTATGCTTAAGTGTATGAAATTCTAAGTGTTTGATGAAATGCCTAGATGATTGGATTTTTAATCAATGACTACTTATTATATTTTTAAAGTTTTTCTATGCTTTTATTGTTAATGTTATCGAGTCTTGGGGGTTATGAATATCTGAAGATTAGCTGTTTACTTTGTCTTAATACTTTCATAATACTTTCCAAACATATATGAGTATTATTAGCTCAACCAGTTATCCTATCAGTCAAGATTAGATCAGCTCAGTATTCTGAGTCAGTTTAGCTAGGAGAAAGATTTAGCACCAAGCGAACCCAAGGATGTGGTCTCACCTACCAGTTGAGGTGTGACCTTTAGTAGTAGTCCCTGCGTTCCAGAACTACGTAGCCAGCGTAGGTTAAAGATGTCAACCTGCCGATTGAGGGTTGACATATATCTCACTAAAGCACCTTCCAGTAGAGGGTGACTCTTTAGTCCTTTGGGATTTCACTTCAGTGGATCCACGTAGCCAGTGTTAGTACCCGTGGCACAGTACTGAAACCCTTCCAACTGGGGTTACAAGTTGGACCCCAATTAGCTCATGTTGGAGCATATCGGTAGATGATAGCATCCACAGTCTCAGTATAGTATTTAGTGTCTCTTCAATTCAGGTTTGCTTGACTAAGGCATCATTTGTTTGCACTTAATGGAGGTCTGAATCTGAATGGTTCAGACTTCAGACCATTAAGTTTATTGATTTTTTATTAAGGTTTTAACTCTTAATAGGTCTGAATAGGTCTTAATCATTTAGATCTAGAACCAAGTCTTAATAGGTCTGAAAGAAAATTATGATGTTGGATAATATTCACCACTCTATTCATAATCAACAGTCACCACCACTAACCACCTCTGTAACCGTCACCATTGTCAACCACCACCCACCACCACCGAACACCTCTACCATCACAACCACCATCAATAACAAATACCATTACCAGCCACAATTGTCTTTTATTCTAATTATATTCACCGCCACCACTATCGGTCAATCCCTACTACCAACTAACTCATCTATCACAACTTGCACCAACACTAACTACCACTGATACATCACAACCTCTACACATTCTTTGACCGCCACCACCATTGTCACTAGTAACGCCACCTCTACCACTAGTTCAATTAGTACCATCGCTACAATTTATCTTTACTAACAACCATCTCCACCATCACAACAAATAATATCTCTAACTAGCATCAACACATCGTCAATCATCACGCATTCATATTTCAGCCAACACAATTAAAACCTTAAACTACTAACATCAAGCAGCATCACATCACAACCACCACCACCACCATCAATCGCCACCATCATAATAGTCACTACAATATCAACCATCAAAATTATCACCACCAACATTATTAATCAATCAAATACTAATAATTTTGCTATATTAAATTACATACCTTTTTAATATATAATTAAATTTTATTTGAATTGTATTTTTTATTTTATTATGTATACAAATAAATTTTTTACACATTAAAATATTGAAAAATAAATAGTTTTAATCATTCAGTTTTCAGATCTAGAGACAACATCTTAATCATTCAGACGTCTGAATCATAAAAAAAACAAATGAAGCCTAAGTGTACAGATTTTTAGATATTCAATTTTATAGATTTCAGTCTTTCAATTTACAAATTATTTTAGAAATATGCTTATGCTTGGTCTTGCATAATCAGATTCTACAGTTTTTATGCATTTATGCTCAGCTATCTTATGTGGTCTAGTAATCCGTATTCATATATCAGCTACTCAGTGTGTTTACACCAGTTATCCCTTTTTCCTAGATTTCACACATACTGTCACCCAGGTTTCAATTATTAAGTTAATCAGATCAAATAGTACATATATTTATGGTTTTAAATATTCACGTATTCATGTTTTGCCATATCCTAGCTTCAGTTCTACTTATATTATAAAAGTAAAGTTTTAATAAACAAAGTTTAGTGATTCACCAGCTTATCAGATTATGTTTGTTACTCATGTTTAAAGATACTTTAGCTTTTAGTTTATATTAAACTCTTGGTGAGTCTACTTACACCTAGTCATGTATATTTTAATATTACGTATGAAATCAGTTTTTACTTATTGCATTTACCCCCGCTTACATAGTAGATTTTGGAAGTACTGATCCACAAATATGTCTATGTGCTACATTGTCTCATAATGTTGGTACCAGTTATAGCCTACACATCATAATCTAACAGTTGCAGTTTCTAGCCAGCAGCTGATGAGTTCTCATATTTCAGAAACTCTAGTCAGATTTAATTTATGTACTATGTTGTATTTCAATTTTTCATATGTATTGATTAGTTGTAGTTGTAGGCATGTCACAACTACCTAAAGTCAGTATACTAGAGGCTTTATAGATGTTTGTCAGAGTCAGTCATGTAAATTTCAGTTGCCTCTTCAGTTTATATCATATTGTAAAATGTACTCTTAGATTTTGTCATGATTATATTTTTGCACAGAAGAATAGCTATTTAATATATTAAAATTCAGTTGCTTAATGGTATGCCAGTTCATGGGTTAGCTTGGGGTCACTTGTGGTTCCAAGCACTGTATGGTGTCCAGGGTGCAATCTCGGAGTGTTACAAACTTGGTATTAGAGCATATATTCAAGTGTCCTAGGTTGTCTATGAAGTTGTGTCTATTAGTGTCTTGTGGAATGGTATAGTGTATTGTGGAATGGTATAGAAGAGTTTGTACTTTTCTTCGAGAGGCTACAGGGCATTTAGGAAATGTTTCCCTTCTTTCATGTCACAGATCATGTATTAGAAGTGTTTTCTAAGAAATTTATAAAGATCTTTATCTTGCTCTACTTATGTCAACTCTGCCATATTTTTTAAGGTAACAAAAAATGTGAGGCTCAAATTCTTATAGACAAGCTTTCTCAGACAGTCCCCACAGACAATTAAGGGATTGCACACAGACTCAAAAGTATCCCATTAGTGTTTTTAAGTTCCGAAGTTTGAAGGACTTCATTCATGTTCACAAAAATCGTGCACTAAGCCAAAGTCAGAAGTGTTTTTAGATCCCTTTTCAGTATTCTATGATAGCATGTGACCTAGAGTTCAAAGTATAAACCTAGAAGTTTAATAGTAGTAGAGTTAGGATAGTATTATCTGGATTAAGCTGATTATCTATCCGTGGGGCTAGTTGTACGAAAAGTGAATCAGTAGGCTTGAAGTAGTGTATGCAAGAGTTTATGTATGTAGATTCAAAATTTTATGTTATTGATGTTGAATGTTTAGGTGTGATGGTAATTATCATGGGTTAGATGAGATGTTAGTAGGATATGAACAAAGTTAGTTTGGTTCATTGGAGGTTTGGGTATATCCATGTTAAGTGTTGGAATCTAAGTTTGAATCTTTGAAGATTGAGCTAATAAAAATAAGAGTTGTAGCTCTATATGGTATGAACTTAGAGTAAAGTGACTGCAGTTTAGTTTTGAGATTTTAAATGGGTCCACAGACCTATAATGACGAGTTAAATCTAAGGGGGAGATGATAGAAAAAGTAACCACGTTAGGCTCTAACGTTCTAGCAGTGGTGCCAATACGTTATAGAATAACAGTAAGGGAGGATGATGCCAGACCCATTCTTATCCCAGTGCAAAGTTTATAGTTATCTGATATCTACTCAGGCTTTACATGTCAGTTCCATGATCATATATCATTTTTAGTCATCTCGATATCTATTCATGATTTACATGTCAGTTCCATGATCACAGCTAATATTCATGCACTTTCCATAGAATCATGTATGCTTTCAGTTTCTAGTAAGAGGAGTTCCAGTTCACTCAACAGTAAGAATCATATTCCATGAAATTTATGAACTCCAAACTCAGGTCATGTAGCTCATGACTCATGTACTCCTATTTTACAGTATGTTCGTTCCAAGTACTCATTGTACACTCTTAATGATCAGCGACATTCAGATTATGTCATGTATGTCCTTAGATTAGACCTTTTTGAAGAGTTCATTCTATTGATATTCATTTTCTGTGGCCTCAGTTAAGTGTCCAAGTTATGCATAGTATTGTTTCATGCTTTAGGTCCTCGTGTTCTAAGTTTCAGTGACCTTTCCTTATGTCATGATTAGTTGAAATTCTATGTGTGTTTTCTTGGGGTGGTGCATAGAAGTTTTAAGGATAGAGGTTTAGAGAATATAAGAAATATGCTTTTGTAATTGTTTGCCTATAAGTTTATGTGTGGTTATGACGATAGGTTTGAATGTCATGTTGGTGTACAAGTGAAAATTATAATTAAGTAAACGTTTTTAGCATAATTCAGTCCATATTGCCAGTAATTTAGTTTAGCAGTCAGACAGACAAGTTCCTATAGTTTTCCATCTTTCCATCTAGTCTTACTATCCAAAGTTTCATGAATATGGCCATTACATGAGGTAAACTATACATATACATGTAAATTTTGAATTTGGCTTAGTTCATGCATCATGCATCAGCTTCAGATTCCAGATATTCAGTCATGATTCTATCCGTAAGTGCCCTGTGCATCATCTCAATCTTTTCTTAGTATTTCAGCTAAGACAATATTATTCGGGGGATGAACTATCCTAAGGGGGAGATGTTACCCCGAGTTTTCATGTACTAAATCTCTTATCTTATTCATAAAACCTGATCCAATTCGAGGTAATGGTTACTCATAAGTTGAATTGTTTCTATCTCAAGCCTTATAACCATTCTCATGTCATTGCATGTATTTAAGAAATCAGTTCAGTTCATGATATTCAGTTCATGTACCATATTTTAGACTCAGTTATGTATCATGTTTCCAGATGTGCATGTTCAATATATCATCTCAGTTTCAAAGTATTCTAAGTCTAACCTGTCTCATTCGAGAATGAATGTTTCCAAGGGGGAGATATTATAATACCCCATACTAATCCTAGCTCGATTCAGCTCTTAGTTGCATGCTTAAGGGGATTAACGCTTGAAATTTGCACTAAGTGTTGGGAACTTAGTCATTTTAAAGCCTCCAAACTTTCAGGATTTTTATTTTGGTCTTTCTCACACCGAGATGTTAATTTTGAAGTCAATTCATGTTTAAGGATGTAAGAAGTATGTCTCGGGGGAGTTTTGGATTTTTCGAATGAGGATTGAGTCACTTTTAGATTTCAGAACCTCATTGCAATAGTGGTGCATCGTGGTGGGTATAGCGATGGAAATATCATTGCGACACGATGAAGGTGTTTTCATCAAGTTCTTGATTTATAGTTTGAGTGCATGTGTCATGATCTTTATCCTAGTTTGTGAAGTGCTTATGAGGTGACAAATGCTCTTAAAAATCACTTAGAGCAATGTTGATCTAAGAGCCTTTGATTCGTCCAGAGTTTGATATTCGATTCTACAAGGGTCAGCTTTGAACGTGTATAACTTTTGATATACCGAGAAGGCAAGAGTTTGAAAGACTCTTTAACCAAAATCGTGTTTTGCCGATGTGGGATTCATTTTGTCGTGAAATATGGATAATTATTTTATACTTTCTTTGTACGTTTGGTGTACTATATAGAAGAGACCCCAACCCTAGCAACAAACTTGGATTGGGGGCTTATATAACTAGTTAAAGGTGGACCCATATAGCTCGTGGGGTAAAGAGAATACTGAGGATACCATCTGCTCAGAATTAAAGTGAAGAGTTGAGTTTATATTCTCTTAGAGATTGTTTGAAGTCTTTATTTATGCCCATGTGTTTTGATTTCAATATTATAAGTCATTTTTCTATGACCTTGTCTATTTTGTACAAAACATATGTTGTTTTGGGTTGTTCTACATGCCAATACATACCACGTATTGACCTTCCTTGGGGGGATACATTATCTCGTAATGTATGTCTGGAAGCACATTCTGATAGTCCGAGGTAGTATTAAGATTCGGTCAAATATTATCCAAGTTGGTAAGCTTCCATCTTTGAGAAGGCGAACTATTTTAGATGTTTTATATTTTGTTTCATTTTGTGGTATCGCTGGGGCTTTGGCCCCACTTAGAAAAATTTTATTTTTTTTAGAGGCTTCATAAATGGGATTGTTTAAGAGGTTTGATATAATAAATTCCAAATTTTGGGATCATTTCTTTATGTAATCGAATTCTTTTTATTAAGTTATCTTTCCACTACATACTTTTATCTATAAATATGCTTATGATAGAATGCTAAGGGATATTTCTGGGCCTTTATTTGGTCAGGGATGCCCATCGCGGCTAGGGGTCTGGCTCAGGTAGGGAAAATATTGGTATCAAGGCAAAGTTCAGGGTCCCACGGTATCTATAAAGAAGTGTCGAGCAGAGTCCCTTTTATGGGTGTGTGTCATGCCACACTTATAAGTGGAGGCTGTGAGACATTTAGGATTGTGTTCATTTCTTCATGTTGTAGTTCGTGCCAGAGAGTCTAGTTTCAATTGAACTTCCCCAAATCCTATTTTTTTTTTGCATTTTAGATCATGCATCAAAGAAGGTTAGATAGTCAGAGGGCTTCAACTGGAACCTCCATCCTAAATTGGACTAGCACAGACGATGTTCACCCTATTTATGGAATGAGGACCCATGATCAGGCTCCTAAGATCAGTACCATTCACACTCAAATACCTCAAAGTGAGATTACCAATGCTAAGTTTTGACAATTCATTTATATGATTGCTCAAATTGTGGAATCAAAGTCCAATCGGTTTAGTAATATTGGTTTTTTTACTGGTTCATCTAAAGTCACTTGAGTTGGACTATTTATGAGGCAAAACCCACTAGGGTTAACGGGTTTTGAACTTTAGAAAGATCCTCAAAAGTTTATAGATGCGATGGAAAACATATTTAGAACTATGCATGCTAGCAATATAGGGGTGGATTTTTCCTCCTATTATTTCAAAGGAGTGGGTTACTAGTGGTATGATTAATTTAAGAGTTAAGGGGTGAGAATGTTGAGCTTTCTGTGTGGGAGGATGTCATAACTCGAGGCTACCTCCTAGTCGTAACATGGTGCTTAGAACCGAAAGTGATCCCAAGCTAACCCATGTACTAGCATGATACTTAAACAACTAATTTATAATGTAAATAAAAGCTACATTTTCTGAGTAGAAGAATACTCATGACATAATCTGACTGAATGTAATACTAATAAAGTTTACAACTTGATAAATCTGAAGAAAGAACGTGAATTATATTTCATGACTTTGACTGGTATTCTATGAGGCCTCTACTATACTGACAATAGATAGCTGGGATATGGCTCCAACTACCACTAATCAATACATCTGAATAATAACAATATAGTACATGAACTACAACTGATTGGAGTCCCCAAAACAATAGAATTCATTACTTGTTGGATGGTAGCTGCAAATTGTCTGATTATGATACGTGGGCTACAACTGGCACCTACATTATAAGACAATGTAGCACATCGACGTATGTGTGGTTCAGTACTTTGGAATGTACTGAGTATATGGATACATGCACTAAATTATGATAATATTTAAAACATTCTTTAAAACTGAGGATATAGGTTATTTGTTGAAACATACATTTAAAACATGGTTGTATGTAAAAACGGTAAGTCTTATTGAGATTTATAAATCATAAGCTGAAAATAATTCTATATATTAGGAAGCGGTAGAAACATAAATACTGTATGTAAATCTCATAGAACGCTGAACATGTTGTAATCCTGAACTAAGGATCGAGTATGGATACTGAGCATGAAAACAAGAGCATGTAAGATGAATGCAAGACCAAGTAAAGCATATAATGTAATGATCCGAATAACTGAATAGAAATATTTGTATAACTTGAATAACTGAAAAACTGATTACTTGATCAAGTAAACCTAAACTGATATAGATTGATTAGTGACTGAAATTATGGGAGCTATCATGTAACCGACCTAAACCACGTGAGCTATTATAGGGTTGAGCGTCTGACCCACGTTGAGGAAGGTTGTTCTATCCTTTCCATTGGAGTAGATCCTGAACAAGAGTGATCACTAAACTGAGCCTATATTGGATAAGGGGAAACACTCTCTGGCGAGTTCCCTAAACCTACATTGGCACATAGTTTCTGGTTTAGTAGGATGTGTTGAACCCACACTTCCCACAGGGTGCTAAATCCTACTCCTAAGTGAAAGATATTAAATACTAATTTGTGCATACACTGATAACTGATAAGCTCAGGTCATGGAATTTTGAAAACAATAGTGCATACAAATTCTAAAATAATTATAAACAAAGAAGCTGATAGTGTTTATCATAGTCATAACAAACTGAGTTTAACATTAAAATCATAGGATGACAAAATCATTAATTGAAAAGTTTGAAACGTAAGTAAACATGTAGTATCGGGTGTTCATAACCCGCCTGAATTGAATGGTTACAAAATTCGATAACAACACTTAAAACATTGACATAAAGTCATAATTCAAAGATCCAAAACATTAGACATCTCAATAACGGAGTGAAATACATGAACTTGAACATAGGGATGAGTTAAGCTTAAGAGGATATCATTTTTGCATGATTAAATACATGAATTTGACAACTTGACATGGTATTGACCTAACAAGACATGGGAGTTTGGAATTTAAATCATATAGAACCATAATTCTCACGAAAAACTAATAGCATGGCTTGAATGTAAAACTAATAGAGAAACATGTATGAATTTCATGATTTACATTGAACTTTATCATAAATTAGAGTATAATACATAATTTAACAAAAAAGAGGTTTTTTTGGCTCAATGCATGGAAGGTACCCATTCATGAATACCCCATATACCTGTAGTAGAAGCTTTAGGGAAGAATCCATATAATTGTTCTTGCCTCTAAGAAACCCTAGTTGTTGTTCTTGATTGAGGGAGAGGAGATTAACGTGTTAAGTGTTTGATTTCTTTGAGAGAAAATAGGCTTCTTTGAGGGTTATAAGTCGTCGTTAGAAGTTGTAAGAATGAAAAAGAACAAAAAGCCCCTTAGAAATCATCTAGAAAACGTCTGGAAGTCGTCCTGATGAGTTTGGGTAGGACTCGTAAGTTCTGGGTACGGGCCGTACCTTGAGTCATCACCAGGAATCAAATTTTGACCCCGATTGTTATGGGTACGACTCCTCTTGACGACTCGTATGGTCTGCTTATGAGTCATATCAGTAAGTCATACCCTACTGGTATCTTGATAGTACATTAGTAATTATGCCATAACTTTTCACACCAATATCATATTAAGGTAAAATTGGTATCATTGGAAAGCTCAATCAATTGTCTATCTATTTGATGGTCTTTAGATAAAAAATTCCCACAGGGTGCTAAATCCTACTCCCAAGTGAAAGATACTAAATACTAACTGGTGCATACACTGATAACTGATAAGCTCAGGTCATGGTATTTTGAAAATAATAGTGCATACAGATTTTGAAGTAATTATAAACAAGGAAGCTGATAGTGTTTATCATAGTCATAACAAACTGAGTTTAACATTAAAATCATAGGATGACTAAATCATTAATTGAAAAGTTTGAAACGTAAGTAAACATGTAGTATCGGGTGTTCATAACTCGCCTGAACTGAATGGTTACAAAATTCGATAACAACACTTAAAACATTGACGTAAAGTCATAATTCAAAGATCCAAAACATTAGACATCTCAATAACGGAGTGAAATACATGAACTTGAACATAGGGATGAGTTAAGCTTAAGAGGATATCATTTTTGCATGATTAAATACATGAATTTGACAATTTGACATGGTATTGACCTAACATGACATGGTAGTTTGGAATTTAAATCATATAGAACCATAATTCTCACGAAAAACTAATAGCATGACTTGAATGTAAAACTAATAGAGAAACATGTATGAATTTCATGATTTACATTGAACTTTATCATAAATTTGAGTATAATACATAATTTAACAAAAAAAAGGTTTTTTTGGCTCAATGCATGGAAGGTACCCATTGATGAATACCCCATATACCTGTAGTAGAAGCTTTAGGGAAGAATCCATATAATTGTTCTTGCCTCTAAGAAACCCTAGTTGTTGTTCTTGATTGAGGGAGAGGAGATTAACGTGTTAAGTGTTTGATTTCTTTGAGAGAAAATAGGCTTCTTTGAGGGTTATAAGTCGTCGTTAGAAGTTGTAAGAATGAAAAAGAACAAAAAGCCCCTTAGAAATCATCTAGAAAACGTCTGGAAGTCGTCCTGATGAGTTTGGGTGGGACTCGTAAGTTCTGGGTACGGGTCGTACCTTGAGTCATCACCAGGAATCAAATTTTGACCCCTAATATTATGGGTACGACTCCTCCTGACGACTCGTATGGTCTGCTTATGAGTCATATCAGTAAGTCATACCCTACTAGTATCTTGATAGTACATTAGTAATTATGCCATAACTTTTCACACCAATATCATATTAAGGTAAAATTGGTATCATTGGAAAGCTCAATCAATTATCTATCTATTTGATGGTCTTTAGATAAGAAATTTCCACAGGGTGCTAAATCCTACACCCAAGTGAAAGATACTAAATACTAACTAGTGCATACACTGATAACTGATAAGTTCAGGTCATGGTATTTTGAAAATAATAGTGCATACAGATTTTGAAGTAATTATAAACAAGGAAGCTGATAGTGTTTATCATAGTCATAACAAACTGAGTTTAACATTAAAATCATAGGATGACAAAATCATTAATTGAAAAGTTAGAAACGTAAGTAAACATGTAGTATCGGGTGTTCATAACCCGCCTGCACTGAATGGTTACAAAATTCGATAACAACACTTAAAACATTGACATAAAGTCATAATTCAAAGATCCAAAACATTAGACATCTCAATAACGGAGTGAAATACATGAACTTGAACATAGGGATGAGTTAAGCTTAAGAGGATATCATTTTTTCATGATTAAATACATGAATTTGACAATTTGACATGGTATTGACCTAACATGACACGGTAGTTTGGAATTTAAATCATATAGAACCATAATTCTTACGAAAAACTAATAGCATGGCTTGAATGTAAAACTAATAGAGAAACATGTATGAATTTCATGATTTACATTGAACTTTATCATAAATTAGAGTATAATACATAATTTAACAAAAAAGAGGTTTTTAGGATCAATGCATGGAAGGTACCCATTGATGAATACCCCATATACCTGTAGTAGAAGCTTTAGGGAAGAATCTATATAATTGTTCTTGCCTCTAAGAAACCCTAGTTGTTGTTATTGATTGAGGGAGAGGAGATTAATGTGTTAAGTGTTTGATTTCTTTGAGAGAAAATAGGCTTCTTTGAGGGTTATAAGTCGTCGTTAGAAGTTATAAGAAGGAAAAAAAACAAAAAGCCCCTTAGAAATCATCTAGAAAATGTCTGGAAGTCGTCCCGATGAGTTTGGGTAGGACTCGTAAGTTCTGGGTATGGGCCATACCTTGAGTCATCACCAGGAATCAAATTTTGACCCCTAATGTTATGGGTACGACTCCTCCTGACGACTCGTATGGTTTGCTTACGAGTCATATCAGTAAGTCATACCCTACTGGCATCTTGATAGTACATTAGTAATTATGCCATAACTTTTCACACCAATATCATATTAAGGTTAAATTGGTATCATTGGAAAGATCAATCAATTATCTATCTATTTGATGGTCTTTAGATAAGAAATTCTTAATATAACAGAAGTTATGCTCATTTGAATATGACTATAGTTATATTCTTTATAAGAACTTATTCGCTAAGGGATGTTTCGACTTGTTCATGAGCTAGAAGCTATTTGAAGACTTAATAAATGTCTAAGTAACTTATAAAGATATCAAAACATGAGACTTGATTCTTGTATCCTTCACTGATCATGATACTAGTCATAACTTATGACTCGTAATAAGTCATACGACTAGGACTTATCCTCTTGTAACGTGGACATAACTCATCTCATCTCACACTGACTTGGTTATGACTTTCCATGTATGACTCGTATAGTTTCCTTACTACTTTCAAGGTTTAAGTCATACCTTAGATAAAATATTACCCCTCACGTAGTATCATGGATAAGTGTTGAACATACGACTCGTGTGGTGTGCATATGACTCAAGGGCATGAGTAATAGGTTGCACGGTAACTTCAAAACACAGGGTATTACAATGTCTCCCCCTTGGAATCACTCATCTCCAAATGATACTGACTTGGCTGAAATACTAAGGAAAGGTTGAGATGATGCAGGGAACACTTACAAGCTGATTCATGACCTAATATCTATAACTAAACTGATGCATGATGCATGGATTAAGCTGTATTAATAATTTGCATGAATGCATATATTTTACTTCATGGAATGACCATACTAATGAAATTTCAGATATTAAGACTAGATGGAAAGATGGAAAACCATAAGAGTTTATTTGTTTGATTGCTAAACGGTATTGCTCGCTATACAGACTGAATCATACTAAAGGTTTATACTCAACTAGAATATTTCTTCAACACTCCTTACAAGAAGTTCTAATAACATTAGGAAGCAAAGAATTCTTGGGCATGATCTGTATAAGATATCTGAATAAGGAATCTCAATATGGTTGTAACTCCATGACATAAGACATAGGCCTATAAAACATAAGCTAGGATAGAATTACTAGGTCTTAGGTGATGCAATTTCTAATTTTCAAGCTTAGAAACATTTCTCAAATGCTCACTCAACTATACTAGGCTCATTTGATGCCACTTATAAGTCTCACATGGGTACATATAACCATTCCAGCAAAAATCTGCGCTAAACTACACACTCTCTCCATGTTCAATCCTAACTAGAAATTAGAAAGTGCAACACGTAACGCAGTAATACTACTCTAAACCATGAATTTGATACCCTACACATGTTTAACATCTTTCATCTCAACAATAATTTCTCTTATCACTTCAACAACTAAATTCAATCTCTTACAAGGAATTCACTGGCTCACATCGCACCCCCCACTTATATACCAACATTACATTCAAGACTATCATTTTACTACATATAAACTTTTGGTCACCTAACCTATCTAGGAACTTTTGCTACATTCTCAAATATCTCTTATTAATAATCACCTTCCATGAACTATCCCCAAGAAGACACACATAGGATTCTCAACTAACCATGACCTATACTAATAGATTCACCTCAATATTCATTCACACTTATATCATAGGACTAAATAAGCGTACAACAATCTTTCCTCAACAAGAAATATTTACTCTCCCCCATATAAACCATTGATCATTAATTTTTCGTCACCGCTATCTTAATATTAAGGAAAGGTCACTGAAAGATAAGAATATGAGGACCTCAATCATGAAAGAATATTATGCATAACTCTGACACCTAACTGAGGCCTGAGGAATAAGGCATCAAAAGCATGTATTCATTAATGAGATAAAAGCTGAGGACACATATGACATAATCTGAATTTCGCTGGCCAGTTAGAGTGCACCATGAGTCATGGGAACAAAGCATACTATAAAGCATGAGTAAATGAGTCATGAGCTGCGTGACTGAGTTTGGAGTTCATGAATTCAAGGAATATGTTTTGTACTACTGAGTGAACTGAAACTTCTCATACTAGGAACTGAAAGCGTACATAATTTTTATGGCAAATGCATGAATATAAGCTATGATCATAGAGCTAACTTGTAAGGCATGAGTAGATTTCATGATGATTGAAGTACAAAAATTTTCACTAAGATAATAATGGTTTGGGTATCTTACTCTCTTACTAATATTCTACAATACACTGGAATCACTACCAAAATCTGAGAGTCTGAATTGGTTCCTTACTCTATCATTTCCCCCTTAGCTTTAAACCATCATTCTAAATTGTGGACCCCTTTAATAAACTCTAAATTGAACTAAAACCACTTTACTCTAAAATCTAAGATATAACAATCCACATAATTACTTATCTCGCCCTGAAAGATTACACCCAAAAGTGCAAAATCCATTGCTAGTAGTTTCTTCTGAGACAAACTCTTAACTTTCTATATCCCCAATAGTCATCATATAACAACATAAACACTTAATAACTTAGAATCTTTGGGGGTACCACCATAGCCTGAGTTCATAATATCTAGAATTTCAACTCTTCTTTCCATTAGCTCAATCATCCAAGTTCAAACTTAGATTCTAAAACTTAACATAGATATTCCCAAACTTTTAATGAACTATACCAACTTCATTATTAAACACTCCCTTAATATATACTATCCTTAACTTTCTTTAGCTTCAATAATTATCACAGACTAACACCTTTCTTGACAACATACTTGCGTCACTAAACACATAATTTGCCTATTTTCCTTTATAGCTTACTAATGTCACATCTCTAAACTTAGTTTTTTTCTAAGCTATGAGAATTATCATTACACCAACATTCCTTACATTATCATACTAAATTTTGAATCAACAAACTTAAATTCTTGAATACACTATTTCAAACCTACTGGTTTACCTTTCATACAACTAGCCATATGGGTGCATAATCTACTAAATACAGATAACACTATCCGCACTCTACTACTGCTAAACTTTTCAATTCATGCTTTTAACTTTAGATTATATGCAGTCATAGGATTCTGAGAAGGGATCTATGGGCACATATGACTTTTGCTTAGTGCATGATTTTCATGAACATGAATGAAATCTTTCATACTTTGAGAAAATAAATGCACTGGTGGGATACTTTTTGAGCCAATATGTAATCCCATAACTGTCTGAGAAAACTCTATCGATTAGAATTTAAGCTTGACTATTTCTGTTACCTCAAAAATAAGGTAGAGTTAGCATGAATAGATCAAGATGAGAATCTGTATAACTTTCTTAGAGAACATCTCTACAGCATAATTTGGGATATGAAATAAGGGAGATTTTTTGTAAATGCATCACTTGTTGGCTGGAAGCTGCAAATTGTCTGATTATGATATATGGGCTACAACTGGTACCTACATTATGAAATAATGTAGAACATAGATGTATATGTGGATCAGTACTTTAGAATGTACTGAGTATATGGAGACATGCACTATATCATTGAAATATTTAAAACATGCTTTAAAATTAAGGATATAAGTTATTTGTTGAAACATACATTTAAAACATGGTTGTACGTGAAAATGCTATGCCTTGGTGAGATTTATAAATCATACAATGAAAATAATTCTATAAATTGGGAAGCGGTAGAATCATGAATACTGTATGTAAATCTCATATAAAGTTGAACATACTATAAACCTGAACAAAGGATCAAGTATGGATCTTGAGCATGAAAACATGAACATGTAAGATGAATGCAAGACCAAGTAAGAATATAATAAAGTAATATGACTATAATAACTGAAAATATAATTACTTGGTCAAGCAAACCTAAACCGATATAGATTGAGTACTGACTAAAATTATGGGAGTTGTCATGTAACGGACATAAACCATGTGAGCTATCATGGAGTCTAATGTTTGACCCATATTGAGAAGGGTTTTTCTATCCTTTTCATCAGAGTAGAACTTAAAATGGAGTGATCACTAAACTGAGCCCATATTGGGTAAGGCGAAACACTCTCTGGCGAGGTTCCAAGACCTATGGTGGCATGTAGTTCCTGGAGAATTAGGATGCATTGAACCCAAACCTTTAGGCGACCAGTGGTTTCTATATAGACTAGGCCCTTAGATGCATGGTATCCAGTCTCAAGAGAGTGTATCTTAATTCGTTAGGTCATATCCGTCCTGCACCTCTTATGGGAATGTACATCCGAGGAAATGTCAATTTGGGAGTCAACTATGCTACATTTATGATTATACCGACCATATTAATAGAGATTGTCCTTCAACAAAAGGGAACTTTTAAGGGGTAATAAAGACCCAGCTACTACTTCTTCTACCTCAGCTGCTATGAGGACTACTTATGGTATGGATGGAGGTATCAACCCTCTATGTGTTTTATCTGTTAAATAGGATTTAGAGGTTTATCCTAATGTTTTATGGGTATGTTGTAGATTTTATTCCATGATATTTATGTGTTACTTGATCTCGGATCTACTTTATCTTATGTAACCCCATATGTGGTTGTGAGTTTTGATTTTGGCACTAAAAATATCTCTGAACCTTTCTCAATTTCTACCTATTTTGGTGATTCGATTATTTCTAGAAGGGTCTATAGTAATTTTCTAGTGTTTATTTTTCCATCAAGATACTGTGGTATATCTTGTAGAGCTTAACATGGTAGATTTTGATGCAATTCTGGGATGTATTGTCTCCACACTTGTTATGCTACCCTAGAATGTAGAACTAATAAAGTCAAATTTTATTTTCCAAATGAACCAGTCATAGAATGGGAAAGATATTCCTTAGCACCAAGGGGGTGGGTCATATCTTATATTAGATCCCATAAACTAATATCTGAGGTTTTCTCTTACCATCTATTCCAGGTAAAAGATTCTAGTACCGATAGTTCCTCTTTTTAATTGGTACCTATAGTTAATACATTTTCCAAAGACTTTCCAAACGTTCTCACTTGGATTATCCTGAGTAGGAGATAGACTTTGTCCCAAATAAAGGTTTTATCCATCCTAGTGAATAAGTTCACAATGAAGAATAAATACCCTCATCCTTGAATTGGTGATCTCTTTGATTAGCTTCAGGGTGCTAGGTGTTTTTCTAAAATATACCCTTATTCAAGGTATCAACAGTTGAAGGTTTGGGAATTTGACATTCCCAAAACTATATTTCAAACTGGATATGTGCTTTGGATTGACTAATGCACCTGGAACTTTCATGGTCTTATAAATAGAGTGTTTAGAAAGTCTTTAGATTTATTTATCAAAGTCTTCATTGATACAATTTTGGTATACTCCAAAATTAAAGAGACCATGCCAATTACCTCTGAATCATACTTTTGAGTTTAAGAACCAATAGTTGTATGCTAAATTTTTCAAGTGTGAATTCTATCTTAGTGATGTGACTTCTATTGGATATATTATTTATAGTAAAGGGATAAAAGTTGATGCAAAAATGATTGAAGCTGTGAAGAAATGGTCTAGACTGATGACTCCAACCAATATTTGAATCTTCTTGGGTCTGACAAGTTACTATAGGAGATTTGTGAAAAAAATTTCATCCATAGCGCCCTACAAACTAGACTAATTTAGAAGAAAGTAAAGTTCCAATGGTTTGATGCTTGTGAGAGAAGTTTTGAGAAACTAAAGGATCGGTTGACTACAACTCTTATTTTGATGCTTCTCGAGGGTACTAAGGGATTCGTGATCTATTGTCCTATATCTAGTTTATGCAATGGTTGTGTACTCATACAATATGGTAATGTGGTACCTTATGCGTCCAGGCAACTTAAGGTTCAGGAGAAGAATTATCCCACCCATGATCTAGAAGAGGATGTTGTGGTATTTTGCTTAAGATCTGGTGTCACTATCTATATGGAGCATATTTAGAAATTTTCATTGATCACAAGAGTCTGTAGTATGTGTTCATGTAGAAAGAGCAAAATCTCAAGCAGAGGCATTGGCTTGAGATATTGAAAGGCTATTACATAAATCTGCACTATTATCCAAGCAAGGCTAATATTGCTACTAATGCTCTTAGCAGGTTATCAATAGGCAACCTTTCTCATGTTGAGAAGTAATGAGGGGATCTAGTAAAGTATATTCATCAACTTGCTAATTTGACTTTCCAACTCTTATACTCTGATGATAGAGGAGTGATTGTTCATGAAGTAGCTAAGTCATTTCTTTGTGCTATAGTTAAGGAACAATAGGCTAATGATTCCAAATTGATATAAATTATGATGTATATTAGTCAGCAAAAGGTCTCGGCTTTTGATACTGGAGCAGATGGTATTTTGTGGTATCAAGAGAGATTGTGTATTTTTTATGTTGATGGGCTAGAAAAAGAATTTTGACTGAGGCCCATGTTTTCAGGTATGACCTGAAAAAGGTGTACCGAAGGAATAACATAAAAAGGGATGTGGATAATTTTGTTGCTAAGAGTGTAAATTGCCAACAAGTTAAAGTTGAGCATTTGAGACCAGGTGGCACATCCTAAGATGTAGTTATTCCCATGTGGAAGTAGGCGATTCTTAACATGGATTTTGTTATCGGTCTGCCATAGTCCCAGAATCAATACGACTATATTTGGGTCATTATTGATAGGATGATCAAGTTTGTTTATTCCTGCTATAGGAAATAATTTTTTGGCAGACGATTATGCAAAGTTATATATTCAGGAGATTATTCAGATGTATGTAGATCCTGTTTCCATTAAATCTAACAAAGGTACATAATTTTCTTCACAGTTTTGGCAATTTATTCAGCGAGGTGTGCGTAAGTAAACTTTAGTACTACATTTTATCCTCAAACAGATAGGTAGATAGGGCACATTATTCACACCTTACAGAATAAGTTGAGGGCATATGCAATTGACTTCAAGGGTAGTTAGGTGACCACTTTCCACTTATAACATTCGCCTACACTAACAACAATCACCTAGCATACAAATAGCTCATATTGAGGCCCTTTATGGTAGAAGGTGTAGGTCACTTAGTGTTAGTATGAGGAGGGAAAAACCAAATTATTTGGTTCTGATCTTACGCATCAAGAGATGGACAAAGTGAAGATTATTATACAGATACTTTAAACTTCTTAAAGTTGCCATAAGTCTTATGTTGATGTGAGATGGAGGGAGTTAAAGTTTGAGATTGACGATTGGGTGTTTCTGAAAGTCTTTCTATGAAATGATTTATGAGGATTGGAAAGAAAGAAAATCCCAATACTCGCTACATAGGTCCTAATCATATTTTAAAGAGGATTAGGAGTGTTGCATATGAATTAGATTTGCCCACAGCTTAGCCACAGTTCACCCCGTTTCTCATGTGTCTATGCATAAGAAGTGTGTTGGGGACCATTCCCTAGTTTTTAATATAGAGGATATAAGAGTGAAGGGCTCCTTGTCATATAAGGAAATCCTTGTAAAGATTTTTGATAGACAAGTTCGATGTTGAGAACTAAATAAATAGCTTCGGTCAAAGAACTATGGAGAAATCAAAAGGTAAAAGAAGCTACTTGGAAATCAGAAAAAGATATGCAAACTAGATATCCATCATTATTTGAATCTTCGGATGAAGTCATGGAAGGTATTAATCATAATATTACTCTTGTTGCATAATATGTTTCTCTAAATCGTGGAAAAACGTTTCCTAAGTCATCACTTAGGGATGAATGATCCCAAAGGGGGATAATGTAATACCTCGGGTGTTCAAAAGCTTAAATAGAGTTAAGAATGAACCAACACTACCCATAAATCAAGTGTAAACCACTTTGGGATGAGTTCAGAAGCATTGTAGGTGATTTTGGGCAAGATTAAAGGTCATACGTTGCATGGGGCAATTGGACCACCGAAGGGGGATACTGCCTCACCCATGCGATGGTCCCACCCTGAGAAAGGGTTGTCTCGTGTTGAACCTCGCACTGCAAGGGGTGGGCCATGCTTCCTTGCGTGCACCGCACCCCCTGGTTTTGACAGTGGGACAACATTTTAATGTTATTTTAGGTGTGTTTGGGTCTTCTTACTAGGGGTGTGCATCGGTCGGTTCGGTTTGATTTTATGTGTTATTGTTTCGGTTTATCAGTTTTCGGTTTTTAAATATGTAAAACCAATAACCAACCAATAAGATATTTTCTTATCGGTGTCGGTTTATTGGTTTTTGTTCCTTAATGGTTCGATTTTTGATTTAAATAAGACAATACTTATAAAATAAAAATTGTAACCACTAACTTAAAAAAATGAAATCTTAGTTACTGCCAAAATCCTACGCAATGCATTTTAGTTTACAAGAATCTTCAAACTTGAACTGAATATTAGTAGAAAGAAAATTAAATCCTAATTGTTGGAAGCTATAAATACTTCAAGGTTTTTAATACGATAATAGTCGAGCTTTATATTGTGTCTTTATTGCCCTGAATAGTTTAATCTTTATGAATCACTGAATTATGAAAAAGTAGTGCATATAATATATATATATATACGCATACAAATATCTATCTATCTATCTATGTATTTATCTATATATATATGGAGAGAGAGAGAGAGAGAAAGAGAGAGATTTATACATATATATAACATAAATAGGGATAAAACAATAACTTAGTGTATCCCTATTGGGTTATCGGTTTAACCGATAACCCAATAAACTAAAACTAGAACCGAACCGTTCACCCAATAAATTTTTTTATAAAATCAATACAAAATCGTTAACCCAAAAACCCAATACCAATAAGCCAATAATATTTTTATCGGTTCGGTTTATCGATCGATTCGATTTTTGTACACCCCTACTTTTTACACCCTTAAAGCATTCCACATTCACCCAAAATATCATTAAGTCCCTTAAAACAACTCTCATTACTTATAATCACTATGAAAACATCCCAAATCACTACAGAAGAGAATTACGTATAGTTCAATATTCTTTAGCTCTAAGGGTCAAGTTGCATCAATCTTTTTCGGCTAAGAGGTATGTAGAATGACCTTACTACTCATGAGCCAAGAAATCATATTTTCCTACACTCTAAATTCATATATATGATATAGGTTTTTTGAAGTTATTTGTAAAGCATTTATAATGAACCCTTTTTTATGTTAAGAGTTATGTATTTAATTATTATTGTGGTTTATTTAATGAATGATGAAAGGTTAGGTTTTGAATGCTCCCTTTATCAAATTGTACATCATTTACTTATGAGGATTTAAAAAGTCATTCTTTTATTTTGAATGCTCTTGTTTATTCGTTGGGATTGGGTAAATTTATGAAAGAGATGATTACTTTTAAGAGTTATAGATGTCCTTAAATAAAGATGTTTTACTTAAACTTGTATATAAATTTTTAAAGAGAACTCCTCTTTGATATTTTTAAACAATTCGGTGATCAATGATATATTTTTGAAAAAGGGCTAAATAGAAGAGAAGAGAAGACTTGTAAGTCTTGGTATGATGATACCAAATAAGATAATGCCCTTAAAGTGAAAAAAAAAGAATTTTTAAGAATGATGAATGAATTGAAAAGATGAAAAAATGATGAATGATTTGAAAAGATGAAAAATGGGCTTAAAGAGAATTAGATGGTTAACCGAGAAAATTTTAGTTTTGAAGGCTCATCATCTGAAATTGTGTTTTGCCGATGTGGGATTGATTCTATCCAGAAATATAAATGATCAATATATGTTTGCTTTGGGCCTTCGACATACTAGAGAGAAAAAACCCCAACCTTTGCAGCAAACTTGGATTGGGGGCTTGGTCGAAGAGTTAAAGCTGGACCCATACAACCTGTGAGGTAAACAAAATGTCGAGGATATGACCTAGCTCAGAATTAAATATAAAAGTTGAGTATATACTTTAAAACGATTGTTTGAAGTCTTTATTCATGCCTCTGTATTTTGACTTCTATGTTATAAATTATATTTTATGCCCTTGTCTATTTTGTGTAAAGCATATGTTGTTTTGGGTTGTTCTACATGCCAATACCATTCATGTATTAATCATCCTCGGGCAGCTCCATCATCAGATAATGCAGATGTAGAGGCACATTCGCATAGTCTGGGGCAACATTAGGGTTTGGTCAAACATTATCTTAGTTAATGAGCCCTCCATCTTTCAAAAGGCAAACTCTTTTAGAAATTTGGTATTTTCTTTCATTATATGGTATCGTTGGGGAATTGTCCTGACTAAGACTTTTTTTTGTTAGAGGCGTCGTAGACATGATAGGTTAAGAGGTTTATTATAATAAAATTTGGAGTTCAGGATCATTGCTTTATGTAATCAAATCCTTTTGAATGATTTATTTTCCATAACTTACTTTGATTTATAAATTTGCTTATGATATAATGCCATAGGGTATCCTTGGTCCTTCATTGGTTGGAGATGCCCACCGCAGATAGAGCCCGGCCTTAGGTCGTAATACATAAATTTTAGGTTAATGGATTTGTATGCACATTATGATTATTTTATTAGCTCTGAAATATTGATTTTAGGATAGTGGGAACTTTAGTTTGGGACACAAGGATTTCAAACTTATTTTGGGCTATTAGGTAGATACTGATAAAAGTGGCCTTTGAGTGTGGGGCCCGTAATTTATAAAAATGATCCCAGATGAAAATTTTGATGGCACCGTCGTGTCCATAATTTCAAATGTGATAAAGTAACATAGTTAATTTGCATTCATGGGATGTCTAACAAATCTTAAGGGGTCGATAGAAACTTGGCAAAAATCAAGTTTTAGCTGGTGCATGGACTCAGCTGGTGTAGCCGCTTGAGTGGACCTCTGGTCGCTTAAGCAGTGGTTGCTTAAACGACAAAGGGATTCACTTCAGTGTCCAAGCTGAGTCTTTGCCCTGTCGCTTTTATGCAGACCTGACCTCTTTAGCGAACATCGCTTAAACGATGCATTGTCCACTTTAGCAAAGGTCAGTAGGGGTATGGGTCACTTAAGGAATCATATGCTACTTAAGCAATGATCTAAGCAATTAAATAGCCTTTTTAGTACTAACCATAGGGGCATTGAATACTTTTAAACCTATTTTTCTCTCATTTTTATTTACGTACAACATTCATTAAACCCTAGAGAGCTTAGAAAATTAGGAGATTAATCCTTGGGTGGTCATGGGGCATTGATGAGCTCGAAAAAGTCATTTTCACATCATAATCCTTGTAAGTTTTTGTCTAATTCTTTAATTTAGTCTGAAATTCTTAGTTTCTTGATAGGTTTATTTTGGTGCCATTTGAGCTCGAAATTTACTCATTCTTGAGGTTTAACAATCCTTTCTAGCGTGTCATCATGCAGAGGCTTCTCGAAAGGAAAAATTTCCAATTTAGAGGATTTTATCGGGCATTTTTTGGCATTTAGTTATGCTAGGTGTACTTTTCTTTTAGATTGATCTTTATTACCGTATTGGTATGGTATTATTTTAGTATTAGGTTGGGATATTATGACTTGGTTGTATATCTAGAAAATTTTTTATTATTTAATGGGTTAGTGGGCCATAATTAGGTGAAGTCGACCTATCTATCTGTTTCTTGATTTGAATTGCTGCCTTAGGACTAAATGAGACTTATTTAGCACCTTGTAGTGGGACTTTAGAAACTTAGTCTAGCTTGGGCTAGATATTTCCTTAAAATGGACTTTCGGGGTTAGAAGCGGGCCCCTCTAGCCCTCTTTAGGTCAATATTATAGCTCCTTGTAAACCTAAAAGTCCTTCTGTTATCCTATTTATATACTTGACTCCGATGAGGATTTAGACATTTTCTAACTTTGACTAGACTTTTACCATCAGCGTATTTAAGACCGATTTTACTGTGGCAATTATAATATTAATACCAGCCTGAGTCCAGCATCAATGATACTAATTTTAGTTTGAGTTTGATATTTAAGATACTATTTCAGGTTTTAGTCCAGCATTGAGTTGTTTATGGTATTAGAGTATCCCCGGATATGTCTTGAGGTTTGGATACTTTGGCATTATTATTGTGGTACTTCCTTCCTGATTGCATCCATCAGGCCTATAGGGATTAGATTATTTACTTTTGTTTGTGCCTTCTGGAATTGTGGGGCCCCAGTTAGGCTATAGTTCATTACATTCTTTTTTATATTATTTACTCGGTAATTTATTTTTGAGTATTTGGAGCATTATTCCAGGTTTTCCTTTTTTCTTGACTTTAATTTACTATCTCGGATCTTATTGTGCTCATATTATGATTTAGCTTAGTCGACCGATAATGCCTTAATGCCCAAAATCTGGTATCCAGAATGCTACACGGTGCTCATGACTCCAAAGGACCACAAGCTAACCCATGACTGATATTCGTACCTATACACTGTATAATATGACATAATAATACGAAAACATGCACTGAAAGGCTATAAGGTTCAATACTGAACATAACCTGCATAATAATATAACATCTGTATGGGGTAATAGAATAACCAAACCAAAACTGGAAAAAAAAAGGCTGAAGGCTAAAACATGATAGTCTAGAAAACCTCTAACTGATTGAACTGTCTGAGTAAGGAGTTGATGGGACATGTCCCCAACTAACTCCAACTAATAAACTAATTAATGAGATAATATCTTATAATCATGTCCTCGAATGATGAGGACTCACTTATAACTCTGGCCGCTGAAACTGGAGTCTACTGTTAATCTAGATCTCGTGTCTCTGAACCTATGGTGTGACATAAAAGACAAAGCACCATATCGCAAATACGTCAGTACAATAGAATATATTAAGTATGCAAGTGAGGTAGGCTATATGCAAGGGTTCACATGCAGGATCAATGCTAACTGACTGTCTAACATGAACGTGAGAGTACATGCATGAATACATAACTGTAAATGATACCTTGATAACATGATTACTTAATATGAATACTTATAACATGACATATTGATAACTGATATAACTGATAACATGAGTGACTGTATCTGACAGTCTTGAATCTGATGGAACTATCTGAGTTCAGTTCTGTATCTGAGTCGACTGTATCTGACAGTCCTGAATTTTGAAGAACTATATAAGTTCTTTTACTAAAATTGATACTAAGACTATAGGAGGTAGTCATATAACCGACATGCCTCAAATGATGCATTATAGCTGAATTAGGGTCCAATCTACGCCCTAATTAGAAGGGTGTCAATACCGTGCCACTGGTAAGATCAATATGTGAGTGACCCTAATATAACAGGTAAATCTAGTAAGAACGGTGGGAACCCTCATATAGTAGGCTAAGCAACCTAATCTACCCTCATATAGCAGGCTATGATGTCTCAGCCTATGTTGGCTACATAGTTCTGAACTTAACATGGACTGAGTTACTGAATTCCGTTGACTGACAAAATACTACTGATATCTAACAAATGACTGAGTTCATGAGATCATGGAGATTTCATGAGTCATAAGACTGTCTGAAGTCTAAGTTTCATAGCTTGGCTGATAGTATAATTAAAACATGGCATGGATCTAGGAACACAGCTAATGTTTCGGGTACGAGTACCCCCAGGACTCAATGAAAGAAAACTGACCAAGCATAACTTAATTGTATATATAAATAACATCATAATCCATGATACATTTATAAAAGCATTTCATCAAAACATGTGATAGGCATAACTTGTACATACATGGGGATTTCATGGTATCATGCTAGTTAGGCATTTTTCCTTCATCTAGGCATTTAATCAAATATATTGAAGGCTTGGTACATGTAAACATCATTGTACAATAATTAAAAATCATGGTTTAATTCTAATTTTATCATTCAAGGGTTTAGTCATAGGTTTGCATGAATCCATATCTATAATAATTTAACCCACATAGAATTTATCACCCAACTAGGAGTATAATTCAATTTCTAATTATCCACATGAACAAGGGCAGCCGAATCATGAAATTCATAATAAAATCCATAAACCTGAATTTAGAAAAATGATTCTTGGGCTTCATGGACGAAAAGAGTCCATAAATTAACACTATGCATACATTAGTTCATGATTTCATGAGGATTGACGGTGAAACCTTCTTGAATTCGAATCTCAAATAGAAACCCTAGATCGTTCTTGAGAGAAACTTGAGAGAAGAGAGTGTATTTTGGGTGAAAAGTGGATGAATCACATGTTAAAGGGCTTAAATAGGGGTAGGAAATTGACCCTTTTAACCCTGGACGTGTTTTGTAAATTTAGTAAAAATTTCACGAATTGGACCCCTGGCGCGATGCGGTGCTATTGCGCCGTGTCACTGGATTTTGACAATTGGGAAATTGAGGGATGGCGCGATGTGTATCCATCGCATTGCCCCTACTTTTGTGATCTTGAACTTTGGCGCAACGTGGAGGAAATCACACTAAGACACTGGAAAAGGACAATTTAGAATTTGGGGCCTGGCGCAATTTGCCATAATCTCGGACCCCTACTGAAATTTTCCAAATGCCATTACCACTTGTGGCCCAGTGTGCCACTGACTAATATGGTACTGTTTTACGACGGGAACTTGAAATAGTTGTAACTTCTGACCTGATTATCACATTTGGATGAATCTTATATCGATGTAAAGCATATTGAATTTCCCACATGACAAAAAGTGATAATCTTGAAAATTTCTCATGGAATAACCATCATTAAATTTAGAATATAATTCTAAACATTCTTGAGATGAAATTAGCTAGGAAAAAGTACGAAGTATTACACCTACTGAGTACTAATTATTTAGTACTCATACTACACTTCTTCATCTTTTCTGATGCAAATTCGAGTACTAGCTGTCACCACTATACTAGCATTGGTCGGAGTTCAAAGATAGGATGAGCTTTTGAAGCCAGAGTTGACTTTCTCTCCTTCTTTTATTTTTAGATGGACTTTCTGTTCGAGACTATTGTATATTTGATAATGTTAGTACTCTAATTCCTTTTATAGAAGCTCTTGCACCGACCTTACTAGGTCATGGGAGACTTTTACTCTTTTCTTTATTTTTCTTTAGTTTTGCTGTCTTCTTATATTTTATTGTATGTACTCTAATTATTTGCATAATCTTGGTAATTGTCTTACTTTTTACCAACTAGCTTATTATATATCGTTTCAGGCTATAATTTGGCCTATCTACTATGGGTTAAAGTAGGTACCATCATGACTCATCAAAATCGGGTTATGACTATAAAAACAAATTGGCCAAGAATTTCAAAATATTTCTAGTACAAGAGAGGATGAATCCCATCAGGTTTAGGTGCTTTGGTTGATCGGAAAGAGAAAACATCTCTTTTGCTCTCTTCATCGGAAAGGGTGACTCCAAGTCACGACCCAAAAATTAGGGTAATGATGGCACTTGTCGCAGCATACCTTAACATGTAAGTCTATCACCCAAACTGATATGAATAGAGAAAATGACAGAAATACCCCAAGGCAAGGCTTCTAGAATGAAGCCGAACCATATAAATAATCATAATAATGCGGAAAGAACTTATCCAGAATACAAATCATGCCTAAAACCAGGTGTCAATAGTGTAAGAACTACTAATACAATCCAAGATTCAAATATATCAAAACAAATAACAACAAAGGAATAATAAATGCCTCTGAATACTAATAAAGACATTACTAGTATAGAAAGATACAGGTGAACTTCGGACGCATGAATGTCCAACCACTACCTTGGAAGCTCCAACAATCGCCCGAATTAAGTAAGCTGAGGCGCACTCGAGCTAGGACCTGCACCAAAAGGGCGCAGTAGGCATGAGTATGGTCTACTTGTACTCAGTAGGTATCATAGGCCAACCAAGCCAAGTGGTAAATAAAGCATACAAAATATACACTAAAGGCACGTCACCTGCAATCAGAAAATGTCCCACAACGGTAGCCCATACCGCTTGCACTAATAGTTCTAATGTATCTCACATATATTACCAAAAACACACCAAGATACGAAACACAAGTATACATTATGTCGTATATAATAGAACAAGAGAGAACATGTAGACACAAGATCATCAAATACAAGTAAAGGAAAGTAAGACAAACACATAGATGACAAGTCAATAAGGCAATACAACACAACATAAACACAATTAAGTAAGTGCAATGTATATGATGATGATGATGATGATGATGCACGAGGTTGTCGCACAACTTCCGGGATCGTCGTACAATCCCCGTACACACCTACGGAGCTAAAGCTTCCCAATGTAGGACCCATGGGGGGTTTGACGACCCATATACAATCCACATATCTCATATATTCTTTCCGACACACTCCTCGGAAAGGGTTTTATAAGGTGTTACAATATTTTTAAAAAGGTATCGCCAGTGTTTCTCAGATGTTGCCACGGTGGTACCAATATTTCATGAATGAGTATGATATGAAGATGCATAGCTCACAACCAATCACAATAAGTATTTCCACAACCACACACATGATATATTTCCACAACCAACCACAATGATACATTTCCACAACCATATGAGCCAATATCCACTCGGTATTTTCGTTTCATCCATGAATTTCAACATGTCTCATATGCTAATAAAGTATGAATAAAATTATAGTACACCAATGGTACCACAATAAATAATACAATACAATTATTTATATGTATTCAAGATTATCAATATCACATAGAACCTCACACAGTAAAACATATCAAATAATATTTCAATTTCAACAATTACATCACATATAGGCCCCCACAGGCACAACACATAGATAATTTTTCATGAGTAGTCCCAACCTTAACATGCATTTTGTACCATAATTTACTACCCATCTCAGTCTGTAGAGTTAAGCCATAACCTACCTCGAAAGCAGAAATCGGTCTGCTACACATGAACCCGCAACTCTACCTTTTACGAGCAATCCTAAACTTCACTAGAAATATCAAATATGAAATCTATGCATCAAAACAAAACCAACAAAACCCATATTGATTACTTTTAGTTTGGGGTCAAAACGGACCCCCAAAATGGGTTTCCGAAAAACAAGGGCAAAATCAGAACTTCACTTCAAAAACATGTTGCCCATATTTTTAGAAACCTACATCTGAAAACTCAAGTTAAATTGAGTCAAATACGAGGTTCAAATCGAAGAAAAACCATTTTTGAGCTTTACCGAGTAAAATATTTGAAATTCGGGTTAAAATCCAGAATCAGAATTGTTTTGAAGGCTAAATTGATGAAAAACTAGTAATTATAAGATAAAAATATTATTCAAGTGAAAATGACTGAAATTTGGGTTTAAAACCATGCCCTATGATTTTGGAATTTTTGAGAAATTAATGAAGAAATTACTAAGAAAAGGGAAAAATTCTTACCTTAATTACATAATATAATCAAGAAATAGGTGTTAATCTAGTTTCCCGAGCTCCCACAAACTTCACTTTTAAGCTTCCAAAATATTTAGGGTTTAACTCTCAAGAGGCAAGATGAAAAAAATGAGCAAAATGGGCCAAAAAGGGTGAAAGAAATTTGCTATATATTGCAGATTTTTCTAAGTCCAAATAGAGTTCAACGGGGTGCCCGAGATTTGTTTGGAGTCCGATTTATGTAAAAGAACTATGAAACCACACTAAATTCAACGTTTCGGATACGATGGTGCTACCATATTTTCCAGAAATAATCATTTTCAGAAAATTGACCCCCGAAATCCGAAATCACAATTTTTCAAACCGAGGATCGAAATAAGATTTAAAAGCCGTAAAATCATAGCAAACATGCTAACACACTAAGATCAATATTCCGTATCTTCTGGTGAAGTCATATTTTTCATACAAGGTCGTTTCGACCAGAAGTGGATCCCACACCCAACTTTCCAATTTTTCAACTTTCCGACCAATAGGTCAAAATGCGCTCGGGTGCACCAGGACCCGAATCCAATGTCTACCTAGCCTAAAATCGATATTTCGGAGTTGCTGGCATAGTCTGTTCGGCCATCCCTCGTGCGGATCAAAATATATCCATAAAAGGCCAAAATAAGACTCCTAAAGACATCAAAAACCACAATATTGCATAAATGATACCAAAATACATCAAAACTATGCCAATCACTCTCACAATCCAAAAATACTATAATGAATCCGCGGGGAGGGGGCAGAATAGTCAAATAACACAAAATCATAAATTTCACATATTTCATCAAATTTTTAGGTCGTTACATCATCCACCACTAAAAATCTAGTTCGTCCTCGAACAAATACAAGGAAATACCTGAATCAATGAAAACTTGGCGATAAGAACTATGCATATTAGACTCAATCTCCCAAGTAGCCACATCTACAGGTCAAAGTTGCCACTGGACCTGAACCACAAGGATCACTCTAGAGTGCAATCGCCTAACATCCCTAGCCAAAATGGAAATTGGTTCCTCAAGAAAGGACAACCGCTCATCTAACCGAATCGAATCCTAATAAATGATATGAGACTCATCAGGAATATAGTGACGAAACATATAAACATGAAAAACTGGTTGAACAACTGATAGATCAAGGGGCAAAGCCAACTCATAAGCCACATCACCAACATTTCGAAGAATCTCAAATGGACCAATATACCTGGGGCTAAGCTTGCCCCTCTTCCCAAACATCATCACACCCTTCATGGGTGAAACTCGAAGGAAAACACGATCACCAACACCAAGTCTATCCTGAATGACTTCTGCCTAACACTTCTGCCTACTCTGGGCCGCTCTAAGTCTATCCTGAATGACCCAAACCCTATCCAAAGACTCACAAAGCAAGACCGTACCTCGAGGTATCACCTCTGAAATATTGAACCAACCTACCAGAGAGCGACAACGCCTACCACACAATGCCTCAAAAGGAGCCATATCAATACTGGAATGGTAGCTATTATTATATACAAACTCTGCTAAAACCAAATGTTGCTCCCACTGGCCACCAAAATCCATCACGCAAACGCTAAGCATATCCTCCAAAACTTGTATAGTCCGTTCTGGATGGCCATCAATCTGGGGGTGAAACACTATGCTAAGATCAACCCGAGTACCTAACTCATCCTCAAAAGTCTTCCAACTGTGAAATGTGAACACAAAACCTCGATCTAAAATAATGGACGCCGGCACACCATAAAAATGCACAATCTCATGAATGACAATAGGCGTTAACCTCTCAGCACGGAATGAGACCCAAACTAAAATAAAATGAGTTGACTAGGTCAATCGGTCCATGATGACCCAAGCACTATCAGAACCATGAAACGTATGAGGTAAACCTGTCACAAAGACCATTGTGATGCACTCCCACTTCCACTCAGGAATGGGTAACCTCTAGAGCAAACCACCAGGTCTCAAATCCTCGGCCTTCACCTGCTGATAACATAGGCAACAAGCCACAAAATCTGTTATATCTCGCCTCATACCACCCCGCCAGTAGTGTTGCCTAAAATCACGATACATTTTAGTCACACCTTGATAGATAGATTATCTGAAACAGTGGGCCTCCCCAAGATCAACCTAATACGATCACCACTCTCGGGACATAACTCATCCCTCAATAGTTAAAACTCCATCCAAATCAAGTGAGGCTTTCTTAGCCTCCCCACTCTATACCTTATCTCGAATCAACCTCAACCCAATATCATCAAACTGATGAGCTCGAATTTACTCTATCAAAGATGATCTAGCCTCCATAAATGCCAAAACATGCCCTGGTGTCGACGTATCAAGCCTAACCATCTGGTTAGCCAAAAACTGAACCTCTAATGCCAATGGCCTCTCTTAAATTAAAAGATGCACCAAGCTACCCATGCTAGTCTACTTTCAGCCTAAGTCATCCTCCACCACGTCAACCTTGCCCTGATGGAAGAGAATAGTCAAGTCATAATGCTTAAGCAACACAAGCCAATGGCACTGCCTCATAAGAAGATCTCGCTAATAAAGAAGTATTGAAGGCTATGATGATCGGAGAAGATCTCACAACTGATTCCATACAAGTAGTGCCTCTACAACTTTAAGCAAACACAACTGTGCACAGCTCCAAATCATTGATAGGATAATTCCTCTCAAGAGGCTTCAACTGATGAGATGCATACGCAATTACCTTGCCCTCCTGCATCAACATAATACTTAACCCAACACCTAAAGCATAACAAAAGATAATAAAGCCAACGCTCTCCTTGGGCAAAGCCAATATAGGAGCTGAAGTCAACAAGTCCTTGAGCTTTTGAAAGCTCGCCTCACAAGCATCGGACCACTGAAAAGAAATCTTCTTCTGAGTCAACTTGATCGATGGAGCTTCAATGGAAGAGAAACCCTCAACAAAACACTAATAATACCTGGCCAAGCCAACAAAACTCAGAATCTCAGTGGGCGAAGTAGGTCCAGCCCAATCACGAACTACTGCAACCTTAATTGGATCAACCATAATACCTTCCTTAGTCACCACATGACCAAAGAAAGAAACAGACTCTAACCAAAACTCGCATTCAGAGAACTTAGCATATAACTTCTCATCCCTCAATCTCTAAAACACTATCCACAAATGCTCCTCCTTCTCAGCCTCACTCTTGGAATAAAGCAAGATATAATCTATAAATACAATTACAAAGGAGATGAGATACAGTCGAAACACCAAGTTCATCAGCTCCACGAATATTGCAGAGGAATTGATCAACCCAAAAGACATGACCAAGAACTCATAATGACCATATTGAGTCTGAAAAGCTATTTTCAGAATATCCAAAGCCCAAATCCTTAACTGGTGATAACCGAACTACAATTTAATCTTCAAAAACATCGCAGCATATTGAAGCTGATCAAACAAATCATCAATGCGATAAAGAGGATACTTATTCTTAACCGTCACTTTGATCAACTGCCGATAATAAATACATATCCGCATAGACCCATCCTTTTTCTATACAAACAAGACAGGCATACCCCAAGGTGAAACACTACGTCGAATAAATCCCTTATGCAACAACTCCTACAACTGGTCCTTTAGTTTCTTCAACTATACTGGGGCCATCCTATAAGGAGAAATAGAAATGGGTTTGGCCTAGCTCAACATCAATACTGAAATCAATATCTCAATCTGAAGGCAAACTAGGCAAGCCCATAGGGAACACCTCTATAAACTCACAAACAACACGGACAAAATCCAAGGAAGGAGCTAAACAACACTTGCATCGTGAATATAAGCCAACTAAGATAAACATCCATTTTTAACAAATTTACGATCCTGAACATACGATATAATCCTTTTAGGACCTGAATTAAGTGTACCCTTTCCAAGCTATCCTTATCACACCAACTAAAGCTAAAGTCACAGTCTTAGCAAAATAATCTAAGACAACAAGATAAGGATCCAACTAATCCATACCCAAAAATAACATCAAAATCGACCATATCTAACATAAGCAAGCCTACCAAAGTCTTACGCCTGGTAAAAGTCACAACACAAGATCGATACACCCGATCCACCACTAAAGAATTACCTACCAGGGTAGATACACAAATAGACATGGCAAAAGGCTCACTAACAGAATCAAAAGTCAAAGCAAAATATACAGATACATAGGAGAAAGTCGATCTGAGATCAAATAATACAAATGCAGGCCTAAAACAAATAGGAATAATGTCTGTATTAGCAACATCAGAAACCTCTGCCTCTGGTCTGGCTGGTATAGCATAACACTAACCACGACCACCAGCTGCCTGGATAGCCCCACGACCACCAACACAGCCTCCACTACCTCTACCTCTTGCACCTTTGGTAAAACCCCTACCTTCTTCTACTGAAATACGAGTAGCTCGAATCACCCGGTGGGGACAGTCCCTGGCCACATTGCCAATCTCATCACATACATAGCAACCTATACTACTGGTCTCAATAGAAAAATATACAACTAGGCCCAAATGGCTACCCTGTACTGCTGAACTAGAAGGCCCACCACCTTAACTCTGTAATGCCGCCTGCACTGGCCTACTATGGTATCCATGAGAACCTCTAAAATCTCTGCCTCGAGAGGTTTGACTCGTAAACTCACCAAAACAACACACTCTCTTGGCGCCTCCCTGAGATGCACTAATAATACCCTCTGTCACCTTAACATGATCGATAATACTCTAAAAGAAAATCCTTAAACACAACCATCTAAGATGTAGCCAACTAAAAGGAGATAACCAAACCTTTCACAAACTTTTGAATCTTCTTAAGCTCATATCTGGATATGGCGTGGAAGCATGCCTTATACTTAAAAACTATCATGGAGCCCTGCTCTATATGATCAAACTCATCCCACATACGATCTCTCAAACTAAAAGGCACAAATCTCTCTAGAAAGGCATCAACAAACTGAACCCATGACAACTTAGAAGTATTAACAAGCCTACAACCAACAAATGATATCTAATAATCTCTCATTGCATCTCTCAACTGATAAGAGGTATAAGTAACTTCATTTGCGTAGAAAGAGTGAAACACAACTAAGAATACAGGGTATGAATAAATTAGCACGATAAGGAATAAAATGAGGAAAGATTCCTAAAGACGTCTGTTAGCCTCTCGAAGATAGATATGGACATCTACATATCGATCCACGAGAATCTATAGTGTAAGAACTACTAATACAATCATGCTAAAAACCAGGTGTCAATAGTGTAAGAACTACTAATACAATCCAAGAGTCAAACACATCAAAAAAATAACCACAAAGAAATAATAACTATTTTCGAATACTAATAAAGACATAACTAGTATAGAAAGATAGAGGTGAACCTCGGACGCATGAATGTCCAACCGCTACCTTGGAAACTCCAACAATCGCCCGAATCAAGTAAGTTGAGGCGCACTCGATATAGGACCTTCACCGAAAGGGTGCAGTAGGTGAGAGTACGGTCCACTTGTACTCAGTAAGTATCATAGGCCGACCAAGCAAAGTGGTAAATAAAGCATACAAAATATACACTAAGGGCACGTCACCTGCAATCAGAAAATATCCCACAATGGTAGCCCACACCGCTTGCACTAACAGTTCTAATATATCTCACATATATTACCAAAAACATACCAAGATATGAAACATAAGTATACATTGTGTCGCATATAGTAGAATAAGAGAGAACATGTAGATACAAGATCATCGAATACAAGTAAAGAAAAGTAAGACAAACACATAGATGACAAGTCAATAAGGCAATACAACACAACATAAACACAATAAATTAAGTGAAATGTATACGATGATAATGATGATGATGATGCACGAGGTTGTCACATAACCTCCGGGATCATTGCACAATCCCCGTATACACCTACGGAGCTAAAGCTTCCCGACGTAGGACCCATGAGGGGTTTATCAATCCATATATAATCTACATATCTCATATCTCCTTTCCGACACATCCCTTGGAAAGGGTTTTATAAGGTGTCACAATATTTTTAAAAGGGTATTGCCAGTGTTTCTCAGATGTTGCCACGGTTGTACCAATGTTTCATGAATGAGTATGATATGAAGATGCAAAGATCACAACCAATCACAATAAGTATTTCCACAACCAGCCACATAATATATTTCAACAACCAACCACAATGATACATTTCCAGAATCACATGAGCCAATATCCACTCGGTATTTTAGTTTCATCCATGAACTTCCACATGTCTCATATGCCAATAAAGTATGAATATAATCACAATACACCAATGGTACTACATTAAATAATCCAATACAATTATTTGTATGTATTCAAGGCTATCAATATCACATAGGACCCCACACGATAAAACATATCACATAATATTTTAATTTTAATAATTACATCACATATAGGCCCCCACACGAGCACAACACATAGATAGTGATTTTTCATGATTAGTTCCCACCTTTAACATGCATTTTGTACCATCACTTACTACCAGCCCAATTTAAAGAGTTAAGCCATAACCTACCTCGAAAGTCGAAACCGGTCCGCTACACTTGAACTCGCAACCCTACCTTTTACGAAAAATTCCGGACTTCACTAGAAATGTCAAATATGAAATCTACGCATCAAAACAAAACCAACGACACCCATATTGACTACTTTTAGTTCGGGGTCAAAATGGACCCCCAAAATGGGTTTCCAAAAAAGAAGGGAAAAATCAGAACTTTACTTCAAAAACATGTTTCCCATGTTTTTAAGAACCTACATCTGAAAACCCAAGTTAAATCGAGTCAAATACAAGGTTCAAATCAAAGAAAAACTATTTTTGAGCTTTACCGGGTAAAATATTTGAAATTCGGGTTAAAATCCAGAATCAAAGTTGTTTTGAAGGCTAAATTGATGAAAAACTAGTAATTATAAGATAAAAGTATTATTCAAGTGAAAATGAGTGAAATTTGGGTTTAAAATCATGCCCTAAGATTTTGGAGTTTTTGAGAAATTAATGAAGAAATTATTAAGAAAAGGGTAAATTCTTACCTTAATTCCATAATATAATCAAGAAATAGATGTTAATCTAGCTTCCCGAGCTCCCACAAACTTCACTTTTAAGCTTCCAAAATATTTAGGGTTTAACTCTCAAGAGGCAAGATGAAAAAAATGAGCAAAATGGGCCAAAAAGGGTGAAAGAAATCTGCTATATATTGCAGATTTTTCTGCAATAACTGTGCAGTCCTTTTTTTTTCTAAGTCCAAATAGACTTCGACGGGGTGCCCGGAATTCGTTCAAAGTTCGATTTATGTAAACGGACTGTGCAACCACACAAAATTCGACGTTACAGACGCGATGGCGCTACCAGATTTTTCCAGAAAAAATTGTTTTCACAAAATTGACACCCGAAACTCGAAATCACAATTTTCCAAACCGAGGGTCGAAATGAGATTTAAAAGCCGTAAAATCATACTAAATATGCTAACACACTAAAATCGATATTACGAATCTTCTGGCAAAGTCAGATTTTCCATACGATGTTGTTTCGATCAAAAGTGGTTCCCACACCCAACTTTCAAATTTTTCAACTTTCAACCAATAGGTCGAAATGAGCTCGGGTGCACCAGGACCCGAACCCAAGATATACCTAGCTTAAAATTGATATTTCAGAGCTGGTGGCACAGTCCGTTCGGCCATTCGTCACACGGATCAGAAGATATCCATATAAGTCCAAAATAAGACTCTTAAAGCCATCAAAAACCACAAAATTACATAAATGATACCAAAATGCACCAAAAATCATGTCAATCACTCTCACACTTGAGAAATACCATAATGCAACTACGGGGAGGGGTAGAATAGTCAAATAACACAAAATCATAAATTTCACATATTTCATTAAATGTTTAGGTCGTTACAGTCCCAGAGCTAGATGATTCTCAATTTTGATAAAGTCGTTGGTGGAGGGGTTAGTCTGGTAGTAAAGAGAAGAAGAATATTGTTCTAAAGTAAGAAACTCATTGTTAAAGCCAAGGATGTTTTTCATGATATCCTCCTAATTGCAAATCTAGTTGCTTGAGTCACTTTTGGGAAGTTAAACCTATTTCTTCTTCTTCTATTGAGAATGGAGGTATGAAGAAGATCATATTAGTGTCCCCATCAGTAAGCCACTTGATCCTGGATTCTAATTTCTAAAAAGAATTCTCCTATTTAAGGATCCCACTGAAGCTTCAAGTTAGGGTGTTTTCAAGATCATGGAAAAAGATGTTATGGGCATAATTAGAAGATCTTTAATTCTAAACAATCTTGTAAAGAGTTTCTTCTTTTTATAGAAGATATTCCCAAAGGTTTCCTTGTTCTAAATTTTTTTGAGTCTTAAAGTGCGAGATAGCATTCGAGAGGTTAGGATTATGATCAAAAGAGTCCTTGATATACTAGCCAAACAAGGATAGGTGCACCATATAGTCTTTATCCTAAAGGATTTTGAAGAAACCAAGAGAGAGGGCGGTGGTCAGAGTGTGTTTTTGGAAGGTAGAAAATAAAGGCTTCTAGGAATAACTTGATCCAGGAGTTATTTTAAAGACATCTTATCAAGTATTTCCAATATGAGAAAGTGTATAAGCCTATACCTCTTATTTGCCTATGTGTAACTACTACCCCTGAAGCGTAGGTGTATTAAACCACTCAAGCTAATGCAATCCCAAAAGGAAGAAGCTTTAGAGTTATTTATACTATTGCCACCAAACTTTTCAGAACCCTTAAGGATTTCAATAAAGAAACCCATATTAAGAAAGAGTTATTGGTAAAGTCCTTAATGGTGTTAGCAAAGTCTATAATTTGGTCCTAAAGGAGTTCTCAATCAGTAAAATTATTACTAAAATATATTGCACGGAAGAACCAAGAGAAGGGAATGCTAGTTATTTAAATAGACATGGATTGCTTGGGAGGAGATGGAAATGTAAATGATGTTAAGGTTGTCGTCACTCTACATAATTACCAGTCACCCAGTGTTGCCATTAGCAAAATATTGGATTTTATTAGTGAAGCCAATTCCTCCAAAATAAGTTTATAATAACTCATTCTAGTTTCAATAAAGGCAAGGATAGCAGGTTGTGGATGTCTACAATGAACTTACAATATCTTTTGAATTCAACACTGTTCGCCTCTCTACCATTTTATATGAAGAAATTTATTATTAACTAGATTATTTTAGAGGGTATATCCCTCATTATTCCCTTGTTTTTCCCTAGAGGAGGTGTTAATATAGTTGGGGGTATTCCCTTCCTTCATTTCGATAAATAATTCATCCTTGGACTGAGGAATTTGAACCTTGTGAGAGTTGGAAAGGTGATATCTAGACTAGATTGAAGATGTCTTGAGGTAGGAGGATAATCTCCTCTTCTCTTACCATATCCTCAAACTTTGAAACAAGTAATTTTCTAATGTTATTATATTTATTCTTGGGATTTTAAGGGAGGCTAGAATCGTTTCCATTTCTTTGTTGTTCTCTTTTAGTGTTGTCATTATTTTTCCCCCTCTAACATTTTTGGGTTCAATTTTAGGGAAATGAAAGAGTCTCGGATAGGAAGATCTTCTTGAAGTTGCATAGATATGGGGCTAGTCTCGAATATCCTTGGAATCATTGAAGAAAAGAATGAAAGGGACAAGTTGGTTTGTTTGACCTATTTTGATAACATCTCTAGTGTTAAGATCTTTTGAGATATTTGACTGACGATTGCCATCAGTTTTGTCATCCATATATTCTGTCCAAAGCTTTTCAATTCTCAGTTCACCCCTTCATGATGAGTTGTGCAAGGTACGTACTGGGGATTTTAGATTATTGAGATTATTTGTTTCCCTTTCACCTCCAATTAAAGTGGAACTGTTTCTCTCACCAAGACCGTCTCCAACCATGAGAAAGTCTGGTGATTTAGGGAGAGAGGTTCTGAGAGGTAGGTGGGGGTTGGCATTTAGGAGAGTCATTAAAAGTGACATGATCATTTTCTTGAGCTTTAAAATTAGGAAGTGGTATGGATGTTGTTTAAAGTACTAGAAGAGAGAAGAACATATTTAGTTTGAATTACATCATTACTGCTAGAGATAAATATAAATACTCCCTTCGTTTTAAGAAAAATAGCCAACTTTGACTTGGCACAAAGTTTATGAAAATAAAGAAGACTTTTAAATTTTGTGGACTTAAATTAAAGTTGTGTCAAATGTACCAAAATGTCCTTTAATCTTGTGGTCCTAAACATGTCATGTGGAAAGTTGAAATTAAAGTAATGTCATAAAAGGAAAGAGGTCATTCATTTTGAAATGGACCAAAAAGAAAAGTAGGTCATTCTTTTTTAAACAGAGGAAGTAATCTCTTGGAGGTAGTGAAAGTTTTTTGTTCTCTCTCAGTAACAACATCACTGAGGTGATTGACAAGTGAAGTTGTTAAAGAAGTGTAAGAGGAAGATTAAGAGATGGAGTCTCAAGGATAGTTGTTCAGAAAAGCTAGAGTTAATTTTTGGGGGGAAGTATCTTGATTATAAGAATATTTCTCTTTTGACTTTGTTAAGAAAGATACCTTATTGAGATCCAAGGGAGTAGATAGAAAATAACTAATAGGCACAAGTGAGACTTTGCCCAAATTGTAGTTTTTTAGGCCTTCGGTGTTGAGTGGCCCAAATTCTAAAGTTCTTTTCCTTCTTGGTCCTTCTCCTTTAGGACTTTATGTGGAAGCTTGTTGTTCAAATTGGGTTAGCCCAAAATTGAAGGGGTAATCTTCTCCAGGCTCTTTCATTTATCACTGGCGTTCCTGGTCGGAGCACTGGTTAGAGGCTTGTAATTAAAATTATGAGTTTTGATAAACTTACCTGATTGAGCTTCAAACATCTTTACCTTGATGTTCTGAGTCAGATTACTCTTGATCTAGTCATTTAATTCTAGACAATATTGGTCTTCTTTTTTCTTTTATTGAATGAGAGTGTCTTTCATTCTTGTACCCCCATCTAGTGGTGTTGGAGTGGTCAATTTTTCATCTGTTTTAGTGGGATTTAGAGGGATTTCTAAGGGTCAATTCATAGCAGTATGCCCTAGGCATCCACAATTCTTACAAAGAATGTTGTCTCCTTCAAACAAGTTGGTTACTTGCGTTGACCGATAATTACAAAGGTTTTAACTAGTGTTTCCAAAAGGATCTGACCATATATTCTAGAATATCTTCATCAAAGGGTTAAAAATGTGCAAGAATCGATTTTGACTAATCTTTCGACCTTTTCCCCTATTTTCTCAAGAATCACTTTGTCATAAAACTCAATCGAGAGTTGAGGTAATCTGAGCCAAATGACTGTTGTTTGGATCTTTGATTCACTTGGCACAAAATTAGGCTCCTAACTACAGACCATGAGGAAAGATTCAATTAGGATCCAGGGGCCATCTTGTAATGCTTACCTTCAGCTTTATTGTTGAATTTGACAGTATAGAACTTAAACTCCTGATATATTAGGTATAGGTTTTCTTGCATTCTCTATAGATATATTTGTTTTGTTCACAAATGTGTTGATTAAACTTCCTTTCAAACATTTGATTATAACTAAGTATCGCAAAGGGTTGTATAGTCATAATGTTTCTCTGGGCTCGATGGAATTGCATCCTCATATAGATCTGTGGAGTCTACAAAGTTCTCGACAGTGAAATTAGTGAAAGTTTCTGATGTAAAGAGATTTTCTTTTCTTACTGCATCGTTGTAGGAGCTCTTTGTTGGGAGATTGATTGTCATTTGTATTCATTCAAGTCTGATGGCTCCAGTGGGACAAGTAGAGACGGTTAATTATCATTCATGGCTCATGGGTCTTACTCGCTATTAATTACAGTGGAAGTGGGTGGTAAGATGAAGAAAGGGTGACCGATCTCTCAATTATGGATCTTCATATTTCTTTACACGCTTTTTTGTTTTGCAATTTTCATACTCCTATTCAAACATCTTATATTTTTAAAATGCTGAATTTTTTTATTAATTATACATTTTAGAGGAAATTATATTTTTGGTCCCTCAATTATTGATAAATGATGATTTTGATTCTTATAGTGTATGAGTCTATACATTTAGCCTTTAGTTACTTGAAATGTGTGTTTTTAGACCCTTTATGTAGGGGATTTTGTTATTTTGATAGTTTTTAAAGTATATTACCTTCAAATATGGGTAATGAAACACATTTAACGCAATAAATGAATAATAAAATAGAAAAACGATTAATTATTCTGAAAAATTGTGATTGTTCATACACAAATGAATCAAAAGTGGATATATCAAATAAATGAAGGTCAAATATACCTAATGAAATATTACATGAATCTATAATAAAATTTATCAATAACGGAAGAACTTCAAAAATTATTAACTCATACACTTTATGAACTTACAACTTACAAGCATGTTGTATTTTAGATTTCAAAGATTTCAAATTGAGACGTGAAAAAGCAATTTCTTTTAAGAATGTGCCTTTTATCTCAACCCGTTGGTTTTAAAACAAAAAAATCTATAGTGAGACTCTTGATTAGTCGAATTAATATATCTTCATACAAAATGCATAAAGAAAAAAGAATAAGTTTTATTATGAAAATATTTTAAAATGTCAACTGCAAATCTAATTAAGTTGACCCTGTCAAGGGACGGGGTCAAGTGAGAACGAAGGGGTTTGGATGGCGAAAGTTACAAAGGCTAGACGATTAAAATTATTTTATATATGCTCCGTAGATATTGAATTCTTTTAACTTATTTATTTATGTACTTTTAATGTGGGAAAATTTCAGAAATAGCAACTCTGTAGCCTTAATTATAACTTTTATAGCAACAGTTTCATAATTACGAAAAATAGCAAATTGTATTTATATTTAAGTAAAATATTGCTATATAAATACATATACAAATTATATGTATTACTCATAAATACATATGCACAACTGAAAAATACATATTCTTCTACTACTATGAAGAGGGTAAAATATTGCTACTTTTGTTATAAGTTATAATTTTGAAAAAGTGTTGTTATTTATTGTAATTATAGTCTTAAGCATGCTAGTTTCTGTAATTTTTCCTTTTAATATTCTGAATTTTCATTTTCTTAAGGCCCATTTGACCAAACGATGTGAAATTATCACATGAAATGATGTTGAAATTTTGTTTGGACGACATGCAATTTGGATTTTTTAAGTTATATATTTTCTCATAGACAATAAAAACTCCAGAAGTTGTAAAAAATATTAAATATTCCTCAATCTTATATAATGTTATCAAATGAGCAACCTATAATTCATAAATAGGAATTCGTAATATGCTATAACACTATATTAATAAAATACATATCTCCATGTTCCGTTTATAAATAAATCTTTGCGATTACTTTTCAAACTTTCGTTATACATAATTTTATAAAGTTTCACTAGTTAATAATAATAGTAACTAGTTATCCTTTAATAGAATTCTTTCACATGGTACGTATAATCTCTTCACATCGAACCTGAATCTTTGTAAATTTTAAAATGATGGAAATTTCCTTACAAAATATAAACTTGTGAGTTAATTTTGCATTTGAAAAAAGTGAAATCGTGATATGAAATTTTCAAGTCAAGGTTTTTAAAAAATTTGGGATTTCCTCTCAGTTTCAAATCATAAGATAAAATGGCATGTCCTTATATTCTAATTTCAAATAACGAGATGCAATCGCATATTCAAACACCTACTTAGTGAAAATTTTGAATCATTTACTATTTGTGCCTATGATAGCTACATCGCGAGGCAACGGTTCTTTTAATTTTTGTTTCCGCTAATTATATTTGCAACTTTTGTTTAAAGAAACAAAGAATGGTCACTGACCACAGAACAATGGCTATTTAAGAAAGAGATCTAGATCTACAAGAAAGAAAGATTGGATAATAGTGTATTGTATATGTCATGTGCACTATCTTGTCATTGTAACCTAACAAATAGACACTTGTTCTTCCTAAATCATTCAAACCACTATGTCCCAACGTGGGATCGACTAATTTGTCTATGCATCCGTCTGGATCTTTTATATATGACCATGACAATTACTTTATACTTTTTCTTTTGTATATCTCCAATATAACAACAAAATATATTGTTGTTGAGTTCATGCACAATTGTCTTTTAAGACGGCAGATCTATATATCTTCATAGGGAATCTTGAAACTTTAAATACAAGAAATTTTAATTAATACCAATATACTCTACGACATTATTATTGTCCGGGAATCAATAATTTTTTCTTTGATTCGTATATTTTTAAAATTCCTTAAATATATTAAATTACGATACTACCTTAATGTGTTTATTTCTAAATTCACATCGAAACTAAATAAAGTGTTTTGATCCTCGCACTTTGAACACCTTTGCAAAAATTGGATGAAGGTATAATATTAATACATTATGCAGTTTACATCTTACAATTTGCTTTGATCTTTATTCAGATCTAGAATTGTGATGTGACAACTAAATGACACAGAAATTTTACATCTATGGAATAACTTATTCTTTGACTTTATCTAGTGGTCGTCTAAGTTCACAAGACTTGTCCTAAGTCTTGAGGAATATGTGATGAAATTCTCTGTCCCTAGCCAAAGAAACAGATAGAGGTTATTGTACATATAGGTATTATTCTAGATCACCTAATATTGGAATGAATGACTTGAATTTGAACAAATCAAGGGGGGAATTTATTAAATTGAAGATACTCCAATCTTAAATTAACAAAAGAAAGTTGATTTCTAGTCCCATGAGAAAGACTAGCTAGTGCATGCCCAATAATCTTGGCTTGATGTTGAACACAAAAGGTTAATGGTGGATGAATAACCTTAAGCTTATAAATTTTTGAAATTTTACAAAATATTTTAAACCACTATGAAAACTTAGTAGTAGTACTTCTCACGTAATTCTGAAATATATAAAAAATTTAAAAAAAACAAAGAATTTATTTCTGAATTCACATCAAGATAGTGCTTGACTCTAGTACTTTGAACACCTTTACATAAAATGGTGCATTGATCTTTATTTAGAATTTCGAATGTAGATGTTGGTACATGACAACTAAAGGATAAAGAAAATTTACATTTACAGAATTGCTTATTTTTTGACTTGTCTAGTAGACGTATAAGTTCACAAGAAAGATCCTAAAGCTTGATGAGTGTGTGGCAAAATTCACTTTGTCCCCAACTAAAGAAACAAATAGAGGTTATTGTGCATAGAGAGATATTATTCTAAATCACCTAATATTGGAGTGAATGACTTGATCAGTTTGAATAAATCAAGGAGGGATTTAATAAATTGAAGATGCTTCAATCTTAAATTAGCAAAAGAAAGTTGATTTCTAGTCCTATGAAAGATTAGCTAGTACGAACATGCATATACAAATTACAAATTGATATGCCCAATAATCTTGGTTTGATGTTGGACATAGAAGGTTAATGGTGGATGATTTGATGGGAATTGTCTTAACTTCCAAGACAGAAAATAAAATGCCCCAAAAAGAACTTTAGGCATGTGAGTCAATGGACCCTACAAGGTTACAAATTATCTTCCTAGTTATGAAGTTGGACTAAACATGTAGGAAAATATTGTTGAAAATATTAATGGTTGGAAAATTTTATTGCAAATATTTTGATTTTTTATCTGGTATTCCCCTTTTTCTGTCCCCAATTTTAAAAACAAATACATTAAAAATAAAAACTTTAGTAGCTTAGTTGATTGACCTGAACACTTGAATTTTCACCTAATGAGGGTTTGATTCCCTGTTTTATATTCCCTCACCCATTTTCCCTATTTTTTAATTTAAGAAAAAAGACTAAGCATAGCTCTAAATAAAGTTTAGAGGAGGAGAAAAAATATCGTATAGAAGAGATCACAAAAGGAAAAAAAGAAGGCACTAATAATTTGATTTTAAATCAATCTTATCTTTGGCCCACATACACTAAATAATCACTTTGTGGGTCAAAAAGAACTAATGTAATCATATAAATCTCCGTGACCTAATGGCCTACAACCTAATTATGAAATATTCTATTTAACAACATAGAATAATTTGAGACTTAAAACAAATGTTTAATTACGGAACATCGACCCCATGTGTCCTCCAAAAGCAACATTTTTATGAAAATAATTCTTTTCTTTTGAAAATTTTGATAATGTGTGCAATTTGTAAAAAGAAAGGAAAAGGAGAAAACAAGTTTTTATCTCTTCATCGCTTTTGATGTTTCATCGGCGAAAACAAATTTTATTTGCACCAATGTCTACACTAAATTAAAAAAAATGAAAACATTCTTCTTGTCTTCGTATTCTCGACTAATGATAGAGTGAACTTTGTGTCTGTCGTAAATTGGAGACCATCGAGCAATTGATGGACGTTCTCATAACTACAATCTCAGAGAGCCAGTGTTGGAATCAAAAATCAATGTAGCTCCATTTCAATATATCCACCATTTTTAATCTTTAAATATTAATAAAATTGTCTGAAAATAAAACTGATTTCACAATTTACATCAAGTTAATTATACGTATACTCATATATACCTTTCTCACCCAATCATAGTAAACTAATATGTATTGTCTCTGCATTAAATCATCTATCTATAAGTAATTATTATAATTTGATATAAATACTAAATATGAATAAATTTTTAACTAGAATTCAAAGAGCATGTTTTAGACTTCAGAGGAAAATGCATGTCTAAATTTCTTCCTAGTAGTTCATCCCTATTAAGAGTAAGTTTTATTTACTGCTTACTTAGTAATTTATTATCATAAAGGGAAAAAATGGGGGTCTTTATGTTGGGACCAAAGAAGCACCCACACAAATGGAAGGGAAACCAATGTTAAAGCATGTTGGAGTAATTTATAAGGGACAATAGTAAAATATCCAACATCCAAAATAAATAAATAAATAAATAAAGCAGTAAACTATAATTATTCAGACAAAAAAAAAGACACCTCGTATTCGAGCAATTTCATATTATGGGAAACATAGTGAGAAAGTTGGTGTTTTAACTTGAATCTCATATCAATAATAGATTCTCAACTACGTACACACTGCTTATCTTCAACTTAATTTTATAGTTCATACACAATGATATTTAAAAAAAAATAAAAAAAAATAGTGGATATAGAAAGTGTTTGGTGCTGCGGAAGTCATTTTCCAAAGAAAATATTTTTTACAAGTCGTTGCTTAACAATATTTTTCGTTGTTTGGTTCGTGGGTAAAAATGTTATTGGAAAAATATGTACTACTAGAGATTAAGGGTGTGTTTGGTATGATGGAAAATGTTTTCCTAAAAAATATTTTCATACAAAATAAGTTGGCGTTTTATTTATTTTCTTATATTTGGTTGCGGAGTGAAAAATATTTTTCAAAAATATTTGTGGTGTTTGGTTGGTGAATAAAAAATATATTTTTTTCTACCTAAATTTTAACTTTACATGAGTGTGTGGCCCTCAAATTAAAAATATAATATATTTTCTAAAACATAATATTTAACTACACATTTTTAATCATTCGATCAGTTTGTACAATATGTGACATCAACAATTATACATTCATCTGACCAAATTTAAAAAATAATGTAATTTTTTATTACGTATTAATAAAATAAATATATAATTACTTATTTTTTATTTTTTTATTATTAAAAATTAATTTCTTAATACGATTTATGAAAGAAAAAAATTAAAAAGAGTGACTAGGTGGTACTTGATTTGACAAAACGAAGCAATAACTCTTTAAAAAAAAAAATGATAAGAAACATAATAAAAAGTTATAATTTATAAATTGTAATAAAAAGTTTTAATTTATATTTTTGAATAAGAAAACTCAATGTACTATCATATCACTTCTTTATGTCAAATCATGTAAATGTAATAAATTATTACGTTTTACAAAAAATTTTATAAATAATTTTTATAAAAAAGTTTTGTAAAACGTAATAAATTATTACTACGTTTTACTAAAACTTTTTTACTGTACACATCCGCTATCAAACCGTTAAAAAATGGTATAAAACATAATAAACTATTACGTTTTGCTTATTTTTGTAACTTATTAAATAGGCGATCTATTTTGATCACTTTATTCATATTTTGGTTTCAAATTCTCAAAAGTCACATCTCAATATTTTTTAGAAAATGACTTCTCTTGGCCCATGAGGGAAGTCATTTGCTTTCAAATGGAGGAAAATGAGTTCCATAGAAAAATATTTTCTCAAAATTATATTACAACTAAATAAGGAAAAAAAAAATTCAGAAAACATTTTTCATCATACCAAACACATAAGAATAATATTTAGCAAAGGTCGCATGCTAATGAAACTTTTTTTATACTAGAATTTGTCACACCCCTTTTTTGTTTGAGGGTATCGAGATCGAAGGGTTTTTCCAATTAAAGTGACGATATTGAATAGAGATTAATTTCAATTACAGAGTCGCCACTTGGAATTGAGTTATGGTGTTCCAAGTTACCTTATTGAATCCCTAATCAAAAGGAAATGACTCTTTGTTGGTCTGCGTAAACAGAAGACTAGGTAAGAAATTCTGTTGACCAAGGAGAAGGTGTGAGGCACCCCTTGAGTCCCGTGGTCCTAGCACAATCGCTTTTATTGACTCATCTTGACTTAAATTATTTTAATAAATTATGTTAAGGCCTAAAATCGCTCTTTTTTATTATACCCAAAACTGGTCTATTATCTTATATTAAACAAATCAGTGAAAGTTAATTTTAGAAAAGATTTTTCAAGGTGCATTATTGCATCCTTAAATTTTAAATGTCTTAGAAAGATTCGTACGCCGCATTCTCAAATGTGACAAATATTTAAAACGTGCCTAAAATTATCTAGCGTTAAAAGTATTGACTCACTATGTATAACTCGAGCCAATTTTATTATTATCCAGTTTTATTCCTCATTTGATTTTTGCTTTAACACTTTTCCAAAACTATAAAATGATAGTTAAATAATTCTCAAAACTCAATCACTCAAGAACAAAGCTAGAATTAAGATTCAAGATTCTGCAGCAACAACTTAATTAAGAAAGGTGTTTTAAAACAAATCAAGATATAATAAACCATAGTGAAAAAATAGTAAAAATCTTACTTTTCTTTAAATTTTTGGTAAAAACAAGAATTTAGCAAAGACCCAATTGACTATTTAACCCTTCAACACCTCATAACAATAATTTCCAATATGCCAAAAGTTCAAAATTTTACTAAGGAAACATAAAATTAAGATTTTTATTTAAGATAATAATAGTAATAGTAATAGTAATAGTAATAGTAATAGTAATAGTAATAGTAATAGTAATAGTAATAGTAATAGTAATAGTAATAGTAATAGTAATAGTAATAGTAATAATAATAATAATAATAATAATAATAATAATAATAATAATAATAATAATAATAATAATAATAATAATACAATGAAAGGTTCTTGAATTGAAGAAAAGTCCTATAAATTGAAAAAAAAAAAAAAGGTGTACGGAATTTTCAAGTGTATATGTGGAAAATCATTCAACATTAATTTAAACTTAGGCTATCAAATTTTACCAATTCTAAATTTGGATGATATATAAAATACTAAACACACATATTCCTCATTAAGTATAATTTATAATAGAGTCCATAAAAGAAAGAAGCAATCCAAAATATTAATAGTCTCAAAACAAGGATAATAACAACCTCGAACCACATAAAATTTACTATCATTAAAAATTAAAAGCCAAAGATTATCGTATATCAGTTTTCTTGTTATAAAATTTTTACATATTTCAATCAATTTCGATCTTGATAATGCTCTTGTTAAATTAATGAAAAGGTATTGTTAAATTAAAGATTATCTTTACAGATTCAAGTTTTAATCTAATAGAACTGTAACAGATATTCACATAATTAATCAACTACAGACTGAATAGTGCATAAAATCACTTGAATATTTTTCTTCATTTTTTTTTCAGTAAACTTACAAATAAAATGGTTCAAGATTGAAAAAGAACCTGTAATAATTCGAACTGAATAATAATGCGAAAAACAATCGGCACTGAAAACTCAAACGGACCCGAATTCAACTTCACGCTCCTTTCTCTCTTTTTTATATGATGATTTTTCTCTCTATTTTTCCTTCTCATTTTTGTTTTGTCTATCTTTTCTTTTTCCAGTCAGTGTTTGATGTAGTGTCATAGAATAATAGTACGTAATTCTTCTTTCTCTCCCTGTATTTTTTGTCTGATCTGTGTAGTGTAGATTCTACAAACTTTTTTGGGATGAAGAGTCCTTTAAATAGGGAAAATTTGGGGGGGGGGGGGGGGGACAGTTACTTTTTTGGGGGGAGGGGGAAGTTAAAATTATCAGATAAGGGAGGAGAAAAATTTTAATTTTGAAATAATTTTTTTAAAAAAATTAGAATAAAAAGAAAAAGAAAATATCTCAAAGTTAATTTTATTTAATTATTTATTTTTAACTAAAAAATTATTAAAATAAAAATAAGAATCAAAATAATATATGATTAAATATATAAATATAAAATATTTAATATCGATAAACAAGATAAAATTTAGGGAGGATCAAAAATCACGTGTCTACATTCTGCCCCTCTTTGTTTGAAATCTCGAAGAGTTTTCATAAAAAGAAGTAGACAAAGAGATGATTTTTGACCCTCCGATTATTCTAAAAGTAAAGGTAAAATAAAATAAAATAAAATAAAAAATATGGCTGAGTCCTAATTTTGGACCGCCTACATATCTCGGGTTTAAGAGAATCAGGTCACATGTAGTTCAAAGGTAACATGGTAAGAGAATGAGTTAGACGTCGAGTGAGATTCTATTTGAGTTTTCGATTTTTGACTTTCTGCTTTTACATTAAAATGATACAAGTAAAAGATCCTATCTATGTTGCTCTTCTGAATCTTGACTTGAATCTTCATGACTTCTCAAATGGTGAGATAGTCATTATTCTGAGTTGAACTTAATACACGAAATGTTCCTCCTCCTCGTCTTTTGGCATTAGAGGGGAACTTGATAATTGATTTATTCTTCAGATTTTCTTCTGGCTCGGACTTGAAAATCTTCACCCTATTCTTTAGGAGAGTTCCTGACTTGTTATTCCTTCACCCTGTTCTTTAGGCGGACTCTTGACTTGTTACTTCATCTTCACCCTGTTCTTCAGGAGGGCTCCTGGACTTACAATTTCTTCACTCTGTTCTTCAGGCGGGCTGCTGGGCTTCTTTTTTTCCTCACCCTATTCTTCAGGAGGGCTCCTAGACTTACATTTTCTTGACCCTATTCTTCAGGCGGGCTCCTGGACTTACAATTTCTTCACCCTGTTCTTCAGGCAGGCTCCTGGACTTTCTTTTTTCTTCACCATATTCTTCAGGCGGGTTCCTGAATTTTTTTTTTCAAATTTTTTAAATATATTCCTGAACTCAAAATAAAATGTGAAACAGAAAAATAACATCCCATTCTTCAGGAAGGTCCTGGACATAAAATAAATTCCCATTCTTCAGGAGGGTCCTTAGCAGAAAGTAAAATTCAATAAACACGAACAGAATGTTTTCCCCAATTTGTACTTAGAAAATGACTCGACTAAAAGGTACGTCTTATAGGAATCAAGGAGAATGACTCGACTAATAGGTACGTCTTATAGGAATCAAGGGAATGACTCGACTAAAAGGTACGTCTTATAGGAATCACGGAGAGTGATTCGACTTAAAGGTTTGTCTTATAGGAATAAAGGGGATGACTCGACTAAAAGGTACGTCTTATAGGAATCACGAGGAGTGACTCGACTAGAAGGTCTGTCTTAAAGGAATCAAGGGGATGACTCGACGAAAAGGTACGTCTTATAGGAATCACGGGGAGTGACTCGACTAAAAGGTTCATCTTATAGGAATGAATGGGAATGACTCGACTAAAAGGTACGTCTTATAGGAATCACGGGGTGTGACTCGACTAAAAGTTTTGTCTTATAGGAATCAAGGGAATGACTCAACTAAAAGGTACGACTTATAGGAACCAAAGGGATGACTCGACTAAAAGGTAAATTATAGAAATCAATGAGATGACTCGACTAAAAGGTACGTATTATAGGAATTACGAGGAGTGAATCGACTAAAAGGTTTGTCTTATAGGAATCAAGAAAATGACTCGGCTAAAAGGTACGTCTTATAGGAATCAAGGGAATGACTCGACTAAAAGATACGTCTTATAGGAATCATGGGGAGTGACTCTACTAAAAGTTTCGTCTTCAAGGAGTGAATGCTCAAGTTAGGAAGTGCTTCACCTAACATATGAAAACTTACTTATTCAGACTAGGAAGTGGGTCTCCTAGGGGTTGAATGAAATTTCTCGACCAGAAAGTGCGTCTTCTAGGAGTGATGGTTCAAGTTAGAAAGCGAGTCTCCTAGGGGTTGAATTTTTACCATAATTTGATTATCAAACCTGTGCAGCAACATTGCTTCCTGGATCTGTGGAAATGAGGCATGACAGTCCTTGATTTTCATGCTCTAAAGTCCTTAATTTGAAGGTAACATGTTTCCTGTTTCATCAAAGAAAATTTGTGAGATCAAAAACATGGTGGCAGATTTATGGCTTTAGCTTCCATGCCTATCACTCTTTCCCTCATCACATTTAATCTTGCTTTCAACCATTAGCATTTGTCACCGAATGGCTGCATCGTTGACCCAAACTTATATTATTAGAAGTGATTCTGAAACAAACAGAGTATCTTTGCTTTGCCATGCTCCTCAAATAAACCCTTTAAACCTTGGTATTTTCATGAGTTTCCAAACTCGTCTGTTGACAAAACTTTTTTTTGGCATGCCTTATTTCGACTCACAATCATGTCTCTTTCATGTGTTGGATTTTTATCTTACTTTGTGCAATTGAAGAACTTAATATCTAGTTTTAAAATCTTTTTTCACATATTTTGACACAGACTCAACTCAAAGACACGAGAAAAATGACAATAATTTTTGTTTGATGACAAAGATACCAAAAAAATTGAAAATAGAAAAATAAAAAGAAAATGGGAAAAACAACAGACATCTTTTTTTTAAAAAAAAGACAGAAGAAAACTTATTTGGGTGTGGTAGCCGATTTCAGCAATCATGACATGCATTTTGAATTAAACAAACTGATTTACCCACACTAATCATTATCAACTTTTGTCCATTTATTGAACTTGAAATTGAGCCAATCTTGAATATGCTCCCTCTAGATCACAATCCTCCTTCCACTAGTGGAACTCAATGGATTTTTGCCAACACCTATCTCATTTTCATTTCTTTCTCAGTTCACTGTCGTCTTATGGTGCCTAAAAGGGTTTTCACCAACAAGACTCTCTCATTTTTACTCATTCATCATTTTTTTTTCATTCATCATCATTTTTTTTAAAATAATACCCAACATACGAAACATCATGCACTCATAACATGTTTAGCCTTGACATTCTCAAAGATTGATCTGAAGGTCTTTCTTTAATTGTAACTTGGCTTTTGGAAAAAGTTTGAAAGAAAGGGAGGCATGTGGCTAAAAAATTTTACATAATATTGGATGAAACATACAACTTTTGAAATCGACCTTTTTAAGGGAATAAACTTTGCCCCAGTTTTATTTCATTTTGGGTAATTTAAATTTTCTTTTAGTTGGACCGTACTCCAGAGTAGGACTGCCTACGTATCTTGTCATAGCAAGAATCAGGTCAAACGTAGTTCCGAAGTCTTGTTCTTTTTCTTGATTTTCTTTTTTTTTCTTTTTCTTGACTTTTCTCTCTCTCTTTTTTTTTTTTAGAGAGATATTTTTCCTGACTCCATTTTTTTTTCTTAATACTTTTCTGACTTTATTTTTTTTCCTTGAAACTTTTCTGACTCTATTTTTTTTCTTGACACTTTCTTTTGCAGACTCAATTTTGATTCCAAAAGAGGAATATAAAAGAAATAAAACAAAAGCTCAAAAGGGATAAAAAAAGATGACACAACATATGGATAGCAGAATAAAATGCCTTCGCCATATCAATTCTTAAAAACGCAAGTACATAACATGCAATCTAGGAATGGAACATGAAGATCATACGCATCTTTTCAATATTGATCGTGCGTAAGCACATGCACGTGTGTCACTTCTTTTAAACTTGTAAATCATATAGGTCTACTTGTATTGTACTTTCCTTACAACAGATGACTAAATTTTTTTTCTAGCTAACTTCTTTTTACTTCTTCTGACAATAAAAATTATATATCCTCTGATTGATCTCATTCAAAAATTCTTGAGTTGAACCTTCTCATTAAAGAACAAGTCATTCTTTATTCGCAAAGTGGTTGCCTCAAAACATTCAAGTGAGGATGTAACTAGGTCCCCAAAACATCTCAACACTTTACTTATTTTTCTTACATATTTTTTTCAACTCTAGTTTCTTGATTGAATGTTTCAGCATTAAATTGGGTTTTAAGACCTGGCTTAAAATTCAACATGCTTATCATATTGCCAGAATCACCATAGAAAGAGCTCTTTGAAGAAGAAGAAAAAAAAAGATGATACATATTGAGTAATAAAAACAAAAGGGACACACATTTTATTGACAGAAAGATAGGAGGATTTGAACAAAAATGATAAGAAAATCAAACAACATAGGTCCTAAACTACAATCCTAAAATAATTCGAGTAACAGAAAACAAAACAAAACAAACTACTAGACCTCTTCCTAACAGGGAGAGGAGTGACTTCCCAATTGCTGAGCTTGACCTCTTAGCCACCAATATGCATACCAACATGACTAGAGCTTTCCTCATTGTCAATGTTCTGCACTATAATTGATCTATCTTGAATCATCTTTCCAATTTCTCTTTTTAAATCTCGACAATCTTTAATACTATGACCCTAAGCATCAGAATGATACACACATCGTGCATTAGGATCAAAATTTCTTGAACGGGGATTAAGAGTGTGCCCAAGAAGAGGAGTAATCATGCCCTCCTGTGCCAATCTCTAAAATAAACTAGCATATGACTCTCTAATTAGTGTAAAGCTATCTCTCGACTTCTGCCTCATTTCATTATTTGGTTTGGATCGAAAATCGAGCCTAGAAGGACTTTGGTATATTTGTGGAATTGGAGAATGAATCTGAGGAGTTGATGTGTGCCATTGTGGGTAAGATGGAGGTTGAACATGTGGTTGTGCATTATACATTAGATATGAAGGTGGGGGACTGGAATATAATGAACTTTGAAGGTAATTTTGTGGAGTTTGGGCATGAACTTGGGCTTGATCCTGAGAGCGATGACGACGTGGTATGCTTGACCGCTCCCGCTGTCCAACTACAATAGCAGATGCATCTTCCCCATTCTTCTTCTCCCCAACACTTCCTGAACCTTTTTGAATTATTTGAGTAGTTGCTTTTAATGTTGCAAAACTCATAATGCGACCGGACTTAATTCCATCCTCTATCATCTCCCTCATTTTGAGGACCTCAATAAATGGCCTTCCTAATGCAGGTAACAAATGTTGATAATATATTTCATTCTGCGCTTGAATAAACACTTCCACTATCTTTCTTTCTTTCATTGGTGGTTTTACCCTAGCTGCTTGTTCACGCCATTTAATTGCATACTCTCTGAAATTTTCATTATTCTTCTACATATTAGTCTGGGATTTTTTATCAGGAATCAGCTCGACACTGTACTGAAATTGTTGCACGAATTCTTTGGCCAAGTCATCCCAACTACTCCATTTGTCAATGTCTTGATCCACAAACCACTATGAGGCTAAACTAGAAAGGTTCTCACCGAAATAAGTCATGAGTAATTATTCTTTATCTCCGGCACCTCTTAATTGGTTACAATAATGCCTTAAGTGTGCCACTGGATCAGAGTTCCCTCCGTACTTATCAAATTTGGGCATTTTGAACCCTAACGGCAAATGGACATCCGGAAACATACACAAATTTTTGTTTGAAATACTTTTTGGTCCTCCTAATCCTTGCATATTTTCCATACTCTGCTCTAAGCTTGTTACTTTCCTAGCCATCTCCTTTTGTTCCTTATTCTTAACAATCTTCTCAATCATGATAGAAGAATCATGTTGATGAGCATGATATTGTAGATTTTTACGTTTGAAAGTCATTTCAGGAGAATATAACGGATCATGACTTGATTCCTCCATATTTTTATGTGTTGTCGATTAAAGACCCACATTAGTTGGTGCTACAAAGGTGAAAAGAGGTTTATTTATGACAGACAAATTTGGTGGATGCATGGTAGAAGAACCAGCAACGCCAGACACGTTAACAAATCGGTCAAATCCTGGTGGGTAAACTAGATCGCCAGTTTGAGCTTGGGTGGGATTTGTATCATTTGTATTTGAAAGTCCATGGATTGAGGGAGGTGGGGCTTGTCCATTTAACCAAGCTTGGTATATTTTCGTCATCTGTTGTTTCAATAACTTAATCTCTTCCATTGATGCTAATTTTTGCGAAATCAACTGATTTTGCTCCTCTTCACTGTCAGACCCTACATCCTCTTTGTGGGTCATTTTTTTTTTCTTTGTATCTGATGTTGTACGGATATGATGCCAGTTTAAACCACAAACCACAAACCAACCACTAACTACTTTATCTTTCTTTGATCAAGTAGCAAACGGGTGAGTGTTGCATATTCAACACATTATAATGTCACGTTGTCTATTATGTTTCTATATGCATTCTCCAACCTATCATGGAAGGTTTTGTGTTTCATCCCGACTATTTTTTAGGTGCACTATACAAAAGTTATGATCGAACCCTTTAGAGGGTTGCCTACGTATCATGCCAGGACATGAATCAAATCTTGCGTAGTTCGGGAAGCTGAAAATACGAAGAAACACATTTTCCTTTTAATGTGAGAAATGAGAAATATTTTTATTTTTTGAATTCATTAATAATATAAAACACATTTTATTCTTGAAAATAAATTAATTTATTTTATATATAAAGCAAAAACTCTCTTCTTTATTTGTTTAGAAGGAAACACAAATATATATTTTTAATTAAAATCACCGAATTCATAAAAGACTGCCTATTTTAATAAATTATGTTAAGGCCTAAAATCACTCATTTTTATTATACCCAAAACTGATCTATTATCTTATATTAAACAAATCAGTGAAAGTTAATTTTAGAAAAGATTTTTCAAGGTGCATTATTGCATCCGTGAATTTTAAATGTCTTAGAAAGATGCATACGCCGCATTCTCAAATGAGTCGAATATTTTAAACGTGCCTAAAATTATCTAGCGTTAGAAGTATTGACTCGCTATTTATAACTCTAGTCAATTTTATTATTATCCAGTTTTATTCCTCATTTGATTTTTGCTTTAACACTTTTCCAAAACTACAAAATGATAGTCAAATAATCCTCAAAACTCAATCACTCGAGAACAAAGCTAGAATTAAGATTCAAGATTCTACAGCAACAACTTAATTAAGAAAGGGGTTTTAAAACAAATCAAGATATAATAAACCATAGTGAAAAAACAGTAAAAATCTTACTTTACTTTAAATCTTTGGTAAAAACAAGAATTTAGCAAAGACCCAATTGACTAGTTAACCCTTCAACACCTCGTAACAATAATTTTCAATGTGCCAAAATTTCAAAATTTTACTAAGGAAACAATAACATTAAGATTTTTATGTAAGGTAAAAATAATAACAACACCAACAACAACAACAATAGCAACAGTAACAGCAACAACAACAACAACAGCGATAATAGCAACAGCAACAACAACAACAACAACAATAGCAACAACAACAACAATAACAGCAGCAGCAACAACAACAACAACAGCAACAACTACAGTAACAACAGAAGCAAAAATAACAACAGCAACAATAGCAGCAGCAACAACAACAACAGCAGTAGTAACAGCAGCAACAACATCAACAGAAACAGCAGCAGCAACAACAACAACAACATCAACAACATCAACAACAACAACAGCAAAAACACCAGCAACACCAGCTGCAACAACAACAACAACAACAACAACAACAGAAATAACAACAACAACAACAACAATAATAACAGCAACAACAACAACTTTACAATGAAAAATTTTTGAATTGAAGAAAAGTCCTATAAATTGAATAAAAAGGAGTACAGAATTCTCAAGTGTATATGTGGAAAACCATTCAACATTAATTTAAACTTAGGCTATCAAATTTTACCAATTCTAAATTTGGACTATATATAAAATACTAAACACACATATTCTTCATTAAGTTTAATTTATAATAGAGTCCATAAAAGAAAGAAACAATCCAAAATATTAACAGTTCCAAAACACGGATAATAACAATCTCGAACCACATAAAAGTTACTATCATTCAAAATTAAAAGCCAAAGATTATCGTATATCAGTTTTCTTATTATAAAATCTTCACATATTTCAATCAATTTCGATCTTGATAATGCTCTTGTTAAATTAATGAAAAGGTATTGTTAAATTAAAGATTATCTTTACAGATTCAAGTTTTAATCAAATAGAACTGTAACAGATATTCTTATAATTAATCAACTACAGACTGAATAGTGCATAGAATCACTTGAATATTTTTCTTCATTTTTTTCCAATAAACTTACAAATAAAATGGTTCAAGATTGAAAAAGAACCTATAATTATTCGAACTGAATAATAATGCAAAAAACAATCGGCACTGGAAACTCAAACGGACCCGAATTCAACTTCACACTCTTTTCTCTCTTTTTTATATGATGATTTTTTTCTCTGTTTTTCCTTCTCACTTTTGTTCTGTCTGTCTTTTTTTTTCAGTCAGTGTTTGATGTATGTCATAGAATAATAGTACGTAGTTCTTTTTTTTCTCCCTGTGTTTTTTATCTGATCTGTGTAATGTAGATTCTACAAATTTTTTTGGGATGAAGATTCCTTTAAATAGGAGAAATTTGGGGGGAACCGTTACTTTTTTTTTTTTTTTGGGGGGGGGGGGGGGGGGGGGCAGTTAAAATTATAACATAAGGGGGGAGAAAAATTCAAATTTTGAAACAATTTTTTTAAAAAATTAGAATAAAAATAAAAATAAAATATCTCAAAGTTAACTTTATTTAATTATTTATTTTTAAATAAAAATTTATTAAAATAAAAATAAGAATCTAATATATGATTAAATATATAAATATAAAATATTTAATATCGATAAACAAGATAAAATTTAGGAAGGATAAAAAATCACGTGTCTACAGAATTAAATAATATCTAAATGTTAGCAAGTTATATAAAACTTAAAATTTATAGAGTCGTAGAATAATAACTTTCGTCCATGAGTGAACTAATTTCTTATATTTCATGGAAAAAGTTCTCAAAAATATTTTAGATCAATTGGACACAAAAATCACTTTAGTGAAAATATTTTGTACCAAACACAATCTTGCAAAATCGCTTACTTCGTTATCTTAATCCATTTGGCCATAACCCGTTTTTCTATAAAAAAATTATGTACTTTTTTGGAATAATTTTTCAATTTATTTGAAATGTAGAAAACAACTTATAACATGTTATTCAACTCACTTTTTTTTTTTGGAATAATTGTATAAATATGAACATTTTTTCAAATATTTATTACAAAAAATATAATAAATACACTTCTTCTTTAGCCCCGGTTTCATAAATTTCAAAAAAAAAAAAAAAAAGAAATATATGGCCTAACGTCTACTAAATAATTCACCTATGTTTTCAAGAATCTCAATTTGAGTACTCGATAAGCAAAAGAATCTGAATTGTGTGAAGTGGTCCTATGCCTAACAATAACCACAAATAACCAAACAAGAGTACTGCTTCTAATTCTTAAGATGTAAAAGTTGACCTACTTTCTTGTATCCTTGACAAATAAAGCACAAAAAAGTGAAATAATAATTGAAAATTTTTTTGAAAAAAACAAACAAATAGATGATAAAAGAAAGGGAAATTAAAGTGCAGCATGATGCAAAACTTATAGAACACTCAAAAAATCTCCTACATTATTAGGATACACATTCTCAACTACACTACAGTACACAATAAAGAAAATTATTTTATTAGTCAGGATGGTGAAACAAATAGAATTTTCCCACCCTTATTCGATGATTCAAAATTCGAGCCTTGATTTGAATACCAAAAAGTATCTAATAGAGAGTATTTCACTCTCTTACGCTACGTGAATTCAGATTATTGAGAGAAGTTAAAAAAAGGAAAAACTCACTCACTTCTCCCTACCACTCAAGGCATGGATTATAAAAATCCTAAACATGCTTTTGTCAATTATTACCCAAATATCTTTAGATTATTTTCCATTCCTTTTGTTTTTCCCTTCTAACCGTTTCCACCAAACGCCTACATAATCATTAATTAACGTGATTGTCCTTATCAATCACTCATTCTTGTGTTTAATTTGTCATGCTGTTAGCTAGGGTCCTCACTTAAATCCTGGTCACCACTACATGATCACTTAATTAATACTTTAATTAAAAAAAGATCACTTAATTAAGGTTGTACTACTACTATTTTGTGAGGCAAAGCAGTATTATTGGTTTAAAGTAGATGGCTAGCATATCCTATCCTGAGCAGTAAAAGAATGAGTCACTATGAACAGAAATACAATATCTTGAAGGCGCACTAGAGAAAAGAACCAAAACAAAGAAAAAATTAATTAAGTCCAACTAGAAATACTATACTTCCATTCGCTCATAGATTTTGGGAGAATTTTTAAAAAAGAACCAACAACATTGTTTGCTCATAAAATTTATTCATGAAGGAAATCTTCATCAGTAAAATTATTATTATGTGATTAGGAGGGTCACGAGTTCAAGTAGTGAAAATAGTTTCTCGCAAGAATGAAAGATAAGGTTGTGTACAATTAATCATTGTGGTCTGACTCTTTCCTGGACTTCACGCATAAGAGTTTAGTGCATCAGACAATCCTTTTTGATTCGTTCATGAAATTTGATCAATACTTTTAAATTTATCTTCAAAATCTTTTTAGTTCATTTCACTTCCACAAACAAAACTTTATTTTATTTTTTCCAAATAAAATGCACGACAAAAAACATCTTCAAGTTCTAAAACTATTTTCCAACACAACTTTAAAAACTCTTTATTTTTAAGTTGCAACTAAATCTATGACCAAACACTAGCATTTATCTAGAATTCTTAAGTCATTAAATATAAAGTATCAGCAGTAAATCCGTCATTTGGCCCCAATATCCACTACAATGGTGCATAAACCTTCTCTTAGCAAGACTATTGGACTCTGAATAAGCTATGTTGTTTATGTTGTTGAAAATTTTTCTATTTGTTACCTTGACTTAATTATTTAATTTTACAAGACGAGCAAAATTAATGTAGATTACGGACGGTTAATTTTCATAAATATAACGTTTTTGCGCCTCTATTTAGATTTTGTCCCCGATTTTCACAATTGTACGAAAATGTGGACTAAATTACGTTTTCAATTGATCTCATTGCATTCTTGCCCTTGAACTCGGGAAAAAACAGTTTCCTTAAAATCGTGCTATAAAAAGTCATTTTGAGAATACTGTTTCTAAGTTGTTGCAAAAATTTTGAGCCAAATTTTTGTTCTCGACGAGAATGAAAATTTTATTTTTAGTTGCACAAATGGGAAGCAGCCTAAAAAAAGTCGCCACTAAAAGTTAACCTTTTGTAATGAATGCTAATGTTGCTACGAAAAATGTAACTTTTGTTGCCACAAATATTATCGCCTGAAAAAAAAAATATTTCTTGTTGCATGGATTGTCAAGACACTTTGTTTACAACCTGTGTTAGTGAATACTTTGAAGTCCCACCGGATTGGCAAGATAAGCTTGAGTTGTTTAATTGTATAAGCTTGAGTTCAATTGCTCATAAATTCTACTAGATAGCTAAATCTTACTTGCAACTACTTACAACATGTCTAGTTAAAATATCTTAAAATCTTATCGGATTGTTAAAAGTTACTTGTAACGCTTTACAAGCGTATTTTGAGTTTTCACACTTATAATCATTTATAACATATGCGGTTGAACAAGTTGAAATCCAACTGAATTAGAAAGACTCCTTTGTTTAATTATTCACAAAATTCGGCTGGATTGGCATGACATTATGTTGTCCGCATATTATCTATCTTGTTAAATTGTTCATAAATTTTATTGGATTAACATGATTTATCTCTGTGCCCAACAAGATGTTCTTTAAATTTATAATTTCAGCTTTGAATATAATCACCCCAAACCTGCTCCAAATGATCCAAAATATGAAGAAAATCTCCAAACATGCACCAACAAAAACTATCCTCAACCATTTAGTCAAATAACACCAAATCAAGAAGACTCACATCATCTTCTTTAACACTTCCTAAAGTAAGAAGAAAAGCTATGGCCTTCACAATATATAAAACAAAAAAGTTGGTTTTTTTCCAACTTCAAAAAATGGAGACAAAAAATGACTAGCAAACCAACGGGGACATTGGGTTACAATTCGTTAATTGGTGGACATGACTTGTCTGATATAGTTAGAATTCTTACGGTTTTTACCCTGATTTTTCTATCAAAATTAAGTTTTACTTTTTTTTGAAAAGAAAATAAAAGCAACCATAATTACTTTTACTTTTTTTCCTTATAGAAAAATATAAAACTTTTTCATATTTTGCAAACCTTTTTATTGGAGGAAAGGTTTTGGAGCTCTATAAAAAGACACCCCCTTCTCATACCATAACACAATAGCATTCACAATGTATTCATTTAAATTGTCTCGTTTAGGGGGAGTTTTTGTCCCAATAAGTTCTTTTATATTTCTTTAATATTAGTTTCTTGTGTATGTCATTTGGCCAAATTAAATTCAATAATATATTTTTGGTATATTTTTATTTGTCATCTGAATTATCACCGTCTTGGTTTGTAAACTTTAAGATTTCGCAAGACGCCCTCGCGATTTCGAACCCAACAAGTGGTATCCAATCCTACGGCTCAAAGGTCCAATGGTTTGGTGAAACGAGGTTGAAGACAAGTTCAAGGCGGTTCAAAATCAATTTGCAACCAATTTGATGATAATGAAGATACATGTTCAAGATACTACATGTGGATAAAAAGTATCAAACAAATTTTCAACAATCCTATCTATCTTTAAAATCAAAATCAATTTTCAATCCGTTTATGGGCTCCAACTTTCAACCCTTGCTGATTTTTATGATTAGGCTCCTTTCAACTCGTGCATTTACTGTTAACGCATGAGCTCCACTCTTAACTTGTGCTCACTTTCAATGCACAAGGTTCCACTTTCAATCCTATTTACTTATAACACAGGGCTCCAACAATATCAACTCATGCTTTTATTTTTTAATGCACAGGGCTTCAATTTTTAACCCATACCAGCTTTTAATCATGGTAAGCAGCAGTAATATATGAAAATAATGCATGCGAAGAAGAAAGATCAAGTGAAGAAAATTAAGCCAAAAGAGAGAGATTTGTTAGGGTTTTTGCCCTGATTTTCTTACCAAAATTAAGTTTTACTTCTTGTTGGAAGGAAAATAAAAGTAACCATAATTACTTTTACTTTTTTTCGTAAAGAAAAATATAAATTTTTTTCATATTTGGCAAACCTCTTTCTTGGAGGAAAGGTTTTGAAACTCTATAAATAGAAGGTCCCCTTCTCATACCATAAAACAATAGCATCCACAATGTAGTCGTTTAAAGAGTCTCGTTTAAGGGGAGATTTTTCCCCAATAATTTTTTTTTACATTTCTTTAATATTAGTTTCTTGTGTAGGCCATTTGGCCAAATTATATTCAATAATATATTTTTAGTATATTTTTATTTGTCATCTGAATTATCACCGTCTTGATTTGCAAACTTTAAGCTTTCACATGACTCCCTCTCAATTTCGAACCCAACAAGAATTTCATGTTGATCATGAATCACTTTATGTATTTTTATTAGTTTAATAGAAATATATAAGCTTTGTGTGGATCTTTGAGCTTGTAATGTGAAAGCCCATAATTATATGGTAAGCAAGGGCATAACGATCGTTATGGTATAGCTTAGCGTTTAAGAATTCGGGTTAAGATTTTTCTCGAATGAAGTGTTAAAATTTTTAGATTAGACTAGTTTGCATGAATTTCAAGTATGGTGTGATTTAAAAAAATCCGAAAATAGATAAGTTGATAATCCTATAATTTAAGATCATGATGTGTGAGCCAATAAGGTTAGGGAGTTCATAAAAACTTTCAGAATTGAATTTGATTGATATAACTCCTAATATAGTATTTCAAGTGGGGTGTGGTTAAATGCTTACTTCTTGTATGATTAGTTACTTGTCAAATTGGATAAATTGAGTTGGCCTATGACCTTATCAGTACATAGCAATTTTGTACTGTACTATTTTCAATGCTATTCTTTTTGTTGAATACAAAGCATATTCTAACAGGTTCAACAAAACTTGTGTATACGCCGCTGCGAGATTCCTGATCCAAGAGTGACTTCATCTTCGAAGTAGACATGGATCTGTCATGCATTTGTTCTTATCCATTGTTTCGGACACATACAATATCAGTTCATTATTAATTTCTTCTAGGTTGTACCTATGGATTGTTCTGGTAGATGATCTGATGTGATGACCTTCAGTTTCTAGAGGCAATTTAGTCTTTATGATGATATTCCGCACAGTTATTTAGTCTTTGTCAGATATTGCTTATTTAATTTAGAACTTATTTTGCTTGCATTTAAAATGGTTATATATAGGTGTTAATTTGTCGGATTACATGATTCTTCCACTGAAGAATTAGTGTGGGTGTCACTCATGACGGGGTTTGCTCATTGTAGCAGATCTTGAGATTCAGTGTCCGAAGTGTAAAGGGTAACTTTTGAAAGCCAAAGAAACTAAAAGGGGTTGCCAAAAAAAACTATCGAAGGGGGTGCTCGCCAGTTTGTTGTAAACGGTCGCCAAACATCATTCATGTATGAAAAAAATGATCATTATAATCCTTCATATATATATATACACACAAAAACATACTAGATGGTGGCGGCAAAGTTTTGCATTAATGTTGTATTCTATATTATATTTGGTATCTTTTTTAGAAGCTGAATCTGTAAAGAAATATAAAGTTGTATAGTAACTTTCAAGTAGATTTTGATTCATCTGTAACATAAAGCTAAAATAAAAAATTCATAATGATGATAAAAGAGCAACATATTAAAAATTAAAAATAGATTCTTGAAGGGCGATATTTCGTTTCATCAAAATTAGTTTCCTTGCTTTTGTCGAATCATCAAACAGCCATCACGGGTATTCTTGTGATACATCATTTCTACTGATTGGAGCGCAACGCAGAGCATCATTTGGATATATTTATTTTGTACTTCTTCCTAGGTAAACATATGGACATATATTAGAAAAAGGAAAAGGGCCACTACATACAATTCATGTACATCATAAGGAACTACTTTGGATAGTTAACCTCGAGATAATTTATGCCGCAACATTGTCCCAACCGAATATGAGATAAACTCACCATAGAAATTACTCTTTGGATTGGTTATCCCTTATATCTTGTATAGAAAAATTGGGTTGTTTACCTCAGGATCGTTTGATCAAAGACAATTAGGTGACTTCGTATAAATCTCTAATTGACTTCTTGACAACAGAAGTTCTCTTGAATACGATTTTCTTGAATCCCTGAACTATTATATGTAACATTCATATAAAACTTCAAAACAAATAAATTCTAACACAATACAGTACATTGCATAAATGATTTCATAAAAAGAACAAGAAAATTAACCAGTACTTCTTAACTTTTGAATCACAATTCGTTGAGCTTCCACCATTATTCTTCAAGCTCATTCTACAACACCATGTTGAATAAAGTCAAAGATAATATAGTAGATGAGGATAATTTTAGTCATAAAAATCTGGAAATTCAAATACATCACATGATAAAAGAGATCACAAAAGTTGGATAACAATTTTCTCTTACAAGTTGGAGTTGGCGAAATATCTTTTGAAACTTTCTTCACAAGGATCAATCCTTTTTCATCGAGTTGAATGTCCAATTAACCCTTTTATTTTTATCCTATAAGTCTCAATGAATAATTAGTTAGCGGATAAAACATAATTGGGTTGACCAATTAATAGTTTAGAAGTTTCACCAATATTTCACATGGCATAGATAGTGATTAAGTCAACGCTAAGGGATTATGGTCTAACTACTCGATACTATTGTATGACCTGATCGTTAACTACTATTAAGTCAGAACTTAGAACTAACTAAATGAATAATTCAAATAAATGAAGCAACTGTACTATGAAAGAGCTCATTACTTGCAATTATATCACCATATGCATTGTCCTAGATAATGGATGCTTTAAAACTTGCACCATTTTCTTTTATCACTTTATCCTCAAAGCTACATCCATTCCTGATTATCAGAATAAATGATTCATTAGTAAAGTTATTAGTTGGTTCAATCTTATTAGTCAAGGTTAAGCAAGAATCTAAAGGCATTACAACATACAATGTTCCACATTTGCCTACACCTTTCGGTGGGGGAGCTGAAATAAGATACAGGTTGAGTTAGTACGTTAGCAGAAATAAAGCCTAAAAAAATCATGCGAACATTAAATGTACACTTGGCATTTTCAGCTAAAATAGAAACATTCTTATCACTAAACCTCATAAGCCAAATACAATGAATCAAACCACCAACAACAACACCATACCAGTGAAATCCCACAAAGCACATTTATATACATTTTAATCCCTTCTGTCAGTGCCCATGATTTCAATTTTTTTGTTTTCTACTGGAAGGTGTGTTTTTTTATCCATGTGAGTTATAAAATTACATGCACAACTTTAGATATTAATTAATTAAAACTAAATGAAATGGATGGCTAGGCATTCTCATTGAACATATTTTTAATATAACCAAGCCTTAATGATAACACTATCTAATATTTATAAGCAAAGTTTTAACTAACATCTCTTTACGGAGAGGATAGTGAAGATATACTGTAACACCCCGTATTTTCGAACTAGAAATTAAACCATCGTTTTTACGTGTGCAAGCTATAATCCCATGATTTTATTTGAATTCATGTGTCATGATCATTATCATAGTGTGTAAAGTGCTTCCGAGGTGAAAAATGTTCATAGGAATCACTTAGAAAAAAATTGAGCTAAGAGCCTTTGATTCGTCCAAAGTTTGGTATTTGATTCTACAAGTGTCTACTTTGAATGTTTATAACTTTTGATATACATGGAATTTTTCAGCACAAGACCCACCAAATTGTAAATAATTGAATCAGCTTTCCAACGATATCATCGCCTTAATTCGATACCCGAGCAAAAAGTTATAGCCATTTTGTGAGAGACAGTGAGGGCACGCGATAAGCCCGCGCCGCGGGGCTTACAATGCCAGACTGGAGCGTGTGTCACAGGGTCTATCGCCCCAGACTGAATATCGTGTCACCTGGTCCATTCCTTCATGTTTTCAATTTATTAAGGGTCAAGGGGAACTTTGATCCTTTCCCCTAAACCCCAAACGTCCAGGGGATGATTTATAGCATCCAAAAGGGAATTATTTTCCCATCTTCTTCAAAATTACTCTCATAAAATCCTCCCTTTTCCCCATGAACAATGTTCAAGTTTCTCCTCTTAAGAACACAGAATTCAAGATTTCCAAGATTCAAGCTTTCTTCCCCAAGAAATTCAAGAACTCAAGTTTAAATTTCAAGTTTCTTCAAGAAATCATCTAATTATGGTATGTGGGAGTTCATCCATGGGTCCCCTTTCACCCATGGAGCCCAAGAACCTTCTTTTTATTTTAAGTATGGATTTTTTTCATTATTATGAAGTTTTATATGTTCAAGATGCGTTTAAATCATGTTTCTTCTTAGTAATTTGACTCAATTCATGTCCTAGTATGATCCCATGCAAAGATTGGTTATCTCATGTCTCGAGTTTCAATTTTGTAATGCTCCGAATCTGGTACCCGAAATGTTATATGGTGCTCATGACCTCGAAGGACCACAAGCTAACCCATGACTGATATTTATACCTTTATACTGCATAATATACTGAATAATGTGGAAACATGAACTGAAAGGACAAAAGGTTCACATAACTGAAGTAAAACATAACATCTAAACAAGGTATGAAATACCCAAAACAACTAGAATAACTGTCTGAACATAATAGTCTGAAACAGTCTGAGTAAGAGGTTGATGGGACATGTCCCTAACTAACTCCAACTAATAAACTAATATATGAGATAAAAGAGAAATAATTATGTCCTCAAAGGATGAACACTCACTGCTAACTCTGACTGCTGATATTTGGAAACTACTGATGCTCAGGAGCTCGTGTCTCTGAACCTATGGTATAAGACACCATAGCGAAAATGCATCAGTTCTTTGAATGTACTGGTATGCAGTGAGATAGGCTGAATGCATGGGGTTCATATGCATGAACAATACTGGCTAACTGACTAATATGAACGTGAGAATACATGCTTGCATACATAGTAACTATATCTAAAATCATGATAACATGAGTATGCTGATGACTAACATGACTAATGACTGAATTTTGATAACTGATAACATCAGTGACTGTATCTGACAGTCCTAAATCTGATGGAACTAGCTGAGTTTCGTACTGCATCCTAGTTGATTGTATCTGAAAGTCTTGAATTCTGAAGAACTATCTGAGTTTTTTTACTGAGACTGATACTGAGATTACGGGAGGTAGTCATCTAACCGACATGCCCCAAATAATGCATTATAGATGAATTGGGGTCCAATTTATGCCCTGATTGGAAGGGTATCATACTGCGCCACTGGTAAGGACAACATGTGAGTGACCCTAATATAACAGGTAACTCTAGTGAGAACGGTGGGAACCCTCATATAACAGGCTAAGCCACCTAATCTATCCTCATATAGTAGGCTATGATGTCTCAACCTATGCTGGCTACATAGTTCTAGAACGCAAGGATTGTTTCTAAGAATCACACCCTCATATAACAGGTGAGTTCCCACCCTTGGGTTTACTTGGTGCTAATTTCTACTCCCATCTGAATAGACACTGAACATGATTTACTGAAATAAACATGGATTGAGTTACTGAATTCCGTTGACTGATGGAATACTACTGATATCTGACAACTGACTGAGTTCATGAGATCATGGAGATTTCCTGAGTCATAAGACTGTCTGAAGTCTAAGGATCATAGTTTGACTGAGAGTATCGTGGAAACATGACATGGCTCTAGGCACACAGCTAATATTTTGGGTAAATTACCCCCAGGACGTGTTAGAAGGAAACTGACAAAGCATGACCTACTTGAACACATCACTAACATCATAATCCATAATACATTTATTGAAGCATTTCATCAAACATGTGATCTGCATAAACTTGTACATACATGGGGATTTCATGATATCATGCTAGTTGGGTATTTTCCTTCATATAGCTATTTAAACAAACACATGGTAGGCATAGTATGTGTAAACAACATTATACAATAATTAAACATCATGATTCAATATTAATTTCATCATTCAAGGGTTTAATCACAGCTTTACATGAATCTACCTCTATATTTATCAAATCCACATAAAATTTATCCCTCAAGGAATAGAATTTAATTACCTATTATCAACATGAACAAGAGCAGCACAATCATCAAATTCATAAACTTAAACTTTGAAAAGAGATTCTTGGACTTCACATACGGAAGAAGTTCATGAATGAACATTATGCATACCTGGGTTGAGTTTTTCTTGAAATTCTTAAACTTGAAGGATTTGAATCTCTTAGTTCTTGAAAAGATCTGGATTTTGTTATTGGAGATTAATGTTAGAGAGAAAACCTTAGTTTTGTTGTTGTGAAAGAATAATGAATTTTTGAGCTTTGGTCGCATATAATTGGGTATATAAATGCGTGGTAAAAGACTAAAAAGACACTTTTAAAATGGCTTTAATTTGCCGAATCGGGACCTGCGACGGCTCGTGCAATGATCCATCGCTAGGACGACGGTCTGTCGTTTCGACCATCGTACGTGGACCAAGAAAAGGGCTTACTGCCTAAGTAGCGACAGCTTGGGCGACGGTCTATCGCAAGTTCGACGGTCCGTCAACCTGCCCATCACACTTTAATGCCCCGAAATCGGGTCCCGAGACGTCACACGGTGCTTAGGTTCACAAGTGATGCCAAGCTAACCCTTCTACTGGCATAACTCATCAGAAACTGAATAAAAATATAAATCCATACTACTCAACAGAAAATAACTCTTTTCTAAATCTGATCGATACAAAAATGGAATTTTACAGGATTACAATTATTCCTTTACAACCAAAACTAAAACGAAATACATCAACTTCTACTGACTGTCTATAAAGCCTCTACTAGTACTGACTTTAGGTAGCCGGGTCATGACTCCTGACTAACCCAACTCAATACGACTGAATAAAGCAAATACAACATTTCTCAAACTGTCTAAGTAACTCAAGCCCTTAAATCAAAAGTACTCATCAACTGCTTACTGGATGCCGCAAACTGACTGGATCTGAAGAAAATTTAACCCACATACGAATATATGGGTCAGTACCATGGAAACGTATCAAGTATACGGGGGTGCAATGCATATATAAAATACTATCTTAATATCATCACAGTTTATAAAATTATGCATACTGATATAAATGACTCACTTAGCTCAAATTAAAATCATCATAATCATAACAGAGGAAAATATATCGGGTGAAACATGTGAGTCATCATAATAAATCTCAATTCACTTCCATCTCGATTCCAAATCATCAAAGCAATCAAATCTCATAACAATTCTCTTTGGAATATATGTTCATTAAATCTTTTGAAAACAATGACTTTCTCAAACTCAGTCTTTCAAACAGATATGTTTTAATCTCATATAGAAAAATAACACTTTTCATATTAGATAGGAGAATACACACACACGCATTGGGAGTCTCTTACAACCGACATAAACCATGTGAGATACAAGGAGTCCAATGTCCAACCCACGTTGGGGAGAGCTGTCATATCCTTGCCATCGGAGTAGGACCTTAATCTTTTATTCACTAGTGATCACTATATATAAATCAACCTCAGGCTCACAACCTATGGCGGCACGTAATTCTAGGGAAGTACCAATCCTGCTATACCTCACGCTCGGTGCTAAAGACTACTCCCATACTTAGCTCAAATCTTTTCAAAAGAAAATCCACAACTAAATATTTCAACAATTCACAACGGGTGTCATTATGCTACCCCTTTCATAATAAATCAATAAAAGTGGATTTCTTTTCTTATCTCGGTTTCAAAAACAACCTTTTTTACGACGAAAAGGTCAAAGCTTCTTTATCATCTCAAATTATTTAAACTCAAGGTGTTTATAACACATGATTTTCTCAAAATAATAATCTCAAATACGGTTTCAAAAACCCATACATCAATACCACCATAAAACCTTCCAAAGTTTCATACTTTATGACATAAGCACAAAAATAATCACTTAAAACTTAAAATTTCAGCTTTATAATCATACATCTTGGTAAAGAAAATTAGCTTTGGGATTCAAATCTCATTGTGCTTATAGCACATAATTTCTCAAAGTACAATCCCAATTAGGACTCAAGGTCTCATACATCAAAATCATATTAAATTTTCTCAAGATTCATGCTTTTCATCATAAATATATACAACTTACTTTAAAATCTGAAAAATTCAGCTTTATGTACAAAAATATCATCATTCTCATTCAATTCAACTTGCAAAACACAGAGAATATCATAATCTCATGTAAAACCATATAGGGTATAAATTCATGCTTCAAATTCATATCAAAATGTGTAAAATCATGTATATTTCACAACAAAAAGAACCGTGTTTAGTAAGAGACCGATAACATTGTTAATCAACAGAAATCCATCGCTAAATCTATTTAGAGACAGATCAGTGATAAAATATTATTCATTGCTATATTGCGCGTTGCTAACCATTTAACAATGGAAAAATAAAATCCGTTGCTAGATTTGCAACGGAATAGAGACGTCCTATATCCGTTGATATATTTTAGCAACGAATATATTCTTTGTTATATTTATAAGTGTTGTTACTAATTTCATGTTGTATTTTGTCATTTTAATTATTTTCTGACCAAATATTTCATTGCTAGTCCGTTGTTAAAAATTCTCAATTTTTGTGACAAAAAATATTTTCCTCAATCCGTTGTAAATGTTTTAGTTGGGCAATGAGTAATTTTGTCTCTAAATCTGTCGTCGTTACTTTTCTTTCAATATCTTTTTATTTGTATTTTGAATATTAATAGAATATTATAAAATTCTTATAATTCCCAATATTCATATAAAAAAGACACATCTATATAGATAGCAAAATCTTTTTATAATATCCAACATGCATATAAAAAAAACCATATATATAGATAGAAAAAGTATAAACATCCTCAATACCTACATCCATCAAGTATAATTTTTGGTTGCACAATTTTAAGCGTTTCAACAAAATAGACCATCAAAAACCAATGCACTGATCGTCAAAAGTATCACAACTGATCAAGATCATTGCAATCATCATTTAAGGAATCAAGATCTTCCAAAGGAGTAGATGGAGGTGTGAGAACTGCCCGTGAAGAAACCAACTTATGTACTTCTTCAATGACAATAGGAAAAAATTAATTTTTAAGTGAGGGAATCAATCGCTTCACAAACTCATCCAAATCCGAATCTGTAGCTGGTACCAATTCATATGAAGCTGAAGATGAAGTCTTCCCACAAGAAATACACAGAGTTTGACCGTAGTAGCCTTTGGCTTCAGATCCAAGACCAAATACTCTTTGCTTATTTTCTCCTCCGGCAGCTTGGTAATATGCTTCAATTTGATCAATAACAGATTCTGATAATGTTTTTTGTCGTAATATTTCTTCAAATCTTTCCTGTAATAGTGGAAGTCAAATTATAATGGATTGTACTTACAAATGATTAGATACCAAAAAGTACTTTAAACTAAAAAATGAGGATTAAGTAAACTACTACATTAAGATTTAATCTTACATGGACGATTCGGGAACGTTCATCAACAAAAGATTTTCCATCATGACCATTTATGTGAACATGCAAATGTAACTCACTTGGTGTCGGATCTCAACCCATTTCAACAACCTGTAAAAAAGAAGTGTTGAGCATTGTACTAGAACAAAAATGTTGGAACATTTCATGTAAGCCAGAAATATTTGTAAAGCCATAATTCAAGTGGAACGTAGTTGGTCATCAGGTAAATATTATTACTCGCGTGGTCAGAACTGTGTTTTCCAATTTACATTGTTCTTACAAAGCAATGACTGGAAAGAGATTGTTGAATTTCATTGCATCAAAATTACTGAGAACATATACTGATAATAAATATTTGGAAATTTCCAGTCAGATTCTAGTGTGAATGTTATATAAGATGAAAGCCAATCACATAAAATAGACAAGTAATTTCCAGAATCATAAGGACTTGATTCTAACTAATACATCTCGAAGAATATGTGAATATACGAATCCTCAGTAATATACCACTCTGCGACATATAACCACAGTTTACATTGCAGTTTTTCAGGTTACAAGACAATGACAGAACACAACATACCAAATACAACACAGGAGACAGAAACAGTGAGAAGTAATCAATATTTGAGATAAATAGAAACAGAAATGCAACAATAGCATAGCGTTGAACTAAGTTTAGACTGTCTCACAACAAATCTCTTTGATTTTACTTACAAGTCTCTTTCGGTACTCTCCAATTGAGATAGATCCTCCCGTATGAATTCCAGCAGCGACTTCTTTGCCTCCACAATGATTCTATGCATTTATTTTGGAATTTTCAACACACTTTGGATCTTCCCAAAGTCGCTGCCAGCTTTCCCAGACATTTTCATCTATAAACTCTTGCCTAATCCCTTTCTGTTTGATTTTAGCAATGAAATTTCTATACACAGTTGCTGCCTCACTCTGCCAGTGTTTCTTTACTGCAGCATCAGTAATGGAAGAATCCCAATAGAAGTGTTTCTGAAATAAATTTCTTAGATAACACATTAATATCATATTTATAAAAATGAATACACTTTAGAAAATCAATTATGATGAAGATGTGTACCTTGAATTCCACAAAATAGCCATCTTTTATGTCACATGAGACACCTTTCCAATTGACTCCATTGTGATCAAGTTCACTTTTGAAAGACTCGTGTATCCTATTAGAGCATGCTTTAGAAGGTTGCAATCTATATTGATATGAAGACATTATTTAGAGGTTACTATAAATAAAAAATAAAATATAATAATAATAGACAAAAAATGGACTAACCCTGCAAAAGTTATAGTAAGAAGGGTCCGCACATGGCTCCGACTGAAATTACTTTCTCCATTTGTGTTGCTATGAGATATGTCCTCACCTACTTGGTTGGTTTGTGAAGACGTACCTACAGTTGTTGGGTTGGTCTAATTTGGAGTAGTAGGAGACGTACTACCATGATTAGAAGTTGGAGAACCTACGCCACCAGTTGTTTGTGGTGCAACTGTAGGAGTGGGAATAGTAGGCATGTTTGCAGTACAAACAGGCGTATTAGTTCTAGTGCTGACTTGCCCGCACGCCCTATGCTTCCTCGACCTGTACCTCTTCCTCGAGTCATATCTATTAAAAAAATTATACTTGTTAAAGTGGAAAGAAGATGCAAATTTTGCACAAAAAGTCACAACATCATATAATATACTAATTTTGAAATCCTATCCAACAAAATACCTCACAACAATATACCTCACTCTCATTCTGGAATCCCAGGTAACATTGGAATACTCACAATAAGAATCAAAAATAGATCAAGAACCACCAACATAATAAGAACCACCAAAATACTCACAACAAGAACCACCAACAAGTCAAGAATCACCAACACAACCACCAAAATACAACAAACTACTCCTATTATAATTCTTTCCATAAGAACTCCTCCCAAATGAAGAACCAACAATATAACAAAAACCACCAACAGAATCACCAAAATACTCACAACAAGAACCACCAACAGATCATGAACTACCATCATAACTACCAAAATACTATAGAATACTCCCATTGTAATTCTGTCCACAAGAACTCTCAAATTAAGAACCAAAAACAGATCATCAACCAAAAAAATAAAACATATATATATATGTGTAGACAGAAAGCAGACTAGAAGTTGATTATGTTCAGCCATTTTCAAGGATGAAGTCAATTGGTTAAGACGCTCACCTATTTGATTCCTTAGAGTAGATGTACCTTCTCTTGTTATGTTGATCTAATTTAGAGCAGTCGGAGATGATTCAGAAGTTGTATGGTTGCTACCATCACCAGAAGTTTGTATCGCTGATCTAATTTGAGGAATCAATGGTTGAACTTGATTTGTATTATTTTGACCACCTATGACATCATCTTGAGAAGTAACAATAGAAGGAGTGGGAACAGTAGATACGTTTGCAGTAACATCATTATTACTCTTAACTGCAGACTTGCCTCCACGCCCTGTGCTTCTGCGACCTCGACCTCTATCCATATCTATAAAAAAAAAGGTATTAGTTAAAGTGTAAATAATATGCAAACCTAATAATACCAAGAGAAGTAAAAAACAATATATAAATAAGGTATTAGAAAATGTAAAAGCACAGTTGTCGCCTAAAAAAATGAATGAGAAATGAAAGATAAAAAACTGAGAAGTAGAGCATAAAACCAATTGAAGCAGCAAGTTTTATGTAAACAACGAGACAAAGAAAATGATACTAGTTTGACAAAATGGCTGCTCACAAAATAAAAATAAGATACAATAGAATATTTTTTATCAAGCACTAATCGCTATCTATGTCTTCTTCCAAATCTTCCTCTTCATCTTTCTCGGTTTCCTCAGTTTCATACTCTTCTTCTGTAGCATTCTGTTGGTTCTCATGATGTTCTTGTAATAAACCATCATCAGTGACTTTATCTATTTCAATTAAGCCACCATTTGCATCATGTAAGTGTATGCTTTCATCTATGGCAACATTCATGTCTCTCTCATAGACTTGAACTTCTTCAACTTGAAATAGAATATTTACTTCTGCAGCTGTCTCAATTTCCTCATCGAGTAATTCAATAACATTTATAGGTTTGATCTTCAATACAGCTACCCAATCATCTTTGTCCTTTTTCTTGCTAGGATAAGACATATAACACATTTGAGTTGCTTGCATTGCCAGAATAAAAGGTTCATATTTTTTTATATCGGCGACGATGGTTAATATCAACCAATTTATATTGATTATGCTTTTTAACACCAACATCCATAGTTGGGTCAAACCATTCACATTTGAATAGTACAGTTCGTTTTAAAGGTGTTTCGCGGTATTCTACTTTTATAATCTCTTTTATCCGCCCGTAGAAATCACCAAAAATTTGATCTGAAATACAAACTCCACTGTTAATTGTTGATCTTGCGCTACCATTAAAATCCGTATGAAACTTATATCCATTAACAAAATACACCGAATGAGATGTAGCGCCTATCAATGGTCCACGAGCAACACTACATAGGAATTCATTCTCAATATGATTGAGCTGGATCTATTTAGAAGATTATAAAATTTGGTTCAATTTCATAAGTTAATTTAAGTGCATAATTGTATAAAAGATCTTAATTTTTGAAGCCTTCCATATTTCTTGAACCATATAGAGAAATTTCTTCAAGGCTCTCATTTATTTGATCTTGAGAGACATTTGGAAATTCTTCTTGCAAACGTTGCACAAACATGCTTCACTTAAAGAAAAAAGATTTCAATTTCAAGTCATTATTTATGAATATGCTTATAAAATTAAGTTGATACAAATAACTTTGTTACCTCACATATGGCTCAACCTCTTCACAATTTAGCAAAATGTATGTTTGGGCAGCGTTGATTTCCTGAAGAGTTAGATTCCTCTTTTTTTATTCTCTCCATAATCGTCCGAGATGGGTGAATATTTATAAATTTCCTTCAAATTATTACACAATACCTCCATCATCATTTCGATCCACATTATGATTGCGTGTCATGACATATGGTTCAAAATAATGAGAAAATAATAGTGTCGACTTTGTCATCAAGTAAGCTTCACATATAACCCTCAACACTTGCTTTATTCCCAATCATTCTTTTAAGTCTTCCAAGATACCTAAATAGAAAAATGGATAAACCATCATATTTGAAAAATAAACAACAATATTATTCTCACAAGTTAAACTTGAATTTTTGCATTACCTTTCAAAAGGATACATCCATCGATATTGTACAGGTCCAGCAATATTTGCTTCATATGGAAGGTGCACAGGCAGATGTTCCATTGAGTCACAGAACCAAGGAGGAAAAATACGTTCTAACTTGCATAAGATTTGTAGAATATCTCCCTATAATCTCTCCATTTCATCCACTCGAAGAGTAGTCGATGTAAGATCTTTAGAGAATAAGCTCAATTCTGTAAGTGCCTTCCATACATTATTTGGAAGTAGTTCACAAAAAGCAATAGGCATCAATCGTTGCATGAACACATGACAATCATGAATCTTCATGACAAATAACCTATTCGCAGATGTGTCTGGGCATCTATCCAAATTTGAAACATACCCATCTGGAAATTTTAAGCCTTTCACCCAATTAAACAAGATTGTGCTTGCTTCCTTATCTATTGTATATACATCTTTGGGATATTTTCCAGAAGCATCCTTTGCCAATTGAGGTCGATCACAGTAATTGACCATATCTTGACGAGCTTGTGAATTGTCTTTGGTTTTCTTATCAATATTGACGACCATATTAAATACATTATCAAAGAAGTTTTTCTCAATACGCATGACATAGAGGTTATGTCGAATCATGTTAGAACTCCAATAAGGTCAATCCCAAAAGATGATTCGCTTTTTCCATCCACAAGAACTATATATTTGTTGATTAACTTCTTCTGTATCTAACTCTATTACTTTTCTTATCCCCAAATCACAAATTTGATTTAATATCTCTTCTCCGATTCTGTAGAGTGGTGGTGATCTTTTGACAGTTTAACCATTAAGAAAATTATTACGATCACTCCTAAATGGATGATATTGGTCAAGGAACATTCTGTGACAGTCAAACCATGATGTTTTCCGACCATGTTGTAATCTAAAGGATTGTGTTCCCTCCATACAATAAGGACAAGCAAACTTACCTGCAGTACTCTATCCTGATAACATAGAATATGCTGGAAAGTCACTGATTGTCCACATCAAAGCTGCCCTTAATTAAAAAATTTATTTTTTGGAGATATCAAATACTTCTACACTGCATCCTACAATAACGTCAATTCCTTTATTAGAGGCTGCAGATAAACATCAATTTTATATTTGGAATTGTTTGGCCCAGGAACAATGACAGTTAAGACATATAAGCCTCTTTCATGCACATCCCTGGAGGTAAATTGTATGGAGTGACAATTACTGGCCATGACGAATATTTTCTCCCTAACTGACTGAATGGTTGGAAGCCATCAGTACATAACCCCAACCTAACATTTCTTGGTTCATCGGCAAAAAAAGGATGACTTTCATTGAAGTTCTTCCAAGCTTCAGAGTCTGATGGATGACGTATTACTCCATCCTCTTTTATATGTTCATGATGCCATGTCATGTCAGCTGTTGTAGTATGGGATGCATATAATCTCTTCAATATAGGAATCAAAGGAAAATAATACATCCTTTTGTAAGGGATCAATTTTCTCTTACGAGAGCCAACTCGACGCTTATACCTCTCTTTGCCACAAAATTTACATGAGGTAAGATGTTCATGGTCTTTCCAATACAACATACAACCCGATTCACAATAATCAATCTTTTCAACCGGTAAACCTAAGCTACGCACTAGCTTCTTAGTCTGATAATAACTACCAACTAATAGATTATGTTTCGGTAAAGACTCTTTAAACAACTGCATCATTTGGTTAAAACCCCTCTGTGACATATTATTTTCCATCTTAATATTTAACATTCGAGAGATTATTGCAAGTTAAGAAAGGGAAGAACAAGAATACAATTTTGCATCAGCAGAGTGCAACAATTCATAAAATTTTTGGTACTCTAAATTGGGATCTTCCTCCATCTAAGTTTTATGTTCCTCCTCAATTGAAGGTTCATACAGATCAGATGGTCCAGATTCAATATTGCTGTAACCATGGTTAAAGTTGGGTCCAGCAGCATCCAGAATCATTTGTAGATATGGATTATCATATCCCAATTCAAGTTGACCACCATTGATCAAATCATTATCGAAAGAAATCTCACCTATCAGATCTGCTTCCTCTAGATGTTTACAAATAAAATAGTCCTTAACAAATCTATCTTGAAGAAGGTGATATCTAACCATTTCAACATCCTTGTATTTAATATTGCGATATTTTTTACATGGACATCTAATGTTGTTACCACTAATGCAATTTTGTTGAGAACATGCAAAGAGGATAAAGTTATTCACACCAGTAATGAATCTAGAGTTTATAGCCCCTCGGTCATCCAACTTATCATACATCCATCCACGCTCTAGATTATTCATATTCCTATTAATGTCGACATAAACAACATAGTTAGAGTTATATATTTTAGTAATGCATACATCCAGGATTACCACTAAAGTGAAGAAATAATTAAATATCTAAACAAACTGGAGTATATCTTTCAATTTTTACAAGGAAAGAGAATATATCAGTCATTTTTCTACTAAATAATCAACATATCACAAACACAACATATCATTCATTGTCCTTCTTAATAAGTGTTAGCGAAAAAAGTTTAATTACATATAAAACTAAAACTTCTATCATTACAATCATAAGGCATGAGGCAAAGCTCCCGACAACAAGATTAAAACATCAAATTTCAGCAAAGTACATACCTAAAATCTAAACATTAATCAAAACCTAAAAATAAGTTGTAACTTTGTTGGCAAAAATAAACAAATAAAGTCTACAACTTTAATACAAAGTTACATCACAAAAGTTAATCGGATTTAAAGCAAATCCTCAATCGGTAATGAAGAACACAAACGGCAACAGAGAAACTTATGAAAAACTAATTGAAAATCATTTAAAAGGAAAAATGTTATAGTACCAGATATATGCTAGCTCACTTTCTGGCACTTGCTGGTATCCTTAGTGGATCTCTCTGAAAACTCAAAATATAACATCACAATCAGATTAAGAAAAAATAACAACATATACAAAATGTGATCCCACAAATGGAATCTTTGGAAGGATAAAGGCTAAACAGTCAACACAACAAAACAGAAAATGATTATGAAAATTACACAATTTCAAATGAACATGAAACATACTACATTTTATTGTTTCCAGAAAATCAGAACAACAGTAAGCAAAAGTGACTCATTCTGCTCTATGTTTTCTAATTTTTTCAACATGCAACACACTAAATACAACCTTACATAAACCTGTACATGAAAAAGACAAAACTAAATCATACAAATGAAAAATTTGTTAAAGAAATCAGAGATTAATGAACCTGAAACAAAAGATACAAAAAAAACATAAATAAAAGTTAAGAGAAAAAATATTATTCCCATTTCGATTAAATAACCACTAACACAACGTTTTAACACAACAATCGAACAAAGAAAATTGAAAAAGCTCAAAAAAACCACAAATGGAACTTCAAATAAAAAATCAAAAACCCTAACATAATCAGTGTATGCAAAACACTGAAAATTCAACCACAACCAGAAATTTTGTTGAAGAAATTTCAGATTCATAGAAATGCAACATTGGAATATCAAAAACCCCATAAAAAATAATTCTGAGAAAGAAAATACGGTTCCCATTTCGAGTAAATAACCATTTGTCAAATTTTTTAACACAATAATCGAAGAACCCTTATTGAAATAGCTCAAAAAACCCTAAACATATCATTAACACGTCACTTCTAACATGGAAATTAAGAAATTAAAAGAGGAGAAATGACTAAAATTACGAGATATAAAATCTAACCTCTAATTTAGATTCAAAATTCATCGAAAGACACTCTTTTCGACTGATATTGAGCGATTAGGGTGAGAAAAGGGCAAGGGGACTGTTTTTGGAGAGAGGGGCGGATGATGTTATATTTTGGGAACAAAGTGAAATAAAAGACATAGCCCTAATATTAGGTTGGTAGGGTGACGGATTTAGCAACGGATATATAATCCGTTGCTAATCATTAATTAAATATATACCTAATATATTATTAAAAATGGTAAAATACTTTCAGCGACAATATTTTTGTTGCTATTACCGTCTCTACCATGTAAAAACCAATTCCCCCCATTTTTGTCTCTAATTTTGTCACCAAAATAAAGGCACCAATATTCACCGCCAAAAATTAGCAACCAATTTTATATTCCATTGTCATTCTGTCACTAATTAGGCTATTAATTTTAATTTCATTTATTTAGCGACAAAATTTCTATTTCGTTGCAATTCCGTTGTTAATTAGCGATGAAAAAGCCTTTGTTGCTATAAATCCATTGCGAAACGCAGTTTTTTTTATAGTGTTCGTAAAACAAAAATCAATTTGGGCACAATAACGAAAGGGTTTTACTGTTGAAAAACCCTCACATACCTTAAACTTGAAGCTTTGAATGAACTCTTGACCTTGGGACTCTATTCGTGAAAGTAATAAGTGTTTCTTGTAGCCCTCGGAATGGGGATTCCGAATCTCGAAGAATTATTGAAAACTCATGGTTGAATCTTGAGATATTTGAATTTTTAGGTTGAAACCCTGATGAATGTTCTTGGTGGTTTTGAGAGAAAGTAAACTTATTTTGGTGTTATGGGAGTTTAATTCCATGTTATAGACATATATAGGGGTGTTTTTGGCACTTGGAAGTGAGGTATGCGGCGTACAACCCATGGCAGACCTTAAGGTGTGCGTCGTAAACCTTATGGCAGACATTTAAGTATGCCTCGCACTCCAACCGCACACATTTGATTGGGCGGCGCATTGCCCATCGCACACCCTTACGGCCTCTCACGAAAATGGGCATAACTCTTCGCTCGGGTATCGAATTTTTGCGAAATTGGTATCGTTGGAAAGATAATTCAATTATCTACAATTTTATAGATCTTGGGATGAAAAATTCCATATATATTAAGAGATATACAGGTTTGAAGTTTACCCATGTAGAATCGAATGTCAAACTTTGGATGAATCAATTGATCTTAGCTCAACTTTGTTCTAGGTCATTGCTATGAACATTTTTCACCCCTAAACTACTCCATAGACTAGGATAATGATAATGCAACTTGTATTTATGTGAGAATCACTTGCATTAGAGCTTAGACGTGCAGGAACGAAGATTAGAATTTTAGCACGAAAATACGGGGTATTACATTATCTCCCCCTTGGGAACAATCGTCCTCGAATGTGGATAATTAACCTGAAACACAGAGGAATATTAGTCTTCAAGATATCACGTGTAAATGATTGAACTGAATCACTGGATCTCAAGAATATTGAGCTACGGAACTAGTCTGCAAGTGCATGAATCCTAAAGAAAAATAACTATATGGCTAAGATAGAAATGAGAGTGTCAACTTATGAGTAACCATTGCTTTGAACTGGATCTGATCTCATGAGAAAGGATGAGAGGTTTATGACATGAAAACTCGGGGTATTACAACATCCCTCTCTTGGGATCGTTCATCCCCGAATGATAATAATTTGATGAAAATACTTGGAAGAGATTGTGATACTACACAGGATACTTACGAACTGAATCATGACTTAATATCTGAAACTAAAACTGATGCATGAACTAAGCTAAATTTATAGTTTAATTGGACACAAACACATTGCCTCTTGGAATGTACATACGTATAAGACTGCGGATAGTAAGACTAGCCGGAAAATTAAGAATCTATAGGAGCTTATCTCCTTGCTTGCTAAACTAGACTGCAGGCTATATAGACTGGATCATACAGACTACCCATACTCAAATGGAGTATTTATTCAGCACTTTTCTTCGAAATTCTATTGACATTAGGGAGAAAAGAATTTTGGGCATGCTCTAAACAAGACATTTGGCTAAGGAATTACAACATTGATATAACTCTATAGCATGGAATATAATTATATAACTCATAAACTAGGATAGGATTACTAGGCCGTTGGCAACGCAACTTCTTACTTTCAAGCTTAGCATCACTTCTAAAATGCTCTCTCAATTATACTATTCCCCTTAAATACCATACTCATTTGATTCAACTTATAATTCTCATATTGGCACTGCGAAATCTTTCTACTAAGGTCTAAACTAAACTAAGTTCTCTCACCATGATTAAGCCTAACACTAAATCACAAGATACAATATGCCAAACCACAATACTAGTTTAAACCACAAGGTTCAATATTTTATATCTTCTTAGAACTCACACCCTAAGCATAACATGCCTCACCACTTCAATAACTAATTTAAAACTCTTGATATGGATTCACTAGTGCATATTGCATAAATCATCTTACACCCAACATGACATTCAAGCCTATCATTAAAACCACATATAACATTAAGGCAAATACCCCTAAAGTCATACTCCACACATTCTCGAGATTAAGCCATAATTTCATCATTCTATTATCTACACTTAAATGCTAAACTCACAAGAATAAACTAATTTTGAACTTACCGACTTCATTCTTAAACAACCCATCTATATGCCTTCCTTAATTCCTAGCTTCAATAATAATCATCAAAGACTTACACTCTCATTTGCAATCATATCTACATCTCTAATCATATAATCATAGCCTACCAAGATCACACTTCTATACTTATATTTTTCCCAAACCATGATAATAAAATCATACTAAAAAGACTCAACATCTTCAATCATAACTCCTTAACTTAGCTATCAAGAACAACATAATTATCTAACTAGCCTTTCTCCACCTAGCAACTCAACGTTACTACTAACCACACAATATGCAATAATCCTCAAAAAAATAATGCATCCCCATAGCACCTTGGGCACACCTCTATACCATACTTAATTATGAACACATGATCTTATACACTTGCATACACTATTCAGGCCTACTAGATCACCTCCATATAACTAGCATCAACAACTGAACCATCAACTGTTCAAACTTAATGTCTAGAGCTAAACATGATTCACAACCCAATCTCACACACAATTTTCACTTCAAAACTATAAAGCATAGCATTAAGAAAAACTAGTACACAATGACAATCGATCATAATCATATGGCCTATCTTATTGATAATCTGTTAACACATCCTCCTTCTTCACATCATTACTATTTACCCATCTTCACACCTCAATTACTTTTATAGCTCCATAAATTTCAACTAAACTTTCTGTTGCAATCTCAGGAAAGCCTAAATTAACTATACTCAACCACCAAGTGCTTTCATCAAAACCTATACTTTCCTAGCACAACAAATACCATCAATAACTCTTTTCATACTTCAAGCAAACAACAATCCACCTTAACTACTAATCTCCTTCTCTAACTTCACTAAACTAACAAACAAGGGTATATCACTTCATTACTAATTCAATCATAAGCAAAAATTCAGCTATACATACTCAATAAATCGCCCGTACCACCATTCTTGCCACTACACTTCTAAACCCACAAGTTTAACTAACAGAAGACTTTTAACTAAACGTTACTACTTCTGTCACTACACAGAAACCCACACTTTCAACTAACACCAAAACAACAAGATAAATAACAAGTTGGTAGTGAATCGAAATAGGCCTCACACGGCTTCACTAGAGTTTGATTTTTCACAAACATAATGATAACAAGATTATATAATACAACAGATAGAAACTTGACACACAACATTCAAAGATCTAAGAATACACCTTACTCTGTCTTAATTAAATAACTCATAAGAACAAGGGTATAACTTCAAATCTGATGGACTTATAACATACTAGAAAGCTCCTCTCAAGCCACTTTATGAAACTTCTGAAACATCTGCCAGCAAATATAAGAGCATTATCTGGGGAGGAAATTGGAACTTGCCGAACATGTTACCTCAAGAATAGTACATATATAGAGAAGTGTAGATTATCATTATGTATTCTGAGGAGAAATTTGAAATCACGTCTAACTCAGGCTTTGTGCATGATTTCTACAGGCCTGATAAAGCACTTCAGTTTTCGAAACTCAAAAGTATTGATAGGATACATTTATAGCTCTCTTACAATTACATAACTATCTATGGCGAATTAAGCACAACTATTTCTGATACCTTGGAAATAAGGCAGAGATGGCCTGACTAGGGTAAGTTGAGAATCTGTATAAGTTTCTTGGAGAACTTTTCTATAGCACGATTTAAGAATTGAAAGAATGGAGACATTTCCTAAATTCCCTGTAGCCTCTCGAAGAAAAGTACAGGCGTCTCTGTACCGTTCTGCAAGACTCTACTAGACACGACTTCATAGACACCCAAGGACACTTGAACTCTATGCTCTGATACAAAGTTTGTAACGCCCCAAAATCGGGTCTCGAGATGCCACACCTGGTATAACTTATAAGAAACTGAATAAAAATATAAATCCATACAAATTAGCAGAAATTAACTCTTTTCTGAATCTGATCGATACAAAAATAGAATTTTACAGGATTACAATTCTGCCTTTACAACCAAAACTGAAACGAAATACATCAACTTCTACTGACTGTCCATGAAGTCTCTACTAGTACTGATTGTAGGTAGCTGGGTCATGACTCCCGACTAATCCAACTCAATACGACTGTTTAAACAAAATACAACACTTCTAAAATTATATAACTAACTCAAGCCCTTGAATCAAAAGGACTAATCACCTGCTGACTAGATGTCGCGAACTGACTGGATCTGAAGATGTACACTATACCTTATACCTATATTCCAAGAAAATGTAGCCCCCATATAAATATGTAGGCCAGTACCATGGAAACGTACCGAGCATATGGCGGTGAAATGCAAATATAAAATAACATCTTAATATCATCACAGTTTATAAAATTATGCATGCTGATATAAATGACTCACTTAGCTCGAATTAAAATCATCACAATCATAAGAGAGTAAACTATATCGGGTGAAACATGTGAGTCATCATAATAAATCTCAATTCACTTCCATCTCGATTCCAAATCATCATAGCAATCAAATCTCATAACAATTCTCTTTGGAATATATGTTCATTAAATCTTTCAAAAACAATGACTTTCTCCAACTCAGTCTTTCAAACAAATATGTTTTCATCTCAGAATTTTCATATTAGATAGGAGAATACACACACACACATTAGGAGTCTCTTACAATCGACATAAACCATGTGAGCTACATGGAGTCCAATGTCCAATCCACATTGGGGAGAGCTGTCCTATCCTTGCCATTGGAGTGGGACCTTAATCTTTTATTCACTAGTGATCACTATATATAAATCAGCCTCAGGGTCACAACCTATGGGGGCACGTAGTTCTAGGGAAGTACCAATCCTGTTATACCTCCCGCTCGGTGCTAAAGACTACTTCTAGACTTAGCTCAGATCTTTTTAAAAGAAAATCCACGAATAAATACTTCAGCAATTCACAACGGGTGCCAGTATGCTACCCCTTTCATAAAAATCAATAAAAGTAGAGTTCTTTTCTTATCTCGGTTTCAAAAATAACCCATTTTATGACCAAAAGGTCAAAGCTTCTTTATCATCTCAAATTATTTAAACTCAAGGTGTTTATAACACATGATTTTCTCAAAATAATAATCTCAAATAGGGTTTCAAACACCCATGAATCAATATCACCAAAAAACCTTCCAAAGTTTCATACTTTATGACATAAGCACAAAAATAATCACTTAAAACTTAAAATTTCAGCTTTATAATCATACATCTTGGTAAAGAAAATTAGCTTTGGGATTCAAATCTCATTGTGCTTATAGTACATAATTTCTCAAAGTACAATCCCAATTAGGACTCAAGGTCTCATACATCAAAATCAAATCAAATTTACTCAAGATTCATGCTTTTCATCATAAATGTATATAACGTACTTTAAAATTTTGAAAATCCAGCTTTATGTACAAAAATATCATCATTCTTATTCAATTCAACATTCAAAACATAGAGAGTATCATAATCTCATGCAAAATCATATAGGGTATAAATTCATGCTTCAAATTCATATCAAAACATGTAAAATCATGTATATTCATAAAAAAAAAATCAATTTGGGCACAAGAACGAAAGGGTTTTACTGTTGAAAAACCCTCACATACCTTAAACTTGAAGCTTTGAATGAACTCTTGACCTTGGGACTCTATTCGTGAAAGTAATGAGTGTTTCTTGTAGCCCTCGGAATGGGGATTCCGAATCTCGAAGAATTATTGAAAACTCATGGTTGAATCTTGAGATATTTGAATTTTTAGGTTGAAACCCTGATGAATGTTCTTGGTGGTTTTGAGAGAAAGTAAACTTATTTTGGTGTTATGGGAGTTTAATTCCATGTTATAGACATATATAGGGGTGTTTTTGGCACTTGGAAGTGAGGTATGCGGCGTACAACTCATGGCAGACCTTAAGGTGTGCGTTGCAAACTTTATGGCAGACATTTAAGTATGCCTCGCACTCCCAATCGCACACATTTGATTGGGCGGCGCATTGCCCATCGTACACCCTTACTGCCTCTCACGAAAATGGGCATAACTCTTTACTCGGGTATCGGAATTTTGCAAAATTGGTATTATTGGAAAGCTAATTCAATTATCTAAAATTTGATAGTTCTTGGGATGAAAAATTCCATGTATATTAAGATATATATAGGTTTGAAGTTGACCCTTGTACAATCAATTGTCAAACTTTGGACGAATCAATTGGTCTTAGCTCAAATTTGTTCTAGGTCATTGCTATTAACATTTTTCACCTCTAAACTACTCCATAGACTAGGATAATGATCATGCAACTTTTATTCACGTGAGAATCACTTGTATTAGAGTTTAGACGTGCAGGAATGGCGATTAGAATTCTAACACAAAAATACAGGGTATTACACGCACCTTATCCAGAAAGAGGCCTCACTGTTTTCCTTACAACGGTTGTAGGCGACAGTCCATCGCTAGTCCAACGGTCCGTCGGCCTCACCATCGCACCTGGGCGGTTTTTACATCCTTCTATATTTTGGCCATAACTTTCTCCTCCGATGTTGGGATTTTGATGAAATTAGTATCGTTGGAAAGCTAATTCAATTTTCCATGTGAAAAAAGTGAAGATATTAAAAAATAACATATGTACAAAAGTGGATTCATCTTTCAAATAAAGCTTTTAACATTCTTAAGATGATTTCAAGTTAGGAAAAAGAATAGGGTGTTACAAATTTTTTCATGTTGTGTTCAATTGAATTTCATGTCATAATATCAAATCGTGAATTTAGCCATGTAATCATGTTTTTTTCACATGTTTTAAGACATTTCCATGTTAAAGTCCATGATTTCCAAGTGTTTGATGAAATACCAATGCTTTTGGGTCTTTGAACCTAATCACTTATTACAGTGTTTCGAGTTTGATATCGTATTATATACTCATTCAGTGCTGGTGGGTAATGAACATCTGATACCGATGTGTTTTAACATAATTTCATTTTCAAGTAACGAGTCAGTTAGAATCATGATTTTATTACTATGTTCAAATCATCATTTTTATAATAAACTCACCAGTATTTATTTCATGTTAAATATATCCGTTCACATGTTCATGATTTCTTCAAGATTATGCATGTACTGTTATTTTCCAAATACCATGACCTGAACTTATTAGTTACCAGTGTATGTACCAGTTAGTAATTCAGTGTCTTTCACTGTATTATAGAGAACACATGGAAAATTTGACTCGCTCATTTCTTAACAAAGAATCGACATTTTAAGAGTACAGAAGTACTAAATAAAAATAAACTAATAACATATTTAATATAATATCACAAAGTGGGGTCGAGGAGGATAGAATGTACGATGATATTACCATTACTTTAGAATAGAGAAGGTTCTTTTGATAAACCCTCGACGAAGTACAAAACTAAATTACCTTTATTAATTCAAATGGTTGAAACATTTCACAATTTTTTGAAGAATTACTCTCAGTTAGTCACTAATACAAGTGGAGAAACTACAACTACAATCTAACAAACTAAGTTTTACCTCAAAAATCAGAGAAACTGAAATAACAAAAGATTTTCAATAGAAGAAGAATTAGAATGTTCTCAAAGAATTAATAATTATTATCTTGCCCATAATTTAAGTGTCAACATAGGAAGAGTATTTCTACACTTTCCAAAGGGTCAAGCTAAATACGAATTCTACAAGCAATTTATCAGATTTCGACAATATAAAAATTAGAACTTCATAGGCCTATAGAACCAAATCTGATACCATAACTTTATAAATTTATTCATCCAAATCAGAAATTCGAAGAAAAAAAATAAAGATGAAGATAAAATCAAAGAAGACACAAATAAAATTAAAAGATTATAAACTAAATCTAAACTTTGAATGGATAAAGAGAGTAAAGAGGAAGATAGGGGAATTACAAAGAACAACTTTTGGGTTAGGCTGTGACAGTTGTTGAATAGGGTTGAAGATAAGGGTTGTGGATGAGAAATAATCAGAGAGGAACTAGATGACGGCCGAAGGTAATGGCAAGGTGCTGAAGACATGTATGAGACAGTTTTGGCTACGTCACCACGTGGATACCATAGTCTGTTGTAATACAATTGCAATATTAATCCATATTATTTTATATGCACCTAAAGCTTTTCATTATACTATTTTCAAGAAGAAATTCTTTTAACCAGTTAAGATATAAACTAACACTGGATATAAGACAACAATAATAGAGAAATAAATGATCAAAGTTGATCATTGAAAGATGAGTGGAGCCTCTATTATGGGTAAAAAATAGACAAAACAACACGAATGCTAGTAGAGAACCGATTAATTCTTTGAAAAAAAGGATCAAAATCATGAAATTTAATGTTACAGTTACTTGTTACAACATCAAATAATTAAATTCTACTATAGAATCAGTCGAAAAAGTAAAAGAAGTATAAATGAAATCAATTTAATATGAAACTTGCAGTGAAGTATCCCATATGAATGTCATATTGTTACATGACCTCGTTTGTGTGTATTTGGTACAGGATGAATCTATATGGCATTCTTCATCTAATTCCTCTAAAGAAGGATAACTCTTTTTCTGACTGTTCGTTGGCCACAACACAACTACTGCATTAAGTATACAATAAACATGTAGTTATAGGATTATGCACATAGTTGCATACTATATGAAATAGAAAACATCTAATCAACGTCAAAAACAATTAGTTATTCTCCTAATTTGAATCTTACATTTTTTATGCGGGATGATTACAGTAGGAAAAACAATGAAAAGTAAAGTAAAGGGGTGTTTTTACAAACAAAAACTCTTAATTACTGCTACCTGAGTAAAGAAGATAATGATACGCTCTTGTGATTCCAACAAGCGAACCATGATAAATTATGTAATGTGTTTTCTGGAAAGTTTTCTAATATTTTTTTAACCTTATTTTGAGTTAAACATAGATATATATTAAGTTAAAAAATGCTTAAGAAATGATTTCATTATGTACTATATTATAAGTAAATTGGTTATCATCGCAATCAGCAGTAGGTGGTTGAATTAATATTTTTATGCAAGATAAAATTTTTGCTCTTTATATAGCGACGTATAATTGGCCATGTGAAAAGACAGACTCATATAAATAAATTTTAAAATAATTTAATTTTTGTCTTTGAACTTTATTTATTGTCATAACAAAATTTAATCGTACTGAAAATTGTATTTTTTTAAAGGGGATAGATAATTTTTCATCATCTGAAGATAACAATGGTATTCTTGAAATAAATATGTGTGTATTATTACCACCACTGGCAATTTTAGAACTTATAATCTGACACTTATAATTATAACATATCAATCGTGTACCATTGTATAAGCCTTCACAAGGATTGAAATTTCTCAACAAGATAATAGTACAATTCTCTTTTAAGGTTAATTTGTAGGGAGGTAGACCTGAAGGGTTCAATGAATGTAAGAAATCCTCAAACTCATTTTGATCATTTTGCTCAATAGTTTCATCAATCACAATAAATGTCTTAGAATATTTAGGAAATGAGTTATAAGTCCATAATTGAACTCATCAACGAAGTCATATTCTGTTGTCAAAATAATATGAAAAGTTAGAAAAGTTGAATCTTCAAAAGATGTGTGAAAATTAGGATATATTATTTTGAAAAGGAGATCCAATGATTCTTTTTCAGTAGTATATGAAATAATAAAACACTTTAAAATAATTATTTTACCATTCGTGTTAGTGTTTTCCTATTCATTTCATATGCGCATTAAATATTCAAAAAAAAGGATAGATTTTAGCATGCATTTTTTTTGATAATCGGAGTTTCTCAGGATAGTTTCATATTTCTGAATCCAATATGCATTCCCAAATAAAGTTTTTTTTGTCACTTCGAACGACAAGAAGAGTTTGTCTAAAATCTCTTTCAAACAGGATAGCTTTTTCACCAAATAATGTATTTGAATCCACTATATCTTTCAAAAGAGAATCAAATGCTTCAATCATATTTTTTTCGGCTATTGATACTTCATCCCACATAATCAATTTTGTGTCACCAATCAAAGATGTTAGTGAACTTTATTTGCTGATATTGCAAAAGAATTTTTCAATAATATTAATTGAAAACTTAAAGCATGAATGAGTTGTTCATCCTCCTAGAAGGATTGAAGCAGCAACGCTAGAAGTTGTTGTTGCTAGTGCTATAAATTCTTTAGATCTCACGGTTGCTAATAGAGGCAGAGCCAGAATTTAAACTCTGTGGCTTCTGAATTTAAAGTTAAGACAACAAACTCAAGATAATGTATAACCTTCGCCAAAGTAACTAGCAAATAAGAATATTTAATATATTTTAAAAAGCGTCGAATTACTTAAACACTATAAATATAAGCATTATCATTACAATTGCATTCGACTAGTTGTCATGTTTTGAAAATAATCAATGATCGCATCATTAGGTACACTATTAAATACTTCATTCTCTATATAACAAACTAAACAATCATTCAAAAAATCATCACCAATCCTGCGTTGCAAATTATTTTTGATAAACGTCATGGAGGAAAAAGTTTTTTCCACTATTGCACTAGTAACGGGTGGTATAAGCTTAATTTCACAAGCAAATAAAAAAGTCCTCACAACTTGTGCATGTTTGTTTCAATCAATTTCATCGAAAGATCTCCAAGTCCTTCCAAATTTAAGAAAGCATTATCCACTTCTCTCATATAGTAAATATAATTATCAAGATCAAAACTAAGATCTTCAAGTTTGGCGGCACTGAACTCATTTGGATAATATGTAGAAAGCTTCATGATCTTGTCTTTATCATGATTTACAAAACAATTGTCAGGACTCAAACTAGCCATTCCAAGAAGTATATCAGTATTCACTTCACTAAAGCTATTGTTAAGTTCTGAAAGTTGCAAATCAATAACAGCACAAGAAACTTCTATATGCAAATGATGAGAATATGTAACACGTAAGCTCTTGCGCTTTGATTTTTCAAGACCATATTTTGCAAAATAAAGAGACATCTTCTAACAAAGAATTCCATTTACATTCCCTCATCAATTGAAATTGTCTTTTTGAGAAATCAATAAGCTTCACAACACTAAGATATCTTGATTTTTCCATTGTAAAGTCATATTCAAATCATATGTAACAACCAAAATTTTCAACATCAAATGCAACTTGTAGACAAACTCATAAGATCTAATATCTTTCACTAGACTTTTTGCCAATGCTTTCTCATGATAATTTGCACCTTCTTTCTTAAGAACTCCAAATGCATGAACAATAGATGAGAATAAGGATATAAAGTTACGTACTATCTTAAAATGAAACCCCCAACAGGTATCACCGGGTTTTTGAAGTCCAAGTTCCTGATTTAATCCACTTTTCGTATGAACATCACCAAGCACTAGTAATTCCTATAATTTTTCAGCTTGATCGTCTCAAAGCATCTCCCTGCACTTAAAAGAACCTCCAGCAATATTTAAAAATTAGCAATAATGTCAAAAAAATTATTCACATCATCATGTTTCTTCGCAACAGCTATAAGAGTCAATTGCAACTGATGAGCAAAGCAATGTGTGTAATATGATGAAGAATTATCTTTCAAGATCAAAGTTTTAATACCATTAAGATCTTCCTGTATATTACTAGCTCCATCATAATCTTTTTTTCGTATTTGAGATCGACTCAAAGAATGATCTTATAGCGAAGAACAGAAAGCTTCTTTCAATGACTTTGCAATTGTGTCTCTAATATGAACAAGACCAAGAAATCGCTCAATCATCATACCATTTTTGTTGACATACCACAGAACAAGTGTCATTTGTTCCTTATGAGAAACATATTTAGACTCATCAACAAAAATTTCAAAATAATTTCCATTCAAGTCTTCAATAATCGCTTTCATTAATTCTTTTTGGGTAGGATTTAGTCCGGGTGTCAAAATTGAGATTTCCAGTTTGCGACTTAATTTTCCAATGACCGTTTGGTCAATTCCCAAAGCCTCAAATTCGTACAAAACACAAAATTAAAGCCCTAAAGAGGCATTATATGAATCATAACTCACAAATCTTCTTCAAGAAACTAATCTCCTTTCAAGAACAAAAGCCCTAGCCTTCAAAATTTAAGATCAAATCTCAAGAATTCACCATCAATTCTCACGAATTCATCAATCCAGACATGTTAAGTGTTCATTCATTAACCCCTTTCACCCATGGAGTCCAAGTATCCAAATTGAAATTTAAAGTAGTGATCTTTACAAGTTACCATGATTTTAAATTGTGATTTTAACCATGAATCTTGACTTTGCACCATGTTCACATAAAATTGTTGTTGTTTATCAAACCACATATGTTTTAATGTTGTTAGTCACTGATTTAAATCATGATTAAGTGTTATTGATGTTAAAATCATGCTATTACTTCAAGTTTTATACTATTCCCATGATTAGCTTAAACTATGAATATCAAGTGTTGGATGAAATGCCTACAAGAATGAATTTTGAATAAATATTTCCACATTATGTCCCTAAAGTGTAGTACTATTTTATTATTACTGTTATCAAGTCCTGGGGGTTATGAATACCCAAAACCATAGTTGTTTACTTTGTCTCAGTATCTTCAGAATAGTTTCAGAATATGCTATAAGCATCATCAGTTCAGTCAATTATCATAATCAGTTAATTTTAGAACGGTTAAGTATTTTAAGTTAGTTCAGTTGGGAGTAGGATTTAGCACCGAGCGAACCCAGGGATGGGGGCTCACCTGCCAGTTGAGGTTGCAACCTTTTAGTAGCAGTCCCTGCATTCCAGAACTACGTAGCCAGCTTAGGTTGAGATGTTAACCTGCTAGTGGAAGGTTAATCTCATTAGGGCCATTCTAGATCAGGATAACCCTTAGTCCTTTAGGACAACAATTTAGTGGATCCACGCAGCTAGTGTTAGTACCAGTGGCACGGTACTGATACCCTTCCAACTAGGGTAACAGGTTGGCCCCCAAATTTGCTCATCGAGGCATGTCAGTTAGATAATAGCTCTCATAGTCTCAGTCCAGTCATCAGTTCAGTGATTCAATTTCATACTTGCTTGACCATAGCATACAGATATCAGTTATTCAGTTATCAGTATTTAGTATTTTAGATTTCATATTATATTCAGAATATGTTATATGCTTGGTCATGTATCTTCAGCACTTACAGTTTCTATGTATTCTATTCAATATGTCATGCTATATATATTCAGACAGTTTATTTTCATGTTCATTAAACAATGCATATCACTTACCTCATTTAGCATAACAATACATTCAAAGTACTGATCGCATGCTCTTTTTTTGTACTATGATGTATTATGTCATAGGTTCAGATGCTCAGTTCTTGGATCTCTCTTAGACTCCCCAGATTATCAGTTGTAGCAGTGGTGAGTCCTCATATTTTGAGGACAGATTATATTTACTTTCATGCTTTTAGATCAGTAGTTAGTTAGAGTTACTTTTATGCTCATTTCAGTCAGTTTAGAGGCTTTTAGATAATTCAGACAGTTAGTCAGTTCACAGATTTCAGTTGTCATTGTCAAATATTTTATCAGTTTTGTTTATAGATTTTATCAGATTCATTACTTAAAACCTTATGGCATTCCTCAGTTAAATTACGTATATGACCTTTTGTTATCAATTTTACTTAGTGCTTACAACAAGTCCCAGCTCATGGGTTAGCTTGTGGTCCCTCAGGATTGTAAGCATCTTGTAGTGCCCAAGGTGTACTTTTGGGGTATTACAACTTTATAGATAGTCAATCAGAGTCATGAAATATAAATTCCAATGCTCTCTTCGGATTTATCAGGTTGTAAACATTGTCAGTATCATATTTATTCAGACTATGCCATGATTAAATTTCCACACAACAAATCTATCTATTATATATATTCTAAATTAGTTGCTCAAGTATCACGCCAGTTCATGAGTTAACTTGGGATCACTTGTGTTTTCAAGCACTGTGTTACAACTTGGAGGTAGTCTCGAGTCATGACAAACTTGATATCAGATCACAAATTTCAAGTGTCCTAGGGTTTCTATGAAGCTGTGTCTAGTAAAGTCTCATAGAACGGTACGGAGATGTCTGTACTTTTTTTGAGAGGTTACAGGGCATTTAAGAACTGTTTCTCTTCTTTCATATCTCAGATCGTACAGTAGAAGTATTCTCTGAGGAACTTATGCAGATTCTTATATTAATCCATTCGTGCCAAATCTGCCTTACTCTTGAGGTAATAAAAATAGCCCAGCTTAAATCCTTACAGACAGAGTTATCTTAGACAGTTATGGGGATTGTATGCAGGCTCAAAAATATCCCATCACTGCCTTTGTGTTCCAAAGTATGAAATATTTTATTTATGCTCATGAAAATCGTCAGTAAGCAAAAGTCAGATCTACTTTCAGATCCCTTCTCAGAATCCTTTGATAGCATATGATCTAGGATTAGAAGCATGAACCCAGAAGTTTAGCAGTAGTGAAATGGGGATAGTGTTATCTGAATTTAGTGGATTATGTAACCATGGGGCTAGTTGTATGTAAGGTGAAACCAGAAGGCTTGAAATAGTATATGTAAGAATTTATGTATGTTGATTTGAAATTATATATTGTTGATGTAGGGTATGTTGGTATAATAGTAATTCTGATGGTTTAAGAAAAAATATATGTTTAGAGATATGATATTGGTAGGCTGTGATGGAAGTTGTATAGTTTATTAAAGGTTTGGAAATATCCATATTAAGTGTTAGAATCTAAGTTTGATTCTTGGAGGATTGAGCTAATAGAAAGAAAAGTTGAAATTATAGTACTCATGAAGATTCTAAGTTAGTAAGTGTTTAAGTTATTTAATGATGACAATTGGGGCTATAAAAAGTTAAGAGTTGCATTTCAGACGGAAGTATTAGCAGTGGGTTTTACACTTTCAGGTGTAGTCTTTCAGGATGAATTTATTCTTTATATGTGTTGTTATATCTCAGACTCCAGAGTAGAGTGGTTGCAGTTCAGTTTAGAGTTTATTAAAGCGGTCCACAGACTTAGAATGATAATTTAATCTAAGGGGGAGATGATAGAAGAAGGAACCAAGTCAGGCTTTCAGATTAGATTCTAGTAGTGATGCCAAAGTATTGTAGAACATTAGTAGGGAAGGAATATGCCCGACCCATTCTTATCTCAGTGCAAAGTTTTGTACTTCAGTCATCATGACATTTACTCATACCTTACAAGTCAGCCTTGTGAATCATAGCTCATATTCATGCACTTTTCATTGAATCATGTACACTTCTAGTTCTAAGTATAAGGAGTTCCAATTCACTCAGCAGTACAAATCATATTCCATGAATTTATAAACTCCAAATTCAGGTCATGCAGCTCATGACTCATGTACCCATGCTTTACAGTATGTTCGGTTCCAGGTATTCAAGCTACACTCCTAATGATCATTGAAATTTAGATTATGTCATTTATTTTCTCAGTTTAAATCTCATTGATGAATTCATGTCATTGGTACTCTATTCCTCAGTCCTCAGTTAAGTGTCAAAATCATGCATAGTATTCTTTCATGCTTCAAGATCTCATGTTTTAACCTTTCAGTGACCTCTTCTTATGAAATAATAGTGGTAATGAATAATTGTTTAGTTAGGAGAGAGTAAATTTTTCATGTTGGGGAAAGATTGTAGTATGCTTATTTTTTATAGGTCTATAAGGTTGAAGAAAGATTGAGGTTAAGCTTTCTTGTATATGTCATAGTTAGTTGAGAATTCTATATGTGTTTTCTTGAGGTAGTGCATGGATGTTGTTCATGATAGAGGTTTAAATAATATGAGAAAGATATTTTATGGATGTTTTCCTAGAGGTTCATATGTGGTTATAAAGGTAGGCTTGAATGTTATGTTGGTGTATGAGTGGATAAATGCATTGTGTGTTAGTAAATTCCTAGTAAGAGGTTGAATGTAATTGTTGAACTGGTAATAAGAATTATTCATGGTGTTATGTGCAGTACCTTGTGATTTCAAGTTAGTATTGAACATGGCGAGAGTATGTAGTTCAACTCAAACTTTGGCTAAAGTAGTTATATGCTCCCATGTAAGGATTATAAGTTGAATCAAATGAGCATAGTATTAAAGAGGGCAAGTATGGTTGAGGGAGTATTTCAAAAGTTTGGATAAGCTTGAAAGTTAGCAGTTGCATTACCTAAGGCTAAGAAATTCTATCATATCTTACGTTTCATAGGCCTATGTTCTATGTTACAGAATTATAGCCATGTTGTGATTCATTATTTAGATATCTCACTCAGATTATGTCCAAGATTCTTTGCTCCTTAATGTTATTAGAACTTCTTTCAATGAGTGCTGAAGAAATACTCAAGTTGAGTATAAAATTTTAGTATGAGTTATCCATATAGCCAGTAATTCAGATTACCAATCAGACAGATAAGCTTCTATAATTTTCCATCATTCCATCTAGTTTTACTCTGAAGTTTCAAGAATATGGCTATTCCAAGAGGTAATTTGTTCGCGTCCATGAAAATTGCAAATTCAATTAAGTCCATGCATCATGTTTCAAATATAGCTATTTAGTCATGACTCAGTTCATAAGTGTTCAATGCATGACCTCAGTTTTCCAAGTATTCGACCTCATACATTATAATACCCCTTATACGAGTCAACTCAGAAATTAATTTCATGGTAAAGTTATAATATTTCAACTCAACTATATCCTTCGTTACCAGGCATGTCATGTGTACATAATTCCACACTCATGAGACTTCAACAAATTCCTATCCATCATTGCAGGATGAATGATTCCAAGGGGGAGATAATGTAGCACCCCGCATTTTTTAGCTAGAAAATGAACTATTATTCCTACGCATGTAAACTCTAATCCCATTATTTATCATTAAATATATGTGTCGTGATCTTTATCCTATTATGTGAAGTGATTACAAGGTGAAAAAATATTACTACAAATCACTTAGAACAAAGTTGAACTAAGAGCCTTTAATTCGGCCAAATCTTTGTATTCGATTCTACAAGGGTATACTCATAATGTGCATAACTTTTGATATATGTGGAATTTTTCATATCAAGACCCACAAAATTGTATAGAATTGAGTTATCTTTCCCACTATACCAATGTTGCCTTAATCTGATACCCGAGATAAAAGTTATGACCATTTTTTTGAGAGGCAGTAAGTGAGAGTGATAGGCCCACGCCGTGGGAGCTATACCCCCAAAATAGAGGGGACACCACGGAGGATACTCCCATGGATTAGAGAGTGTGCTGAGGGGTCTATTCCTTCACTGTTTTAGCTTCTTACGGGTCAAAGGGTACTTTGGTCCTTTCCCCTCAACCCTAAAAGTCCAAGGCACGAATTATAATACCCAAAAAGGCATTATTTGCCTACTTTTCATCATCAAACCCTTATGTAAACCCTCCTCCTCCCCAAGAACGAAATGCAAACTTTTTCGCCAAGAAATCAAGAGTTTAAGCTTCCAAGTTCAAGAATCTTTAAGAAAACATCAAGAATTGAGTTCCTTTCACAAGTTTATCATTTAAGCCCCAAGATTCAAGCTTTCTTCCTCAATAATTCAAGGGTTCAAATTTCAATTTCAAGTTTCTTCAAGAATTCATTCAATTAAGGTATATGGGTGTTCATCCATGGGTCCATTTCACCCATAGAGCCCAGAAACCCTATTTTCAATAAAAGAATGGATTTTTCACTTATTATGGTATTTTTTATGTTCAAGACGGGCAACATTCAAGAGTTTTCTTAGTAGTTTGACTCTTTATGTCCAAGAATGATTCTGTGAGAATTTAGGTTATCTTATTCTTTAAGTTTCCATCTCCCATGTTATATACAAGTGAATTTCATATTATATTATAGAGTTATGATCTTAGCCACGTAACCATGCTATTTGCCCATGTTTTAAGACATTCGCATAGTCAAGTTCATGATTCTCACATATTTTATGAAATGCCTATGTTATAGGGTCTTTGAACCATGATTACATAGTACAGTATTTCAAGTTTGATATCATATTTTATTTATGATCATTCAGTGTTGGCGAGTTATGAACACCCGATACCTACGTGTTTTACTTGATTTCTATTTTTCAAATAATAAGTCAGTCAGATTATGGTTTTATTATTATATTCAGAACTCCATGATCATGTTGAGCATCATCAATTTATATTTTTATATTTACCTCAGAATTCATATGCACTGTTATTTTTAGAATACCATGACCTGAGCTTATCAGTTATCAGTACATACGCCAGTTAGTATTTCAGTGTCTTTCAGTTGGGAGTAGGATTTAGCAGCGAGTCGGAAGTGTGGGTCCTATTTTCCTAGAAACTACGCACCACTGTAGGTTTAGGAGCCTAACCAGAGAGTGTTTTCTCGTTGACCAATATAGGCTTAATTTAGTGATCATGCCAATTCAGGTTCTACTCTGATGGCAAGGATAGAATAGCCCTCCTCAATGTGGGTCAGATACTGGACTCCATGATAGCTCACATGATTTATATCGATTAAATTATAGCTCCCACAATTTCAGTCAGTATTCACTTTATCTTGGCTCTGGTTTGCATGAACAAATAATTAGATTTCAGTAATTATTTATTCGGTATTAACAGATTATTCAGTTATACAAATTTCAGTCTTTTTTATTACAGATTATCTCAGAAATATGTTTTTGCTTGGTCTTGCATTCTCAGTTATATATGTTCATGTTTTCTTGCTCAGTATCTATACATGACCCTCAGTTCAGTTTTACAGCATGTTTAACTGTAAATGAGATTTACATACCGTATTTATGTTTTACCGTATCCCAGTTTCAATTCTACTTATTCTACAAAGTAAAGATTTTTAGAAACTAAGTATATTGATTCACCAGTTTTTCAGATTATGTTTGTTACTCAAGATCTAAGATACTTCAGCTTTCAGTTTCACCAGCATACATCTTTTAAGATTATGTACCTAATCAGTTTTACTTATTGCATTACCCCCGCTTACTCAGTACATTCCAAAGTACCGATCCACATATATGTCTATGTTCTACATTGTCTTATAATATAGGTACCAGTTGTAACCTACACATCATAATTAGACAGTTGAGCTACCAGCCAACAGGTGCTGAGTTCTTCTATTTCGGAGACTCCAGTCAGCTGTAGTTCATGTAATATATTATATTTATTCATATGTATTGATTTGTGGTAGTTTGAGGCATGTCTCAACTATCTATAGGCAGTTTATTAGAGCTTCATAGATAGTCAGTCAGAGTCGTGAAATGTAAATTCCAGTTCTCTCTTAAGTTTTATCAGGTTGTAAGTTTTATCAGTATAATATTTATTCAGACTATGCCATGATTGTGTTTCTGCACAACAAATTTAGCTATTATATATATTCTAAATCAGTTGCTCAAGTATCACGCCATTTCATGGGTTAGATTGGGATCACTTGTGGTTCCAAGCACCATGTTACGACTAGGGGTAGTCTCGGGTCATGACATGTAAATTGTAACAAAATAACTTTGTGCAAATGAAAAATCTCCACTACGTCCTCCTCATTTGCTCAGTTTCAGAATGCTTAGAATGGTGAGAATCTCAACCACATTTTTATTTTCTTTCAATCTGAGAGAATCCAATAAATACAAAGATAAAATTTTAGCAAACCCAAGATAAATCGACAATTAACAGACAAAATGAATGTACTATACACTCAAACAATGATCATTTTTTATTTTATTTTGAAGCAGCAGAATTTCATTTTTAAAAACTACTCTTTTCATTTCATTTTACTTGTCGTTGCTAGCATATAAAGAGAAAAATATATCTCTTTTCATATTCTGCCCTCAACACTAATTACTTACTCCTCAAATAATGTTTCAAGACGTAAAATCATACATCAATTAATATGAAATTTGTGGTAAAAAATTCACATTGATTGTTCCTTCTTAACACATACCCTCAACATAGGGAAAGATAACAGAGAGAAAATGCAGAAGGATAAGCATAGAGCAGAACACACCAATTGAATAACTAAGCATAATCAATTAAATTAGCAATAATGACAAATCTGATTCAAAATTAAGAACTACAAAAATAGCTTAATATACTTCAAAAAGCAACATAATCTCCCCTTAATCTCTGAATCTAAGACTCTAATTGTAGAAAGAAGTATTAAAAATTGAAACCCTAGATTACACGTTCACAAAAGAAAAAAATAAGAAAATTTCATAATGACCTGCATTGGGTCAACATGCCTCTTTCGTGAGGGGCAATTTAATACCTTTCTTGCGCACCACTTAGATTGAGATGACAACAAAAAGAAAACTCCCCATTAATTTCATCAATGTTACCTCCTTCAACTTCACTTTTTATTTATATTTTTAATAATAAAATTTAAATTTTGCAAACTCATTTAAACGAATCTCAGGATCAAAGAAAAATGGTAAGAAGAAAAGAAAACTTAAAGGGAAAAGACAAATCTATACAAATTATCGAACCAAATCTAAGAACAGGCAGAAAAAAAAGTAAGGATCATTATAAGATTGAAGAAAAAGTTGAAATCTTAAAATTGCACCAACAGTTTAGCAATGCGTAAAATAAATCACAAAGCAGCATAATAGTAACAACTGTGAACGCACCTGAGGGAAATAAGGAGCTCACCGATGATGAAGATGATTAGATCGAAACACCCTTTTTTAGTGATTAAATTTAAAATGAGATAGAAATTTTGTGTTCTTATCTGAGACTATGTTCATGCCTATACATACAGCTGGTGGAACAAGAGACTAATGCATATAAAATGATGTTATCACAAATACAGTGCAGTGTAATGACGAAAATAGCCCTTGGAATACAGTGTAGACTATATATATATTGTTGTTTTTCTTATTTAGAAAAATTTATATTTTGCAACAACAACTTCAAACACATATTCAAACTAACATATGAACAATCAATTGAAGTTATAACTCTGGATTCACAACTTTGAACTTCAACAATAAGTTCAGTCCAACTTATAAACATCAACAAAATGAAGTTCAAACTATTTTCTGAAAATTAGCAAAATCAAATGTTTAGAAAAAAAAATGAAGATTAGAAGATTCAAAATGTTATTTTTAGGTACAAAATTTGTATAATATGAACGTCAACTTTAAGTTCAAGAACAACTTAAGGAACTACAATGAAGTTCAACAAGTTCAAATGAATGATCAAATGAACTATCAAAATGAAGTTTCTATTATTTTGCTGGAAAACAATAAAACCAACGCAAGAAATGAAAATGAATCAGAAAAATTGTAAAATCAAGTCCACCGAATTCACAGTGTGTCCTTAAGAAATTTATTACCCTCAAATATTCGAGGTTAGTGGAATCTTTCCTCCCAAGATAAAATGATTCACTTCAGAAAATAGCAATACCTTAAATTTTTAGAATTTCGAATGCACTCAACGGAAGCAAATCATACTAAAATTTTCAAGAAAGATGAGTTTTTTTACTTCAAAATTTCATGTCTATACACGAGAAAAAATTCAAGCATTTATGCCATCAAAGAGTTGCTTTATTAAGAGAAGCAATGGTTCTGAAAGGTGCACCCCTTCATAAAGGCGCAACTCTTTGAAAAAGGTGCAACTCTTCAAAAAAGTCGCAACCCATTGAAAAATTAATAACCATACAAACTGAAAAGGTGCCTATTTAAATTGTATACTTTTTCTTAGTTTCTTTTCAAAAAAACACATTCATTTTTCATTCACACCCCTTAAAAATCTAGCAATCCCCCACATGAATGGAAAATGGCTATTTTATAAGAAAATTATGAATAGATGTGTGATTTACAAGCAAAGACTAGTTGCATATGGATATGGATATGTAGGTTTTTCTTTGAACTTTCCTCAGTGAACTTGTATCGGATGCACTCAATCAATCGGTAGATGTGATATCTTTGAACCGTCGAGCTTTTAATGTACACCTAAATAATAGAAGTCACCCAACCAACCTTTTATCATTCATGTTTTTCATGATTTTATTCGTTTCAACTATAAACACGACGTCGCTTCATAAGAGCTCAAAGAATAGGTCTCTACTATCATTCTCCTTGAATCGACTTTCACTTCACCCTCACATTAGGTGATTGCTAAACGTTTAATCAATAGATCAAATTATTTGGCCAAATAATTAAAACTTAGAAATTATTAAAAAACTTCAAATCATAAGCCTTATTTTTATTTTCTAAACATTGTCTTCATCATGAGATTTGGTTGAGTATACTAATAATGTTCAACCATCATCCATAACTTTGCATGATCTCCTTGAAGCTAACTCTTAGGATCTCTAGTCTTCTAGATAGAGTTACCGCGATGATGACTTGTCCTAGGTCATAAATCCACTTCCTTCGATGATCTTTCAACTGCTTCTATAGATAGTTCTTTTGTAAGTAGATTTTATAAGTGGATCCAACACATTATCCTTTGACTTCATATAGTCAATCGTAATAATTTCACTAGAGAGTAGTTCTCTAACAGTATAATGTCTTCATCTTATATGGCGAGATATATCATTATACATCATGCTATATGTCCTTCTTATTACCTCTTAACCATCACAGTGTATACATACTGGTGCTAACGATTTGGGATAGTGAGAAACATCTTCGAAGAAATTTCAGAGCCATTCAACTTCTTGGTCGATTTTATCTAATGCAATAATCAGATTTTATTGTAGATTGAGCAATATATCCGTTTGGATGATTTTCAAAAGGCTATTCCTTCACCTAAAGCAAATACATATCCACTCGTGTATTTTACTTCATTCGATCCAATGATCTGATTTCCAGCACTATATCCTTCAATTATAGTTGGATGTTTGTTATAATGCAAAGCATAGTCTTGAGTATATTTTAGATACCCCAAAACTTTTTTCATTTCCATTTAATGAGTTTGATTAGAATTACTCATGCACCGACTCAATTTATAATAGCACATGCTATGTCTGATCGCATACAATTCATGATATACATCAAACTTTTCAACATTCTTGTGTAGTACAACTATGAGTCACTTTTACCTTCATTCTTTTGAAGTGAAAAGTTCACGTCTAATGGACTCTTGGCAAATACTGAAATTCAATTACTTGAACTTGTCAAGAATCTTTTTAATGTATTGAGACTATGACAATGCCAACCCATGTGGAATTTTATGCATTCTTATCTCTAATGTCACATTCACAACTTTAAGGTCTTTCATATCCAACATGCTCTCAAACATTTATTTTGTAGCGTTTATGTCAGAAATTTCGCTACTTATGATCAACATATTATCCACATACAAATAATCAATGACTTTGTGGTTTGATGTGTCTTTAATGTAAATATATATATCACATTTATTTATCTTGAAGCCGTTTGGCAACTTGGTTTGGTCAAACTTTGCGTGTCACTATTTGGGTGCTTGTTTTAGTCCATAAAGTGACTTAAAAAGTTTGCACACTTTTGTTTTTTAATCAGAAACTACAAAATTCTCGGGTTGTTTCATGTAAATTTCTTCCCCTAATTCTTTATTTAAGAAAGTTGTTTTTATATCAATTTTATGGATTTCAAAATCATATACCGCCGCTAAAGCAACCAACATCTGGATAATGTTATTCTTATTACTGGCGAGCATGTGTCAAAATAATCAAGGCCTTCTTTTTATCTAAAGTCTTTCACAACAAGTCTTGTTTTCTGTTTGTCAATAGTACCATCACCCTTCATCTTCTCTTTGAAAATTCATTTATAACCTAAAGTTTTATTTTCTGGAGGAAGATCAACTAACTTCCAAGTATGGTTACTCATGATAAAATCAATCTCATTATTGTCTGACTCTTTCCAAAAGAATGAGTTTGAAGACAACATCGCCTCTTTAAACTTTTTAGGCTCATTTTCAAGAAGAATTGTTACAAAATCTGATCCAAAAGAAGTTGTTCTTTAATGTATACTGTCGCCTTGAATTCTCATCATTAAGTACATTCTTGTTTGGTTCATCTCGAGGTCATTTAAATCCTCCATTAGACAGCTTGTGTCTAGTTTTATATAGATAAATGTGTTCAAAGAACTCATCATTATCTGATTCGATTATTGCATTTTCATGAATAGACGTTCGAATTTTTGAACTAAAAACCAGCATGTTTTACTGTTTGTAGCATATCCGATTAACATATAGTCCACAATCTTAGGTCTTATTTTTATCCTTTTAGATATAGGAATTAGGACTTTAGCTAGACATCTCCATACTTTGAAATATTTTAAATTGAATTTCTTTATTTTTTATTTTTCATAAAAGAATGTGTCTTGCTATCGGATACTCTATTGAGTATTCGGTTTGTTGTAAGGATAGCTTCTCCCCAAAATTTTTGTGGTAAACCCAAACTTATAAGTAAGTATTCATCATTTCCTTTAACGTTTGGTTCTTTTTTCGTAATCTCATTTGATTGAGGTGAATATGAGGCAGTAGTTTGATGGACAGTTTTATTTTCTAAATATATCTCCACAAAAAGAGATTCATACTCTCCATCCCTATCACTTCTTATCATTTTTATATTTTTATCCAACTGATTTCAACTTTAGTTTTATATTGCTTCATCCTTATCATTTAGCAAATAAGCATAACAATATCTAGTTTAATCATTAATAAAAGTTATGTAATACTTTTTTTCACAACGAAATGATGTTGACTTCATATCACAAATATCTGTATAGATTAAATCTAAGGGATTGTAATTTCTTTCAACAAACTTATACGGATGCTTAGCATACTTAGATTCCATTCATATTTGACAATTCGATTTATTGCACTCAAAGTTAGGCAACACTTTCAAATTAATCAGTTTTTGCATGATTTTATAATTGACATGTCCTAAATGACTATGCCACAAATCATTTGACTCTAGCAAGTAATATTAAGCCTCAGCTTTCTTCATTTCAATAGTCATTACATCAAGTTTGAAAAGACCCTCATTTAGATAGTTCCTTCCTACATACGTTTCATTCTTGTTTATTACAACGTTCTTCAAAACAAACACACACTTAAACCCACTTTTAACGAGAAGTGATGTCGACACTAGTTCTTTCTAATAGTAGGAACATGGAGAATATTGTTGAGAGTCAACATCTTACCAGAAGTCATTTTTAGGAATATCTTTCCACTTCCTTCAACCTTGGTTGTTATATAATTTTCAATAAAGATCACTTCTTTAGGACCAGTGGTATCATAAGTAGAAAAAGTTTTTTATCCGCACAAACATGTCTAGTGGCTCCTGAATCATATCACCTTTCATTTAGATATCCAACTAGATTGCTTTCTGTGATTATAACACACAAATTTTCAATCTTTTTAGTTATTTCCAATATGTTTATTGGTCACTTTTCTTGTTCTTATTCAAAAACTGTCTATTTAGTGTTTTGCGGCTAACATCACTACAATTGTAACACTTACCTTTTAACGTTTTCTTGTCCTGCTCTGTCTCTTATTCAGAAAACTTCTTCATCTTCGTATATTTTAGAGCATCATCCTTAACAGGATTTGCAATCATCATTGATGATTTTTCATTCAACTTATTATCCTCTTCTATCATGGAACGACTCACAAGATCCTTCAAACTAGAAAATTGATTTTCAATCATTAGTTTTTTGAAATATGAGGTTATATACTTGTGAACATTTGCATTTCAAGTTTGGTCAGCCAAAATGATATTATTTGTTGTCATTCTTTGAAGTTCACACCAAAATATTTTTCCTGATTCTCTGTCATTTCTACTATTATAGCAATATTTGAACGGCTTAATGATGCAACGTTGGTTGTCGTTGGGACAACACCATTCACAACCGAATCAATTTGTTATTCAGTTCATTCGTTATTTTTCTGTCAATCTTTGACGTGTACTTTAGTATTTTAGAATACTAACAGTAAAGATTTTAATCTTTAACCAACTTGTTTCTATTCAATGATGAAGTTTTTATATCTTCAAATCATCAACCGAATAAACTTTGAAACATGACGAAGTTTTTATGACTTCAAATCAGAATAAAATTTAAACAGAGTGAAACCCCACATGTTTTAAACTCTAGAAACCAATACAGATTTTTTAACGAATCGTTGAAGTTTTTATATTCTTCGAACCGAATTCCCACACTGATTTCTTAGTGAAGTTTTTATACTCTTCTAACCTAGGGAGTAGAATTAAAAAGATTTTAGTCTCTACAAAATTAGACCCAATACAGATTAATCAAGTACTTGATTTATAAATGGTGATATTTTTTTCACCAAATAAGCACAAAAAATAACTTTTTTATAAAAATTTCTTAAGATTGTTGTTTTTCTCGTTTAGTAAAATTTGAATATAACAAGAACTTCAAACACATGTTCAAATTAATATATGAACAATGAAAAGAAGTTGTAACTCTATTTCAGAACTTTGAACTTCATCAATAAGTTTAACCCAACTTATGAACATCGAAAAAATAAAGTTCAAACTATTTTCTGGAAAATAGCAAAACCAAAAGTTTAGAAAAAGATGAAGATTAGAAGATTCAAAATGTTATTTTCAGGTACAAAATTTTGATAAAACAATATGAACTTCAACATTAAATTCAAGAACAACTTCAAGAACTACAATGAAGTTCAACAACTTCAAACACAAGTTCAAATGAATGATCAAATGAACTATCAAAATGAAGTTTTTATTATTTTCAGGAAAACAGTAAAACCAGCATAAAAATGAAGGTGAAACAAAAAAATTATAGAATTGAGTCCACCGAAGTCAAGATGTGTCCTTATGGAATTTATTTCCCTCAAGTATCCGAGATAATGGAATCTTTCCTTCCAGGATAAAATGATTCACTTCAGAAAATAACGGTACCTCAAATTTTCTAAACCTCAAACGCTCTCAACAATAGCAAATCACACTAGAGTATTTCATGAAAGAGGAGTGTTTTTACTTCAAAATTTCATATCTATCTTTGAGAAAAAATTCAGGTATTTATAGTCATCAAGGTGTTGCATCATGAAGAGAAACAATGCTTCAAAAAGGTGGCATCTCTTCATAAAGGTGCAACTCTTCGAAAAAGGTGCAACTCTTCGGGAAAGTCGCAACCCATTGGAAAGGTCATAATCATCCAAACTGAAAAGGTGTCTATTCAAATTGCGTCCTTCTCTTGATGTCTTTTGAAAAGAACACATATTCATTTTCCATTCACACCTCTTAAAACCTAACACACACACACACGCATATATTAAAAGTGTGAAGGGCCTTAGAAATATTGTTTGAACTTTTTGCCCTTCATTAAAAGTCTTTATTTTAGACAAAATTGTCTTTTCATTATTTTTTTCCTAATATTTAAAAGTTGAAAATTATTTTAAAATAAAAATTTAATTAATTCTCTAATATTTAGGACTTTATTACTTTAAAGATTGCAACCAACTAAATATGGTGTATTAGTATTTTTTCCAAAATTAGAATTGTGTAGACCACGATAAAGAAATCCTAATTTGTGTATTACTTCACTAAAGGAATCTTAATCTGCTACGAATTGCAAGTGGTATAGGATTTATTATAAATTTTATAAGTTATTTATAATTTTTTTCTTTCGAAAGCATATGTACAATGCTGTTTATGATACGTGAGGTTTTACCTCTTTAGTATATGTTATGTCATTTTTTTCCCTATGTTGACATGCTTTGTATTTATTTTAATTATTTATTTTCTAATAACATGATTATGATTTATGTTGGAACGCATTCATGACATAGTTCATGAAATCTGCCTTTTCTATCTTTGCATGATAGAATTCTTATGTATTCCTACTTTTGTGCCTATCAAATTTATTGATTTTTAAATTTTCTTTTTGTAGCATTTGGTCATCTCAAATTACTATTTTTGGGTAAATTTGTTAATTTATTTTTTAATTTGATTATTATTGTTTGAATTTTTTGTCCTTCGTTAAAAGCTTTGTTTTAGACAAAATTGTAATGTCACTGTTTTTTTCTAATATTTAAGAGTTGAAAATTAATTAAATATATTTATGATAAAACCTTTTCATATAGAAGAATGACAGCTAATACTTTTTTTTATTGATTTAAGAATTTTAAATCAATTAAATCTGATTTTAAAATAAATACAAATGCGTTAGAATAAAAAAAATTAAGAAGTATCAAATTTTTAAAAGTTGTCAGTACGTAATAAAATATAATCAACGATTTTGTAAGGATTTGAGTTTAAAAATAAGAAACGATTTTAAATATAATAAGAAAAAAATAACCGCACCACAAATCTAGTTCAAATCAATGCGTCTCTCTTAGCCCACTTAGAACTTCTGATGATAAAATATATGTGATTACACTAAAATATATGTGATTACACTAAAATATATGTTTATATTTACATTATTATATTAAAGTATGAAGGATCTTTGAAAAGTGTTTGAACTTTTTACATTCATTAAAAATCTTCGCAATAGATAAAATTATTTAATTTAAAATAATTAAATATTACACGTGCAAAGCACGTGCGATTAAACTAGTATATATATATAACTGAAGTAGTTCTTATTGTTTGAAAAAAATAATCATTTTAATCCTAAATTAACCTTAAAAGTAATGATATAAGTAAGAAAATTTATCAAGTTTTATGAGCCATTCATGTTTTGCTAATGTAACTTTCCCTTTTCATTATTTATGCACTTAATATCGCCCTTCTATTTACATGTTGGAGTATAACGCGTAAAAGATTATCTACAAAAACAGAGTGTGTGAAAAGAAATTTCGTGCAAGTTTAGGGGATTAGTTAAGGCATATATTAAGCCATTAATTTAGGTGCATTTTTTTGTCCTGGCTAAGGTTTTGAGTGTGAATTGGTTTGTTTACACCCAAAAATGTGTAACATATCTGATAATGGCTGATGAGACAAAAGAAAGGAAGAAAGTGCCTGCAAAAATATTTCCACAAAAGACACAATAAGAACAAGGAAGTTTGCATGCGTTCTACTACTTTAGTTTAATGAAAGCACAAAAATCCTGAATTGCCTTGTTCAGACTGCTGTTCATAGGTGCGGAGCCAGGTAAGGACAAGAGTTTATTCAAATCTTTTCAAAAAGAAATTACATTATTTATATATATTTAAAATTATTTTTTATGATATATAGAGACGTTGAACTTATTTTAACTTTTTCATATTTTAAATTCTCTTATTAAAAATTCTGGCTCCATCATTATCATACACAAATAAATTTAAAACTTGGAGATATTTGGTAGGTCCAAATTATGATAAGTTGGCACTACTATTATACGTAGGAAGAGGCGCATATGGTGACTAAGAAAAGCATTGTGGTGGGTTTTTTTTTTCATTTCCTTTTAAAGTTTTCTACGGTATAAATATAAATAATTTTTTTTATATCATCAGGTCGTTCAACTAATACAATATGTAAATTTCATTAAAATATGATATGAAATAAAATATTTTAGCTGATAAAATGTATGAAAAATGATCTAATGCTGTAAAAACCAGTTACATAATCACAAAAAAAGCATTTACATAATCACATTAATCGTGTATATTACTTGAACTCTTTAAATATTTCATGTGGAGAGCTCTCTGTGTAAGATTTACATCAAAACTACTACTCTAATAAGTTCCCAAGTTTTACAACCTCACCAAGTCAAAGTGTGAGAAAACAGATTGAAGTTGTTTATAAATTGAGACTAATGGAGGAAGGTAGATGAAATAAGAAAATGATCACATTTTGTCATTTTTTCCTTCACAAATGATTTGAAGTCAACCGTAATTTTTTTTAAAAAGAAATTAAGTTCACCTTAAAGTAACAAATTCCACTATAGATTTTACTTTCTGCTGACTATGTAAAAAAGAGAGAAATAAATTTGAAAAATATATTCCCTCCGTTTAAAAAATAATAGTTTATTGTGATTTGGTATGAAATTTTTAAGAAAAATTATGTTCTTAAATTAAAGTTATATTAAAAATATTAAAATATTATTTACTGTTATGATCTTAATTATGTCACATAAAAATTAAAAAAATTATTTTTATAGACTTAAAAAAAGTTTTTTTTTTTTTTTTTAATAATGAAGTAAATATTTAAAACTTGAGGTTTGAAAATTAATAGCTGAGGAGAGATGGGATGGGCAGAGAATTGAGTGGACATAAAGACCGTAAAAGAGCAGAGAGTGGGTCATAGCAGCAAGAAAAATGGAGGGAAACACTTTTTATTATTTTTGTGAATAAGATATTGTATTTTCTAATTCATATATTATTAACTTTGAAAATGTGTGAGACTTTGTGTGTATGGTACGACGGAAAATACTTTTAATTTAAAAAAAAAAAATTGCTTGATTATTTTTAAAAATAATTTTCTTAAATATATATTTTCCTCTAATTTCTTGAAATTAGTTTTCTAGCAAGAGGAAAGAAGTTATTTTCGAAACCTTCTCCAGCTATTATCAAATGGATGATTTCCATGAATCTCATCCTAAAAGTTAGTTAATTTGTCACATTAAAAAAAACTCTGTTAACTCACTAATAAATAGTATTAGAAAGTATATAAGAATTATTATTTTTTAAAAAAACATTTTACGTCATATGAAACATTATCACACCCTCGTTGCACCTGCATATTGATATGATTTGAACATCTAAAGTTAAATCTCCAATTTTTCATATAAATTGTTTCAGTTTATCACGTTAAGTGAAAAAATGAGGTGATACTCTAACTCCAGAACTATGTATTCATTGATTTGATATAAAAATTAGATAAAATACCTTTTTTTTCTTTATTTGAATAGCTGCAAAGAATATGTGATGATGGTTTTGAATCAACAACTTAACCAAATCCCGTATGCAAGTTGCAAAAGAGAGATGAGAACCAAAATATGTCATGAAACTACAAAAAAATATTAAAATATGTCATATTTTTAAAATGTGACCAAAATATGTTTAACTCTCTTAAAAAAAAGAGTTATATGCATTGTTTTTAAGGAAAGTAATCAAACGGAGTCAATTTTAAGAAAATGTGCATAACTCTCTTTTTTTAGAGAGTTATGCATTTTTTTTAACATGCATTTGTTTTAACATAACTCTCTTAAAAAGAGAGTTATGCATTTTTGAATTTTTTAACTCGCTTAAAAAGTGAGTTATATGATAAAAGTTTAACTTGCTTTTTTCGCTACGTAAATATAATAAAAATTATATCTCACTTTATAAAAACTTACATATTATGTGAACAATTAATTTATCTTTTAAAGTTTTATTTTTTTAGAAAGAAGGTCAACTATTATGAAACAGAGAAAGTAAAATACACTGATTATATGAATCATGTAAAAATAAAATGCATAACTCAATATTTAAGTGAGTTATCCATTATATGAATATAACTCTACAAATATATGAGTTATATACAAATAATTTTTTCCACCAACATTCATATTTCTCCTATTTAAACAGAAGTATACATTATAAACTCTTCATTCTTTATTCACTCACCTCCTTTTGTAGCGGGGACTTTATTCCAATGAAGAAAAATGCGGTTTCAAAAGAGAAGATGAGTGAATAAAGAATAAAAAGTCTATAATGTATACTTCTGTTTAAATAGGAGAAATATGAATGTTGGTGGAAAAAGTTATTTACACATAACTCATACTCCCTCTGTTTTATAATAAATGAATTGTTGTATTTTGGCATACAAATTAAGAAAAAAACATTAAAGACATAAATTTAACACAACTTTCTATTTTTACCCTAAAAAGGGAAAAAACTGACCTTGTAATACCTTTTCAAAAGTTAATTGGTTGTCAAATCATAAGGGTAAATTTGGAAAAAAATTCAATGATTCACTTATTTTGAAACAGCAATAAATACCCTAACAATTCATTTATTCCGAAACGGAGGGAGTATATTTGTATTGTTATATTCATATAATTGATAAATCACTTAAATAGTGAGTTATGCATTTTATTTCTACATGACTCATATAATCAGTGAGTTTTACTCTCTTCGTTTCATATTAGTTGACCTTTTTTCTAAAAAAATAAAACTTTAAAAGATAAATTAATTGTTCACATAATATGTAAGTTTTTATAAAGTGAGTTATATAATTTTTATTATATTTATGTAGAGGAAAAAAGCAAGTTAAACTTTTATTATATAATTCACTTTTTGAGCGAGTTAAAAAATACAAAAATGCATCACTCTCTTTTTAAGAGAGTTATGTTAAAAAAAATACATATCTTAAAAAGAGAGTTATGCTAAAAAAAAATGCATAACTCTTTTTTTAAGAGAGTTATGCACATTTACTGAAAATTAATTCCGTTTGGTTACTTTTATTAAAAACAACGCATATAACTCTCTTTTTAAAAAAATTAAGCATATGTTGGTCACACTTTAAAAACATGACATATTTTGATATTTTTTTTAATTTCATGACATATTTTGATTCCTAGGTCCAAAAGAGATTTGTTTACGATAAGCAGAAAGACATTAGTTAATGTGTTTCTTTCTTCGATACTTGATATGAAACTGACGTTTTGGGTTGCAATTAAGGGAGGCATAAGAGCACTCCTTAATAATCTCCACAACTCCTTTTTTTATTTTTATTTTTCCAGAATCGATAGTCATATTGAAATCTGATTAAATTTAAATTCGTGCATTGCGAAGCTCATTTTTTAGGCGACGCCAACAAAATTTTTTTCATTCTCAATTATATGAACTCGAAATTCCTAATTACAGCTGAAAGATTTTTCAATCATCCTATCGCTACCCATGTCCTAATCTCCACAGATCTCTTTCTTTCGGCGCCAATAGAACGTTCAACTTCACTATTTGGTATAGATTACATATTTTCAAAACAATAATAGAAATAAAACAAAGAAGAAAGCAAGTGTGGAAAAATAAAGTAATACTTGATGCTTTAGACTACATCAAATTAAAGGCACCATGGAAAAGTCATTTTCCCACTCTTTTACACTAATTTGGATGAGTATTGAGGGAAATTATATAAAGTTCTTGCCCGGCATGCCGACCCACTTGTTTCTAATTTCTATGTACTATAATAACATAAATAACATAAATATCAATCCTTTTTTAAGTAATTATATTTTCTCTTATTTTTTTAATTACTTACTCTCTCTCCTTATTAGTATACATAATATAGCTGACATATACATAACATTCTGTGTATATGTTGGGATTTTCCTAATATGTTTAGGGAGTTAAAATTTTTTGTAATATTGAAAATATAAGTTGTGTATTTGTGTAATTTTTAGATAATATAATGTAATGTGCTAATTATATTCTCTAATTTAAATAATTAAGAATATTTATGTGCATGGCGGCGTCAGGTGAGAGCGAGGGATTCATTTAAATTCTTTTCAGAAAAAAATCACAATATATATTTAAAATTATTTTTATATATAATAATTATTGAATTTCCTTAATTTTTTTTCTGTGTTTATTTCTTCCTACTTTGAATTTCTTAATCAAAATTATGGCTCTATCATTAATCCTGCACATACTACATACTATAAAGTAATGTTAATAATGCCAAGTGATTTCCTACAAAAACAATCATCAAAGAGCAACAGATTTTGACATTTGGCATTAGAATGTGTTAAAATTAGAGCAAACCAGAGTATACCTGCAAAAGTTGCAGTATCACGAATTTACAATTTTCTTGTCATTATCCAATTGGATTGCCGTATAAATTGGCTAGGTTTATACGAATTGCGCTATGTTGACAATTAGTACAAAATTAATTAATTTATGATGAATTTTTATAATATAAAATTTAATCGAAGAGATCACTAAGACAAATATTACATAGGTACTCGAATGTAATGACAAATAGGTTACGGGTCCATCACACTGCTAACCAGATGTGAGGAGGCTTAAATAAGCGATATGATTAGTTAAAATTTATATAATCGAACCTAATTGGTTTGAAATTGAGGATTGCTTCTTGTAGTAATCAGTGTTTTAAAAGGTGGGGTATATTATTAGCATGGGCGAGTAGTAAGTCTCGAGGTGATGGGGCGTATGTAATGACCCTCGTACTAGTTTTTTTTTGAATTTTTCGTCTTTTCACCATATTGTGCTTCCCAATAGTTGTTTTATACCATATATGAGTTGAGGATGGTTGGCACTACTCTCAATGCGTCTGAAAGTGTTTTAAAAAAAATTATGATTTTGAACACCCTTAAAAGGAGTTAGTTTGACTTCTGTCAATATTTTGTGATCCAAGTTTTGGATGATGATTTTGACAGTTTTATTCGCTCTGGAATGTCGCTTTTGGTTACTAGCGTAGTTAGTTCAGGTCCCGAACTCTTATTTTGCATTTGGATCCTCCATTTGAAAACTAGTTAAATTTGGCCTTAGAGTAGTCCCGGGGGTTTATTTATAGAAAACGATTATTTTTAGAAAATTTCACCTAACCATTGAGTCCGAAACGTCGAAATTAGCCTAGTAGCATTATTGATTTATTTTTGTGGGGTCCCAAATGAATTTCAAGAATCCGTTCGAAGAGTTTTGACTTGTGCCTTTGCTGGTTTTCAGCTATTATCTAATGCATGCTCCATTCCTCTTCGCCTTCATGACCCTAGGATCGCGTTTGCAAAGCTCTATTTTTCCACCTTCGTGTTCACGAAGGTTGAGTAATTCCTCTTAAGGATCGCGATCCTGGGACTCGTGTTCGCGAAAGTTCAGATCGGGTAACCTCGCGATCACGATCAATGGCCCGCCCGCGTTCGTGAAGGCCAGCGGGCTTGGACTGAGTATTAACTTCATTTTTACCTAAAATTGTATTTTCTCCATTTTAAAACTTTTGAAGCTCGGATTAAGGTGATTTCAAAGGGGGTTTCGTGATTTCTTTCAAGGGTAAGTTCTTAAAACGTTGTAGTTAGATTATAATCCTAAATTGGTAGTATTATTACTTGTAAATATCATTAGAGTAGAATGTAGATAGATAACTTAGTGATTCTCGAATAATTGATATTAAATGTCTATTTTAGAGGATAAATCTTGTTAGCAAACTTTAGTGTGATGATTGTGATTTAGTGCTTTGTTAGGAAATAATTATGTTATTATCGTTATTAATAATGGAATGGTTGAAGTTTAGAAGATATTTAGAGCATTAATAGACTTGTAATAGTGGATGAAACTTAATGAATGAAATAAGATAGGTTCGGATAGTTCCATGATTGATTGTTCTTGGGGTTGTGTTTTGTTTCGTGTTGCCCGTGTGGGACTTAGGTAAGCATTATTATGAACTTGAGTAATTATTTATAATTGTGTGAACGAGGAGAGGTTTATATGCATATTACTTTTGATTTGAGAGGATATATTATTGTGATATCCGAGTGAAGGCCATAGTCTGTGCATTAATTGGCTTATTTAGTATTGTACCACATAAGTGGGGGCTTGACTTGACGTTGCAGACCTTATATGAGCATTAATTACATATTCATTATAGTAATTTTCGAGTGAGGGGGTGAAAATAATAATATTGATGACTATATGACTATTTATTCTAGTGGTGCCAAGTAGAAGTTGATGTCTTAAATTACTGAAACATTAAATTAATTATGAGATCACTTATACATGTATTGAACGAATTTTGATCTTCGTACTGATAGGTTGTTAGAATTACATCCTCATATCACGCATGTATATTCATGAGACATTGATACCACTAAGATATTATGATTTTTGTAAGAAAATAAAACACCGTATAAAATGTCTATACCAAGGGATGTGCCGATAAGGTTGATTTGAGATATGAGATTGAGATTATAAAGAGTATATGAGTTGTGAATCTTCTCATTGGTCCTACTTGAGAATGAAGAGACTCAATGGGTGTATAGAAAAAGTTATGCGATAACTTTCAAAACATTTATTATCAGCCCATCATCACTATATTACATTACATCATTTACATTGCATTGACATTCCTTGGTATGATTTAGTATTATGTTAGTATTTACTCTTGTATTATATTACCGTAATTGCTCCTTATTTGTATATTGTGTTGAATATTCATTTCACTTCACTATATTATCTTATTTTATATTATATTGATTGGGAGGTTGAGGTATTATGAGATGTAAGGTATGGCGGTGGCTTGATCAAAGAGATAGTTAGGTAGCATCTTATTGCAGCATGGAATACACCCTTATATATGCACACTCTATCTGTCTTTATCCCATATTACTGATTGATTTGTAATTGATTAAGTCTGATATACAACATTAGTGAGTTTTATTCACAAATAATTTCTCTTAGCATTAAATATAAAATAAATAGTGTTGACTTTTTTGAATTAATGTACCATTCATGCATTTGATAACCTGTTGACTGTTGTGTTGAATTATCCTGATAGGATAAAGTGCTATGATTTGACGGGTCTAGGTTGTTTGGGATACCCTAGGTAGTTTGGGTGGTGGTTTCCGCTATTATTTCGGATTAAGATCGATTATTGATGATACTTGTTGAATATATGTGGTTTCATAGTGACCATTATTTCTCTTTTATTTTCTTATTTTATGCTCATTGTACAGGTATTGATTTGAGTGGTACATCATAGATTGCACTACTTTCATTATGATATCTCGGATATCGAGGTAATGGTTGATGGACTTCGAAAATACTCAGATTTTTTTACTTATGTCATATGTATTATTTGTATCTAAGATATTTTTTATGATTCATATTATTCCTTTTCTATATTGGAGGCTTGTACTAGTGACAACCAAACCTGATATGTATCTTCATCTTTGCTTATTTTATTTATTTATTTATATATATATATATATATATATATATATATATATATATATATATATATATATATATATATATATATATAATTTGAATTTATTTTCTCTTCTTTTGATTTTTTTTCCATAATTATGAATTTAGATTGGGTTAGCTTTACTTATATCAGAGAGTGTTACATGTTATTATCCCGTATTTGTTTTGGATCATGACAAATTAGTATCAAAGCCCCAGATTCATTCGTCTCATTAGTACAAGTCGAGTCTAGTAGTGTTTTGCTGATCGGTGTAGAGACGTTTGTTATCTATCTTTTAGAGGCTACATAACTTTAGAAGATTTTCATTCCTTTATTTTATTTTGAGCTTTTGGACTTATGTGTAACCTCTCTCGCAGATGGTGAATACACTTTTTGCCATGGCTAAAAATTTAGAGCCTCCGTCTTCGGTGTGTAAAAGGAGCAGGGTTCGAGGTAGAGTTAGATTGGAATATCCAGACCAGCTAGAGGTCAGATTAGAACTACCTTTTCAGGTTCTAGGGTTGCCAGTAATGGTCAGCACAATGAGTTAGAGGGATTGGGGTCAGTGTAGACACCACCTTTGACCATACTTATGATTGAGGATTATTTGGTTCGAGTGTTTGGCTTTTCTCTTTCAAACTTTAGACTCCAAATGCACATGTGACTACTACATATTCCCAGTATTGATAAGATATTATCGGGGATTAATCCATATTCAGTGACTTTACCCTTTATGTCCACAGAAGGACACATTAGATATTTGGAGTTCATGAGATCAAGTCCACCTCATTTTGATGGAGTTCCTAGGTTTGATGCTTATATGTTCTTACTTGGTTGTCGTGAGAGATTGCATGGATTGAGTTTTATGAATTCTAATGGAGTAAAGTTCATTTCCTTTTCATTCTTTAGGCTATCTAGACAGTGGTGGAGGACCTTTGTAGAGGGTAAACTATTTGGATCACATTCTCTTTCATAAAATTAGTTTGCTCGAGTGTTCTTAGAGAAGTTTGTGTGGAGATATAAGAAGTTGAGGTCTAGAGGGCCCAAGAATTTAATAATCATAACAATATGCATGAAAGAGGTCAGGATCTTCATTGTTATGCTTGGAGAGAATTATATCAGGATGGTCCTTCAGGTCTTTCAAACTTAGTTCTGCAGGCTTCGACTTCTTCGATTTACATTCGGTATGGAGGTTTCAATCACTATAGGAGGGATTGCCCACAACTTAGACAGAGTGATATTTTATTAGTTGGTCTGAGTAATGATAGGTCTTAGTATTAGATTTTATAGGATAGACGCGAGATAGGAGTTTTTGGTACAGTAGCCATAAGTATGATTTAAGTCCGCCTACGATTTATTTGGATAGTGTTTGATTATAGGCATATATCCTCCTATGTGTTTACTTATTCGACATTGATTTTTGACATAATTCATGGACTTTTGTGGGTTTACTGATAATGCTTCCCCATAAATGATTCCTTAGTCATGATCAGGTGTACCGATTCTGTGTTGTGACTCACTTAGAAAGTATAGCAGGATATAGGCTTGATTTCTAATGTTTTAAGGATTTTGGTATATTTGGTTATGATCCCTTTGATGGTTACATTATGGACTAGTGGTGGATCGATGGCTAGCTTTGACATATTTATATTATAGAAGGTAATTCAGGGATTTTCTAGAGAATCGTGGGTCAGTTGGGTTCGAGAAAGTGTTTTGATTATCAGGATGGTGAGTTGTGTGTAAAGAAAGTTTTAGTTGAAAGACTTTTGTAGAATTATTGCAAGTGTTGTCAACAATGTGTGTGCATAAGTTAGTTGTTTTAGGGGGTTACTTTGATGTATGTGTGGTTTGGGTTAATATCATATTTTCGTTATTGAGTTGTGGGATAACGAGTGGTACTTACTAGATTGATTAAGAAGATCCTTTTGGTGGATCAAATTTGGTACAACCTGCTTTGAAGAATTGCTTTTGAAAGATTCTAGTCGGATAAGGAAAAATTTACAGTCGTTCATGTCTTATGATTGTTACTTTCTTAGTGATTGGCCTTTGTTGGATTCAATCATATTGGGACACTCCTCGGTTAGATTTGAAGGATTTCAGCTTATCAGAAATTCTTGCTTTGTATAAAAAAAATTGAATGGAAAGAAAAAACTTACTTGTAGTAAATGTTACTTCTATAGCGATGTGGCCTAGCGGAATATTTTTGCTCATAAGTTTTTATTTAGAGTATGTGTTACTATTTCAAAGTTCTGTATTAAAGAAATACTGAGGGTGTGTTTGGTATGAAGGAAAATGTTTTCCATGAAAAATATTTTCCTAGAAAATGTTTTCCTGAAAAACAAATTGATTTCTTACTTATTTTCTTATGTTTGGTTGGTGGATGGAAAATATTTTTCGATTTTTTTTTTAATATTTGGTTGGTGAATGAAAAAATATTTTTTAAAAAATACATTTTTGTGTTTAGCTAAAGCGTAAAAATACATTTTAGAATTTTTTTAAAAAAATAAATTTAAAAAATTTTTGAGAAAAAAGGTTGATAAGCGGGTGGATGGGGGTGTCAGAATAGGTAGTAGGGGTGGCGTAGGAAAAAGTTTTGAATTTTTTTGTTAAAAAAAAAATTAAAAAATTGTTGGGAAGGGGGGAGGGGAGAAGGGGTTAGTAGGAGTTGGGGGTCAGGGGAGGGGAGAGGGGGTTAGTAGGAGTTGGGGGTCAGGGGAGGGGAGTGGGGGGAAAGAAAAAAAAATTAATTTTTTTTGAGGTTGTTGGGAGAGGGGGCTGGTAAGGGGGGAGGGAGGGTAGGGGTGTGGAGTAAGAGAAAGTTTAAATTTTTTAATAAAATGTAGATATTGTTTTTGAAAGAGGGCTGGTAGGGGTAGGAATGGGGTGGGGTAGGAGTAGGGAATGGACTAAGAAAAAAATTTAAAATATTTTTAAAAATAATTGAATTTTGGGGGTGAGGGTAGGGGTAGGAGGTGGGGTGGGATGGGGTGGGGATAAGGGATGGACTAAGAAAAAAATTTGAAATACTTTTTAAAATAATTGAATTTTAGGGGTGGGGGTGGGGGTGAGGGTAGGAGTGGTGTCGGGGTGATAAGGTATTATGGGCGGGGGGCGGGTAGATGATTCTGAGAATTATATGAACATTTCAACTTTAAAGTGAGGTTGAAAGAGAGTTTTGAAAAATATTTTTCTTACTTTTTGAAGGAAAGTCATATTCCTTAGATTTAAGAAAAATAAGTTGGTTTGGAAAACATTTTCCAAAACATACAAGCTAACCAAACATAAGTGTGTTTGGTATGATGGAAAATATTTTCTAAAAAATGTTTTTTTTATTTTCCCTTGTTTGGTTATACTAAAATATTAGGAAAATATTTTCCAAAATGACTCATTTTTATTTATTTGAGGAAAAATAACTTCCCTCATGGTTCAAGAGAAGTCATTCTCCAAAAAATGACAGATGTGACTTTTATGCCCTCACCCCCACCCCAGCAACACTCAAATTTATATTACTCAAAAAATTGACATTCCTCAGAAATATTTTTCATCGGGCTTTGCTTTAATTTTTCACTGCTTGAAATAAAAAATATTTAATCCCAAATTTTCTCATGTTTTCAATGTTCGTTGAATGTATTGTTATTTCCATATGCATAGAGGAAGACTTACCTATGTATTTTTGTTAATTGCATATTTCATTTTGTCATCGTTGTAGCTTGTTTCACAATATTGAACAAGCTTGTCGTTCAATTGTATTTCTATTAATTGTAGTATCTTGAGATTATCCTGACAAAATATTGAAAAGTGTCTCCTATGCTTGCTAATTAGTAGTTGCTTAAAATTTAGTGACTTGCAATATCTTAATACTCGATATTGATATTATTTGTTATGCTTAAATTAGTTCAAGCAGTGATATACTAGTTAACCATAAGTAGTATTTTCTAAAAAAATATTTTTTCACTCACCAACCAAATACTAGAAAATATATTTCTGAAAAATATTTTCTACTCACCAATCAAACACCATAAAATATTTTTTGAAAAATATTTTCCACTCACCAACCAAATATGAAAAAATAAGTAAAAAATCAACTTATTTTCTAGGAAAACTTTTTCCAGGAAAATATTTTTCATCATACCAAACACACCCAAAACTAGAAAACATTTTCTGAAAAATGTTTTCCTTCATACCAAACACGCCCTGAATATAAAATTATGTTATAGAAAAGTTAGGAACTTGTTCATAAGGATTTTAATACATTTGGAATTTAGTTGCGGATTCAAGTCAGAAATTTTAAGTCTTACTAGTGCGATTTATCAATAACTTGTAGAGTATAGCAGTAACTCTTCTCGATTCTTGAGTTGTTAGTTGGGCCTCCGTCAGTGAGATATAGTGATTGTTGCACTTCTTTTACGAATGGATTATTCCTTATTATGATTAGTTCCTTATGTGCGCGAGATTAAAAGACTCTTTGTTCTACCCGAATATTGAGGATTTCGAGTTATTTGATGGTTTTGAACATTTAGGATTGTACATGTTATTAAGATGAATAGCTTGAGTTTTTGGTGTCATTTAGAGATTTCATGTCTGTGGTTCATAGTGTGTTATGATGATTCTCAGTTGCCTCTAAGGGTTAAGTTGTAGGTGGTGATTTAGCGTGTTGAGTGTGACTTTTGAGATTTTATGTAGCTTTGGTAATGATTTCTAACCTAGTAGTTTTAGCCTTGGGTTATGGTGCGGGTTGGTTTAATAGTGATATTATTGGCCTTAAGTAGGTTTATTTAGTGTTTTGATGGGTAGTGATGTGATTTATGGGTTTTTTTATTTTTGGTGAGTTTGAGGATAATTTTCGATCTTGTGGTTGTAGCCAGTATCTTGGGGTGCCTTGGTTAGGTTTAGGTTAGCCGGATATGTTCATAACTTTTGTTGTGTTTGACTCAGTTTTTGGGTATAAAGGAAGTTTGAAAATATAAAAATTCGGCTTCATTGAGAAGTTGGTCATAGATATTGGTGTTGTGATATAGTGAGTTCTTATGTGATATATCTCTAGTTCTTTGGTGAGACCGATAGCTTTATGATTATGACTCTGCACTAGTGCTTTCTTGATGTCTGTCGAGGGTATTTTCTATCGTACACCTATTTTTGGTATTTTCTTGCTTGACATTCGAGGACGAATGTGAATTTTAGTGGTAGATACTGTAATAAGCCTCATACTAGTTTTTAAAATTTCTTGTGTTTTGCTATTTTGACCTTTCTCATAGTTACTTTATCTCGTATGAGTTGTGGATATGGATATGAGTTGTGAATTAGTTTGACTTCAGTCAATATTTTGTGACTTGAGCCTCGGATGATGATTCTGATAGTTTTATTAGCTCTAAAATATCAATTTTGGGTTAGTAGGTGGTTAGTTCGGGTCTCGAACTCTTATTTAGCATTTCGATCCTCTATATGAAAACAAGTTCAATTTGGCCTTAAGGAATCCCCGAAGTTTATTTGTTGAAAATGACCATTTTTCGAAAATTTGACATTGCCATTGAGTTTGGAACATCGAAACTTAGTAGCATTATTAACTCATTTTTGTGGGTCCGAACGAATCTCGGGGTTCTATTCGGAAAGTTTTGACTTGTGGCTTTGCTAGTTTTCAGCTTTTATCTGGTGTATGCTCCCTTCATCTTCGCGTTTGTGAAGCTCTATTGTCCTTAACTTTGCATTCATGGCTAGAAGCTCGCGTTCGCAAATGGTTAAGTAATTTCACTTCATGTTTATGATTCTAGGGCTAGTGTTCGTGAAGGTCCGGATTGAGCAACCTCACGATCAAGGGCACACATTCGCAAAGTCCATTTGACCTGGATAAAATATTAACTCCATTTTCGAACCCAAAACGAACTTTCTCTAGTTTTAAACTTCTAGAGCTCGGACTAAGGCGATTTTAAAGGGGTTTTCAAAATTTCATCAGTGGGTAAATTTCTAAATCTTTATTCCATTATCTTCCATTAATTTCATTTTCAAAAAAAATAAAAATTCTTGATTTTAGATGTGATTTTTTTTTTTGGGGGGGGGGAGTGGGGTTACCCGATAAAGTGTAAATTGATCTTTCTTATATGTTGTCCAATTGCAACTCATTTTTGTTTGGGTTTTCGACTATAGACTCCTCTTAATATGAGAAACATTGTTCTTACAAAATTATAGTTTTACCTCTTTTATTTTTAACTTATTTTTTAAATTTGATTTGGATCCATCTTAAATAGGATCAACATGAGTACCATTAGCTTTCTTTTGACTTGTAGATGACATGTTTGACTAGATTGGACATATTTGATTTGACTCAAGGGAGTTGAGCTTTTGACTGGGTCATTGAACGTGTTTGGGCTTACGGATCGTCTGTAAAGGAAAGTTGAGATGTACTTTGACTTTTTTCAAAATGTTTATGTTGTGTATGCTTGTATGTTGTATTTTGTGTATCACTTAGAGATTGCTGGTTCTGCTTAAGTGAAATAACGAGCATCTCCGCAGATTTCAGAGTCTTTGATAGATTATAGTTGGATTATTGTCTTGATTAGTTGGTATTACTATCTATAAATATCCTTAAAGTAGAATGTAGATAGATTACCTATGATTCTCGAATAATTAATATTGAATGTCTATTTAAGAGTTATTGTTAGCGGACTTTATTATGATGATTGTGGTTTAGTGCCTTGCTAGAGGGTAATTATTTTATTATCATCATTATTGATGGAATGATTGAGGTTTAGAGAATACTTAGGGAGGATATATTATTGATGGAATGATTGAGGTTTAGTGTCTTACTAGAGGGTAATTCATAACTGTGTTATTGTCATCATTATTGATGGAATGAGACTTAATGAATAAAATATCGTAGGTTTGGGTAGTTTCGTGATTGTTCTTGAAATTGTGGTTTGTTTCGTGTTCGTCCGTGTTAGGCGTAGATGAGCATTATTATAAACTTGAGTAAGTATTTACGATCGTGTTTTCGAGTGGAGGCTTATATGCATATAGCTTTATTTGAGAGGATATATTATTGTGATGCACGAGTAGGAATTTGAATTGATGGTATGGGTCATGTTTCGTGAATTAATTAGTTTATTTAGTATTGTGTCACCCAAATGGGGACTTGATTTGACCTTATAGGTCTTATGTGAGCATAAATTGCATATTCATTATATGATGTCCGAGTGAGGGGTTGAAAATAATAATATTGATAACTACATGTCTATTTATTCAATGCCAAGTGAAAACTGATATCATGAATTATTGATACGTTGAGTTGATTCTAAGCCCACTTATACATGTATGAATTAATTTTGATCTTCATACTGATTAGTTATGAATATTATATCATTACATCACGCATGCACATTCATAAGACATTGGTACCACTTAGATATTATGATTTTTTGAAAGAAAATGAGACACCTTATAAAACCCTATACTAAAGGACATGTCTGTAAGGTTAATCAGAGACATGAGATTGAGAATATAAAGAGTATATGGGTTGCGACCCTCCATCCCCATCCCACCCCACAATGGGTCATACTTGAGGCTAGATAAGTTTATACAGAATTCAGAAAGGTATGTGTTAATTTTCAAACATTCATCTCCATCCCATCATCATTACTACATTACATTGCATCATTTGCATTGCATTGACATTCTTTGTTATGATTTGGTATTGTGTTAGTATTTACTCTTGTATTGTATTATCGTGATAGCACCTTATTTATGATGTTGTGTTTGGAGATTCAATTCACATTATTACACTATCTCATATCATCTTATACTGGTTGGTAGGTTGAGGTATTATGAGATGTAGGATAAGACGGTGGCGTGATCGGAGAGATAGTTGGGTAGCACCTTATGGTAGCAAGGGATACACCCTTATATATATACACTCTACTTGTCTTTATCCCATATTACTGATTGATTTGTAATTGATTAAAGTTAATATACAATATTAGTGAGTTTTCTTCACAGATGACTTCTTCTATCATTGAATATAAAAATAAATAGTGTTGATTCTCCTAGATTAATATACCTATCATTTATTTGATAACCTGTTGACCGTCATGTAGGGCTATCCTGATAGGATAAAGTACTATGATTTAATGGGGTGTAGGTTGTTCAGAATACCCTGAATAGCCGGGGTGACGATTTTTCCCATCACTTTAAATTAGGCTCGATTATCAACGATGTTTGTTGAGTATCAGTACTTTCGTACTTTTTCTTCTCTTTCATTTTCTCGCTTTCTGCACCTTGTATGGGTATTGGTTCAAGCAGTAGATTGTAGATTACATTACCTTTTATATTGATGTCACGGAGATCGAGGCAGTGGCTAATGGATTTCTGAACTACTCGTCATTTTCTACTTATGTCTTATGTATTATTCAAGTCTAAGATATTTTTGACGATTGATATTATTCCTGCTTTGTATTAGAGACTTGTAGTAGTGACAATCAGCCTTGGGATATATATTGATCTTTACTTCTTCTTTATATATATGATTTGAGTTTATTCTCTCTTCTTCCGTTTCTATTTTATCACAATTGTGAATTCGGATTGGGTTAGGCGTACCTATATTGAAGGGTGTAACAAATGTCATCGCGTACCTATTTGGGTCATAAAAAATTAGTACCAAAACCTCAGGTTCATTGATCTCATTAGTACAAGTCGAGTCTAGTAGAGTCTTGCGGATTGATGCGAAAATGTTCTTTGAAAAGCAACATGACTTTAGGAGATTTTCGTTAATAGAGTATAGTAATATGCTTTGGTAATATTATAATTGAAATAGAAACATTTTATAATCAAGATTTGAAAATATTTTTATTCTTGTAGCTCATCAACTTTTGAGTATTAGAATTGAAGTAACTATATTTTTGTATATGATAACTATAGTTTAAAAATATTGAACATTATGATCATATATTTATTTATTTTTATCTAGTATTTTTTATTTATTTTAAATAATTAACTAGTTTGGATCTGTGCGCTCGTGATCTATTAAAGAAAGATGTACTTTCTGTTAGGATTTTTTAAAAAATTTCCAAAACTCGAATCAAATATTTTCAAGTAAAAAATTAGAGAAACTATATTCATTCCATCATAAATTTTGATAGTTAATTTTGTGAACTATGATCAATCTTTCTTTTTAGAGGGAGGAGGGAGTGGCAGGGAGGTCTGACCTCGATATAGCACAGTCAAATTCGAACTATGATCAATTAATATGCAGAAGAAAAACAAAAAAAATCGACAACAAAACAGTTTTGTTTTACAATTAATAACTTTACCAACTTGCCATTGCATCATTTGACTCTTTAACCCACATTACATAACATCTCTTAAAGAGTCAAATGATGCAACGAGGATATTTATGACTCAATTAGGAAAAACAAAAAACTTAATTAATTAATCTTATGAAGCAACAAAACACAAAACTTAAATGAGTTGTATGTTAGCATATTTTAAAATTTTGAGATATATTTGTAATATGTATATCTTTAGAAAAAAATCATTCCTTTCTACATCTTACATAATCTCTATCTTTCACGAGATTACAATAAAAATACTAGCATATATAATTTCCTCAACAGCCTCCTAATTATTAGACGAGTACTAGGTACAAGAATATATTATTCATGTTGTTTCACTCCTATTTTTGTTTTTTTAGTCCAAAAAGTACTTTACCAAAATGGGCAGAAAAATCAATTGGAAATTATATTTAAAATTTGTTCTATTTTAAAAAGAAACTTCATTATTAACCTGTATACGGACAGTAGAACTTGACACGTCTTTGTCCACGAATAGTTTGAAACAGCAAAAGCTTCCAACGTATATAATTTTTTTTTTCTCATCCAGTATCTGAAGTTCATATTGGAGTCCGACTAATCCGAATCATATGTTGTAGGGTCCATTAAAGTGGCAGCGTTCCCAACAGAATTTTCTCCATACCCAAGATCAAACCCTCGACCTCTGATTAGAAATGGACCATCTACTGCACCACAACCCATGTTGGTATATATATTTGTTATTATAGTATTATTGTACTACCTTTTTTGCAATAATTGAAAAAAGAAATATCGATTATTAATTCTTTTTCTCTTTCAATTTAGGTATCATATTATTTTTAATTTGTTGAGAAAATACTTTTTAAATTTATTTTAACTGTCGTTTTAACACTTTTTACATTGATTATGAAAATAATAGGCCTACGTATAATTTAGTTGAATTGAGTGTTTCTATAAGAAACAAGCTTTTTACCTAGAGATGTGCGCATACCATTCTCTTCTGACTCTATTTATTAAGCTATTCATATATATTAGGTTTTTTTTTTGTTTTTTTTTGAAAATTGAGTAATACTAAAGAAAATTATTTCTTTAATGTTAAAGGTATAATTGAAATAACAATCAGCGTTAGTCTTAAATTCTGACAATTATTTTGAGACAACTTTTTTTGAGACTAATAATGAGATGAGAGAGTATGTTATAATTTTATATTTAAAAATAAATATTCCTTCTAATTTTATTTTATTTCTAATGAAATAATTTATTTAGAGGAAATACTATATTATATTTTTATAGTTAAAGTAAATTTAAATTTTCTATGAGTATGTTATTGCTGTAAATTTAAATTTTATCTTTACTGAAATAACTTAACTTTCCAGACAAAACTTATTTTAAAGAATAAGATTTAAAAATTTAATAACATTATACAGTAATTTCACAAAAAATAAAATGTATACTTCCTCCGTTTAAAAAAGGATGACCTACTTTCTTTTTTAGTATATTTAAAAAAGAATAATTTTTTTTTTGCAATACTTTAATTTTAACTTTCCACATACATATTTAGGACCACAAGATTAAAGAATATTTTTTATATATTTGACACAACTTTAATTTAAGGTCACAAGATTCAATTTTTTTTTTTATTTTCTTAAATTTTATATAAGTTAAAGTAGGTCATTTTTTTTTAAAACGAAGGGAGTAAAGCAATGCTTTCTCCAAATAATACTAGTACTAGATTTACTTATTAAATTCAAAATTTAAAGTGTGTCCACCAGAAAAAGATAAAGAAGGATGGCGGGAAATGAGTGCCGGCTGTGGCGGAGCTGTGACAACGACGGGCCGTGAATATAGCGTGGGACACGGACGGCCGTCAATTTGAAACCCAAATTTCATTTTCTTTACCCGCCAAAATTGTTTTCCTTTTACCCGCGAAAATTGATTAACCGTTTTCTTAGGAGTTTCTTTATTTGTATTCGATATTCATATTGGAGTCTGATTCATTCAAACTTCATATTAAGAGTTCAAATTTAAGATCTTTAATTAAGGATATAGAAATTTCAATCATTTCATTCCCAAACTAATGCAATGTTTAATCCAAAACTCCTAGGTTTAATCTGCGGCGAAGTCAGTAAAAAGCTTTAAAATATAAAGTGACAAACACACGAAAAAATTAAAGAATTAGATTCAACACCTACTAATATATCTAAAAAATAATTTTTATTTTGGATATATAATGTCATTTTCTACGAAGGAGCTCAAATTAACACCCCCTTTAGTATCATGGCTCCACCTTTGGATTCAGCTAAATCCATAGCTGACACTCTCCCTTCGCCTATTTTCGTTCCTACCACTTAAACTAAGGAGTGCTCATTAAATCAACTAGGATAAAAGTTATAAACATTAATAAAGTAATATTTTTTTATATTTAATATTTTACAAAAGGTTATTTATTATTTATTTTTATGTTAATCAATCAATATTATTAAATAGAGTTACATGCCGTTACAATTTAAGTATCCTGTCATGTATATTTAATTTTGAAATTTATTTCATGAACATCTTGTGAGAATGGATGTGAACAAAAAAAATAAATTCAGATTGTATCTTTACTAAGATTGCAGAAAATGACAGATTTATAGTTGCCACAAGCATGTATGTTCACTCCAAGTGCATGCAAGTTGACCACATGCAACTTGAGATTTTCTACTGTGGGAAACAACAAAAAATCAGCAGCGATTGTTGGTACGTTTATAAACCAAGTGCGGCCAATTAAGACCAAAAATTGACAGCCAACTTGATGGATGGTCTTCCTAACCATATTCACTTGGATTTTTTCATATAGGTAAATTATAAGTAAATTTTTAATTTAATTCATGTTTCTTGTGTTTGAAGTTGTTTTGACTTAGACAGCAAGTGAGGTGGGAGACAAACACATCACATGCTTTGATTAGGTCCATTTGACAAAAAGTAAGTACTTGTATGTTTTAAGATGCTCTCTCAATGATAATCTCTCCATATCACTTCTTTAGACTATTGCTTTGCTAGCATATACAAATCTATGATATTTTGCCTATTTTGGCAATAATAACATGTTGAGTAAAATTTCATCAGCGAAATCTGAAAATTAAGGATAGAGAGATTTTTTTGTAAAGACCCTCTACTCAAATACAATAAATCCAAATAAAAGAATCAAAAATAAGTTCAGAAAGCATAACAATTAACAAGGTGCATCGTGCATGGTCTATAAGAAAGGAACAATAACAACAATAAGATAATATGATAATCGAAATTTGAGGTGAGCAAAAATCAAATCGACCGATAAATCGAACCAATAAAAATGTTTTTGATTTATTGTTATTGGGTTAACGATTTTTTAATGGTTTTATAAAAAAAATTATTGAGTTATTGGTTTGGTTCGATTTTTTCTTATTGAGTTATTGGGTAAACCGATAACCCAATAGGAATATATATATATATATATACGACGTATTATTTATTTCTCTTAATTTCTACAAATTACAAATCTATTATTTCAATTATACAAACTCTTAATTTCTCCTAACAACATTTAGTTCAAACTTAAAGGTTCTTGTAAATTAAAACACATCATGTAGGATTTTTGATTGCAACTAAGATTCGTTTTTTTTTTCATGTTAGTTACTACTATTTATATTTTATGAGTATTTTCTTATCGGTTAAACCAAAAATCAAATTGGGATTAAAAATTCGATAAACCGAAAATCACTAAAAAAAATCTTATTAGTTTGGTTATTGGTTTAGCATATTTAAAAATCGAAAATCGATAAACCGAACTGATAATATATAAAATCGAACTGAACCGACTGATGCACACCCCTAATCAAAACATAATGAACAACCCGTGCCAATAGTTATTAAAACTAAGAACTACATGAATATGGCTAGGACTACAACAAACACCAACAAACCTGAGCCTTCGAAAATAAGAATGCACTCCACTACCTACAAATCTTCTATTCTAATATGCAACCTTCACATCTTTCTATCTAAAGTTATGTTTTTGGTAATATGAATTTGGGTCATATCCTGTCTAAACACCTCACTTTAATATTTTTTCGATTTACCTCTACATGTACCCCTATCTCCAACCTCTTACACCTCCCCACTAAGGTGTATATGCATCTCCTCTTTACATGCCCAAAGTTGCATCTCGTCTTGTCCATCACAGAGGTTACTCTCACCTTATCTAGAATATCCTCATTCTTAATCTTATTGCTTCTAGTATGTCTGCACATCAATTTTAACATTCTCATTTTTGCAACTTACATCTTTTGAATATGAGAGTTCTTCACTAGCCAACAAGCCATCTCATACAACAAAGACGATCTAATTATCACTCTGTGAAACTTACATTTAAATTTAGGTGGTACCTTTTTATCACATAAGACTCCGAAAGATGGATAAAGAAGGAAGTTTAGTTGAATCCCCTTTAAATAAAAATTGCATTGTACAAGTAGGGTAAAAATAAATATTCATGTATATATAAACGATTAACTTCCCTTGATATAAAAGAAACTTTTTAAGTATAATATTTTTGCATTTTCTTGAATGTCCTTATTAGGATTCTCAGTGTCTCCACCCAAATTTCCAATTGGCAACCTTCTTGTTGTGTGAAACCACTCTTTTATCACCTCTTATTTCAAAAAATAAACCAAAATAGATATTTAAATCTTAAATAAATACAATAGGACAGATGTAAACCCAAAACGAATATCTGAAATACAATATTGAATTGAAATGTGTTTAGACCAGTATACTGAGTCAAGGGTATCTAAGGATTTTAGGAGCACAACATAACATCTAAAATAAAAATAAACTAGTAAACAAAGAAGGTTAGGGCATCACTGGACTGCCCGTGCTGAAACAACAACAATATTTCATCTCGATCGGACATACGGTTCTCTGACACGTGTTTTCGATAAAGCAAAAGAAAGAAAAAAGAGAGATGGGCAAGTACATGAAGGTACTTAGTAAATATCGTTGACTGTCTTTAATAGTGTATGACAAGAGTTAGAAAACATGTACACATTTATAATGATAGTAATTATATGCATTTGCAGCAACAACAATCATGCACTACGTATAGTTGATGCATAGATAGAACATCTGCAGATATGCATTGTAATATACTATAGAACGATATATATATAAGAGCATATATTGATATACTCAAAAAATCAAACAATTAAGTGTTATGTCCAATATTGTGTGCTCACTTTACCTTACTTTCAGAATAATTGTGATGGAGCTTATTCTTCTTTTGGCAGAGAGAGACCCCTTTTACATGGAAATAGTTAGTTATGTTTTCACGTTCCATCAACGTGATTGGTGGATACAATCATTATCCTATTAGGAGTCAGTAATTATCCTGCTAGGTAACTTTCCATATAGATTAAGGATTTAACTTATTCAATTATTATTAAACCAATAAATAAATTAATTATGTGGGCCATAGAAATTTACATTCTCCCACTTGACACACACAATGTTAATTTAATGGTTTAATAGGTACGTCAATCATGTGCACTATTAACGTTAAATCCAACATCATTTGTCATCGTTAAATAAATCAACCAAAATGAGTCGTGGCGGTTGCACGTCCCTTTACTTGACATAGTTCCTTCCATGTACTACAATATTAGTCTATTACCTAACATAACCTTTCAAATACATAATGGGTCCAACGATAATACTTAGAATACTTTATCTAAGTCAGAACCTGTTATCATCATTCACAATATTATGTATACAAGAGAAAACAGGTAACAACAGAAACATATATAATTTGAGCTCAAAGTGTCAATTACATAAACATAAAAAAGACTTTACATAAAATCATTCATTGCTATCAATAAGACCCATTCTTTCAACATGTTCAATAAATGTTTTGGGCGGTAATCCTTTCGTCAAAGAATCAACAATCATAAGCTTAGTGCTAGTATGTTCAATTAACGCTTTATGTTTCTGGACTTCTTCTTTAACCGAAAAGTATTTCAATTCCATATGCTTAGCACCTTTTGAATACTTTTCATTTTTAGAGAAGAAAACTGTGGCAGTATTATCACTATAAATTTGTGGCGGCCTCAAAGCATGCCACAAACTCAGCTTCCATAGTGGATGCAGCTATAACAGACTATTTCGCACTCTTCCATGATATTGCTCCTCCACCTAACAGAAATAAATATCCAAATGTGGATTTTCTTATATCCACACAACCAGCATAATCTGAATTTGAATATCCAACCGTATCTAGATGATCAGATCTTCTATAAGTGAGCATATGATCTTTCGTTCCTTGTAAGTATCGTAATACTTTCTTTGCAGCCTTCCAGTGATCCATTCCAGGATTACTTTGATATCGACCCAGTATTTTAATAGTAAAACTGATGTCTAGTTTTGTACATATTTGGGCATTCATAAGACTCCCAACTATTGATGCATAAGGAATATCTTTCATTTGCTTTCGTTTCAAGTCATTCTTTGGACATTGATTGAGACTAACCTTATATCCTTTCTGAATTGGAACGGGACTTGATGAGCAGTTTTTCATTCTAAATCTCTCTAATACTTTATTAATATAGGTTTTCTAAGACAATCCCAACAATCCTTGTGATCTATCTCGAAATATTTCTATTCCAATCACATAGGATGTCTCACCCATATCTTGCATTTCAAAGTTATTAGAGAGATATTTCTTGGTATCATGCAATAAACCAAGATCATTAGTAGCAAGCAAGATGTCATCAACATACAAGACTAACATAATAAACTTACTCCCACTGACCTTCAGATATATACACCGGTCAACAGTGTTTTTCTTAAATCCAAAGGTGACAATCATTTCATTAAACTTAAGATACCATTGTCAGAAAGCTTGCTTAAGTCAGTATATTGACTCTTAAGTTTACACACCACGTGTTCCTTTTCTTTAACAGAAAACCCTTTAGGTTGATTCATATAAACTTCTTTCTCCAAATTTCCATTTAGAAAAATTATTTTCACATCCATTTGATGTAGCTATAAGTCATAATGAGCTACCAAGGCCATTATAATTCTGAGTGAATATTTTCTAGAGACAGGTAAAAATGTTTCTTTATAGTCAATGCCATCTTTTTGATTAAAACCTTTGGCAATAAGTCTGGCCCTGTGACGTTCGATGTTGCCAGTTGAGTCGCGTTTGGTCTTAAAGACCCATTTATACCCAACTCTTTTGCAACCTTCGGGCAATTCAACAAGGTCCCAAACTTCATTTTGTTCCATAGATTTTAACCCATCTTTCATAGCATTTATCCATTTATCAGAATTGTTGCTTTAAATGGCTTGTGAAAATAAAACTGAATCATCATCAATTCCCAAGTCAGTTTCTGACTCATGTAGATATACCAAATAATCATCAGAAATAGCAGATCTTCTTTGTCTTTGAGATCTTCTTGATGCAACTTCTTGTGGTTCATCTACTACAGGTTCATCAATTATGGCTTCATTAGTAGGAATATTAATTTGTTGTTCTTGTTGATTACTTTGTTGTACAATATCTTCAGGAACAACAAATTTAAAAGAAGTACAGGGTAGAGGAATTTGCACTCTAACTTCTTTAATTTCCACATTACGTGGTTCTTCACTCCCACTAACTTCGTCATTCTCAATGAATCTAGCGTTTTCAGTTTCAACTATTCTCGTACTATGATTAGGACAGTAAAATTTATACCCCTTTGATTTTTCTGGATAACCAATGAAGAAACCACTGATTGTTCTTGAATCCAGTTTCTTTTCATGTGGATTATAAACTTTAACTTCTGCCGAGCAACCCCAAACATGCAGGTGCCTCAAACTAGGTTTCCTACCAGTCCACAGTTCAAAAGGTGTCTTTAGATCTGCTTTACTAGGAACCCTATTTAGCAAGTAAACGGCAGTCCTTAAAGCATACATCATAATAGAGGTAAAGATGAATTACTTAACATACTCCTAACCATATCCATTAATGTACGATTACGCCTTTCTGCCACACCATTTTGTTGTGGTGTGCCAGGCCTTGTGTATTGAGCACATATTCCATGCTTTTCGAGGAATTTAGCAAATGGACCTGGGTGTTGTCTACTTTCATCATATTTTCCATAATATTCACCACCTCTATCAGACCTGATTATTTTCACCTTTGTATCTAGTTGTCTTCAACCTCAGTAATAAATACCTCTAAGGCATTAATCGCTTGAGATTTTTCATGCAACAAATAGATATATCCATAACGTGAAAAGTCATTAATAAAAGTGATAAAATATTTTTTTTTATTGAAAGATGTGATATCAAAAGGACCACATATATCAGTGTGTATAATTTCAAGAAGCTATAAGCATCTTGTGGCTCCTTTCTTTGTGTGTTTTGTTTATTTTCCTTTAATACAATCTACACAAATATTAAGGCTAGTAAAATCTAAATCTAGAAAAATTTCATTCTTAACTAATCTTTTCAGCTTTTCTTTAGATATGTGACCTAAATGTTTATCCCACAAGTAAGAAGATTGTTCATTCACCAAACTTTATTTGGTACCAACATTATGATGCAGAGTTAAGAGTGTTTCGGTAGAAAGATTATCAAGATTCAGTCTGTATAAATTATCACAAAGAGTACCAGTACCAGTGAGATAATTATGTTTAAACAAACTAAAACATCCATTACCAAAACTAAAAGAATATTCAGTCTTATCCAACTTAGTCAAAGAAACTAAATTTCTCGAAAGAGAAGGAACATAAACAGTTTGTACTAAATCTAAGTGACGTCCACTATCGAGAATAAGATGATAAGTCCTGACACCTTCAACTGGAGCCTTCACTCTATTCCCCATTTAAACAAATCTTTCATTCTTGTTTATGGTTTGGATTGTAAGGAATCCCACATAGTATTAGAAACATGAACAGTACAACTAGAGTCAACCCACCAAGTATTTTAAGGAACTTCAGTTAAATTTAATTCGAGACATGTAAAAGCACAAGGCTAACCTTTCGTCTCAAACCATGCCTTACGTTTTAGGCAATCTTTCTGAAAGTGTCCAGATTTTCCACAAAAATGACACTTTCTATTCTTGTTCCCTTTCTTTTGTACTTGAGATGAGGACTGATTAACATTAAGTTTTTTCAGTTGTCCCTTACCATGCTTCTTTCCTTTCTTTTCAGCTCCTTGATGATTTACATAATTAATAGAGTGAGTTCCTTGATTCTTTAGCCTTGTTTCCTCTTGAACCAATATACCATGCAATTCATGCTCATTTTATTTGTCTTTCATGGTGTTGTAGTTCATTTGAAAAGGACCATACTCAGACGGTAATGAGTTGATAATGAACTGCACAAGGAAATTCTGTACCACTTCTATTCCCAATGACTTAACTCTTGCTGCTATGTTTGTCATTTCAATGACATGCTTATGCATAGTACGTGAACCATCAAACTTCATGGTGGTCAAAGTACCCATTCGTGTTCTATCAAGAGACTTATCAGCAGTTTGGGAAGACTCTTTCACAAGTTTCAGAAGTTATTTTGCACTTTCAATTTTGGGAAGAGTAGTCTTAATGTTGCCCACAATATTCATTCGTATGAACATTAGGCCTAATCTGTTAGACCGATCTCAATGCTTATAATAGGACTTTTCTTCATCACTGCTAGCTTCAATAATAGCAGTTGGCTTTTCAGAGTAAAGCGCAGCATCAAGATCTAAAACTCCAAGATGAAATTTGATCTGCTCGCACCAATCTGAAAGTTAAGTCCATTAAAAGTCGTAACAGAAGCAGAGTGTGAATGAAGGGCAAGTGCTGAAAATAGAATATGCTCATTTGTTAATGCTTTGAGTTATTAGATTAAACACATTATCAAATTCAGAAATAATTTACTTAAATGTATATTGATGTTCTCCTTTGGGCGAAAAATCAAAATACAATTTTAAACATAATGATGCTTAAAATATATTTAACACAAAAAAATAATATTTAATGCATCAATTAATAATATTTATCATCTTTAGATAAATAAATAAAACTAACGATACATCAAAATTATCTCTTTAATATTTATTGGTCATACGAACAAAATATCAATCTTTGGGTGATCCACAAATGTCTTATGACCAAAAATTTAACTTACCCATAATTATTAGATCAATTATAAGCATCAATATTAATGGGTAATTAATTTAAACTTTAACCTTTATTTTGAAATTAATTTCATAAAGATCGACCACTTTGGTGATTAACGAATCTTACATATATGATTTCAAGTTATATTAAGAAACAATAAATTTTATTATTGCATACTACAACGTTCTAACAACAAAGAGTTGCTTCTTTAATATTTAAAATAATAAAGATTAAACTCATATTATTTTAAATAGAATCAATTATAATAATATCAATATTTTAAATTTTGTTCTTCAATAATTGTGAAATTTCTAACAAACATAATTAAAATTCACAAGATCTGGAGAAACATTAATTTTAATGGAAAATCACTTGTTCCGAAAACCAGGCTTTGACACCACATGTAAGCATAAACGGATTATATAAACTTAAACAATCTTAAACATAAACAATCCTATCCATAATCTTTTGTATTATTCTGGAACGTTGAACTTAATGAGTTTCACATACACATAATAATAATAATTCAATAAAGAATTACTTACCTGAATTCTCCATGGTTTTAGCGAAAGCAAAAGCGTAATAGCAGAAGCACTGAATTGTTTTTCTCTCTTTACCTTACTTTCAGAATAATTGTGATGGAGCTTATTCTTCTTTTGGTAGAGAGAGAACCCCTTTTTATAATGGGAATAGTCAGTAATATTTTCACGTTCCATCAACGTGATTGGTGGATACAATCATTATCTTACTAGGAGTCAGTAATTGTCGATGCAATCCTACTAGGAGTCAGTAATTATCCTACTAGGTAACTTTCCATATAGATTAAGGATTTAAATTATTCAATTATTATTAAACCAATAAATAAATTAATTATGTGGGCCATAGAAATTTACAATATCCACCTTAAACCAAACATATAATTCAATGTACATCGGAGTAATGCACTAGGTAAACTAATTAAATATTTGATTCTACGTACCATAATGTTATTCTAGAAAAGACATTTCTCATACAACATCTCAAACTATGTCATTTGAATGTTGTACTATAACAATTATTGCATGCAAACACGTATAATAAAAGTTATCTATCTCGGTGACCTACAAAGTCAATAGCATATACTTTAGCATATCCTTAAGTATATAAATAATCTACTCCATGTGAATCCTAGGGTGATAATTTTTGCTAAGCTCAAGCTAAGTACTCTATATTTCGAAAATAAGAGTATAATACCTATATGAACATGTTGAACTTTGTTTAAATAACTCATAAGCATTTCAATATAAACAAAAAATACACAAGTATTTGGTACGATGTAGTTTTGATGATTAACAATCTGACAACGTGATATAAAATATGTCAGTCAACCTGGTTCATAGACACACTGTCTCATGTAGCTGAAATATGTAGCAAAATCATCGATGATTAAAGACAAGGGTGCAAGAAATCAAAAATTAGATGAGTGGTTAATTCTGATAAGCTCAAGAAAATAAATATATGCAAATTTAAAGAAGTTGAATTTGATTCAAGCACTTGATGATAAGGGAAAACAAGTTGAGTTGAAAAAGGAGTCCTATGGAAAGAAGAAGTTTCACTTCTGAGCATATCCTAAAGAGTCTTATGTGTAGAAGGAGAAAGATTCTGCAGATTGAAGACGTCTATGAAAGCTAGGAAAAATATAAATTGAAGGAATCTTAATTATATCAATGAAGTTTTTAATGACTGGCACATGAATGGACCATGTTACTTGACCTGGTCCAAGCATAGGAAGACAAGTTTCAAGTTTTTCTGATAGCTCCAGACAAAGATTGCTGACAGTCAAAAATGAATGTGCAACCCTAATTCCGATATACTCAAGCTACTGATCACGTGAAAAATTAAAGAAGTTGTGGTTGAGTAAAATACTTGAAGATAAGTTGATTTAAAGAGTTGAAGTTTGACTACAACACTAAGGAGCCAAGAGTTGGAATTGAAGAAGGAATCTAACTTGAAGTAGAACTCTATGTAATGAGAGTTCTGATTAAAGGAGGAGTTTGAAATAAAGATTAACTCTTTGGAGAGCTATGTTTAAATAGAAGACGCATTATTCAGAGTAACTCATGCACTTACAAAGCAGAAAAGCACAATCGAAAGATTGACTTCACGAAGTGTTACTCAATCATTGAAGAAACATATTGAAGAACCTGGTCCTAAGTATAGAAACCAGCTAAGAGTTTTAGCGTTGATTATTAGAGTTGTTCATTGTGTTTGACCAATTGATATAATATTAGTTTCAGTGTGTTATAAACTGAACTAAGAGCTGGTCTTTGAGTTGGGAAAAACTCATTGACTTTGGAAATGCATACCTTGGGAGGTGTGTGTGTAGTTACGAATTAGAGTTTATAATTCCTAGTTGTTGAGTCAAAGAAATTAGAGTTTATAATTCATAATTGTTGATTTATAGAGATTAAAGTTTATAATTCCTATTTGTTAGTTACAAGAGTTTTGTAACCAGTCATTTTTGAGGCTCAGATTTATTTAGTGACGTTGGAGTTATATCCTATAGAGGAACAGGTCGTGGTTTTTTACACCTTTTTGAGCCGGGTGTTTTTCACGTAAAAATCATTGTGTTCTTTACTTTCTGGTTTACTGCTTCCTTGGAATACGTCAGTGGAACATGTCAGTAGAACACATCAAGCAACCCAGTACATCGATAAGCAACAGTTAGGCGAAAATAAGATAACCGGTAGGGCATGAATTCTTAACAAGTGGTATCAGAGCGAGGTTGTCTTAAAAAGGGCTAGCACCTAAGATAAAGATCAATATGATAAATTCCGCACCACCTACTGGTCATAGTGAAGGTCAATCCACTATTAGACCTCCACTCTTTGATGGTTCTCACTTTATTTGATGGAAAACTAGGACGAAAATATTTATTCAAGGGGAAGACTACGAGTTATGGGACAGGATCACTGATGGTCCTACTATTCTAATGAAGTTGAAGGATGGTGAACAGGTCAGAAAGGTAAGAAGTGAGTTTACCACTAATAACTTAGTGGCACTAAAGAAAAATGCTAAGGCTAAGAACATCTTAGTCTGTGGAGTAGGACTGGCTGAATACAACAGAGTGTCAACCTGTACCACTGCTAAGCAAATTTGGGATGCATTGGTCAATGCACATGAGGGTACCTCTCAGGTAAGAAAATTCAGGATTGCACTTCTCTTTGCTGAATACAAAGCTTTTAAGATGAAGGAGGATGAAACCTTGCTTGAAATGATGACAAGGCTTACTACCTTGACAAATGAGTTAAATTCTTTATGAAAAGCCATCACTATTAAAGAACAAGTTGAAAAGGTGTTGAGGGTGCTACCAAAATTAAAATGGAATGTTAAAGTGACTGCTATTAGGGAGGCAAAGAAGGATCTCACAGGTATGACACTAGATGAACTAGTAGGGAATCTGAGAACTTATGAAATGGAAATTGATGGAACTAAAGAGATAACAGCCCTTTAAGATACCTTAGCTCTGAAGGCATCTGACTGTGATGAAGAAATTGAACTTGATGAAAAACAAGTTTCCTTTATAGCTAAGAACTTCAGCAAATTCTTCAAAAAAAGAGAAAGGTACAAGTAGCAAGAAATGGTCCAATGACAATCTAAATGGATGCTACAAGTGTGGTAAGACTGATCATCAAATCGGGAATTATCCTGTCTGGGAAATAGAATGGAGAAAGAAAAGGGATAAAAAGGAATTGAAAGAAAAAAATAAAAAGAGGGAAGAATATGCAATCGTAGCAGCATGGGGATCTGACTCAGATGATGATGAAGTTGATAAAACAACACACATTGCTCTTGGAGATTCAGACTTGGAGGAAGAATATGATACTTTTGAGGTAAGTATACTTGAACTTAAAGAAAAGTTGCATTTGTTTTCTAAAACAAAACTTATTTCCTTAATGAGTGCTCTAATTGATGATTTCCAAGAATTAACTTTTAATAGGGATGAGTTATTCAATAATATTGCAAGTCTCGAGTTTGATTTTATTGATCTAGAAACTTATAAGAACACTGTTGAAAAAAAAATTGCACTCTTAAGGAACAGGTTAGCAGACTTGATTCATCAAACCTGACCCTCAAATCTGAAATCTTAAAACTGACTCGTTCTGAAAAGGAAAAAAAGCCAAAAACGAGGAATAAGAAAAAATTGAGTCAAAATTGACTAAGATTGAACATGAATACTTTTGTGAAAAAGAAATGGTTAGTCAATTGAGTCAAGAAGTTTCTAAATTGAAACTTGATCTTGAAAGAGCTAATAGATAGACACATTCTTCAAGAATTGTTCATAAGTTAGGTCAAAGAACTCATAATGAAAAGACTTGGTTGGGCTTTTATAAATTTTCTAATGCTATTAAAGATCTGTGTTATATTTGTGGTAACCAGGGGCATCCAACCACTAAATGTCCAGTTACTGCAAAAAGCAAATCAAGAAGCATAAGCCTAGCAAAAAAATCTGATTCCATATTAGCGCAAGCTAACAAGAAGGTCAAATTTGGTTAGAGAAACAGGTCACGTAACCTGTTGCTTCAATGGGCTAGAAGGAACCTCATACATCCCTTTTCTCATAAGAAAGGACCCAAGTTTGTCTGGGTGCCTAAAGTTAACCCCTAATTTGTTTTGCAGGTGAGAGTGAAAGGAGACAAGCAAAATTTGTGCATGAATAAAGTTTGCTCAAGGCATAAGACTAGAAGAAAATAAAGTTTCTTTTACTCATCATATTTAAAGGGGGAATGGATCATTTGAAAGATGACCAGATTTGTAGTACTCGTGTAAGGGGGAAGCAAGGGAGGTTTAAGAAAAATGAAAAAAGAGGATGACAGTGAAACTAATGTGCATGCACAGGAACATGTTGTACCACCTAGTTCACCTGTTGTACAGACTGAGAACATATTGATAGGGGGAACAACAAATCAAGAAATTGATGCATCAATAGCACCAACACAAGTTGATGATAATTTTGTTGGTAATTCATAAGAATTGATGTCGTCATAAAAATCTTGAGATATCTGTAACACCTCGTATTCAAGTACATGTATTGGCGTATTGAAGTACGTGTATTGGTCTTATTTATATGGAATTAATTTTTTATTTTATTTATACCGGAATTTGCCCGTCGATGGCCATATACGAAGGTTATTGAATAAGCTTTCCAACGATATAAAGATTTTCAAAAACGGATAAGTTTCAGATATAATCGAGCACGCTCGAAACTATAAAACGGTGGCCGGGATATGGTGAATAGTGAATGTGCAGGAAAATTTCCTGCACACAAACTACTGAGGCCTGCCAGTTTTTTGGGTCAACTTTGAATGATCATAACTCCCTTAATATAATGAACTGGGAGAGCTACAGCCTATCAAAAGAAATATCTTTGAGTCTTCTTTCCAATGCAATTGGTTTCATCCAAATCCAACATCTGAGTAAGTAGTTATACTCGTTTTACTTCAGCCTCACAAAACAGATTTTTAGGGTCAACTTCAAACGATCATAACTCCTTGTACAGGACGAACTGGGTGGCCTACTTTATATGAAATGAAATCCCTTTGAATTATCTTTCCAACGATACCAATTTCACCCAAATCCGATATCGTAGCAAAGATTCATGGCCGATTTACTTTAGCCTATCAAAACAGTCCACCATGGACAGATTCGGATTTACTTAAAATTTTAAGGGCAATATGGTCATTTTTCATCACCTCATGGACGAAATTTGGTCATTATATACATATACTTAGCCTCATATCCATCATTTTTATCCAAATTATTGAAGAATAAGGAAACCCTAGCCTAAGTTCAACTCCAATTATCTTGTGATTCAACCGTAGAAAATCCAAATTGATTCCGTAGTTGTGTTCACCATCTCAAGGGCTTCGAGAAGAACCCCTTATTTGTGCAAACAGGACTTCGAAATCAAAAGGGCCATTTTATGGTAAGGATGTAAATTATGTTGGTGTTATTTATATGGATATGTATATATATATGCATGTGAGCATAAGAAGTATATTATTTGATTGTTGTTGAAAGATGATTGGAAATGATGTTGGATTATTCTTGTACATGGTTGGATTATGTTGAATTGTGAAAGGATTTGGTGTGATGATGTGGTATTGAAATGATGATTATATATATATATATATATATATATATATACATATATATACACATAAACCTATTGTTCAAGTTGGTTTGTGGAATGCTTTGAAAAACCTATGGGGACCTGCATTTCATGCTGCAGGCACAGGTACCTTAGCTCATTGATAACGCTCAATCTACAGCTCTCGTGGGAGTGTAAAGCGGTCGTTAGAAAATATAGAACCCAACCTGGGTTGGGTGTCGATCCCACAGGGAATAGCTTGGCCAACAAGTAAGCAAAATTACTAAACTTTTGGTGCAAGTCTCGTAAAAAGGGGGGATTGTAATGTGTAACCAAAACAATAAAGTAAAAGCTGAAAATAGCAAAGTAAAAAGAGGAAGAATGTTACGTAAGTTGTAAACAATGAGAATTGAAGCGTTGGGGTTATGTCCACCTTCTGAGGTATACGTCTCTATTGGCTATGAGTGTGTAGAGTCTTGACATGCAATTGCTTATAGAGAATTGTAGTCGATGGTAAATCCAAGCGTCTCTCGACCTGAACAAGGACTATTTCACTTTAACTCTCTCGAGCTTAAAGCGTGTCTAACGGTACGAATTCTCCAAGAGGCTAGTCCAGTTACGGCACTAGCTTTTTAATAGGAAAGGGTGTCCTACTACCTTGACATTATCTCTTTTCCAGACAAATAACCTTTCTCTCGAACAAGTTAAATGTTAGACTGGCGTTATTCTATGCGTCTGCAGCCACAAGAATGTAGATTAAGATGAAGAGCGTAATGATATAAGCAATATACTTGTCTTGAACTCACAAACTCACAGCTATAGATAGTAACTCATTCGGCTTCCATAACCCCAACTAAGAGGTTTAGTTACCCATGAATGCGAAGGACATCACGATTTGCATGGTTGATGGCGTGAGAAATAGGTGATAGGCGTGTGGTTTTGGTGATTTCGTAGCAAGTAACGATTCTCTTGTTGTGGAATAGATGAATAGAAGAATAGATTAGAAGTGTTTGTAGATGAGGAAGATGAGAAGAATGGAGGAAAATTAATAGTAGAATTGATAGTTCCAGAAGTAATAAAAATCTCTAACATGATAGGGTATTTATAATACTCCTATCCTACTCCTACTAAGCTAATGAAATAAATAACCAAATCCTAATATACTAATGAAATCCTTGACCCAAATGTACTAGGGTAAGGTTACCATATCATAATCCAAATAGAATAGTAAAACATAACCTAATTATACTAGGTTAATGTATCTTTGTAAAAATTCAGCTTTGTGTCTGTAAGTCCCCAAAGTCTTCAGAAATGTTGTTTTAGCCCGGGACAGATTTTCCATGCAGCAGATTTGGTCCTTTAGGCGTCCAGCTCCTTTCTACTTCGTTTGTGAGCTTTCTTTTGTGTCAAGTAAGCCGTAAAATGCTGTATTTTGCATCATTTATACCTGAAACTTTACTAATCATGTCTGTTAGCTCATTTATAGGAAAAAGGACTAAAAGTGCATGAAATAGATAATTAGTTCTCAAAACTAGGCTAAAATATGGGCAAAATATATTGATATAGGCGCGTAAATTCGCCTATCATCACTCATACACCGCGCAAGTAAGAAGCCAGGTCATACAACTATTGTTGGTGAGCTCCAGTTTGCTTCGGAGCTTTCCGAGTCGGTTCCTTATATTTTGTTATTGTACAGGAGTCATGTGTGGGCGGGGGTTTGTCCCGACCTTAGTTATGTCCTGTATATCCTAGAGGCTTTGTAGACATAAGAAAGGGTAAAGTCATGGAAGTTTATATAATAATGTTATATTTGTATATGTGGTGGCCCCGACGGCCAAGTATTATATATATATATATATATATTTGTGCGTGTTGTGCTGATACAGGTAATTAGACCCTTTTATATGCAACGAAGTGTTGTCCAAATTTTTGGTGACATGTAAATGAAAGTACAGGTATTTGAACGGGTTCTCCCGGGCCTTCTCGGCTTCGGGTGGGTGTCCGGCCCAATGGGATTTTGGGTCGTGACAAAAGTGGTATCAAAGCGGTTCGTCCTAGTGAGTCTACAAAGTCGTGTCTACGTAGAGTCTTATTTATCGGTGTGTTGTGCACCACATCTATAAACAGGAGGCTATGGACATTTAGGAAATTGTTTCTTTTCTTCAGATCATAAATCGTGCCATAGAGTTTATATAGCAAATGAAGTCATAGTTGACCACTGAATCTATTTGTTTCTCTTCTTACAGTTAGAATGCCGGATACCGGAAGTAAGAATACCAGCGGGTAGATGTGGCTGCCGGAGAAGGGACTAGTAAGTCACCTCCTGTACAAGTTAATCAGAGTGAAGCTCAAGCTGAGCGGGTATCTGAAATGTCTTCCACTCCAGATGAAATAAGGGGGAGGCGAACCACATTCACAGAACCACTTGTTAATGCTACTGATCAGGATATGAGGGATGCAGTACAAATGTTGACCCGGATTATTGTCGTTCAAGGGCAAGCTATTCCTTCCGCGGGTTCTAGCGGTACTGATAGGGCGGCTAGTCTTTGGACACAAGATTATCTTAAGATGGATCCGCCTACTTTTACTGGATCCGATCTTAATGAAGATCCGCAGGACTTTATTGATCAAATCCAAAGGGCCCTAGAGGTGATGCATGTATCGGGCAGAGAGACAGTGGAGTTAGCCGCGTATAGATTCAAAGGTGAGGCTATATATTGGTATGAAGAATGGAAATGGTCAAGGGGCATTGATGCACCCCCAGCTACTTGGAAAGAGTTCAAAGAGGCATTTATTGATCATTATCTTCCATATGAGACTCGTCAGGCCCGTGCGGATCAATTCTTAAATCTTCGACAGGGTAATACAAGTGTGAGGGAGTATAGTCTTTGATTTAATTCCTTGTCCAGATATGCTCCTAATGTTATAGCTACTATGGATGACAGAGTTCATCGGTATGTGAATGGATTGGATTCGTATTTGGTTAGGGATTGTACTATTGCTGCACTGAATAAAGAAATGGATATAGCTAGGATCCAAGCATTTGCACAGAAAATGGAAGATCAGAGGCAAAGAAAAAGAACACAGGAATTTGAAAGCGGATCTTCTAAGAGGGCTAGATCTACAGGGCAGTTTATGGCGCCACAGGGAGGTTTTAGACCTCAATTTTCTGCTAGACCACCTAGGCCATTATTTTCTTATTCTGCAGCTAATGCTCCACCACAGCATCAGGGGTTCAGAGGCAGTCAATTTGGGCAAAGAAGTGAGGGTCATAGTTCGCGATCTGTGGGTTATCATGGGCAAGGAAATATGAGCCAATCGAGACCTCCTCGAGAGCCATGCAATAAATGTGGAAGGTATCATTTGGGCGCATGTCGGCTGGGGACCAATGTTTGCTTTTGGTGCGGTATGTCGGGGCATATGATGAGGGAATGCCCACGAAGGGACATAGGGGGTATGGCACGGCCTAGGGGGTCATTTGTTGCATCATCATCATCGATGCCTTATTCAGGAAGGGGTGCACAACCAATGGGTCGTGTTAGAGGTGATAGAGGAGCCACGGGTTCTAGCGGGGCTCAAAATTGTACATATGCTCTAGCGGATCGACAGAATTTAAAGGCTTCCCCAGATGTGGTTACGGGTACGTTGTCTATCTTTTCATTCGATTTATATGCCTTAATTGATCCTGGTTCTACATTATCTTATGTTACGCCATTGGTTGCTGGAAAGTTTAAAAGAATACCCAAACTATTAGTTAAGCCATTTGAAGTATCCACACCGGTTGGGCAATCTATTATACCTAGAAGGGTTTATCGAAACTGCATAGTAACTGTTTATGGTCGTGATACGATGGCTGATCTTGTAGAGTTAGAAATGGTAGATTTTGATGTTATAATGGGTATGAAATGGTTGGCGTCTTGTTATGCCACAATTGATTGCTGCACGAAAAAGGTATATTTCTATTTTCCAAATGAATTAGTCCTTGAATGGAAAGGTGGAATTAGCGCGCCAAGAGGTAGATTTATTTCTTATTTTAAGGCAAGAAGAATGATTTCCAAGGGATACATATATCATTTAGTTAGAGTAAGGGATACAGAAGCGGAGCCACCAACTCTTCACGCTGTTCCGGTGGTAAATGAATTTCCTGATGTATTTCCTAAAAATCTTCTAGGTTTGCCTCCTGAATGAGAAGTAGAGTTTGGTATTGATGTAATACTAGGCACCCAACCAATATCCATTCCGCCGTATAGAATGGCCCCAGCAGAATTACGAGAATTGAAAGATTTGCTAGAGAAGGGATTCATAAGGCCTAGTATGTCCCCCTGGGGAGCACCAGTGTTATTTGTGCGCAAAAAGGATGGCTCGCTGAGGATGTGTATTGATTATCGGCAATTGAATAAGGTGACTATTAAGAATAAATATCCTCTCCCAAGAATTGATGATTTATTTGATCAGTTACAGGGCGCCAAGTGTTTTTTTAAGATTGATTTGAGGTCAGGTTACCACCAAGTGAGGGTCAAAGAGAAGGATATACCCAAGACAGCTTTCCGAACACGGTATGGTCATTATGAGTTTCTAGTTATGTCATTTGGGCTAACAAATGCACCTGCAGCTTTTATGGATTTGATGAATAGGGTGTTTAAGCCATTCCTAGATGTATTTGTGATAGTTTTTATAGATGATATTCTAGTTTATTCTAGATCAGAAGAGGACCATGCCAATCACTTATTCTAGTTTATTGTAAGATTTATGCAAAGTTCTCTAAATGTGAGTTTTGGTTAAAGTCGGTGGCATTTTTGGGTCATATTGTATCTAGTGAAGGGATAAAGGTTGATGCTCAAAAGATAGAAGCTGTGAAGAACTGGCCAAGGCCCACAATGCCTACGGAGATTCATAGTTTTCTCGGGTTGGCCGGTTATTATAGAAGGTTTGTTAAAGACTTTTCTTCCATTTCAACACCCTTAACCAAGCTAACCCATAAAGCATCCAAATTCCAATGGAATGATGCATGTGAGAAGAGTTTTCAAGATTTAAAGAACAAGTTAATTTCTACACCCATGTTGGTACTTCCAGAATGCACCGAAGGGTATACAGTGTATTGTGATGCTTCTAGAATTGGTTTAGGATGTGTATTGATGCAGCATGGTAAGGTAATAGCATATGCTTCTAGACAATTGCAGCCACATGAGAAAATTATCCTACACACGATCTTGAGCTGGCAGCAGTTATTTTTGCTTTAAAGATATGGCACCACTACTTATATGGGGTTCATGTTGATATATATACTGACCATAAGATCTTGCAATATATTTTTAATCAAAAGGATCTAAATTTAAGGCAGCGGAGATGGCTTGAACTATTAAAGGACTACGATGTTGATATCTTGTACCATCCAGGGAAAACAAATGTGGTAGCTGATGCGTTAAGTCGTAAGGCTATGATGGCTCCTATAGAAAGGCAAGGGATGGTTAAAGATCTTCACCAGCTAGCTAGTTTGGGAGTTCGCCTTCTTGAAACTCCGAATAAAGAGCTTATCATACATAATGCTGCGGAATCTTCATTAGTAGTTGAAGTGAAAGAGAAGCAATATGCAGATCCTATTTTATTACAGCTTAAGGAGAACGTTCAGTGTGGTGCGACCAAGGCATTTGAGCTTACGCGAGAAGAAGTACTTCAGTGCCAAAACCGATTGTGTGTGCCGGATGTAGACGAGCTAAAAAAGAAGATTATGACAGAGGAACATTTTTCAAGGTATTCCATTCATCCAGGATCAACCAAAATGTATTAAGATTTGAAAGATATGTATTGGTGGAATGACATGAAGAAGAGCATTGCAGAATTTGTACCTGAATGTCCAAATTGTCAAAGAGTTAAAGTTGAGCACCAAAAACCCGGAGGCTATATGCAATGCATAGATCTCCCAATTTGGAAGTGGGACATGATCAACATGGATTTTGTTATAGGTTTGCCTCGTACAACTCGGAAATTTGATTCTAAATGGGTGATTGTGGATAGGCTTACTAAATCCGCACATTTCTTACCCGTTAAGACCACTTACACAGTTGAAGAATATTCGAAGCTGTATGTTAAAGAAATAGTCTGATTACATAGAGTGCCAACTTCTATTATATCGGATCGGGGAACTCAATTTACCGCAAACTTTTGGAAGTCTTTCCAATGGAGTTTGGGAACCCAAGTGAATCTGAGTACAGCTTTTCACCCTCAGACGGATGGACAAGCAGAGCGCACCATTCAAACACTTGAAGATATGCTACGAGCATGTGTTATAGATTTTAAAGGCAGCTGGGATGATCATTTACCTCTTATTGAGTTTGCCTACAATAATAGCTATCATTCAAGTATCAAAATGGCACTATATGAAGCTTTATATGGGAGGAAGTGTAGATCACCAATAGGATGGTTCGAAGCAGGTGAAACTCTTATGTTCGGACTGGATCTTGTGTATCAAGCCATAGAAAAAGTCAAGGAGATTCAGCAATGGTTGAAAATAGCTCAAAGTCGACACAAGTCATATGCGGATAGTAGAAGAAGAGAGCTAGAGTTTTCGTTAGGCGATTGGGTATTTTTGAAGGTATCGCCAATGAAAGGGGTGATGAGATTTGGCAAGAAAGGAAAGTTGAGTCCACGATATATAGGCCTGTATAAGATTATTCAAAGACGTGGGCCAGTTGCTTATGAATTAGAGCTACCCCAGGAACTCTCATCAGTGCATCCATTATTTCATGTATCGATGCTTCGAAAGTGCATCAGAGATCCGTCCCTTATTACTTCTACTGAAGATGTGCAAGTAACAGAAGATCTTACCTATGAGGAGATGCCTATTGCTATATTAGATCGTCAAGTTAAGAAGATGAGAAATAAAGAAGTAGCATCGGTGAAAGTACTTTGGAGAAATCAACAAAGGAAGAGATTACATGGGAAGCTGAGGAAGCAATGAAATCTAAGTACCCTTGTTTGTTCAAAGATGAAGAGGAAGTTCAAGAAATGGAGCTAGAACATTAACAAGTAAGTTTTTGTTTATATATGCATAGTATTTATGTGATGATGTGAATGTTAATGGTGGACTTGAACTTGTTTTGGTTGAATAACTACGCTAACATTCGAGGATGAATGTCCTAAAGGGGGGAAGGATGCAACACCCCGTATTCAAGTACATGTATTGACGTATTCAAGTACGTGTATTGGTCTTATTTATATGGAATTGATTTTTTATTTTATTTATACCGGAATTTGCCCGTCGATGGCTCCATACGAAGGTTATTGAATAAGCTTTCCAACGATATAAAGATTTTCAAAAACGGATAAGTTTCGAATATAATCGAGCACGTTCGAAACTATAAAACGGTGGCCGGGATATGGTGAATAGTAAATGTGCAGAAAAATTTCCTGCACACAAACTACTGAGGCCTGCCAGTTTTTTGGGTCACCTTTGAACGATCATAACTCACTTAATATAAAGAACTGGGAGAACTACAGCCTATCAAAAGAAAGATCTTTGGGTCTTCTTTCCAATGCAATTGGTTTCATCCAAATCCAACATCTGAGTAAGTAGTTATACTCGTTTTACTTCAGCCTCACAAAACAGATTTTTAGGGTCAACTTCAAACGATCATAACTCCTTGTACAGGACGAATTGGGTGGCCTACTTTATATGAAATGAAATCCCTTTGAATTATCTTTCCAACGATACCAATTTCACCCAAATCCGATATCGTAGCAAAGATTCATGGCCGATTTACTTTAGCCTATCAAAACAGTCCACCATGGACAGATTCGGATTTACTTAAAATTTTAAGGGCAATATGGTCATTTTCCATCACCTCATGGACGAAAGTTGGTCATTATATACATATACTTAGCCTCATATCCATCATTTTTATCCAAATTATTGAAGAATAAGGAAACCCTAGCCTAAGTTCAACTCCAATTATCTTGTGATTCAACCGTAGAAAATCCAAATTGATTCCGTAGTTGTGTTCACCATCTCGAGGGCTTCGAGAAGCACCCCTTATTTGTGCAAACAGGACTTTGAAATCAAAAGGGCCATTTTATGGTAAGGATGTAAATTATGTTGGTGTTATTTATATGGATATGTATATATATGCATGTGAGCATAAGAAGTATGTTATTTGATTGTTGTTGAAAGATGATTGGAAATGATGTTGGATTATTCTTGTGCATGGTTGGATTATGTTGAATTGTGAAAGGATTTGGTGTGATGATGTGGTATTGAAATGGTAATTATATATATATATATATACACACATAAACCTATTGTTCAAGTTGGTTTTTGGAATGCTTTGCAAATATTGGTTGTATGGAATTATGGAAGAGAATTGTGGTGTTGGGTTGCTAATACTAGATGCCAAACATTTCATTGTAGATAAGTGATTTATAAAGGCGGGAAGTTGTGTTGAATTGGTATCCGAATCTACAACGAGGTATGTAAAGCATACTCTAACGATGTTCTTTGGCATGAAAACACCAATGTTCCATCAAGTAAGATTCCGAGGTTGTCCAAAAACATGTATTGTTCTACATTACCAACGAAGTTGTTTCCATTCTATAAAGTGTCAAAATGTTTCATTGATATACCAAAAGGCTCCTATTTTATTGTTGTGATATTGATGATTCTGAAACACATTGTTGATGTACCAATGAGTCTTTATTACATCGTTATTGTATAGAAGGTCTATTACTTGGTTCCTATTGATGTATCATTGTTTCAAAGTATCAAAAATATTGTGGTGACCGAAATAACAATCTCAAAGATTAATTTAACTAAGTGATGGAAGTTATCTCTTATCGGGTGGTATCCCAGGGGCATAAGCCTAGCATGGGTCGATCCCTATTTATGTGTTTATGGGTGGTATCCCAGGGGCATAAGCCTAGCATGGGTCGATCCCTATTTATGTGTTTATGGGTGGTATCCCAGGGGCATAAGCCTAGCATGGGTCGATCCCTATTTATGTGTTTTATGGGTGGTATCCAAGGGGCATAAGCCTAGCATGGGTCGATCCCAGTTGATATGTACTGGAGGCAGCCTAATGGTCAAAGTACAGTACAGTAATGATTACAAAGATGATAAGAACTAAGGTAAAGTGATTGAACAAATGCAATGTACAGGTTGTGTGGTCCACTCCTATTACGCTTTATTCACTTGTTTCTGATTTCTATTGAGCTCCTATATCATATGTGATTATCTATAGCTTTACATACTCAGTACATATTTCATACTGACGTCCCTCATGGGGACCTGCATTTCATGCTGCAGGCACAGGTACCTCAGCTCATACACCGCACATGTAAGAGCCAGGTCATACAACTATTGTTGGTGAGCTCCAGTTTGCTTCGGAGCTTTTCGAGTCGGTTTCTTATGTTTTGTTATTGTACAGGAGTCATGTGTGGGCGGGGGTTTGTCCCGACCCTAGTTATGTCTTGTATATGCTAAGTAGATAGCATTTGAAAAGAATAGGTTAGACTTGGGGATGATTAAAATTGCATGAACTCCCCTCAATGATTGACTAGAATGACCATTTTTCTTTTTTATCTCATTAGTTAAAAAGTTATTCTATTCAGTCTTGCACATTTAGTTGTATGTTCCAATTTCAGATTTTTGACTTTTCTAACCTAATTTTGTATTAGGTTGTGCAGAAAAATAGGTACAAGCAAGCAATTGTGACCACAAAGTTCTTCTTATCAGGTATGTTCTACACTGACATAAACATAGGTTGTCTAAGTTGAAACAGTTGAGCACACCTGTCCAATTCCACATACTTCATTCTCTCATTGTCTAATAAAACTAATGAATTAGTTGACCAAACTTTCTTTGATTCTCTCCAAATGTTTGTGCACAAATATGTTAATCCTACACCAGAAATTCCTTCTTCCCTCTCAACCAAAATATCAGTTGTGTTCCATGAATTTGCCAACCTTGATCATCAATCACATGCAACAAATGTTTCTGAAGAATGAAAAGGGATATGCTTTTCCTTTTAGTTCCTAATTGGTTATTTTTTAGGACTTCTCAGTCCTAGTTCAGGTTTCACTAGATGTTCTTAAACAGATGAATCATGTTGTTCTACCTATTTCAATAAGGAGGGTCAACACTCATATGAAAGAAATTAAAAACAAAATATGAACTAGAAGCTGCACAAGATAGTCATGAAGTGGAATAAGAGGTCCTTAAAGCTAGGACATGATTTTGAAACTTGAACTTGATTGATAGAGGCATGAAACTATTGAAGTCATTCGTCAATTGACACAGTTGATATCACCTGTTCCACCTTCCTCATCAGCTCCTCGTTATTTGTATCCTTAGCAATGTCCCACTTTTATACCATATTTTTTAATGCTCAATTATTTTGCTTTGTTAAGTACTAGCTTAGGTTTAATGGAATGATTATCTTTGCTTAATTGACTCATATTTTTGCTCTCTTTAATACATTACTATATTAGGTAAAGTCTTTGTCTAATTGCTTTGGTGATAGCCTCAGTGGCTATGAATAGGATAACAAATCACTTTGGCTGGAATATTCTTGCATTGAGAGGGAAGATAAGAGGATTGTGCAATGTTTATAACCAATTGATGAACTTGTTTCGTTCTAGTGTTTTATACTTTAGTACCTATAGGTGAAGATGCTTGAATGCACAAAAACAAGAGGTTTGACATCATTAAAAATAGGGAATTTGTTGGGTACGTTGTAGTTTTTTATGATTGATAATCTGACAGTGTGATACGAAACATATCAGTCAACCTGGTTCATAGACACAGCGTCTCATATAGCTGAAACTTGTAGCAAAATCATCATCGATTAAAGACAAGGGTGACATAAATCAAGAACCAGATGAGTGGTTAATTTTGATAAATTCAAGGAAATAAATATGTACAAATTTAAAGAAGTTGAATTTGATTCAAAAACTTGATGATAAGGGAAAGCAAGTTGAGTTGAAAAAGAAGTCCTATGGAAAGAAGGAGCTTCACTTCTGAGCATATCCTAAAGAGTCTTATATGTAGAAGGAGAAAGATTCTATAGATTGAAGACGTCTACGCAAGATAGGAAAAATATAAATTGAAGGACTCTTTATAAGAACAATGAAGTTTTTGATGACTGACGTATGAATGGACCATGTTACTTGACCTGGTCCAAGCATAGGAAGACAAGTTTCAAGTTTTTCTGATAGCTCCAGACAAAGATTGCTGAAAGTCAAGAACAAATGAGCAAGCCTAATTCTAATATACTCAAGCTATTGATCACGTGAGAGATTGAAGAAGTTGTGGTTGAGTAAAATACTTGAAGATAAGTTGATTTAAAGAGTTGAAGTTTGACTACAACACTAAGAAGATAAGAGTTGGAATTGAAGAAGGAGTCTCACTTGAAGTAGAACTCTATGTAATGAGAGTTTTGATTAAAGGAGGAGCTTGAAATTAAGAATAACTCTTTGGAGAGCTGTGTTTAAATAGAAGACGCATCTTTCAGAGTAACTCATGCACTTACAAAGCAGAAAAGCACAATCAAAATATTGACTCCACGAAGTGCTACTTAATGACTGAATGAACACATTGAAGAACCTGGTCCTAAGTATAGAATCCAGCTAAGAGTTTTAGCGTTGATTATTAGAGTTGTTCATTATGTTTGACCAATTGATATAATATTAGTTTCAGTGTGTTATAAATTGAACTAAGAGCTGGTCTTTGAGTTGGGAAAAACTCAAAGACTTTGGAAATGCATACCTTGGGAGGTGTGTGTGTAGTTACGAATTAGAGTTTATAATTCCTAGTTGTTGAGTCAAAGAAATTAGAGTTTATAATTTATAGTTGTTGAGTTATAGGGATTAGAGTTTATAATTCATATTTGTTGGTTACAAGAGTTTTGTAACTAGTCATTGTTGAGGCTCAGAGTTATTTAGTGAAGTTGGGGTTAAATCCTGTAGAGGTACAGGTCGTGATTTTTTTACACCTTTTTGAGCCGGGTGTTTTTCAAGTAAAAATCATTGTGTTCTTTACTTTCTGATTTATTGCTTCCTTGGAACACATCAGTAGAACACGTCAGGCAACCCATTCCATTGATAAGATACAGTTAGGCGAAAATAAGATAATCAGTATGACACGGATTCTTAACAAGTGGTATCAGAGCGAGGTTGTCTTAAAAAGGGTTAGCACCAAAGACAAAGATCAATATGATGAATTCCACACCACCTACGGGTTATAGTTAAGGTCAATCCACTATTAGACCTTCACTCTTTGATGGATCTCACTTCATTTGGTGGAAATCTAGGACGGAAACATTCATTCAAGGGGAAGACTACGAGTTATGGGAGAGGATCACTGATGGTCCTACTATTTCAATGAAGTTAGAAGATGGTGAACAGGTCAGAAGGTAAGAAGACAGTTTACCGCTAATGACTTAGTGGCATTAAAGAAAAATATTAAGGCTAAGAACATCTTAGTCTGTGGACTAGGACCGGCTGAATACAACAGAGTGTCAACCTGTACCACTGCTAAGCAAATCTGGGATACAATGGTCAATGCACATGAGGGTACCTCTCAAGTAAGAAAATTCAGGATTGCTTATCTCTTTACTGAATACGAAGCTTTTAAGATGAAGGAGGATGAAACCTTGCTTGAAATGATGACATGGCTTACTACCTTGATAAATGAGTTAACTTCTTTGGGAAAAGCCATCACTATTGAAGAACAAGTTGAAAAGGTGTTGAGGGTGCTACCAAAATCAAAATGGAATGCTAAAGTGACTGCTATTAGGTAGGCAAATAAGGATCTCACAGGCATGACACTAGATAAACTAGTAGGGAATCTAAGAACTTATGAAATGGAAATTGATGGAACTAAAGAGCTAGCAGCCCTTGAGGATACCTTAGCTCTGAAGGCATCTAACAGTGATGAAGAAATTGAACTTGATGAAAAATAAGTTGCCTTTATAGCTAAGAACTTTAGCAAATTCTTCAAATAGAAGAAGGGAACAATTAGCAAGAAATGATCCAATGACAATCCAAATGGATGCTACAAGTATGGTAAGACTGATCATCAGATCAAGAATTATCCTGTCTGGGAAATAGAATGGAGAAAGAAAAGGGCTGAAAAGAAATTAAAAGAAAAAACAAAAAGAGGGAAGAATATGTAATGGTAGCAGCATGGGGATCTGACTCAGATGATGATGAAGTTGATGAAACAGCACTCATGGTTCTTGGAGATTCATACTTGGAGGAAAAAGATGATACTTCTGAGGTAAGTATACTGGAACTTAAAGAAAAGTTGCATTTGTTTTCTAAAACAAAACTTATTTCCTTAATGAGTGCTCTAATTGATGATTTCCAAGAATTAACTTCTGATAGAGATGAGTTATTCAACAATCTTGCAAGTCTCAAGTTTGATTTTATTGATCTAGAAACTTGTAAGAACACTGTTGAAAAGAAAAACTGCACTCTTAAGGAACAGGTTGGCAAACTTGATTCATCAAACCTGACCCTCGAATCTGAAATCTTGAAACTGACTCTTTCTGAAAAAGGAAAAGAGGTCAAAAGTGAGAAACAAGAAAAGATTGATTCATAATTGACTAAGACTGAACATGAATACTTTTTTGAAAAAAGAAAATATTAGTCAATTGAGTCAAGAAGTTTCTAAATTGAAACTTGATCTTGAAAGAGCTAATAGATGGACACATTCTTCAAGAATTGTTCTTAAGTTAGGTCAAAGAACTCACAATGAAAAGGTTGGGTTGGGCTTTTATAAAAGTTCTAATGCTATTAAAGATATATGTTATATTTATGGTAACCAGGGGCATCCAACCACTGAATGTCTAGTTGCAGCAAAAAGCAAATCAAGAAGCATAAGACTTTCACCAGGATTTAGCAAGATCGATAAACCAAAAAGTATTAAACTCTACTCTATGAGTCTTTAGAAGTACCTAAGTGAACAAAATCTTCTCATATCGATCTAACAAATCTTGATTGTCCTTTAATGTGTTACAATCTTTGAATTATAAAGGCTTAACTTCAAATAAGACGGTTTAACAAGCCTTGTCTTATACCTAAACAATTGGATGTCGCACTTATACATTATTGTGGCGCTAAAGTCTAAAACATAGGTGTATCTTAGCTTGTTGCACTAAAACATGAGCAGCTAGAGTTTATCCTCTTCCTACTACCCAATCTTGAGAAGCAACTGAGGCACTGACACAGAGAAGCAACTGAGGCACTGACACAACTCATGTTTAAGGAGAAAATGTCTCCAAGACCCAGAGTACAGTTCAAAGCTTCCCGTGACACCAGAATGACTATGAATCCCTTAGGTACCTTTGAAATTATAAGTCGATTAATTAGAATGGATTTAGCAGCTCATACACAGCCAATGGAAGCCCTAGGTGCTCTAGTCATAACAAGACTAATTCGAGACCTAGACTGAGTCTCCATCTATCCTCTACGCCTACACTAACCTTTTCTAGTGACCCACAAATCTGGCATAGCCTTGTGGATCAATGAAACTGATGAACGTGTCTTTATCATATGTGAAAAGAAATATAAAAAAGGTTAGATTCCGTTGTTAGGGTGAAAATGCATGACAACTCAATTTTTTTTCCCTGTATCTTATTAAAGATATGATTGTGTATATCTATATCTATATCTATATCTATATCTATATAATATATTAAAAGTGTAAAGACCCTTAGAAAAGTGATTTAAACTTTTTGCCCTTCATTAAAAGTCTTCACCTTAGACAAAATCGTATTTTCACCTTTTTTAATTATTAAATATTAATAAACATATTAAAAATTAAAAGAATTGGCAAAAAAAAATCGTTCCCATCTAAAATAGGTTTGATTAAAAAAAGACCAAAAAATATTTTTTCCGGCATATCTTTTAGGTTTAGGACTCTTCATTTTAGGTAAAATTTAGATTTTTTTAGTTTTAGAACTCTTTATATATGGAGGGAGCAAAAATTCTTCTAACATGTTTTGCCCTATAGCGGCGAAGTTCGACTTTAATGTCTGAAACAAAATGACGGACATTGTACTCCTGATGAATTCAGATGTAATAACCCATTCTTAAATAGTTATGGACTATTAGGCGTCTTGTATTCTTATTGCAAATGATAAGTCATAAAGAGTATACTCTTTATGTTTATTTTCTCTTCCTTCATTGGACTTTAAGACATGAATAGATCTTGAAAACTATAGTTTTTCAATTGCCTCTATGAAGTAATTGTTGTAGGGTGCGTGAAAGGTCAAGTCATATGATTTTTGTAGTGTATAGTTGGACAAGATCAAGAAGAGGAACCTTGAAGCTACTATAATGTTATCCGTGTGTGATCTATTGATGGTTTGAATTGTCGAATTGGATTAATGATGATTGATTCATGGTCGACTTCTTACATCACTACTTTCGAGATGTGATCCTACCCCAGACCCTGCGTGAATTCCAGATGCTTCACGCATGGCGAATCTGGTTTTTTTTTTCCTTTAAATTAATAGGATCCAACATTGCACGATAATAAGTCCTTAAGAATGAATAGAAAACTTATCCTATGATGATATATTCTAGAATTTAATGTTATGATTGTTGGAAAATAGAAAGAGAGAATGTGCATTCTGATTCTTATTATACTAGGGTACATATTACCCCGATAAAGGAATTTAAGTTGTGAAAACAACAATTTAAAATTACAAATTGTGACTACTAATCCTCTCTACAAATTAACTCCAATTCAAACTCAGGTGGGGAAGCAGAAGACAATAACAATACAAGCAAGTACCAAACAAGTTTTTTTCTTGTATGTGTCAATTCATTATTGTTTTAGATTTTTTAATACTAGAAACTTAATTTATGTGTTATTTGTTTGAATTTCAGTTATTGTATCTTTAAATTCATTCTGTAGCTAGAATTTTATAATTTTTGGCTCGTCTTGGCCTCAATTTGACTTCGGTTTATTTGCTTTTGCAATTAGAAGGTACTTAAGCTAAATTTCTTTTTTTCCCTAAATGAATTACTGGTCTGTTAATTGTTTGGACTCAACAAATTCTTATTCCTTCGTGCTCAAATGTTAGTATTATGTGTTTTGGCAGCAGTAAGGTCTACCATCTCCAAACCCTACTCCATTTTATGGGATTATATTGAATATGTTGTTATTGTTGTTTAGGATATCAATGTTGCACTCAAAAAGGGATATGAAGTAATATTATGTTCTACATTGTTAGCAATGATGAAAAGTATTTGAAAATTATGGGAGTATTACGATAGCATGAGGTTGCTTGCAAAATAAAGATACTCGAAAAATTGTGATTTTAGTTGGCGAAGAGGAAATAATTATTTTATTGTATTATATTTTATGTTATATTTTAAAAGTTTTATACTTAATAATATAATATACACATAACAATTTGCTTATTATACATTTATTGTTATTGACACTATATACACGTGCAAAGCACGGACTCTAAACTAGATCCACAAAATACATACATTCTACTGGTACATTACTTATGACTCATAGGACATCAAACATAAGCTTTGATATCAAGTTGATTATTAAAAATATCTGTTACTTTTGACAGACATCCGACAATCGTTAGTAGAGTGAATCAACACTTATTGTTTTTAATTTAATATGGAATAACAAAGTGAACTGAAATGAAAATTTAAAATCTAACCAAGCACTATAGGATAAATAAATTAATCCAAAACTAATAAAAATTGATTATATTTTCTTTTGGTAAGCATGGATAATTTAGTAATAGCTAATAATGTTTAGTACAAGTAGTGGGGCAGCAGTGCCCAAAAGTGAGCTATTACAATAAAAGGTAGTAGCATGATTAGAGTAAGTAGTAGCATTATTACAATCCAGTGGCAGATCTACATAGGGTCCAGGGGTTCATCCGAACCCCTTTCGTCGGAAAATTATACTATTTTTACAAGGTAAAATCTTTTTTTATGTATAAATAGTAGAGGTTGAACCCCTTTCGACTAGTCCGTATATGTACTACTGAACCCCCTCACTGAAAATCCTGAATCCACCCCTGTTACAATCCAGCAGGTACATGGTAGTCAGACCAGTACCAAAATTAAGATTAGAATCTGTAGTACTATTGATGGAGGTTAGAAAATTTGTCCTCTTTAGCCTAACAAAAGATGTTCCCTTCTTGATCTGCTTTCAAAAACTGATTCGTGAAAGGTGGCAGAATGATCCATTCATTGATATAATCATAGTTAGTAGATAACGCTCATCTTCTTGCTGGGGCATTTGTTACTTGATTTGCTTCCCGATAGCTATGCTGAATGAGCGGGTCCCCTAGCCTGTGGAGTAATTTCTTGCATTCATCGATGATGTTAGTATACATTGGATGATCATTTTTGATGAAAGAGAGGATTACCTTTGAGTCCACAATTATGCTGAGAGGGGTATAAGAATATTTATACATAATCCGTGCAGTAGTGTTAATAATTCCGCTATAGTATTATTGATGTGCAAAAAGGCGGCCATGAACCCTATAATCTAGTGACCTGTTTGGTCCCAAATTAGTCCCCCTGGATTGCCAAGTGACGATCCATCCATATTTAATTTGTAGCCTTTATCTGGTGGTTCTCATTTCACGTGGTAAATGCCAGTAGGGCTAATAGTTTTAGTTTTACCAGATAGGGTAACAAATTTTATTGCCCTTATAATAAGCAAATCTGCTTTGATGGGATTATTAAAATGTTATGGTAATATTTTCATTGTTATGGTAATATTTTCATTCCTGGTGAGTCATACACTCTAAAGATAAAAAGGAAAAAATATTTTCCCATATAAGCAGACCTCCCTGAGGCTTGGGACCTGCCACTTTTAATTGATCTAGCCAATGTTTATCAGAGTATGACTATATAGTTACCTATATGGCTTATAAAAATCTCTATATGCACAGTTGAGCAAGGAGACAATAGATTAATAAAAGAAGCAAATAGCCGGTGATAGAAAAAAGAAAAAGGAAAAATGTCACATACAGTAGTAAGACTACACAAATGTGCTTGTTCCCAGAGTCTTCAGTTAATAGATAGAATTGGATTTGCCACTGAAAAATCATTACGGATTGTTTGATTGGGAAACAAGTTATTTCGGATAATTATTATTGGTATTATTTATTTTAAGATTATTATTTTATTTTTAATATGAGATAAAAATAATATTTGTTATTCTAAAATAATTAATTTCAAAGTAAGTAATTCTATAATTTTATTCTAATCAAACATGTGATAGAATTATCCAAAAATTAATTATATATTATTCCTCATACTAAATGAGCCCATATAATTTTTGTTTTTCGTTGAATTATTATTATTTCCTTACGAGTCACAACCTGCCACACTATCTTAAAATCTAAAATTTGAAATTTGAAAATGGGAAACTTCAAATTTACATCAAAGTCAACTTACATCAAAGTCTATCTGTTTGATGATGAGTTTTGGTCAACTAATTATTTCCCCCTCTTTCTCAACTTATATGTGATGTTATTTGAATGAGCATATAATTTAAGAATAAGAGATTTTTGATAAAACTTTTGTGATTTAAAATAAATAATAAATTTTGTGTGATTATAAATAATCTTATTAAGGATAAAAAATAAAGTTTAAAAATAAATTTGTTACAAAATGTTTTTAAAATAATACGCAACCTACATTGGGACACAAATTTGTAAAAAAGTGACAATTTTTTCGTTGAGCTTATTTTCTCAGTATATAATTACTATAAATATTTAAGGAAATCATTAAATTAGCAGCAAGTATTTTTGAAGAAGATGATTTCTATTTTATGATGTGCATGTCGCTCTTATGTTAAATGTGTAATCTACATACCAACTAACGTGTACAAAATTAGTTTCTAATGGATGACATAGCTAACCAAAATTCTATAATTCAAAGGAAAATTTAGACTTTATAAAAAATTTATTTTAATGAATAACGTTTTATTTTAAAGACGACGTTCTCAAAACATTTTTTTCATTTATCTATTTTATTTTTATACTACTCATATTAAGTTCACAATCTATGTGCTGTTCTAATTATAAAGAATGTACCGCTAAGAAAATGCTCTCAACCATAATTTTGTGTTCTGGATAATTAGTTTTATAAAAATGTACTCATAACTCATAATTTCACTAGAACCTATATCAACTTTGTAGAGTACAATAGGTGATTGTTTAATAAGTTCCATTTTGGGTGTGTTTGGTATGATTGGAAAATATTTTTCATAGAAAATGTTTTCTTGAAAAATGTTATTCTAGAAAATAAGTTGGTTTCTATTTATTTTTTCATGTTTGGTTGGTGAGTGAAAAATATTTTTCGAAAAATATTTTATGGTGTTTGACTGGTGAGTAGAAAATATTTTCTTGTGTTTGATTGGTGAGTGAAAAATATTTTTTAGAAAATACTACTAACTGTTAACTAGTATATCAGTGTCTCTAGCAACTCAATAATTTGTAAGAAGTAATTTAAGCATGACAAATAATATCAATATGGAATACTAAAATATTACAATCACTAAATTTAAGCAACTATTAATTAGCAAATATAAGAGACATTTTTCAATATTTTGTCAGGACAATCTCAAGATACTGCAATCAATAGAAATATAATGGAACGGCAAGCTTATTCAACCTCGTGAAATAAGTTACATCGATGACAAAATGAAATATACAATTAGCAAAAGTAACAAAGGTAAGTCTCCCTCTATGCATTTGAAAATAACAATACATTCAGCAAACATTGAAAATGGAAAAAAATCGGGCTTCACTTTTTTTTATTTCAAATAGTGAAAATTAAAGCAAAGTAAAGTGAAAAATATTTTCGAGTAATGCAAATTTTTGAAAAATGTGAAATTTTTGAGTCATGTGAATATGAGTGTTGTTGGGGTGGGGAAGAGGGGTGGAGGTGGGGACATAAGTCACATTTGTCATTGTTCTCGTGAATATACCTAAAATTATATGTGTTCTTTACTAAAATTTTATGATACTTAAAACTACATGCATAACACTATAAATAAATAATTTTATAGTAGTTTTTTTAACATCTCTATTTATTTGAATAAAAATATGATATTTGATCATTACTTGTACACGTTATACTTTTTGACAATTTTTTTAGTGAAAAGTGATATAATAGAAATTAGTTATTATTTTTTAGTTGTAAATTTAAAAATATTATGATTTTCAATAGAGTTACAATTTTTTTTTTAAAAAAAGAGAAAAATAAAAACATGGGGTGGTGCGATTATCCGCGGGTATGCATGTGAGGCGGATTTATGCAGATTTAAATGTAATGCGGTGCGATTTTAAAACTTGCGAATTTAGTAAAAACTTGCACCACACCCACACTGCACCGCACCGCACCATTACCATACACTTTAAGAAAATTCAATTACATCAATTCACGTGATTTTAAATATTACATTTAAAATATTACGATAATAATATTATCATCATAAATAAATTGTAATAGATTATATAGATTCTTACAAATCTAATATCACACTTATAATATGATAAATCCAGTCAATAATAATAATGATCTTGGGTATCACTCGGTTACTTCACTTTTGTTAACTTGACACAGAAAAATCAATTATATTAATTCACATGATTTTAAATATTATGATAATCTCAATACAATAATAATATTATCATTATAAATAAATTGTGGTAGATTATATAGATTCTTATAAATCTAATATCACACTTATGATATGATGATCCCAGTCAATAGTAATAATAATCTCGATTATCACTTGTTTACTTGACTTTTGTTAACTTGACACATACTTTAAAAAATTTTAATTACATCAATCCACATAATTTTAAATGTTACATTTAAAATGTTACGATAATCTCAATACAATAATAATATTATCGTCGTAAATAAATTATGATAGATTATATAAATTCTTATAAATCTAATATCCCACTTATGATATGATAATTCCAAGCAATAATAATAATGATATCTTAATCTAAATAAATTAAGATCGATTACATGAATCTCACAAGTCATATTATGTTACTTAAGCTTTAATATCACCCATTTATTGATTTTTATTGATTTGACATACTCTAAAAAAAATCGATTACATTAATTCACATGATTTTAAATGTTATTTTGAAATGATGCGACGATCTCAATAATATTGTTATCATAAATAAATTTTGATAGATTATATAGATTCTTATAAATCTAATAACACACTTATGATATGATAATCTCAACCAATAATAATAATAATGATATCTTAATTCAAATAAATTGAGATCAATTACATGAATCTCACAAGTCAAATTACGTTGCTTAAGCTTGAGTATTATCCGTTTACTTGACTTTTATTGACTTGATACATACTTTAAGAAAATTTGATTACATTAATTCACATGATTTTAAATGTTACATTTAAAATGTTATGATAATCTCAATGCAACAATAATATTATTATCATAAATAAATTGTGATAAAAATATATAGATTCTTATAGATCTAATATCACATTTATTATACACTAATTTCAATCAATAATAAAAATAATAATATCTTAATTTAAATAAATTAAGACTGATTACATGAATCTCATAAGTCATATTGTGTTGCTTTAAGCCCATTCATACATTTCGAAAAAGATAATAATTAAAAATGGAGAAAATTCTGAATACATTTTAAAACCAAAACGGCACATCTTAATTTGATTGTATTAAATAATTTAATACGATTAGATAAATTTTAAAATTTAAATGAAAATAAAAAGCAAAAAAGAAGAAGAAGCACATAAAATGGACCTAATATACATGAGTTGCTTACATGCAAAGCATGAAGTGCCACATGGGAGTGGATGAAGGACAATTGTCATCATCCACCACCCACATAACCAATCACAAAGACGCCAACACGTTCTCATTACGATTTTACTCCACTAATTGATCCTAATTAATTAACTCTAATTTATTTATATTTGTATTCCCCATTTTAATTTGTTTCTCTCACTTTTTTCTAATGCATTTGAAAGAATATGTTTCCTTTTTAATTTCATAATTTCAATCTTTCGTAAGACATATTTAAAATCATTTTATATATCTTAAATTTAAAAATTAAAAGTTCAAAAGTATATAATAAAATTATAATTCTTTCTATTAAGAAAAATAGCGTGTCTGATGTAGTAAAGTGAATGTTATGTAGAGAGTTAGATTGAATGTTCTTAATTATTATATTATTAAAATAAATAATTAATAATATTATTATTTTATTATAATACTTTTATTAAATAATATTAATATTATATTTTAAAATTAATTTTAAAAAATAATTAATATTAATAATAAAATAAAAAAATTATCTTCTCTAAATATATTAAAAATAAAAATAAAAATATAATTAAAAAATTTATAACAAGTAAAAGTTTTGCATTTTTTCTAAAGCTGAATTCGTGAGGTTCAAAATAAATTTAGAATAATTTTATTAATTATTTTAAAACTTTTTTTTTAAATTAGCTTATTTATTGATCCACATAATCTATTGAGTTAATGCTGAATAAATAAAAATAAATTATAGTTTGTGGGGCCAGCACCGGCTCACATGCATGCCGTGCAACTACTGTCAGATTACGGACCCCACACACCCCAACTCGTCGACGGAGCCCCACTTTCGGCCCACTCCCCTCTTCTTACCTGGCTACAACTCTACAACCCTTGCGCGTGCTCCCACGCACTCAAACGCGAGTGGACATAAAACCTTCTCCCCATTACCTAGGGTTCGAATTTTTTCGTTATAAAAGACCCGCTGCCTCCAATTTCTCTCTCTCCACCAAGTAGCAACCGTCTTACATTTCATTCTCTCTGCCTCACTGTTTCCACCTTCAAATTCCTCTACTTTGGACCCTTTTTATGGGGACCCTTTTAACTGTTGTAGCCATAATTTTCCCTTAGAAAACCAGCAACAACTTTTTCTTTTTATAGCACTTGTAGCTTTGTTTATAAGTGCTGAGTTTGCTTAGTGTTTTTTGGGAGATTTAACATGGAGAAAGATTTGGATGATTGTGAGTTTTGGTTACCACCACAGTTTCTTACTGATGATGACCTTTTGATGGATTTTAAGAAGACCCATCACTATGTTAGTGAAGCCAAAAATGATTTTCAGAGTGAGTTTGCTTATGGGTTTAACCCTTTTGGTCCTCACTCGGATCTGAGTTCTCCTGTTGAGTCTGTAGTTGGCTCAGCTGAGAACGAAAGTGATGAAGATGATTTTATCACTCGCAAAATGGGTTTCTGTACTCTGCAAGATAACACCACCAAGGTAGTTTCATTTTTTCTGTGTTTATACTTTTTTTGAGGGGAGTCTTGTTAAAATGTAAGGAGAGGCTGTGTACAATAGACCCTTTGTGGTTTGGACCTTCCCTTGACCCGCTCATAGCATGACTTTTTGTGCAGGGGCTGCCTTTGCCATTTTGATTTTCTCTGATGTTTTTTTTATTTAATACAGGGATTTCGTTTGTCCGGTTCGCCACAATCGACGTTGTGTGGTTGCAAGCAAGGGTCAAGCCGTGGAAGCCCGAATTGTTTATCTCAGGCTTCGTCTCCACCGCCGATGAACAGGCCCGATGTGTCGTTGGATCTGCTTTATGCGGCTGCCGGAGAAGTCGCAAGGATTAGAATGATGGAGGAGTCAGCTGGACTTTACATTAGCAAAGGTGGAGGAATTTGGTCTGCTCCTCCAAGGAAAACAAGTCCTGTTCCTGTTGGGCCCAAAAACGCCAAGCCAAATCTTGGTCATTTCAGTACAAATCAGGCTCAACTTTCTTACCAGCAGTTGCAGGTGGCTCAAGTAAGTTTTAAATCCCCTGTTGTCATTTTTGATTTTTCTTGTGTTGAGTTTTGTTGATTTTTGATGTGGAAATGCTTGCCAGTTTCAGCGGTTGAAGCAACAGCAAATGATTAAGCAAGGACAGGGTGGATATAGACAGTTTTCATTGAACCAAAGTCACCAGCAAATGTTGGAAAACAGGGCGAGAAATGGCGTTAAAGGGGCTTTGAATTTGCCAAACTCAGCGTGGCCTACTTTGCAACAGTCTACACAGCAACAACACCAGCAGCCTCATCATGGCTCAGGCATGCGCGCTGTTTTCCTTGGTAATCCTGGTGGGCCTAAAAGAGAATGTGCTGGTACTGGGGTCTTTTTGCCTAGACGAGTTGGTACCCAAACTGAATCCCGAAAGAAACCAGGTAAATTTATTCTCCATTTTTGCGTTTCATGTGATTCCTTCGTCACCTTTTGCCCTTTTGTTTTTGTATTCACATTTGTGTAGTAGCCTGTTTAGTGATTCCATGTGTTTTTGGGTTCGTTTTGTTCTGTTATTCTGACTATTTGCACACATTCTTTGATTTGTCAATTCAGGTTGTCCAGTTATATTACCAGACAGGGTGGTCCAGGCCCTGAATTTGAATTTAGAAGCCATGGATGCAGCAGCTAGACCACAATCTCAGGTTCAAACCAGATGTCACAATGGGGATAATCTTGGTAAATATTTTTTCCCTTAAAATTCTAATAGTCAATTTCGTTTTCCCTTATAGTTACCCTACTTAGAATTTATCTAAGTTTTATGAATTTGTTTTTTGTTTATACAGATGGTGGCTTGAAATATCGAAACAACGCGGTGGCAGCAGCAGCAGGACAACAAAGGAGAAATCAAAGAACGCACCCAGTGGAACTGCAACTTCCTCAGGAATGGACTTACTGATGGGGAAATAATAATACTAGTTTTTTTTTTTTGGTTGAAGCAGGAAAGGGATTTGTTTGTTTCTTTTTTGGGTACTAAAGATTTGAAGAAGTATAGGGGGTTAGGAAGATAGTGATGACGAAGTTTGTTTTAGTAGTTAAGCAAATGGGGCTTTTTTGGTGTTAGTATATTAGGGGGTTAAGAAGAATAATGGCGGATATGAGATATTTTTCTATGGTTGGTATTTAGGTTTTAGGTTAATATTAAGGAAAAAATTAAGATAATAGTTTATATTTTTGCAAGTTTAAAGGTCAAGAGATGGATGAAAAAGGGTTGGGCTCATGTTTTGGTTGGAAGAGTTGCGATTCTTTCCCATTTCATATTTTATTACTGGCAAGTGTAACGTGTACCTGTCTATATTTGGCATATGGGTCAAGGTATACTTAATCAATAATTAATATCATTATTTACATTTATTGCCAAAATTAATTTGCCTCTTGTGTTTGTTTTATGGGTGTTTAAATTTTGAATTTTTTTGTTTTATTATTTTGTTGTGGTGATGGTCAAAAGTATGTAAGGGACTAACATGCCTAAAAAGAGATCTAATTTCATGCTCTGCAGGCACATGCATTGGCACTGTCACTTTGACTATAGTGGCTCTCCATTAAGTTCCCTTTCTTATTTGTTGTCGCTTTCTATGGTATTATTTATTAACATAAAGTTGTTTTTAATATTTTTTGAACTCAAATTAGATGTGCATAATTCCAGCTTAAGCAAACTATAATTTGTCCAACTTGTTCAAACATAAAAAGTCTTTTGATCGGTTCAAATTAGCTCATCAAACTATACATTTGACAAGCTATTCTTTGAGACATGTTAAACATATATATTTAATCTATTGAAGGGCCGAGCTTTCGTGGTTCCATCCTTTGCGAGATCGCATAACGGGGATCTTTATTTTTATTATACCTAGTTATTTTTAAAGCAAAAATTTTAAAACAAAATAAGTCACATGGGTGTAGGTCATAGAAATAGCTAGCATAGGTCATAAGAACAGTCTCTTGCAAGAGACGAGGTGTCTTGTATAATAAATTTTTATAATTCGATTATTTTTTGAACTTTGGTGTAATGAGTGTTTTAATTTATTGAAATTATTTTAAAAAAAAATAGTAAGGAAGGCAATTAATATTTTAGTGAAAAAATGTGGTTCTTGTCTTGCTTATAGAATACTCTAGTTGAGTATAGTAGGGGTAGTGACAAGCACGAAACAGTGGTTTATTGTATAGAGAAATGTGCACTGCTTCGTTGAATGTTGTCTGATCAATCAGACTTCTTTTTCCAGAAGAAGAGAAGTTTGTACCTTTTCCTTTCCCCGATGTGTCACTTTTTTAGTTTAATTCAAATTGTATATTTTATACATTTAATATTTACTTCAATTAGTGTCTACTAATATTAATTATGTTTATTTTGTATTTTCGTGACGGCTAAATCGATTAGGAGGAAATCTTACAGAGTTAGTTTTAATGAAGGCAATCTATTTACTTAAAAAGTTTTAAAATTTAAAATTTCATATTGTGATTTGAAATGAAAGCTAAAAAATTATCATTACAAAACTTTTTAAAATTAAAACTCTAAATATCTACTATTTTAAATAGCAGAAAAGGTCAAATTTATTCCTCTATTTTAAAAAATTAATTCAATATACATTTCATCATGTTTTGGGTTAGAGCCAACTTTATTCCTTATTTTGCAAAATTGACTGAATATATGCTTCATTATATTTTGGGTCTAAATTTATTTTCAATGTCATATTTTTGTGGTGAAAATTACTTTTGTTATTAAAATTTTTAACATGTATCATTCTTTAAATAGAAAAGTTTATATCAATGTTTTTGTTAGTTAAAAAAAATTAACATTAAATGTATCATTTTTTTAAAATAAAACACATTCTAATTTAATCTGACCAACCCGACTCAAGCCATAAAAAAAATATTAGTAAATATACCTCAGTTCTATTTGTCAAATTTTTCAATAAAATTAAGTCACTAAATATTTATCAGTGCATAACTCATAAAAAATAGGTCTGCATCAGTGCAAACACAAACAAATATATCCTTCTCTCAGTTCATGAATCAGTATCAGTGAAGATCTTATGAAAAATGTCATTTAACGATAAAATTTAATAAATTAGGTCCACTGAATATTTCTCTAGCGGCCTCTTTATGTATCAAGTGGAACTTTTCTTCATTTTTATATGTTTATATACAATTTGAATCTATATAAAATTTTCTATCATTACATTTTCTTAAAAACTTAATTATTAATTTTAGGATGTGGATGTAAATAAAATTGCATATAAAAATTTAAAATTTGAATATAATTGATAATGAATAGAGTTTGTAATAGATACTTTTTTTAGTTTTATGCTTCTACGTTATCTATTTAATTTTACTTTTGTTAATTTTTAAATAATTTACAAGTTGACAGAAAAGTATATTTGTTCGCTGAAAAAATTTGATTAATAAAACTAAAGGAGGGGTATATTTGCTTGTGCATTTTTGTGGTTTGAATCGAGTGGGTTAGACTAGTATATGTCTTATTTTTTTTAAAATGAATCATTTAATATTGATTTGAGATTTTATGTCAAAGGAATGATACATGTGAAAAATTTCTTAACAACAAAGAGTAAGTTTGTCCCAATGTGTGACATCGAGGGTATGACTTCAAAGTACGATGAAGGATTCATTTAGTCAATTTTTAAAAATAAAGAAGTAAATTTGAGCTCAAAACATGACAATGAGGATAAATTTAACTTCAAAATATGATGAACCGTGTATTTAGCACTTTTTCTAAAGTATAGGTGGTAAATTTGACCCTTTGATCCTTTCAAATACGAATTTAAGTTTTGTGCACTGTCAATGCACAAAATATTCTACACTATCAGTTAATTTGATCTGCTATTTCAGGTTATCCAATTATTTATATAAAAATAAAAAAATAAAAATTAGATAACTTGCAATAACAAATCAAGTTTACCTAATAAAATAAAATATTTTGAACACTGATAATACACAAAACTTAAATTCTTCAAATATACTCCCCCTATTTCATAATAAATGAATTGTTGGATTTTGACACACAGATTAAGATAAAGAATCAAAGACATAAATTTAATATAGTTTTTCATTTTTACCTTTATTCAATGTACAGAATCATATTTATTTTATTTTTTTTCAGTTGATGGGCCTTTGGTTGTCAAATCCTCAAAGGTAAATTTGGAAAAAAATTTCAATTCACTTATTTTGAAACACCAAAAATACTCTAATAATTTATTTATTATGAAACGAAGGGAGTATGTATCTGCTATTTAATACTCTCTTCATTTCATAATAAATGAATTATTGAATTTTGACATACATATTAAGAAAAAAAATATTAAAGACATAAATTTAACACAACTTTTCTTTTTTACCTCCCCAAAAAGTTGATTTTGTAATACCTTTTCAAAAGTTAATTGGTCGTCAAATCATAAGCGCAAATTTAAAAAAAAAATTAATGATTCATTTATTTTGAAACATTAATAAATATCTCAATAATTCGACTATTTTGAAACGGAGGAATTATTAAGTGGGAATATATAACGCTTTCCCTACTTTTAGTGGGCCTTCGTTTATCTTTTTTAAAGGAGGTCTTATAAAGAATATTGGATCTGTACTAGCGTACAACTCTTCTCCTTTACATATATGATTCAATATTTTTCGTGCTTATATCAAGATATATATTATGTGTTTGTATATAAACTTTTTAGCATTTGATAGATGTTTGATCATAAGATTTAAATCTGCCAAATAACAAGTTTTCGTTAGAATTTTCTTTATATAAATATGATGGAAAATATATTTTGAAATTTATTTACTTCAATATGTAATGTGCAAAAATGAGATACATCACCATGTATGCGCATATATATTTCTTTACATTGTACTAAAATAAAAACATTCCTTTTATAGACTAGCAAATACTACTTTTTTTTTGGGGAGAGGGAAAGAAATTTGAGGTTGAGGGTGTATATGAGCTGTCAAAGGAGAAAAAAAGAGGAAAAAAAGCGCGTAAATTGAATTTAATCTAGGAAGATTTTTTATCATGTGCCCCCCACGACCCACAAACAGTAGACAAAGTGACCCCCCTTATTATATGTATTTTTTACTTTTATTTTTAGTTATTTTTGTAATTATTTTTTTATTTCTTGGCAACTCTTGTTTTTTAACTCGTTATATGAAATATTTAAGATTAAAAAAATATATTATGATACATGCTATATATTTTTAATTTAATACCATATGATTCAAGAATTTTCTTTTACTTTTCTAAATTTCATATCAACTTAAATCAGCCAAATATATTACTTCCTCTATTTAATTTTACTTGAACCATCTTGACACTCTTTTTAAGAAAATGTTTATCAGAATAAATTTAAATTTAACTATTAATACTTTAAATAATTATTTTAATGATGAGGATAATATTGAAAAAAATAATCAAATTTTCATGCTTTTATAAATTAAACAAATAAATTAAAATAATTATTTTTAATGAGGAACCGAGTGAAATGAAACATGAAGAGTAAGAAAAGCCGCAAGCTATTCACTTTCGATGCCACATTTATATCAATTAAATACTTTAAAAATATATTATATTAGAAAAATTTGATGTATCTGTTGACGTTTTTAAAGAGCGGGACGAAGAGAGTATTTATTACTATGTTTTGTTGACATGGTACCGTCACGCGTTTTATTTTGAAGATCTTTAATGAAATCTACTATTTCGATTGCCTCCTCTCAAGTTTTTAAATGTTCATAAAGTTGAGGATCGGATTTGAGGAATTGGCGGGGCATATATGGGTCCACGACAACATCACACATTTCTTCACTTAGACACTTTCATGATAATGGCCTCACTACATTACTGTTTATCCACATTATATTGGTCCCATTGCTTTTATGTTATTTTTTTTTTTTTTTAGATAGATAAGGCTCTTAAATGATCGCCTAGTGATAAAGGGCTTAGTGGTAAAGGATGTGACCATGCAAAAATAATTGAAAGATCAATTTGTATTAGTAATTAATTTTGAAAGAGTGTATAATAATTTATTGATCGAGTAGTGTCGGATATCCCCATCCTCTATCGTAGAATTTATCAATATATTAAAAAATAAAAGAAAAAAATAAAATTTTATAGATGACAATCCATATACAAGCTGAAGATTGGGTTAATGGTGCAGAGGAGACCCCTTGAATTGCTTATTTTATTCGATCCGTGATGGAGGTTATCTTTTTATTGTTATTACATAATAACTTATTTTAGCAGAAATTTGTAAATTTAAAATCTTAGATTTACCTCTGTTCTTAAGCTAACCATGATTGTAAAGTGAACTCTGATAAAAAGAATCAGAGTTTGTTGAGTTTAGATACAAAGGACCATATGAAGCTTTAACCTCCCTTGGATTGGCTGTAGGGCTTCCTTGCGCAATTCTGGGGAGCCGGTTTTGGCTCCGATCGTGGAAGTACTATTCCGAGTAGAAGATCATTTTTCTTAATTTCATAATCCAAGTTATGATATCAAAGCAATTAGAGATTTTCGTTATAGTCTCTATCATCATATGGAAAAAAATAATAATTTCTACAAGCTATATTTAGAGTACATTTAAAATTTAAATTTTTAACTTTGTGAGTAAATTTTTGATAGTAACGTCAAGAAAAAGGATGTAGACTAGAAGTAGAACTAATGGAAGTATAGAACATGTTACAAACCTTTCTATAATTAATATATAATTAATTTACTCCTTTAGTGATGTCAATTTCAATCTTAGTCAAATGCCGTCTCGTAAGTGGGCTACAATTGAACTTGGACTTAATCATTTGACATTTCCCCCTTGCAAATAGATTTTGCTACTCTCTACACTTCCATTTGATTTCTTTTCTGCCGTTTTCCCGCTTTGTTTGAACATTACTGTCGTGGTGGAAAATATCTAGTTAGAGACTAGTACTAATATGAATAGAACCACTTCAGAAGCTAATATTATGAATCATGATTAAGAATTTAAGATACTCCTTCCATGTCTTGTTATATTAGTAGTAGTTGTTGCATTTCCCTTTCTCACGTCTTTAAGAAAATCATAAATAAAATTACTAATTCACCCTTTATTTTTTTTTTAATTTAATATTGTTAACTTTAAAAATCATAAATTGTAAGGATAAGATGACAAAAAAAGTTATTCTAATTTGATTTTGTATATGAATATTTTAATAATGTTAACAATTAATATGAGACGGAGAGAAGTACTATTTTCGGAGTGTGGCTCTCTTTCTTAGTTTGTGTTTGTTCTCACACAAAGGTTCATTTTGGTCGGCTATCCTAATTCAGACAAATGCCAACAAAGAGTTTATTTCGTAACTAATGGACTGCAAATTTAACATTTTCTCACTACTAATTTTTTTTCAAGATGATGGTGATGTCTGGATCAATTTAATCGCTTATTGCTTACTACTCTCCATTTCTTTTTAATTGCTTTTTTCATTTTTCGTGAGTTAATTTGATTAAGTTTTAAAGCTAAATTAGATTAGACTAATTAATTATTTTAAATTAAAATTTAGATATTCAAAAACTATATAGAAATTACTATAAATTATAATTTTTTTTTCAATTTGATTAAGAAATATATTTTAAAATATTGATCAAAGTTTGTATCGTTTGACTTAAAAAAAAATAGAGTAATTAATAAAAATTGGAGAAAGTATTTGATACTGTAGGTATCTACTATCTTCCATCATCTCAATATGTACCTGCCAAAGTTAATGAGAAATAGTTATCTAATATCTCTGCTTATATTTATCTTAATTAACTTTACTTATTTCATTAACCACTAAATCACGAAAAAGTACACGATTACTGAGTTGCCATCGATGTTCTCCTTTAGAAAAATGCTTACTTTTAATAGTGTTGGGTGTATCTATATTTTAGCACGACTATGGAATGGATCCAACTTTACATTTCATAATTACTTAGTGTGCTTAGTTACATATTAGTAGGATGTAGCACTGAATAAGCAAATGGAGTGGAAGGGTACTACATGACAAATAGTTAACTTGTTCATTAAGTATTTTTCTCTTTGTATGCTTTGTGATTAGATAAATGCAAAATTCTCCTTTACTTAACTATATCACTTTGTAAAAATCAAAAGAAGATAAAGAAAAACTCTTATCTGATGATGCAATTGCTAACAAGGACTGTCCATTTGTCACCAAAAGAGTGGCTTTGCTTGTGTTTTTAGGAAATTATATGATGAGGTTTCTCAATGGTGGTGTGATGTGTGCGCAATTTCAATAGTTGCTCACCAACTAACAAACTTGTTCTTTAAGGTTGTTCGCCTAATTACAAACTAAAAAAGTTTTTTTTTTTTTTTTAAATCTATATGATATTTAAAAATTTATTGATTCGATTAATTTATAAATTATTCATGCTATGTTTAAGTGTTCATGTGAGAAATTTCTCCAATTTCAAGACTCAAAAAACAGAAGCTTTTCAACTCATATAATGCAAATACGAGACTTCTGAATATGCCTAAAGCTTAAAAGAATTTTTACGTATCTCAATATATCTTGCGTGGTTAAAAGTTAAAACAAAATGAAAAAACTACCTTTTTGATCCCTAAGTTATATTTTCACCAAAAAAAAAAAATGTAACTCTCCATAGTTGATCTTTAACAAATTAAACTGTGTTTTAGCATTTTCATGTTAGCATTTATGTTGTATTTGACTGTTACAAATACAGTCGATGTCCAATCAGTTAAGGCTTGATTGAAGGGATGTTGAATGCCAACTATCAAACTCTTTAGATTAGAGAGGATATTATAAAATGATACACGAAATGGTGGATGAACCACTTGAACAAGCAAACACCATCAGTTTACTTAATATATGGCCATTAAGATAAAAATAGGATATTTGGTTGTTGTAATTAAAATTTATTTGTTGTCCATTTATTGTTGATTTGATGAATGCTGATCTCTAGAAGAATGATGATATTTATTTATATTAAATTTGTTCAAGTGATAATTTAAAAGATTTCTTACCAAATATTTATCAACTTTAAATTTTTAAAAAATAATATACAAGATTGAAATGAGGACACTTGATAACTATCATAAGTTCCATTCATGGGAGTACAGTACATGCTAGTCTTTTTTCCATGCCAACATTTTCCCCACTGTTTTTTCTAGAATAGTTTTTAATGATGCAGCTAGCAAAATATATACAAGATATATGTATTTTTATGAAAAAATGATATTTCACAGGTCATTTTTAGAATAAACGATTAGCATTTGATTTACTTATCAAATAATGATCGGTCGGTGAAATTATTACAATTTAATAGTTATTGGACTACTTTGATCCTTACCTTCCTTTTGGATCATTTTGGTTCATTTTTAAAAAGTTTTATTTTTTTCGCTTCATTCATCTAAAAATAAACGATCCATATTTAGGCTATTAGACATGGAGTTGCAAATTGACCCAAACTAATTCTAAAAATGGTCAGTCAGGATCGTATCAATATGAAATATGAATTGTATCAACATGGTATAAGGAATGTATTAATATAGCACATGGACTATATCAACATGATATAAGGATTGTATCAATATGGTAAGAAAATTGCATTAATATGGTATATACTATATAAAATGTGCATAGAAATTGTATAATAGTTGCATAATATACATATATAAGATGTGTATAGAAACTGTATTATTGCTGTATAAAATATGTATATGTATAAGCTGTGTAATGAAATTGTATAATTATTATATATAACATGTATCTAAATAATTATCGCAGCTACAGATTGTATAAAATGTGTGTAGAACTATATAATTATTGTATAAAATATATATTTCCTTTTTATGTATGATTTGCATAGAAATTGTACCAGTTATTATATAGATTATGTATAAGTTATAAGATGTGTATCTTTATGCTGTTAAAGAAAAGAAATAAGAAAAATGTGCATGTTAAGATAATTATAGTGTTATGTGCTAAAAATAATAACATTAAAAATTAAATAATAAAATAAGAAACAGATCCTCCAAAAAAGAAGAAGGCAGTAAAAGCCGACGAAAGGCCAAAATGACTACCTTTTGAAATTGTTATATCAATGACTATTTTGGTGGAATTAGTTTCGATCGGTCGGCCATTCGTGTCTTTTTCCCTCACAATTTTTTTTCCCCACTGAACTTTTCTAGCTAGAATTTTAAGGTAAAAGGACACTGTCTAGCACTTTTAAAAATAAATAGCCCAAGTTTGAGATTTTGCCAAGAAGTGGTCAGTTGGATAAAGTATTTCCACTTTATAATCATTTCCTAATTTGGGTCATTTGGCCCATGGAGTTCAGATGCAATCCATATACAATATTGCTACTGTTTTCAACTTGGGCCATTCAACTCTTTTAAAAATATTTCAATTTTTTTTTACTATAAATTTTTTAATTGAAAAATATTCTACTTTTTTTATTGTTTCGAAATAATAATTAAATATAATTATATAAAAATTGTATAATTGTTATATAGAATATGTATCTATATAAGATATATGTATATAAATTGTATAGTTCTATCAAATATGTATATGTATAAAATATATATATAAAATATATAAAAAGTGTATCAAAATTATATAATTATTGTATAGAATGTGTAAAAAAAAAATGTATAATGATTGTATAAATTATGTATCAAAACTATATAATTTTCGTATAGAATATTTATATGTATAAGATATGTATAGATATTGTATAGAAGGTGTGTAGAAACGGTATAGAACAAGCCAACAAATTAAAATGATTAGAAAGTAAAATTTAAATTTCATTCCATGTTCATAAAAATAGTTTAATTTAAAGTATCGTTCCTGTCCTTTTCCCGAATTTTAACCGTTATGTTGGACGGTACACTTTTCTAAGAAGCCATAAATACTGAAGCCAATTTTTGACTTGTGGGCTCAAATTATGTAAACGGATCAATGTTTGAATTGGGTTCGAACTTTATCAATAGGCCCGCGCTGCAGGTGTTGAAAAATGGGAAAATCATATAAGTATACAACTTAAAAGTCAATATTACAAAAATTATCATTAGTTTCTTTTTTATTTATAAAATATAATTTTTATTTATAAAATCTACCAACTATTAGATGTCAGTTTAAATTAAAATTTTTACCCATTTTCTCACCTTCTTTTTGCTTTTTCATACAAAAATTAAAATAAATAAAACCTACAGATCTCCTTCCCCCCAAAATGTCTTCCTTATTTTTGTAACTCTATTTCCTACGGATCTCCTTCCTTCTTTTTGCAACCCTATTTTTTTTTTGTAGCATCGATTAAGTCTTCAGTTTGTCAATTACTTCCAGCAAAGATTTAATTTTTACATAGATGCTCACAGTGCTCTATGGAGATTCATTGCTTTCCAAAATTCAGTCAACTATTAGCTTCAAGTCACTTTCCTACATCAGTTTCCTATAGTCAGTTTGCACGCACATATTTCGATATGGTGGCGACAACGACGGTGGATATGATTTTGCGATGGAGATTTTGAGCTTTTTCTCAATGTTTGTTACTATTGAATGTTTTTCTGTTCTTCTACTTCTACGGTGTCGAAAGAAAGAGGCCAACTAGATTGAATCTTTTGATAATTCAAGATTTTTTCAATGACATCGATACGAAAAGGATATCAATGATTTTATGGTGCATGAATTATATAGAAATTGATATATCTGGAGTGTATGAATAGTATAGAAATGGGGTATCTATGGTGCATGAATTGTATAGAAATTGGCGTATCAACAGCTTTATGGTGTCTGAATTGTATAGAAGTTGGTGTATCAATAATTTTATGTTTTTGAAATATTTAGAAATTATTGTATTAATAATTTTATGGTGTCTGAATTATACAAAGATTAGTGTATCAATAGTTTTATTTTATGGTGCCTGAGATAGGTAGGAATTGATGTATTAATAATTTTATGGTGTTTGAACTATTTAAAAATAGGTGTATCAATAATAATAACAATTTTATAATGTCTGAAATATATAGAAATTGGTATATCAATAATTTTATGGTGTCTAAAATGTATAGAAATTGGTGAATTTTTATGGTGTATGATTGATATAGAAATAGGTGTATTAATAATTTTATGGTGTATTAATAAATTTCTGGTATATGAAATTTGTATAAGATGTGGTTTGAATCAATCAGAGAATTTAAAAAGTATTAAAAATTAATGTTCATTGAATTAAATTTAAAAATATAAAAAAATATCAAATAATTGTATTATTTTTTCATTATCTTATGTACTATTTTTTTTTTTTAAAACTTAGTTGAAAAATAAAGTAGGAGAATTTATAAGATAAAATATCAATCATTAAATTGTCTACTTAAATTATACTATTATAACTGTTTTTTTTTTGTTTTTTCTTTTACCTTTGGTAGATTTTGAAAAGTTAAAACTAGTGATAGTTTTTGTAATATTGAGTCTTAAATTGTATACTTATGTGATTTGCCCTAGATAAATTATGTATACTTTTTTGTTTTCTTAATTAATTTTTTGGTCGGCTAAGTAAACATTTTGGTTAGATTATACTAAAAATTATACAAAACTACAACTTAACTATCACTTACTACATAAAATTCCAACTCTCAAAACATATTACAAAAAATTTCACTTTTTCGATTTCTCTATCTAAAAGTACATATACATAACTTTATGAATTTTTGTAAAACTTATTTTTCTTGAAAGAAGCCTAGAATTAAGGAGCTAAATCAAGGAGCCATTATGTAGCGGTTACCATTCTTGAATTCATTACCGTATTGGATTCAAACTCTTACTCACTTGCATTCAATTCTAACAAAAGCGCCATTTTCAATATTATGTAATTTTTAAGATCTGAGGTTAGTTTTTTTTTTTTTTTGACTTTACCAAAAAATAATAGATTCTGATTGAACAATTTCTTGCATGTTGTTCATTCAATAAAGTAAGTTTAATTTTTTTTTCGACTTTGAGTAAAATTTTCTTTTTCTACTTTACCAAAATTTAAAATTCTATAGAATAAGTTCTTGCATGTACTCTATTCACTCATTATTACTTAGTAAATGGATGATACTCCGTCTTTTAGTTTAGGATCAACTTAGTTAGACTATTGTGAACCAACAAATCGAGTTATTGGGTTCGTTCCCGAAGAATTTGATTACGAGGATCCTAATTTTATTGAAAATAGATCAAAATATTGTAACGATCCCATTAAGATGAAGAAGCTCATGAAAGTTGTTGATCGAAGTTCAAAACATCAAATCAGAGGAGTATTATTTATTTTTTGTTTTTTATTTTTTTATTTTTTTCATCAATATGATTTTTTTTGAATATAATTGTTAGTTTGCAGTAATATGTGATTTTTTCATAATTTTGACATTGCATTAGCAGTTGTCAGTGTATGTACATATCAGTACTTATGTATATGCTAGACATATACATAACTGCTGGTACGTATTTTAAATATAATGAGATGATTTTTTTTTTGGTAACTAACTTTTTATTAATCACCAAATAGGAATTACAAAACTGTAACTGATTTAGACTCAGTCAGCTACTACTCAGTTTGCCAAATCACCTAGTATCTATCAGCTTACTACACATTTGTCAATTGCATCTTTCAACTTAGGTGGAGCTCATATACAACATAAGCATATTACTTCTCCAGTCACTTGCTCAGTCTGTCGTCTCTTCCCTCAAATACATTTTGATTGCGCTCCAACTAAATACTGTATGTGAATTCCGTGTATGCCATTTTGAATAGGAGAGCTCTACTTGTTTTTCCTTTTGCCTGTTTCGTGATCCAGTTTAGGTGGCTCCTCCAGGATGTACATTTTGGGTCTGGGACCTGCAACCACCTTAGGATATTGGACCAGGTTGTTTTGACACTATCACATGTAATGAATAAATGGTGATTGGTTTCATCTTTTTGTTGACACATTACACACTTCAAATCTACTTCAATGTGCCATTTAATTAATCGATCTTTGGTCAATAGCCTTCCCTGTAGATGTAGCCACAACGTGAAGATGGCTTTTGGCCTAACATAATTGGAAATCATCATCCCCTTCCATCTTTTGCTCTCTTCTTGTGCTAATAGCTGATTATATATATGTCGTGTGATCTTGCCCTTTGGGTCTATGCCCCTTTGTGTTTCTAGGAGGGTCTGTTTAGTATCAAAGATCTTCCTAATGAGCCATGCTGCTTGCTTCGAGATAGCAGCCTGATGGAAATTACCTCCTCTGATATAGTATGTATGAACCACTTAATCCACAAAGTATCTTTCTTAGCAGCTAAATCCCGAAAGAGTTTAGTTATTGCAGCTTTATTCCATTTTGCAATGCTAAGAATGTTTAGCCCTCCAACAGTCTTTGGTACACATACTTTGTCCCATGCAACTAGAGCTTTCTTTGTAATGACATTGCTGCCAGATCATAAATAGCTTCTGCAGTAACTTTTAATAACTTGTAACACTTTGGCTGGGATGTTGAACGGTTGTGCCCAATAGATTTTAATGCCATTCATCACCGTCTGTATTAATTGAAGTCGTCCTGCATAAGAAAGATGTTTGGCTGCCTAGGAAGAGATTCTTGCTACAATTTTATCAATTAACGGGCTCCATTGCACTATGGACATTTTCTTTGTGGACAATGGGACACCAAGGTATTTGAATGGTAACTCACCTCTAGAGTAACCTAAGAGCTGCATGATCTTAACTTGTTGTTGTTGTTTAACCCCACCAAAGTATACTGAGCTCTTCCCGAGATTTTCCTGGAGTCCAGAAGCTTGGGTGAACTTCTTGAAGGCTACATGTACTGCTGAGACTGATGTAGGATCTTCTCTGGCAAATATGAGGAGGTCATCTGCAAAACACAAATGGGTGATGCCTATTTTGGTACATCTGGGATGATGATGATAGTTATCATTCTTCTTTAATTGTGACACAGCTCAGGTATTCCATTGAAATGGAAAATAAAAAGGGTGACATGGGGTCACCTTGCCTCAAACCTTTAGCTGCTGGGAATGGTTCACTTGGTTCTCCGTTAATCACAATGCTATATGAGACTGTTTTCACATAAGTCATGATCCAGTTAATAAACTTTTCTGGGAAGCCCAAGGTAACTAAACTTTGTTTTAGGTACACCCATTCAACCGGGTCGTACACCTTCTGTAGGTCCACTTTAATCATGGCTCTGCGAGATATATGCTTTCTATTATAGACTTTAATTAGTTCATGTGCCATGATGATGCTATATCCTATCTTCTTTCTCGGTATAAATCCAGATTAAGCTTTGTTGATAAGAGTTGGCATGATGGGATGAAGCCTGCTTGTAAGGATCTTAGCAATCACTTTTTATATAACTGAGCAGCAAGATTTTGGTCGATAGTCGTTAACTGTGATAGGGTTTTAAATTTTGGGCTCCAGAGTAACCTAAGCACAATTGAGAGGTTTATACAGTTTACCTGTATCAAAGAAGGCCTGTACAGTAGAGATGTTTGCCAGGTTTTCTTAAAAAATACTGCATTGTATCCATCCAATCCAAGAGCTTTATCATCTCCTATAGCTTTCAAACTCTTGAGGATTTCAGCTCCAGTCATAGGTTCACACAATAAGAGTTTCTGCTTCTGTTGTAGCCTGGGTCCCTTCTGCAGAATTGTAACATCAACAACAGGTAAGATCTTTGCTGCTGCTCCCATAAGTCCTTTGTAGAAGGAGATGATATCCTCTTTTATATCCTTCATTTCAGTTAATATGGCACCACCTAGTCTAGTAAGTATACTAATGGCCTTTCTATGTACCCTTTCCTTGACCACTGCCGAGAAATACTTTGTATTGGCATCTCCTAGTTTGATCCATTATGCCCTAGACTTTTGTTTCATGATGCTTTCCTCTATTATAGACCACTTTTCAAGAGTCTGCAATGCTACCTTCTCCTAGGCTTTTAATATATAGTATAGCCATGTAATATGCTCTCTTGGATGTGTTGCAGGTCAACTCTTGCTTGTTCTATCTTCTGGGCTGTGACTCTAAACTCTTGGTTGTTGAGCGCTTTCAAATTAGACCGAAGCCCTTTAAGTTTCAACCATAAATTCTTGCCAGGTTCTTTGTTTTTTACACTATGCCATCTTATTTCCACAGTATGCAGGAATTCTCTATGTTCTGCCCATACATTAAAGAATTTGAAGGGTACCCTGGTGTGCTGCTGTAACCTTGTAAGTTTTATGAACATAGGGGAATGGTCTAAAACATTTGGAAGGCTATACTCCACTGGCACATGTTCCCATTGTTGTATCCACATACTATTTCCTAGTGTTCTATCAATTCTGCTTCTTATTCTATCATCTCCCATCGGTCTGTTGGACCATGTGTAATATTCACCTCTCCATGTCAATTCATATAATGCACAATCTTGTAGGCATTGCACAAAGTCTTTTAATTCACTAAATTGTACTGGGGTCCCTGCATTTCTGTCCTGTGGGTGTAGTAGAGCATTAAAATCACCACTAATCATCCAAGGGAGATGCACACCCTGTGATATTTCTCTTAGTTGATCTCATAGATGCATCCTCTAAGCAACAGTATTACAGCCATATACAATTGTGATAAGATAATCTGCTCCTTCTGCTAGATCTCTAACTCGGCAGTGCGTGATTTGCATCTCTTCACGTAGTAAAGTGACATGATGTTTTCTAGTGTCCCATAGTAACCACATTCGTCCATTCTCAGCAGCATTATAGTTGTGTAGTTTCCCCAAGATGGTGAAATATTGGCACTGACTTAGGTAGCTTTATAAGCCATGAATTTAGTTTCTACTAAACCTACTAAGTCTATATGTTTATTCTGCAGCAGGTTTTTTATTTTGTTCTGCTTATACCTCTTATTCACACCTTTAATATTCCAAATCAGCCAAGTCATATGGTTTTGCAGATTTTCCCTCTATCAGGAGGGACCAAATTCACTTCACCTAACTCATCTTGGTTACTTGAAAATATATTTTTAAATGCAATATTAGGCATACTCATATTCAGACTACTTTATTTAAGATTTGTACCTCTTTTCTTCAAAGTTACTGTCTGAAAGTTACCCTCTTTGTCTGTAGGCTGCACAAGTTGTGGCGAGCTGATGGCTTCTATCTCTAGTACTTCAAGTGCTTCTCCTTCTGGGGCCTATTCCACAAGGTCTTATTCTGTGCTCTCCATTTTCCCCCTAGCAATAGGTCCCTTATACTGCCATGTAGGAACCACCTTCTTTGGTATTTTTTTTGTCTAGGCATAACTTGCTGATCCTTATGATATGTGTGTCCTATAATCTAGCACCTTTGACGATACATCAGCTTCTAATCATACTTTACTTCTTGCTGAAACACATAATAATCCGGTGCCCTTATAGTAATTACATCAGGAAGTGGCGGGGTGATATTAATCTCAACTAGTATACGAGCATATGACACCCTGGATTGCTTAGTTGTGCACTCATCTGCATTCATTGAAGTAAAATTGAGCTGACCATTGTTTAAGGATGATAGGTTGATTGTTGATTGTGTATGGTCCAGAGCATAGTACCTCATGTACATCATGTAGTGACTTTAATCGGACAATGAAATATCCTTCCTCATGCATATATAACTCTGGCTGGGCTATTCCTTTCCAGTTCTGGGTAATGTATTGCATCATCATATTATACCAAGGGTTTGCCCCAATTACATACCCAATTAGCGCGCTCTTCTATTTTTGTGTTTCTTTAGTTACCTCATTTTCTCCATTTCAGCTATACTTTTGCCATTCTCTATTGATGGAGCTATGTAGTTCAGAGGCATACCATTGTCTGAAAATCTATTCTTCTCAAACAGGTTTACCCATGTTTCAGTAGTAGCTTTCCCTTTTTCTTTCCTCTGATATTCCTCCTCTACTAGATCTGGAGGTATCTCTTCAGAAATCTGTAGGTCATCAGCTGGTATCGGTGCTCTATGTACACTCGCATTGTGCTTACTTATAGAAGGCCCAGATTCATCAACTTTGCTAAAAGTCGGTGGTGTATCAATTAATTGGAGCTTTCTTACAGCTGTTACGGTGCCATTTATAGTGTCTGTGGGTTTTGCTTCCTAGTAGTATTCGAACTACCGAAAGAAGTTATTATCATCTTTAGGGGCCTTCCTCGACCTCGCCCCCGTCCTCTTCCTCGCCCTCTAGCCATGGAAGCCTAGTTCAGCGTACGTTAACTAACGTGCACCGAGAGCATTTTTAGAGAGCATACATCATTGTACTGGGATGTAGTGTTTTTTTCATCAATGTGAGATGTTTTTATTTTTGAATATGATTGTTAGTTTTGCATTATTATGTTAGTTTTTTCATGAATTTGATGGTGCATTAGTAGTTGTCAGTGTATATATATATCAATACTTATGTATATGGTACATATACATAACTGATTTATATGCTGCATATACATAACTGCTGGTACGTATTTGAAATATAATAATATGTACAGTCCATATACATCACAAACTTTGTGTATCGTTTTTTTATAGTTTCTGTAGGAATTATTTGCTTTAGTTATATCAATATACAAATCAGAAGTTATGTATATATGTTACTGTTACGCATAATCAATATTTTATGACAGAAAGGTCTATGGAATTAAGTTGTTTTGGAGTATGCTTTGACTGATCATTTTGATGCAATATGCATATCAGTATTTTTTCAGTAATGTGAGATTTTTTATTTTTTAATATATTTTTGAATATAGTTGTTAGTGTGGGTAGCGTTATGTGTTTTATTTTATTAATGTGACTGTGCTTTAGTAGTGGTCAGTCTATTTATAAAATATTAAATATGTATGTATATTGTTTGCATGCAGGGGACTGTGGAGCGTTTATTGTTGGGTATATAGAATACCTAATTAAAGAAAATGTTGTGCCTTCTGTTGATTTTGAAGCAGGATACCATCGTATGAGATATGCGTCACTTCTTCAGATTATGGTTTACAAAAAGCAAAGAAATGTTATGTTAGTGATAATGACTACCCTCCAAGGCCAAGGACAAAATTTATCTCCATACCTAGTGAACTAAGAATAGTTAGCATTGAATAGTCTTAAAGATTCTTATGGTGAAGATCTTTTTTTCTTTTGTGGATTTGTTAGGATTCTGAATTATTAAACTAATTTAGGTGTTTTGTATGTACAAAGTTATTAGAACATATTAATTTATGTTTTTGGATTATTAGTTAAACTATTTTTTCTGCATGATATTGTGTGTTGTCCCTATTACTTTTTGTTATAACGTAGGTATATGTGTTATAAAAGTTATTATATGTTAATCTTATAGAAATGATAACAATATATACAAAATATTTATGTAATTATACATATAATTGATTTATGGATATTCTATTTTCAAGCTATTAATCTAATTCAACCTATTAGATTAGCTTATGCATTTTCATATTTTAACTATTCAATGACATGAAAGCACGAGTTCATCACAAAAATATAAAATCGCACCACCATATTTATGTTTCAAATCAATGACAATAGCTAATCCAACTTTTCAAACAACCTAAATTAGTATGTTTAGGTACATTGAAACATACATAAAGCAAAAGCAAAGTCAAGAAATATGTATATTTTATGTATATATTTATACATTGAAGTTAAAATATCATATACATACTTTTTGATTATCATAATTATCGTATGATTATCAATATATAAGTATATTCGTTCATGAATAACAAATTAATATAACAATACACATGAACAGTCATAGTTTCAACATATTTTTGTCATATACATAGAATTACTATGTATATATAAAATTACTATGTATATGTAGTCATGAACATAGACTTACAATGTATGTGTAGTCATATACATAAAATGACAATGTATATGTATTCACGTACATAAAGATTGAAATTATATCTAACAACACTGTACAGATAAACTTATGATATATAATAGTTATATAAAAATTTCATAAAATTATCTAATAGGTTGAATCAAACACACTAATACTTAAACTTTCATATACATAAGTATAGGACTTCATATTCATTGAAGTTATGTATAAGTCTGAATATTTAAATTATTTGCCAATCTATACATTGAAGCAATGCATAGAAATTGTATATTGTTACATGTAGGTGTAACGCATTCACACACATACCTATTTGAAAAATAAACTGGGAAACAAAATGCTTTAATTTACATAGGTTTGCGTTTTAAAATACCAGTTAATTAAAGAATAACGTAATAAAACATTAGTGATTTATATTTTGAAATAAAAACTAAAATACCAAAAACAATGAAGTGGTAAATTAAATAAAAATGATACCAACTGTTCGCCACAAAAAATAACTAAACGGTTCCAAAAAGAAATACAAATAATTACTAAACGATAAAAGAGTGAATAAAAATTGTATGTTGAGTCATTGTTAACTCATTTCTCCTTCGAAAAAAAGTTACAAGAATGCCTATTGTGACCGGCATGTCCGCATCGTCTACATCAATTTGTGCTTAATGACAGTGCTTCGCTTAATTGTAACATCAGTTTTGTTGATGACAATGTTTCTCCCCCGAATGATAAAAATATCAGTTTTCTTGTAATCAGATTCTTCCAACATTCATTTACAACCCTTATTGTAATATCAGAGTACATAATTGAAAAAGAAAAATATAATATGATTAATATATTCAAAAATTTGAAGTATGCCGTAAAGTCATTAAACATATTAATACGTATGTATATTACGGATACAGCTTTATTTTTTTTTAGAATATATGCATACCAATTATCATTTTGGATACGACTAGATAATTCATTACCTAATACGAATAGGTGATTCAACTCGACATACAAATTAACACCATTATCATTCCAGATACGAATAGATGATTCATTACTGTCGACACCATAGCGTACATCAATTGATTTTCGAGCTTCATCAATGTCTAATTTAGCAACAACTGTCGAAATCAGCCTCAAGTACGTTATTGATTTTGCGACAATAATCCCTTCACTTTTGTACTTAACATATTCTGTTTCGGATTTTCATTCACCAGAGTGTCTCAAAAGAATTGCAATATTCATCTTTTTGAATAAAAATAAATTCAATTTTTTTGAAAGAGATCATAAATCTGTGATTACATTATTTGTGATTTCTGTTATTTGATACATTTTTTTTAATATTTTAATTTTATGGGGGTTCTATTACCCTCTTGAACTAATTTTTAGCATATTTTATCATCCCTTTAGCTAACATGACACCTTTTATCAAATTTTTTCGCTGACATGTCACTTTCAACGTGAATTCCATTTTATATAATAAAGGTGTCACGTTAGTACAAAAGGATGATACAAAAATGCTAAAATTTAGTTCATAGGAGGGAGAGTGGGGGAGTAATAAGAATCCCATAAAATTAGAATGTGTCGTAATAACTTTGGTGATGGATGTATTGACACGGCATTTTCAAGAAGAGGTGTCATGGTATATGTGTTTTGCAGATGATGTGATATTGATTGATGAGACTTGGGGAGGGGGGGAGGAGGGGTGTGTGAATGATAAACTAGAGGTGTGGAGACAGGCTCTTGAGTCTAAAGGGTTCAAGTTGAGTAGGACCAAGACCGAATATTTGGAATGTAAGTTTAATGGCTCGAAGGAGGAGGACGAGGTGGTAGTGAGGTTGGATTCTCAGGTGGTGTGTAGTATATCGGGTCCATAATTCAAGGGAATAGTAAGATTGACGAGGACGTCTCCCACCGTATTAGGGTGGTATGGATGATGTGGAGGTTCACCTCGGGGGTGTTGTGTGATAAGAAGGTGCCGCCCAAGCTTAAAGGCAAATTTTATAGGGTGGCAGTCCGTTCGGCCATGTTGTATGGAGCGGAGTGCTGGCCAGTCAAGAACTCTCATATTTAGAAATTGAAAGTGGCGTAAATGCGGATGTTCCGCTGGTTGTATGGGATTACTAGGGATGATAGAGTTTGGAATGAGACTATCCAGGAGAAGGTTGGAGTGGCTTCGGTGGAGGACAAGTTGCGGAAAGTCTATTTAAGGTGGTTCGGACACGTGATGAGCAGGGGTACAGATGCACTATAACGATCCAAAATCGTCTCCTGGGACGTCACATGGTGCCTAAGGCTACGAGTAGCCCCAAGCTAACCCTTAGAGCCATTTTCTACCAATGACACTCAATTCAAGATAAGAATGGACTCAACACTAGCATAGTCATATCACATGAAAGGAAGTATGGAAAAGATACTCGGTCCACAAGACCACAATATAGGGAAATCTCAACAAAACCATAATATCAAACCCTCGACACATCGCAAGTCTTAAACTAGTCTGGAAAGCCTCTACAAATCAAAATCTAGAGAGCCACTGGGACAGGTCCCCAACTGACTCAAAATGAACTGAAGATAAAACATAGTCTCTCAAGTACGGTAAATATCTGAAGATCGGTCCTCGAATCATGAGGACTCACCACTGTAGAAAACGTAGGAAAGGTACTCGAAGAATCACGGGCGAGGCTGGGACTAAGCACCTGAACCTAAATTATGACACAATGTAGCACATAGACATATATGTGGATCAGTACATGGAATGTACTGAGTATGCCGGGGTGAATGCATATGAATAAAATAGTAACAATCTTTTTTAATCAAATCATGTATGCATTATAAGACGACTCACATGGATTGAACAAGTATAAAATATAAAGCTCATAAGTCATGTAGAATGGAGCATGTAACACAAATCTCGTGAGTTATTATTGTTTAATCTCAAAATTCAAAATCTTCTCTTATTCTTATTACCAAAAGGCTACAATACTTTCAACTCATGCATAAGTCTCATGGAGAGTAAAATTTCTTCAATGCTCTACATTTCATAACTATTTAGAACTCATATACTTGGAATTCGGAATCATATAATTGAAAACATACTTGAATGCATTTCATCCACTTTAGGAAAATATCTCATCTCAAGCTTTAGGGAAACCACTTCATCTCAAATGGAAAGGCATTCTAGTTTATGGAAACAACTTACCTCAAAGCTTTATAAAAGTACTATAACAAGGGAAGATGCTTTTATTTATGAATTAACTCACATCAAGAAAATACTTTAGTTGGGGAAATATCTTTGCAATTCAACCATTTAGAAAATAACTTATAGGGAAGGACAAATAGGTATTTGATCTCGAAGTCTAAATGTCAAGGGAGGTTCTCGTAACCGACATAAACCATGTGAGCTACATGGAGTCCAACATTTTGTCCTCCTAAGGAAGAGACCCCACGTTGGGGAGGAGCGTCATACTCTTGTCAGGGAGTATAACCTAGGTCTAGTGATCACTAAATGAAACTCGGCCTCGAGCTCAATCATAATCATCATAAAATTGGCCTCAGGCCCAACCTATGGTAGAACATAGTTTTGGGTCAAGAAGTCGTAGTAACTTACCCACTCGGTGCTAAATACTACTCCCTTTAGATTATTTGCGCTCATCTAATAAAAAAATCCATTTTTAGAATACTCACATCGTTCACCACGAACCCAATAATCAAATCGATAATCTCATATAGTGAAGTGGATTTCAAAGCTCAAGGACCATTAGGTCAATTCATTTCTCAATCATCTCAAAATACTCAAAACATGGGTGCTCATAGCACAAGAGTTCATAATTTCACAAGTCTGAAATAGGGCTTACTAACCCATAATTAAATCTCAAGTTAAAGCTTATCAAAAGCATAATATATAGCATATAGATTCATAAATCATGTGGAAATCTGAGAATTTCAGCAAGTTACCCCAAAATCTCAATATAACCATATGCTTCCATATCTCAACAATGCAAATATTAGCTTATCAAGGAGTAAAATCATGGGGTTTATACCCAGCTGTAAATACTCAAGAAAACATGTAGAAATCATGCCATTTGATTCTTAATTCATGGGAAATATCAATATAATGTATTCAATAATAATAATGGGTGAAAAGCCCAATTCAAATTCATGTAAAAACCTCATATATTTTAAGAATTTCATGATGTAAATGGCCTTTTAGGCACAAGGGTGAAAGGGTTACCCTTGTTCAAAAACCCTACATACCTTGAATTAGAAGCTTTTGATGAACTCTCACTTTTAGAATTCTATTCGTGCTTTAGAATGAGGGTTCTTGAGTCCTTGACTTGGAAACCTTGAATCTTGACTCAATTTAGGAAATCCATGGTGGATTCTTGAGGTTCTTGGTAGAGGTTTTGGATACTTAGGGTTTATGTTGAGAGAAAACTTGAGAAAATCCTCATAAGATGCTTGTAAATGGCTTTGATTTAGTGTTTCCACGATTTTATAGGCTTGAAAAAGGTCCAAAGTGCCCTTTTAAACACCTGTGCAAAACTGGAAAAATTGAACTAGAACCCGATTTCATTAGCCTCCGTGACGCGCCACTTATCGCGGTGGCTCACTGAAATTTGACAATTGGAAAATTTGCAGCCTCCGCGATGCGAAGCCATCGTGTTTTCCCACTGGTTGGGACCTGGGACTCCTTCGAGATGCACCACTATCGCGGGGTTCCACTGGAAATTGACAATTTCCAAATCAACCCTCTTTGCGACATGCCAGGTGGTTAAATGATACAGTTTTACGGCTAAGGCTTAAATTAACCATAACTTCTTATCCGAGTGTCGGATTTGGGCAAATCTTATATCAATGGAAAGCTTATCAGATTTCCCACGTGATAAAAAGTAGAAATTAGGGAAATTCCATGTGTTTAACATCTTACTCACTTAGGAAGAAACTTCTCAATCTTTTAGGGTCGGAGTCACGCCTTACTCAACACGCCCTATGGCTCAAACTATGAGAGAACTTTGCGGGTCTTTACAATATTTCCCCCTTGGGAATATTCGTCCTCGAATGTCACTAGTTAGGCTTGGAATACAGGTAAAACTAAATGCACACAGCCAAAACAATTACTAAACGGTTCAAGATCTTCCTAAACTCATGACCACTCCAGATATCGCAAGAACTCATACAAAGATAGATGCATAGCTGAACTTTAGATTAGAAAAGCTGAATCAAGTAAGAATGGTACCTTCGAATTTATCTGAAATTGGGAAAAAGAGGTGCGGTTATTTGGCTCGCATGTCTGCTTCTACCTCACAAGTAGAATCCTTAACAGATTAGTTCCGCCTTAAAACTTAGACCAAGGGAGCTTCTTTGTTCCTTAGTCTACGGATCTAAAAATCTAGGATCTCCATGGGAATATCAACGAAGGAAAGGCTATCCCTATTATCAACACTCTCTGAAGGATCAACCACAACGGAATCACCAATATGCTTCTTAAGCATGGAGACATAAAAGATAGGATGAACGATGGACAACTCCGAGGGTAACTCAACCTCATAAGCCACTTTACCAACACGGTTCAAGACTCTATACGGGCCAATATAACGGGGACTAAGCTTTCCCTTGCTACCAAATCTTTTCACCCCTTTCATGGGTGAATTCTTGAAGTACACCAAATCACCTACCTTAAACTCAAGATCTCTCCTCGTCACATCTGCGTAAGGCTTTTGACAAACTGAGCGGTCTTCAACCTTTCTCTAATCAACTTAACTTTCTCCATAGCTACAAACACTGCATCAGGACCACACGCGGCAGCTTCACCCACTTCAAACCAACCTATGGGTGATCTATACCTCGTACCATGCAAAGCCTCAAATGGTGACATCTCAATGCTAGCATGGAAACTATTGTTATAGGAAAACTCTATCAATGGCAAATGCTCATCCCAACTTCCTTTAAAATCAAGAGCGCACGCGCTCGACATATCCTCTAGGGTCTGAATGGTCATCTCAGCATGACCATCTGTCTGCGGGTGAAAAGATGAACTCAAAAGAACTTAGGTGCCAAGACCTTGCTGAAACGCCCTTCAAAACTGAGAAGTAAATTGAGTACCCCTATCCGAAATGATAGATAAGGGAACTCCATGCAGTCTGACCAACTCCCGGATATATAATCTAGCATAATCCTCAGCCGTATAAGATGTATGCATGGGAAAGAAATGTGCGGACTTAGTCAACCTATCCACAACAACCCAAATAGAATCATGATGACGACGCAAAAGAGGCAACCCGGTCATGAAGTCCATATTCACCATCTCCCACTTCCAAGTGGGTATACTAAACTCTTGCATCACACCACCCGATCTTTGGTGCTCCACCTTAATCTATTGACACGTCGCACACTTTGCTACAAGCTCGGCAATGTCCTTCTTCATGCCGTTCCATTAATAGATTTTCCGCAAGTCGCGATACATCTTGGTAGTACTGAGATGAATGGAATAACGTGCGCTATGCATTTCACCTAAAATCCTATGCCTCAGATCATCAACATATGGAACACACAACCTACCATGCACCCTCAACACACCATATCCCTCTTGGGAGAATACCTCAACCTTTTGGTCTTTAATTAACTCCTTCAGTTTGACCAAACTAAGATCCCTATCCTGCTTCTCCTTCACTTCCGAAACTAAAGAGGATTAGAAACTACTCTGCACCAACGTACTCCCCTCTACTGAATCAAGCAATCTAACACCCAACCTAGCCATACAATGAACATCACGAGCTAACTCTCTCTTAACTTCCTCAATATACGTAATACTACCCATGGATAATCTGCTAAGGGAATCCGCCACCACATATACCTTGCCTGGGTGATACAACACACTTATTTCATAATCTTTCAATAACTCTAACCACCTCCTCTGCCTAAGATTCAACTCCTTCTGGGTAAATACGTAATGTAGGATTTTATGATCAGTAAACACATCAACATGGACACCATAAAGATAGTGTCTCCAAATTTTCAAAGGAAAAACCACAACAGCTAACTCAAGATCATGGGTCGGGTAGTTCTTTTCATATGACTTCAACTTTACCCCTTTACATCAACACACAACCCAAACCAACTCTAGAGGCATCATAATACACTACAAAACCATTAGTACCATTAGGTAAAGTCAACACAGGGGCTGAAGTGAGTCGAGTCTTCAACTCCTGAAAAATCTTCTCTTAGGAATCGGACCACTGTAATTTAACCTTCTTTTGGGTCAATCGAATTAAAGGAGATGCAATGGAAGAGAAACCCTCAACAAAACAATGGTAATAACCCGCTAAACCCAAGAAACTCCTAATGTCAGATGGAGAGATGGGTCTAGGCCAGTTTCTCGTAGCTTCTGTCTTTTGGGGATCAACTCTAATACCCTCAACTGAAACAACATGACCTAGGGGAAGGTTATAGACCTTAGCCAAAATTCACACTTGCTAAATTTAGCAAACAACATGTGATATCTAAGAGCTTGCAAGAGAATTCTAAGAGGAGCTGCATGGTCATTCTCATCACGGGAGTACACAAAGATGTCATCTATGAAGACAATAATGAACGTATCAAGGTATTGCTTTAACACTCGATTCATGAGGTCCATGAAGGCTGCTGGGGCATTGGTTAGCCCTACAGACATGACTAGAAACTTAAAGTGACCATATTAGGTTCGAAAGGCTGTCTTTGGAATATCACATTCCCTCACTTTAAGTTGATGATAGCCGGATCTAAGGTCTATCTTGGAAAAATAACTTACACCTTGCAACTGATCGGACAGGTCATCAATTCTTCGAAGAGGATACTTATTTTGACTGTGACCTTGTTCAGTTAACAGTAGTCAATGCACATACACAAAGTTCCATCTTTCTTCTGTACGAACAAAATAGGTGCGCCCCAAGAAAAAATACTGGGTCTAATGAAACCTTTGTCTAAGAGATCTTTGAGCTGATCCTTCAAATCCTTAAGCTCGGTAGGTGCCATATGATATGGCAGAATGGTAATAGGTTGAGTGTCGGGAAGAAGGTAAATTCCGAACTCTATCTCTCTATCGGGAGGTACCTCTAGGAGATCTTTCAGAAAGACATCGGGGAACTTATTAACAACATCAACCGAATGAATGGTTGGAGTCTCGGACTTAGTGTCCTTGATCCTAACTAGGTGGTAGATGCAACCTTTTGATATAAGATTTCTGGCTTTGATATAGGAGGTAAAATGACTCTTGGGAGATACCAAACTCTCGGACTACTCAAACACTGGTTTATCAGTAAACTAAAACTTGACCACACGGGTTTGACAATCTATAGATTAAAAAGAATGAAGCCAATCCATACCCAGAATAAGGTCAAAATCTATAATGTCTAACTCTATCAAATCTGCAAGTATAACTCTATGAAGCACAGAAATAGGGCAATTTCTATATACTTGTTTCACAACAACCGACTCTCCGACTGGTGTAGAAACTAGGAAAGGTTCAAAAATCATTTCAGGACTCATTTCAAAATTCACCACCACAAGTGGGGTCACATAAGAGAGATTTGACCCGGGGTCCAACAACACATAAACCTCAAGACAAAAGACATGGAGCATACCAGTAACAATATCAGGAGAGTCCTCCTACTCTCGATGGGGTGGAAAAGCATAGAACCTGTTCTGACGCTGACCACCAGCGGTGCTAGAAGAAGTGCCTTGAGCAGGGGTGGGACGGAGTACCGGAGCTGGTACACTAGCAGCCTGTGCCTGAGGTCGGGTATCTCTATTTCCCTGTCTAGTATGGGGACAATCTCTAAGTCTGTGGTCCTGCTTGCCATAACCAAAACAACCCCTCACATCTCTAAAACACTCCTCAAGGTGATTCCTACCATATTTAGAACAAGAAGGATAATGGGGCCTGTTACCAACACTGTTCTGCGGCCCAGACATGAAAGACCTGCTCCCTTGCTTTGGCATACCTCTAGGCGCGGGAACACTAACTGAAGAAGGAACTAGAATAGACGAACGTTCCTAAAACTCGGGGCCATTCCCTCTATGGAACCTAGGCCGGCTAAATTCATGCTGATTAGATCTCGCCCTTTTAGTACCCCTCATTCTATCACTTTCTCTAAGCTTATTCGCCTCTATCTGTTGGGCATACGTCATCAACCTAGATAGATCCATATCCTTATGCAATATCGCGACCATACATTTATTCAGTACCATTCCAGAAACACCGGTCACAAACTTACTCATACTATCCCGGGTGTCAGAAATCAAATCAGGAGCATACTTGGCCAACTGATTGAACTTCAAACAACATTCCTTAACAGTCATAGAGCCCTGTCTCAAGTTCATGAACTCCTCAATCTTTTACTACCTCATCTTAAGTAGAAAGAATTAATCTAAGAAGGCATCTTAGAAAACTTGCCAAGTCATAGGAACGACATTCTCATCTCTACCCTTCCTCCACCACACAACCCAATCATAAGCAATGTCCTTCAGTATATAGGATGCCAACACAACACTTTCTTCTTTTGAAACATATATCACGTCTGTGATCTTCCTTATTTCCTCCAAGTACAACTGTGGGTCCTCATCTATCTTTGACCCATAGAACTCAGGTGGGTTCATCTGTATAAAGTCATGAATCCTAGCCGCGGCTACATCACCACCCTACTGGTTAGCAATTGGGGCCTGGTTATTGGCCTAATTATTTACGGTGACCGCTTGGGCTAGCTCCTGAAAGGCCATCCTATACTCAACATGAGACACCGTCTCATTCAAAGGATCAACAGATGGGGGTTGCTCATCATGGTTTCTGCGGAAATTCGCTTTTCGAGGAGGCATTTTCTAAAAATAGAAGAGCATGGATCATTAGATAAGAGGGACAACTATAGGCATGATAGAATCTGAAAGAAAAAACAACTTTTTCCTAAAACGTCTCGTAGCCTCTTGATCATAGGTGTGGTGCGCTACACACCGATGATCAAGATTTTACTCAACGCGACTTGTAAGACTCCCAAGGACTCCTTATAAACCCAACTCTGATACCAAGTTTGTAACAATCTGAAATCATCTCCCGAGACGTCACACGATGCCTAAGGCTGCGAGTAGCCCCAAGCTAACCCTTAGAGCCGGTTTCTACCAATGACACTAAATTCAAGATAAGAATGGACTCAACACTAGCATAGTCATATCACATGAAAGGAAGTATGGAAAAGATACTCGGTCCATAAGACCACAATATAGGGAAATCTCAAAAAAACCACACTATCGAACCCTTGACACATAACAAGTCTGACACTAGTCTGGCAAGCCTCTACAAATAAAAATCTAGAGAGCCATTGGGACAGGTCCCCAACTGACTCAAAATGAACTGAAGATAAAACATAGTCTCTCAAGTATGGTAAATATCTGAAGATCAGTCCTCGAATCATGAGGACTCACCACTGTAGAAAATGTAGGCAAGGTACTCGAAGAATCACAGGCGAGGCTGGGACTGAGCACCTGAACCTAAATTATGACACGATGTAGCACATAGACATATATGTGGATCAGTACTTAGAATGTACTGAGTATGCGGGGATGAATGCATATGAATAAAATAGTAATAATCTTGTTTAATAAAATCATGTATGCATTATGAGACGACTCACATGGATTGAACAAGTATAAAGTATAAAGCTCATAAGTCATGTAGAATGGATCATATAACACAAATCTCGTGAGTCATAATTTTTTAATCTCAAAATTTGAAATCTTCTCTTATTCTCAATACCCAAAGGCTAAGGGACTTTAAACAATACTTTCAAATCATGCATAAGTCTCATGGAGAGTAAAACTTCTTCAAAGCTCAAAATTCCATAACTATTTAGAACTCATATACTTGAAATTCGGAATCATATAATTGAAAACATACTTGAATGCATTTCATCCACTTTAGGAAAATATCTCATCTCAAGCTTTAGGGAAACCACTCCATCTTAAATAGAAAGGCATTCTAGTTTATGGAAACAACTTACCTCAAGGCTTTTTAAAAGTACTATAACAAGGGAAGATTCTTTTATTTAGGAATTAACTCACATCAAGAAAATACTTTAGTTGGGGAAACATCTTTGCAATTCAACCATTTAAGAAAATAGCTTATAGGGAAGCAAAAATAGGTATTTGATCTTGAAGTCTAAATATCAAGGGAGGTTCTTGTAACCTATATAAACCATGCGAGCTACATGGAGTCCAACATTTTGTCCTCCTAAGGAAGAGACCCCACGTTGGGTAGGATCGTCGTACTCTTGCCAGGGAGTATAACCTAGGTATAGTGATCACTAAATGAAATTCGACCTCGCACCTAGTCATAATCATCATAAACTCGGCTTCAAGCCCAACCTACGGTGGCTTGTAGTTTTGGGGTAAGAAACTATAGTAACTTACCCACTCGGTGCTAAATACTACTCCCTTTAGATTATCTGCGCTCATCTCATAAAAAAATCTACTTTTAAAATACTCACATCGTTCACCACGAACCTAATAATCAAATCAATAATCTCATATAGTGAAGTGGATTTCAAAACTCAAGGACCATTAGGTCAATTCATTTCTCAATCATCTCAAAATACTCAAAACATGGGTGCTCATAGCACAAGAGTTCATAATTTCACAAGTCTGAAATAGGGCTTACTAACCCATAATTAAATCTCAAGTTAACGCGTATCAAAAGCATAATATATAGCATATAGATTCATAAATCATGTGGAAATCTGGAAATTTCAGCAAGTTACCCCAAAATCTCAATATATCCATATGCTTCAATATCTCAACAATGCAAATATTAGCTTATCAAGGAGTAAAATCATGGGATTTATACCCAGCTATAAATACTCAAGAACACATATAGAAATCATGCCATTTGACTGTTAATTCATGGGAAATATCAATATAATGTATTCAATAATAATAATGGATGAAAATTCCAATTCAAATTCATGTAAAAACCTCATATATTTCAAGAATTTCATGATGTAAATAGCCTTTTGGGAACAAGGGTGAAAGGGTTATCCTTGTTCAAAAATCCCACATACCTTGAATTAGAAGCTTTTGATGAACTCTCACTTTTGGAACTGTATTCATGCTCTAGAATGAGGGTTCTTGAGGTCCTTGACTTGGGAACATTGAATCTTGACTCAATTTAGAACATCCATGGTGGATTCTTGAGGTTCTTGGAAGGGGTTTTGGATACTTAGGGTTTATGTTGAGAGAAAACTTGAGAAAAACCTCACAAGATGCTTGTCAATGACTTTGATTTAGTGTTTCCATGATTTTATAGGCTTGAAAAAGGTCCAAAGTGTCCTTTTAAACATCTGTGTGAAACTGGAAAAATTGAACTAGAACCCAATTTCATTGGCCTCCGTGATGCACCACTTATCGCGGTGGCTCACTGGAATTTGACATTTGGGAAATTGGCTGCCTCCGCGATGCGGAGCCATCATGTTTTCTCACTGATTGGGACTTGGGACTCCTTCGAGATGCACCACTATCGCGGGGTTCCACTGAAAATTGACAATTTTCAAATCAACCCTCTCCACGACGCGCCATGCAGTTAAATGATGCAGTTTTATGACTGAGCCTTAAATTTGCCATAAATTCTTACCCGAGTGTCAGATTTGGGCAAATCTTATATCAATGAAAAACTTATCAGATTTACCACGTGATAAAAAGTAAAAATTAGGAAAATTCTCTATGGTTAACATGTTACTTACTTAGGAAGCAACTTCTCAATCTTTTAGGGCCGGAATCACACCTTACTCGACATGCCCTACGACTCAAACTATGAAGGAACTTTGTGGCGCCTTACATGTACTAGTTCATAGGTGTGAGCATCTTAATTTGGATGGTTTTAGGTGAGGTAGGGGTAGGCTGAAGAATTACTGGAGAGGGATGATTAGGCGGGACATGAAGCAGTTACAGCTTACGGAGTACATGACCCTAGATAGGAAGATCTGGAGGATGCATATTAGGATTGATGGCTAGTGCCAATTTGGGTAGGTAGGGTAGGGCATTACTTGATGGGTGTATTATTCTTGTTATGCTAGCTTGTTGCATGCTGTATTATGATCGCTTACTATTTTGTATTTACTATTCCCTGTAGGTGTCGTATTTATGTCTTGCCACCTTGTTTCATGCTTTTTGTATGAATTTGATTACTATTCCTTATCTTGATCCATGGGTCTATCGATCACAACCTTGCTATTTCTTCAGAAATAGTGGTATGGACTGCGTACATCTTACCCCCCATACCCCACTATGTGGGAGTACACTAGGTTTGTTGTTGTTGTATAGTTCGAGGAGGTACTAAATTCTTATCTCTATATTAAATTCACTAAAATTCCTACATATAAATTAAAGAAATAGCCGAGCCTCCGAGTGCCGTGACACCCTCCTCCTAGCACATAGACTCGCCCCTGATTGACACACCTAACTTTGAATGGACTGAATAAATAATACTTTCTTACCACCCTTAAATGCCACATATATCTATCATTTGATGATGGATTTTTTTTCCTTTTCTTTCTGAATTCCTCTAACTTGTAAAAATTATAATTGGTGAATCGATTAATCCCAATAAAAAAAAAATCTATAAGAAATTTCCCCTCACGTGATACAAGAAAAAAATACGAAAATTAGGAAAACAAAAAAAATAAAGAACATCAAAGATAAAATAAATAGATAAAGGAATAGAAAGATAGACATGAAAGTGAAATCAAATACAATCAATATTGTATTTAAATAAGAAAAATTACACAAAGCAGTATATTTAAGACTATAATTACAATGAATAACAACACTTCCTCAAATTTATAGTTTGTAGCAACAATAATATTTTTTTCCATAAATTTTAAACACGCGTGTTTCACTACCTCTCTCATATTTTCACTTCATTACTTTATCTCTCTCCTATTTTCACTCTATTATTTTACCTATCTTACCCTTTTTTTTAAGTTGCGCTTGTTTTTTAGATTTCATTCCATTTTCTTATCTATTTATCACACTTTTTTCAGATTTTTGATAAATATCATGCTCCATTAAATAAAGTAACTATCAAATTACAATTATTGCATGCTATCTCTTCCACATATTCTATAAATTTTATATTTATTTAGTTCAACGTTGTCTTTACGATTTTTCTTTGGAATTTATTTAATTTTTTATTGTAATATTGTGAAAGATTAACACAAGATGAAAATCTTAAATTTATTTTTACGCCTATTCAGTTGAAGAAAGCAGTAAGCATAGAAGATGTGAGATCGAATCATCATAATAATCTAGAGAAAACTGCTGAAATTATGAAATAAAAAGAATTGAGAAAAGCTTCATCTCTAAATTTCCCAAAATACAAAGATCCGAGAAAAAGAGAAAGTCAAAAAAATGAGAGAATCAAGTAAAATTTCAAGCCTCATTGGTCAAAATTCTTCTAAATACGATTTCAAAGAGATAAAATCGAAGAGATATTTGTATTTGTAATTTTATTAACTTATGGGTCATGTGTAGTATATACAATTTTTTTTATATACATATGATTATTGTTGATATATTTTTTTAGAGGGTAACATATATTTATTTTTTAGTATTTTTTAATGTTTATAATACATATTATGTATTTTTTGGTTTAACTATATGTATATACACATAGTTGTAGTTGTTACTTTTTAAGATATATATTTGTATTTTCTTGTTTTATATGAGTCACTACTGTATTTCGCAAATACATAAGAAGATATATAATATAGTTATGTTTGCTACTGTTTAATATAAATATGATATGTATTTCATAAATACATATCAGAGTCATTTTTATATTTTTTTGTATAGTAATAGACATATGGATCAAACATGTATTCTGTAAATACATATGCAGAGTTATTGTATTTTTTTTAATATAATATATATAATTTTCATACAGATCTGGATATGTATTATGTATTTTTTTATTACCTATATGTATATGTATATAGTTATCCTTTTTGTTATAGATTTTTTGTGTCTAATATGTTTATATATGCATAAGAGTGAGATATATATTTCTATAAATACATATGAAAATATATATATGTATGTTTTGTACTGTAAATAAATATCCAGATCTGTATGACTATGTATTTTGTATATTTTTTTGAATATATGTATGTGATATACATATTTTTCTTTTAAAAATAAAAGTTAGAGATAGATGAGTAAAAAAATAAAAAAAAAATAAAAAAAAAACGAAAAAAACAAAAAAAAATTTCAAAAAAAAAAGTGAAAAAGAAAAAAGAAGAAGAATGAGAAATAGAAGCTAGAAATAGAAGTGTAAAAATAAAAGAAACAAAAAAAATAGAAAAAAGAAGAAGAAAACAAAAATAGGAAAAGAAAAAGAAAAATATGAGAAAGGAAAGAAAAACAAAATGAAAAAAAATAAAGAAAAAATGAAAAAGGAAAAAAAAGAAGAGAAATAGAAGAGAAAATAAAATGGAAAGAAAAAATAAAAATAAAAATTAAATATAATAAAAAAATAATAAGATAAAAAAACTAACAAGAAAAAAAGTTGTAGATATAAGAGTGTGAAAGAGAGAAAAATAATAATGATGCTTTATTTCAAAATTTTAAAGATCGTGAAGATAATAATAATAATCTTCAGGCTTGAGTTTGATTTGCAAAAGAAATCTACTTGTTAAAGAAAAGTATGAGAAAGAAAAATAAAAGAAAACGAAAAAAAGAAAAAAATATATAGAAAAAACGAAAAAGAAAAAAGAAGAAGAGAGAAATAGAAGAGAAAAAATAAAGTGGAAAGAAAAAATGGAAAAGAAAAAGAAAAAGAAAAAGAAAAAGAAAAAAATTTAATTAAAAAATAAAATGATAAAAAAATTAAGATGAAAAAAAAACTAACAACAAAAGTTAGATATATAAGAGAGTGAAAGAGAAAAAAAAAACAGGAACGATGCTTTATTTTGAAATTTAATAATAATCTTTGTGTTTGATTTGAACAAAGATTCTACAAGTTTAAGTAAGAGTAATTTATGGAAAAGAAATCTACTGTTTAAATAAGAAGAGCAATTTATGAAAAACGAATTTACTGCTTTAAATACCTGATAATTATTTCTTCTTTAACTCAACCGATTTGAATAAAAGAAGGACAGTAAATCTCATTTGTATATGTATTTATATAGCAAACTTTACCTAAAATACAAAGATACAACTTGCTATTATTCGTAATTATGAAATAATTACTATGAAATTTCTAATTATGAGCTTAAGTTTGCTATTTATGAAATTTTTTCATTAAAATAAAAAGACTTCTTCAAATATCCAAATAAACGCCTAAGTCAATGAGAAAGAATTCAAGGAAATTAGATTTCCAAGCAACCATCCTTTTTAAACTTGAAACAATCAAAAGCTTCAACAAGCTCTCAAACACTCAAAAGATTAGTATTCACATTTATGACAAATAAAATCTCTCTTTAAAATAAGTTATGCTCCACTATTTATAGACTAGACTAATTACAAAAATACCTTAATGAATTAAGGGTCTTCTTAGTCAAGATGCTTGCATTTAAATAATAACCATGTCCATATCCTCTTTTTCTTTCTTCAAGTTGTCTTTCACGTGGAACCTTGTAATTTTATTTTAAAACGTTCCTAAGATTCAACAATTTATTCCAAACTCCTTTTAGGCCTTCAAATTATTGACTCAAGCCAAAGCTTTTGAACTCTTTATCTTGGCTTGGCGTGCATGCATCACCAAGGGCCAAAAAGTTGAGTATATAACTATAATGAGTAGGAGTGTTCAAAATCGAATCATACAAAAAAATTCAAATTGAAGACTGACCTTGGACGTATTTATACGTTCAAGTGCTAATTAGTGCCCATACTTTCGTATATTTAGTGAGCTACTTTGCATATATATTCATTTGATTGGGTGTAATTTGTGTGTGTACACTGATAGATATAATTAGTGTTTCAGGACTAGACTTTAGCGAAAATTGAGCTTGATTGGATGTCAATACCTTGCTTGTGGATGATTGAAGGCATTAGGAGCAATATCGGGAAGCAAGACGAACTTAAAAAGAGTTTAAAAGGCATCCGCAAAGCATGAGACACGAAGTAAAGTGAAGAGACTACACTATGTTGGAAATTTAGAGTTTGAAATACAGCTCCGTGCCACAGAAGTTGAGCCATGCGATAAGAGCGTGGAATGGAGCTGACAAAAAATTGAATAGCATAAAATAGTATTGATCTGCGATAAAAGCAGGACATGGAAGAGTGTTTTCTATAGCTTTTATCCTTATATTATAAATAGGACACTTGTTTTATGTGATGGAATTATTCTTGGACGACTTAGGAGAGAAAAAACACATGAGGGAGGATCCAAATAGGTTTTTAATTCTTCTCTTTTCATTACTTAATTCTTGCATGAACTACATTAACTTAGTGATTGTAAAGTAGATTTTTAGTGGCTAAAGACCCTCTTTAGGATTGAGGCTGTGAACATGATTACTTTGGATACAATTAAGTTAGTTTAAAGTTAATTATCACATTTGATTGTTCATATGTTTTTGTAATTACTATTTTATTGTTTCACGACCTTTAGAATACACTTATATTTCTAATGTGATCCCGGAAGAAGAAACTTTAGATTATAATGTGTAGCATATGGAGTGGGTTATTTTCTTTTAAGAGAATTAAGGATAGGATATGTGGCTAGAATAGGAATATACCTAATTTGCCCCATTTGGTTCAAATACGAAAAGACATATAAATGCATTTGAATTAGTTCTCAAATTTTTGCTCAATGGTGTAGTTGTGGGGCTCATTTAGATATATGTTTAGAGGCTCGGAAGACCACCATCATGTCATTAAATCCGCAAATCAACAACGAAGATAGTTAACTTGACCAACTAGATTGTATAGCTTTGTAGGATTGTTCAAATTGCCCCGACCCTGGATTATTTTTATTATTATTATTTCAAACACTTTATATTCTCGTTATTGTTACTTTCAAATTTTAAAAACTCAAACTCTCTTTTGGGTACAAAGCACTTATTTAGTCTCATTAATAACACCAGAGTTGGATTGCTTGCTAAACACCAAGTCCATGTGGGATTGATATTAGGCTCGAAAGGGCCACTTTATTACTTACACGATCATCTACACTTGCATGTGTGCTAGGACATAATAATTTTTTACACCATCGCTCGGACTTTAAAATTTAACAACTCTTTAATCTTTAGTTTCACTACTCTATTTGATAAGTGCTGACAATTTGATCTGAGCTACTAAGCTTGCGGGTACAAGTTTGAATATCAAGTAAGCTAACAAGGAAAAAGAATTTGGTTGAACCATATCCCAAACCCAAGCGACACTTGCATCAATAAAGGAGATAAACAACACTTCTCTATCCCATTCCTGCACTCATGGGTGATGAACAACTAGTCTGTAAGATAGAGTGCAAAGTGGCAATCCCACTCGTAATTAATGTTACCTCCAACATTCGCAAATCAGCTATAGAAGGTCGATTTGAGCTTAAGCAGAACATGGTGCAATTCTTACACAGTAACGAGCAATTCACAGGCCTATCACGTAAGAATCCATAGGTGCCCTTAATTTTTTTTGGACATTAGTGAAATGTTCATTCCCACTGGAGTCTGACTACGTGAGGCTCACACTTTTTTCTATTGGGGGAAGTAATGAAATAGTTGAAGGCAAAACCTTCAAACTCGATCACAACTTGAGAGGACTTGACATAGAAGTTTATCTCATTCTTTCTGGCAAAATCACAAGGTTAGGGAGTGAAATCCTAAATTTTAAGCAAAAGTTAGATAAAAACCTATATCATGCATGAGAGAGATTCAAGTATCTTCTCAGAGATTGTCTGCATCACCAGTAGATCAATGAGGTACTAGCTCAAACTTTTGTTGAAGGACTTGGCCATAGCTTAAAAACTTTGCTAGATTTAACTGCAGGTGGTTAGGCTTTGGAAAAACTTATGAAGAACTGTATACTCTCTTGAATCAAGTTGCATAAGATAATCCTAAATGACAAGGTGATGTATACAGAAGTACGATGAAGAAGTCTGCAAGTATGATAGAGTAGACAAAATCAAAACGTTGACTATGTAATTTTCTTCCTTTCATAATCAAATGATGAAACAGTTCAACAAGTTGAGTGTGATTCAACCCCAGGACCAAGTTAACGCAATTCAACAGAGTCAGATTTGGTGTAAAATTTTGGAGGTAGTGACTATTCTGTAGACTAATGTAGGGTAAATTCGGAGTAAGTGGATTTCATGTGTAATGCACAAATGAAAAATCAAAACTATGGTAAAGCCTACAACCACAACTGACAAGAGTCAACCTATTTACTCATAAGGCAATAACCAGGCTTCACCTTAACAATTTCACCAGTAGCAAGGTAATCAGAATAACACTGAAGCCATTAATAGAGAGTAGACATTGAAAAATATCCTGACCAACAAAGAAGAAATAACTGCGATGATATAAAATATGCAACAAACTTATAAGAAATTAGAGACACAATCGAGCCTGTTAGCTAAAGCGCAGAACACAAGATCTTAAAGGGGTTTACTTAGTGGTACAAAAAATCCAAAGCAAGTGATAACAATAACCTTAAGGAATGGTAGAGACCTGATGGACAGATCTCCAAAGACAAATCACGAGGTGCAAGTAGATTTTATCCCACATCAAGTAGATAAGAAACAAGTAGCAGCTAAAGAAGCTGAAAATTTGAGAAAGTCGGAGTACCTAAAAGTGAAGGCAGATGAGTAAATAATAGAAAGACTACCACTACCATTCTAGCAAAGCTTAAGAAAGTGACAGAGGATTCTTATTTTAAAAAGTTTTTGACACATTCATAAAACTTCACATTAACCTTCCTTTGTTAGATATTTTGTAGGGAATGCCTAAGTATGCAAACTACTTGAAATATGTGGTGACAAACAAGAAAAATTTGGGTAACATTGAGACTGTATCACTTATTAAGGAGTGCAATTCTATGGTGATAAGCAATATTCCCTAGAAGATCAAGGACTTTAGGAGTTTTACCCTCCCCATACAAATTGGTAAAAGTGATGTGGTTCATGCTTTGAGTGATTTAGGGAAAAACATCAACTTGATGCCCTTTTTAGTATTTAAAACCCTGGATTTAGGAAAATCAAGGCCTTATTCTGTTGTGCTCCAAATGACAGACAAAATAAGAGTAGATTAGAAGGAATCATAGAGGATATTCTCATTAATATTGGTAAGTTCATTATTTCAGCCGACTTTATTGTTCTTGATTATGATGTAGATGAAAGTATGCCAATCATATTGAAATGTTCATTCTTGGCTACTAGAGAAACACTGATATATATGAGAGATGAAACTCTTAAAATGATATTGAATGATGAAGAGGTTGTAATACCCCGTACTTTTACCAAGCTTAAAATCATCTCAGAAATGTTAAAGACTTGTTTGAAAAATGAATCCACTTTTATAAATGTGTTATTTTTAAGATTTTTATTTTTTATCATGTGAGATATTGAATAAGGTTTCCATCGATACTAAATTAGCCCAAATACGACACCCAGGTGAAGAGTTAGAGCCTTTTTAGTAAGGCAGTGTGCCACCTGAGCCATCAACGCATCGTGGAGCAGGACAAAATGGAAATTGTTAAAATCCAATGAGCCTCTTGATTATGGCGCATCACGCCAGATCTCAAATTCAGAATTATCATTTTTCTAGTATCTCAGCGCGATGTCTCTGCATCGCGCCAAACTTTCAGGTTCCAAACAAAGTGGCAATACAATAGCCACACATCGCGCCACCATGAAGATTCCTAATTGTCCAGTTCCAATGACTTGGCATGATAGTGGCACATCGCGCCAAGGATGGAAATTGGGAAATTTTTACAAAATTAAAATATGCGTCCAAGGGTTAAAAGGGTCAATTTTTCACCCCTATATATACCCAATAACACCTGATTCATCCATAGTTCACGCAAAATATATTATTTCTCTCAAGTTTCTCTTAAGAACAAGCAAGGGTTTTCAATTGGGGATTCAAATCCAAGACTCAAATTTAAGAATCTCTCCATGAGTCTTCATAGAATCAAGAACTATGGTATGCACAGTGTTCATTCATGAATTTATTCATCCATGAAGCCCAAGAATAATGTTTTAAATCTTGTATTGTGAATATTTTGTTGTGGGTTGATTGTGTTCATGTGATTATGGTTTTATGATTCCCAAGTTTGAATCTTTATGTGTTATTCATGAACATATGCTAGTATGTGGTCTGAAACATGAGAAATTGAGTTAAAATATGGAGTTTTCTAATATTAATTTGATGGTCATGCCTATGCCCTAAGTCATGCATCCTAGGTGTTTGAGAAAATGCCTAAGAGAATAGAAATTATGCATTATAGCTTAATTGTGACCCTAGTGATAAGTGTATGCTTTACCCTATGACTAAGAATGACGTCTAGGATATTGTGTGCATTATGAATGTTTGAGGGAATGTCCATGTGATTAGGTTGATGAAAGTTTGACATGTTTATATGCAATTCAATTCATGTACAAGACTATGATAACCATGTGCTTAATGAAATCCCCAAATTAATGTATTATGAATTGTTGATATTGGTCATATGTTCAAGAAGTGTCATGTACTGCCAGTTTCATGCTAGCGAGTCCTGGGGTACTTGTACCCGATAATTTAACTGTGTTCCTAGTGCCATGTAATGTCTTCACGATACTCTCAGTCAAGCCATGATTCTTAGAATTTAATCAGTCTCATGACTCAGGAAGAATTCAGTAAATTCAGTATTAGTCTAGCCTACTCAGTAATCTCTGTGACCTCAGTGATCTTCGTAACTTCAGTACTTTCTGTCAGTCCTCAAATCTCAGTAGCATTCTATTAGTCAACGGAACTCAGTGAACTCAGTTTAGCTTTGCTAAAACATACTATTAGTATTAGTTCTATTCAATTAATCAGTTCATTGTCTATTCAGTTGGGAGTTGGATTCAGCACTGAGTGAACTCAAAGATGGGGACTTACCTGTTATTCAGTGGAGGGTATGATCTTATAAGCAATCCTTGCATTCTAGAACTACGTAGCCAGCATATGTTAAGATGTAACCTTATGTGTTGGGCTACTAATACATCTCGTTTAAGGTTATTCCTATATGAGGGTTGATGGAAAAGCTTTCTATCAGAGATGGTTACCTCACAGCTTGTCTTTACCCATGGCATGGTATTGACACCCTCCCAGCTTGGGTTATAGGTTGGACCCCACCAGTTCAGTTTTGGGGCATATCGGTTAGATGATTACCTCCCACCATCTCAGTTTCAGTCTCAGTCTTACTCTCAGTAATAGAACTGAGATAGTTCTACAAATTTTTGGACTATCAGATACAGTCACTAAGTATAGTATGAAACTCAGCTAGGTCCATCAAAATTTAGACTGTCAGATACAGTCGCTTAGTATCTGTATACCAGTTATACGAAACTCATTTTACCAATATTATGCTTTAGGACTGTCAGATACAGTCAACTAGACCAGTGCTTCATAATCAGAACTGTCAAAAAATAGTTATTTATGTATCCCAACATCACTAAACTCAGATATCTTTAAATCTAAGTTATCAGTAGACTCAGTAGTTAGAACTTAGCATTCAGTCCTGTTACCCTCTCCGTTACAGTTATATATTCATGCATGTATTCTCACATTTATATCATTCAGTCAGTTAGTGTTGTCCATAGATATGAACCCTTTTGCATCCATCCTACCTCACTTGCATACCAGTACATTCAAAGTACTGATGTAATTGCGCTATGGTGTCTTATACCATAAGTTCAGATACACGAGCTCTAGAGCATCAGTAGATTCCTGATATCAGCAGTCAGTCAGCAGTGAGTCTTCATCCTTTGAGGATGATATAAATTGTTATTTCATTATTTCAGTACTTAGTTATTTTAGTATTCGGAGTTAGTTGGGGACATGTCCCATCAACTCCACAGTTTTCAAATATTTTAGAGGCTTTCAGACTACAACATTTGTTCAGACATTTTATTTCTATTTTGGGTATTTTTATACCCCACTACAGACATTGTATTATATTTAGTATTAGTTTAGTTTTAAGCCTTATGGCCTTACAGCTTATATTCTGCATATTTATAATATATTATTCAGTGCTCTATTATAGATTTCAGTCGTGGGTTAGCTTGTGGTCCTTCGGGGTCATGAGCACCATGTAGCATTCCGAATACCAGATTTGGAGCGATACAAATTGGTATCAGAGCCTAAGGTTCAAGAGTGTCCTAGGAAGTCTGAAAAGCTACATCTAGTAGAGTCTTGTAAATGGGTGTGTTATGCACCATATTTATGTGAAGGAGGCTATAGAAAGGTTCTTTAAGAAATTCATGTAGGTTCTCATAATGCTCCATTCATGTCAAATCCACGTTACTTTCAAGGTAACATAAATAGTGAAGCTCAAGGTCCTACGGGTAGGGCTTTCTCAGACAGTCCCCGCAGACAGTTATAGGATTGCCCACTGGCTCAAATGTATCCCATCAGCTTTGTTATGTTCCAATGTTGTACAGATCTTATTTATGATCATGGGAACTCATTCGCGAACTTAAAATTAGATTTCCATCAGATTCTTTCTTAGGATCCTATGATAGTTTATGACCTAGAGTTAGAAGCATGAACCCAGGAGTTTAGCAGTAGTAGAGTTGGGATAGCACTACCCAAATTGAGCAAATAATGTATTCATGGGAATAGTTGTACCAAGGTAGACCAGTAGGCTTGAACAGTGCAAGCAATAATTTAAGATTATTAATCTAAAATTAAGTATGAAGGTGTGGATATGAATTAGAAGATGCAATATTAGTAGTATATGAAGAAACAAAAATCAGATGACGTGTTTAGTAAGGCAAGCATGTGTCGAACAGAGTGTAAGTATATGATGATGATTGTAGTTTAGTTCAGAGTTTAGTAAAGTGTTCACAGACTTATGATGATGGCTTAAAGCCAAGGGGGAGATGATAGATCAAGTGACCAATTCAAGCTCTCAAATTCCAGTAGTAGTGCCAGTACGTATAGAAAAGCAGTAAGGAAAGATGATTCCAGACCAATCCTTATCTCAGTACAGAGTTTTGTACTTTAGTTAGCATGATGCGTATGCATGCTTCACATCTCAGTTCCATGAACGCAACTTATATTCATACGATTTCCATAGAATCATGTACAATTCCAGTTCCCAGTATATGAAGTTTAGTTCTATTCTCCTCAGTAACGTAAATCATGTCCCACGAATAAAGAAAACTCCAAACTCAAGTCATACAGCTCATGAATCATGTACTCATGCCATGTTTTACGGTATGTTTAGCTCACATGACTTACGTTCCACTCCTAGTGATTGTCTAAGCTCAGACTATGTCATATATAGCCTCAGTTCAGACCTCTTGTAAATCCAGGATGTTTATATTCTATTCCTCAGGCTCCAGTCAAGTGTCAAGTTCAGTTAGTGTCCATTCATGTTTAAGGTCCTCCTGATTTAATCCTTCAGTAAGCTCTCCCTGTGAAAATAGTGTGGTGATGAGCAGTTAGTTAGATGGAAGAGAGTAAATATTTTATGATTAAGGGAATATTGTTGCGTGCTTATTTTACACGAGGGTCTAATGATGAAGATAGGCTTGAATTTTAAGTTAGTGTGCCAGTAAAGGGCTAGCAAGAGGTTGTAATTAGAAGTTGGAAAAGTATAGAGTGTGAGTAAGAATATACATTCACATCCTTGATCTACATTAGTCCTCATCATGCATCTATCCAAATTCAGTTACCATCTCAGTTACAGTTTCAGTGTTCAGAACTCAGTAATCAGTGTTCAGTCTCAAAATTTAGTACCCCAATACCAATCTAAACCTTAGTTATCAGAAACCAGTATTCAGTACCAGCTACAATCTTAGTTATAGTTACAGTCTCAATTACCGTCTTATCTATAATCTCAGTCCAGTCCTCGTTCAGCCAGATCAAAAACTCAGTTCACTTTTAGGATTACTCGACCATAGCATATAGCTATCAGTTACTCAGTCATTAGTATTTCAGTACCTCAGTTATGGAATGTTTTTAAATCATGTCATATGCTTGGTCTTGTAATTTCAAGTAATACAGTTTTCATAAATCCATGCCCTGTCACCTCATGTTACTCAGTCAGTCCTTACCTTCTTTGCATAATACTCTACAGCCTCAGGCTAGTTGTTCAGACTAAATATAGTTCAATCTTATATGTTGACGTTCATCTATAAGTCATTCAGTTAATCAGATAAATTAGTATATTTATGCATTCGTGCTCAACACCATGTGAACCTTTTTAGTAGTCTCAATTGTAGTACATAAAGTTTGGTCACTTTATCTTAGATGATGTTTCATAGGCCTTGCCTCCTAATACAAGAACCCAACCATGTAGTGATCTTCCATTCAGATGTCCTACTTAGACCAATCCAAGATTTGCTTTCTATTTATAGTCATTAGAACTCTATAGATCGAGAATAAGTTTTTAGCATGAGTTAGTCTACAAAGCCAGTACTTCAGTTTAGTAGTCAGAACAGACAAGTTCAGATGGTGAGGTTCCCCATCTTTCCACCTAATTGAACTATTCAGAATTTCATGAATGTAATCATTCTAAGATGGATCAACTAGGTAGTTGCGTGTTCAACTTGGTTCATGTATCATGCCTTAGTTTCATATCCCAGATATTAAGTCATGATTCAGTTTATTAGTTCCCTATGCATCATCCCAATTTTCCTCAGTGTCGCAGTCAAGTTAGTATTCTTCTAGGGACCTAGTATCCCAAAAAGGAGATACACTATAATTCCCAGAAACTTTCATGAGATAAATATGCTGCTTTTTTCTCGTAACGAATCCAGTTTGGAGTAGTGGGTACCCATAGGTTGACCCTCTATCTCCAATCTCAATTATATGACACGTATTCAAGGTACTTAGTTCAGATCATTATATTCAGCAGATGTATAATGATCCAGACCCAGTTACATTCTCATGTTTCTGCTCATGCATATTTAGTAATTAAGCTTAGATTCAGCCCAAGGTAGTAGCTTTTCTGAATCTTATCCAGTTTCATGTTCAGGTTTTAGATACAAATATGGTATTCAATTCCATGCTCAATTTTTATTTCAAACTTGTTATTGTTACCCTTACATGTTCAGTCACATGTTCATGAGTTGGTTCAGCCATGTATTCATGCATCAGATATGCGTGATCAGCTTATCAGTAGTCTCAGTCAAACATTCATGTATCAGATCAGTTTTAAAATCATGCATCAGATATGCATGCTCAGTATGAATCTTAGTAATGTCAGTCAGGTAGTCATGTTTCAGCTGTTCATGTTTAGTAGGTACTTCATCTTATCATTTCTCCCATCTAAATCAGTCTCATTCAATGACAAATTATCCCAAGGGGGAGATATTGTAATACCTCATAATTCTACCTAGCTTAAAATAGTCCTAGAAAAGTTAAAGTCTTTTTTTAAAGAAGAATTCACTTTTATATATGTGGTATTTTCAAGATTTTTACTTTTTATCATGTGAGAAATTGAACAAGGTTTCCATTGATACTAAATTTGCCCAAATCCGACACCCAGACGAAGAGTTAGAGCCTTTTTAGTAAGGAAATGTGCCACCTGAGCCATCAACGCGTCGTGGAGTAGGCCAAAATGGAAATCGTCAAAATCCAGTGAACCTCCGCGATTATGGCACGTCGTGCCAGAGCTCAAATTGAGAATTGTCCTTTTTCCAGTGTCTCAACGCGATGTCTTCGCATCGCGCCAAACTTCCAAGTCGTAAACAAAGTGGCAACACGATAGCCCCGCATCGCTCCACCATGCAGATTCCCAATTGTCCAGTTCCAGTGACTTGGCACGACAGTGGCACGTCGTGCCAAGGATAAAAATAGAGAAATTTTCACAGAATTAAAATACAAATCCAAGGGTTAAAAAGGGTTAATTTCTCACCCCTATATATACCCAATAACACGTGATTCAACCATAATTCACCCAAAATATATTTTTTATCTCAAGTTTCTCTCTAGAAAAAGCTAGGGTTTTCAATTGGGGATTCAAATCCAAGACTCAAATTCAAGAATCTCTTCGTCAATCTTCGTAGAATCAAGAACTAAGGTATGTACAGTATTCATTGATGGATTCCTTTCATCCATGAAGCCCAAGAATCAAGTTTTAAATCTTGTATTGTGAATATTCTATTGTGGGTTGATTATTTTCATGTGATTATGGTTGTATGATTCCCAAGTTGGAATCTTTATGTGTTGTTCATAAACCTATGCTAGTATGTGGTCTGAAACATGTGAAATTGAGTTGAAATATGGAGTTTTGTTGTATTAATTTGATGGTCATGCCTATGTCCTAAGTCATGCATCCTAAGTGTTTGATAAAATGCCTAAGCGAATAGAAATTATGCATTATAGCTTAATTGTGACCCAAGTGATAAGTGTATACTTTACCCTATGACTAAGAATGACTTTCAGGATATTGTGTGCATTATGAATGGTTGAGGGAATGTCCATGAGATTAGGTTGATGAAAGTATGACATGTTTATATGTAATTCAATCATGTACAAGACTATGATAACCATGTGTTTAATGAAATCCCTAAATTAATGTATTATGAATTGTTGATATTGGACATATGTTCAAGAAGTATCATGTCTTGTCAGTTTCATGCTATCGAGTCCTGGGGGTACTTGTACCCGATAATTTAACTTTGTACCTATAGCCATGTCATGTTTTCATGATACTCTTAGTCAAGACATGATCCTTAGAATTCAATTAGTCTCATTACTCAGGAAAATTTAGTAAATTCAATATCTGTCTAGTCCTACTCAGTAATCTCTGTGACCTCAGTGATCTCAGTAACTTCAGTACTCCCCGTCAATCCTCAGATCTCAGTAGCATTACATTAGTCAAAGGAAATCAGTGAACTCAGTTTATCTCCGCTAAACAATACCATTAGTATCGGTTCAATTCAGTTAATCAGTTCAATGTCTATTTAGTTGGACGTAGGATTTAACACCGAGTGAACCCAAGGATGGGGGCTCACCTGTTATTCAGTGGAGGGTATGATCCTTAGAAGCAATCCTTGCATTCCAGAACTACGTAGCCAGCGTAAGTTGATATGTACCCCTATGCATAGGGCTACTAATATATCTCATTTTGGGGTTATTCCTATAGGAGGGTTGACGGAAGAACTTCCTATCAGAGAAGGTTACCTCATAGCTTGTCTTTACCTATGGCACGATGTTACCCCCTTTCCAGCTGGATTTATATGTTGGACCCCACCAGTTTAGTTTCGGGGCATGTTGGTTAGATAATTACCTCCTACCGTCTCAGTTTCAGTCTCAGTATCATTCTCAGTAATAGAACTGAGATAGTTCTACAAATTTTAGGACTGTCAAATACAGTGACTCAGTACAGTACGAAACTCAGTTAGTTCCATTAGAACTTAGACTATTAGATACAGTCTCTCAGTATCAGTACACTAGTTATACGAGATTCATGTTATCAGTATTCAGCGTCAGGACTGTCAGATACAATTAACCAGCCTAGTTCTTCATAATCAGTACTATCGAAAAATAGTTATTCAAGTATCTGTAATTTAGCATTTGTCCCTCAGTATTAGGTATCCTAAAATTAGTAAACTTAGATGTCTATAAATTCATGTTATCAGTAGACTCAGTAGTCAGAACTTAGTATTCAGTTATATCATGATCTCAGTTACAGTTCCATATTCATGCATGTATTCTCACGTTCATATCATTTAGTCAATTAGCGTTGTCCATGCATATGAACCCTTTTGCATTCAGCCTACCTCAATTGCATACCAGTACATTCAAAGTACTGATGTATTTACGGTATGGTGTCTTATTCCATAGGTTGAAAGACACAAGCTCCAGAGCATTAGTAGATTCCAGATATCAGCAGTCAGTCAGCAATGAGTCCTCATCCTTCAAAGATTATATGATTTGTTATTTCATTATTTTAGTACTTAGTTATTTCAGTAGTCGAAGTTAGTTGGGGACATATCCTATTAACTCCACAGTTTTCAGACAGTTTTGAGGTTTTCAGACTACAACATGTGTTTAGATAATTTATTTCAGTTTTGGGTATTTTTATACCCTACTACAAACATTGTACTATATTTAGTATTAGTTCAGTTTTTAACTTTATAGCCTTACAACTTATATTCCGCATATTTACAATGTATTATTCAGTGCTCAGTTATAGATATTCATCATGGATTATCTTGTGGTCCTTCGGGGTCATGAGCACCATGTATTGTTTCGGGTACCAGATTCGAGGTATTACAGAGGTGGTTTTTAGATATACAAAACACTTAATACACCCTCACACTATAAAGATTTATGCATGATAACAACTATGAAAGTGGATGAGTGTGGGGTGAAAGGTTGTAAATATCCAATTACCTCTTCAGAATCTCTTATGGAGTTTTCTAAATTACCAGTTAAGCATGCAATTGAGAAAATTAAAGAAGATTCTAAAAAGGTAAGTGTGGAAATAGCTGTACAGTTTAAGAGTAAATGCTCAAAAGGTCATAAAATAATAATAAGATGGGCTCCAAGTAGGAGGAAAAGGACAAAAGACTGTGGTTAAGAGTTCTGAGTTAATTCATACCACAATAATAAATCAGGCATTACTTGGGAGGTAATCCAAGTTAAGATAGTTATTTTATTTATTCTATTTTTATTTAGTATCACCTTGGATTTTTTTTGTATCAACAGGATTGAAGATAAGTCTGAGTATCAAATATCTCTGCTAAGGAGCATAGAAAAAATTGAGTATGGGGTCCGTCGAACCTTTTTGATGACCATGATACTACATCTAGGACTAGAGGCCTCAAGAAGTATATCTATCCTTACTTTTAATTTATACTTTGGGGACAAAGTATTATTTTAAGTGTGGAATGGAAAATCTTTTGATTATTTAGGTGAAGTGAGCTATAGGATTTTCATTTTGCTTTATTTTTTAGTCTTTGAATAAATTTAAAAAATTATAATTTTTTTTATCTATGTTTATTTTTAGTTTTTCAGTATTTGTTGCGTTTTCGGTCTAGTAAAAACATACTTCACCCACCCCTCAATTTTTTTTGGCTCTTTTTCGAGGAGAATCCCTTTGAATTCTGTATTCCTTTTTGATTTTTAGGAGGAATTTAAAATTTTTGTTATTAGAAATAAGTAGATATTCTCTTGCTAGTTGCTATATATGATTAGGATGTAAGTTGGTTTTGTATGTGGTATGATGTGTAATGAGAGAATGACTATTTTGAGACACCTAGGCTCTTTTATGTGACTCTTGTGTGATATTGGCTTAATTTTGAATTCTTGCTATTGCTTGATTAAGAATCTATAGGGATCTCTGTTGAATTAAGCATGTGCCATGTGTGAGTGAGGTTTTTGTTATCTTTCATGTGCATATTGATATCTAGAAGTTTTTCGGTGTATTTGCAAAGCGAAATAAAGAATGTTGAGTTTAGGAGATGGTACAGGATTTCTTTGACAACAATGTTTTATACCTGCTTTATCTATCCCTTTTTCATAATCTTAGTTAGCCCCGTTGAGCCTTTAGCCTATTCTTTGATAGCCTTATATATAGCTTATATTTTTTTCCAATTGACCATAATTTAATTCAAACTTCTAAGTGCTTTAGTTAAAAGATTGAGAATTTAAGGAATATATAATTGAAAGTGGAAAAAATTCTATAATGAAGCCCCAAAGAAATAGTAGCTATTGGTGTGTTGAAAAAATTTATGTGTTGTGGGTGGGAGCAATGTAGTGAAAAGAAAAATTAATCAAACGTGAATCACGGTGATAACATATACTCCCTACTAAAGAAGTGTAAACTAGCTTAAAGAGATGAGGCAAAATAAAAGAGAGGTAAAAAGATTAAAGTGGTGGAACATAAGTTGGTTGGAGATGAGTCTATGTAAAATATGATGTATTAAAGCACTTAGGTAAGATAGTCACTATTACTGACCAGAATAGTACTTACCCATCCCTTAGCCTACATTACAATCCTTAAAAGCCCTGTTTGATCTTGAACTTTGACATTGAATATTAGTAGAGTGGTACACTAAGGACAAACTTATGGTTCATCTTACATGACATGTGAATTCAATGTGAGAGTAAGTGAAATTTAATTCTTACACCCGTTCTTGTGATTAATTTCATATAATCTAGTGAATATGGGTTCCTCTTTTGTGGTAAGGGCACATGTTTAATGATGGATATGTGACTTATATGATCTCTTTGTTAAGTAATATGCATGATTTTGCCAATTTGGTATAGTTAATTCTTGAGGCTAGGAAGTCTTAAAGTAGTATTCACGAGTTTTGCAAGTGTAATATGATATGTCTAATATGGACTTGTTATTCATGTAGTCTTTTTAGTTCTATCTCGAGTGTCTTAGTTCAGGTAGTAATGTAAGAGTCTTCCTTAATTGTGTAGTGTAAAGAGTTGTTCAAGGGAAAACAAGTATTTAAGTATGAGATGGTGATCTTGAGCGTATTTATACCTTCAAGTGCTAATTAGTGCCCATACTTTCGTATATTGAGTGAGCTACATTGCATATGTTCATTTGTTTGTGTGCTTGATCTAATGAATATGATTAGTTTTTAGTACTAGATTTTTGTTAAGATTGAGCTTGATTCGGTTTCAATACCGTGCTTTTGGATGAATGAAGGCATTAGGAGCAATATCGGGAAGTAAGACAAACTTAAAAAGAGTTGAAAAGACATCTACAAAGCATGGGACACGAATCAAACTGGAGAGACTACACCATATGGAAAATTTGAGTTTGAAATACAATTCTGTACCACAGAAGCTGAACCATGCAATAAGGGCGTGGCACGGAGCTGGACAAAAATTGAACGGCACAAATTGGTGTTGATCCGCGACAAGGGCACGCCACGCTCCTTAGCCCATACGATAAGGGTGTGGCACAGAGGGGTATTTTTGACAATTATTACCCCTTCTATTATAAATAGGACACTTGTTTTATGTGATGAAATTATTCTTCGTCGACTTGGGAGAGAAAAACACACGAGAGAGGCTCTAAATAGGGTTTTTATTCTTCTATTTTCATTACTTTATTCTTGTATAAACTAAATTAATTTGGTAATTGTAAAGTAGATTATGAGTGGCTAAAAACCCTCTTTCCAGGTTGAGGCTACAAAAATAATTACTTAGCGTTCAATTAAGTTGTTTAAAGTTAGTTATCACATTTGATTGTTCATATGTTCTAATAATTACCATCCTATTGATTTGCAACCTTTAGAATTAACTTATATTTCTGTTGTGATCTCGGATGGAGGAACTTTAGATTAGAACATGGAGCATATGGAGTGAGTTCTTGTCTTTTAAAAGAATCAAGGATACGATTCACAATTAGGATAGAAATATACCTAATTCGCCGCATTTGGTTCAAATACAGATATACATATAAATGCTTTTGAATTAGTTCTCATATCCCCGCTTAACAATGTGGTTGTGGAGCTAATATAGATAGATAATTAGAGGCTTGTAAGACCATAATCATGTTATTAACCCCGTGAATTAGCAACCAAGATAGTTAAGTTGACCAACTAGATTTTATAAATTTGTAGAATTGTTCAAATTGCCTCGACCCTGGATTCCTCCTTATTATTGTTTCAAACACTTTATATTCTCATTATTGTTTATTGTTGCTTTCAAATTTCCAAAACTCAAACTATCTTTTAGTTATAACTCATATTTATTTAATCTCAGTAGTAATGCTAGAGTTGGATTGCTTACTAAACATCAAGTCCCCGTGGGATCGCTATTCGACACAAAAGAGCCACTTTATTACTTGCACGATCGTACACTTGCGTGTGCGGTAGAATAGAATAGTGTTATTGTATTACTGATATCACATTAACGATTTGGAAGTGGTTACAAATTTTATAAATAATAAATTATCGATTTGAAAATGAATCATCTAATTTTTATATTGAATAACCCACTAACCCATTAATTCCTAAAAAAATAATAATATTATCCGTGACTGTATAAAGTCACCTTGAGCGTTCTAAGAATCTCCCATGTTGTTATGCAGGGACCTTATCGATGGAGTGTATTATGATGGAGTGAATTCATTTAACTGTTTTGAAACAATAGTCTCGACATTCCATGTTATAAAAGTTGAAAGGTTGAGTTTTTCGTGAAGTTGGTTTTATTAAATACCGTAGCCAATAATTCAATTGATAATCGATGAATAATCACTGAGTCGATTTGAATCAACAGATATCTTGTAGTTTGTTAACTATTTTGAACACATGATAATCAATAACTAATAAATCAAAACCGTTAAGTACAAATATCGAAATGAACCATGTGACACACAAACTTGAAGTCTGATTTGAAAATCACTCTCTACCTTCACTTTTTTGCATATTTCTCATAGTTTTGATTTTATCTTAGGCAACCTATCCACATAAGGTGACATGATACCCGATAAGAATTGTTTTGAGGAAATTTTGACATTTTAAGAGACACAACTTAATTTTGAAAAGGAATTAAGAAACCTTTATACAATACTTTAAGCGATTCAAAATAAGAAAATCATTTAAGTTTCGAGGATTCTGAGTAAGCGGTTCCTATTAACATTTTAGGAAGGTTTAAGGTACCTAAAACATCCGCTAACTTGCGGTTGTTCGGACTTTTTGAAAATATCTTTTGACTAACTTCAAAAAGATTAGTTGTTGAAAAGTGATTGAATTTTTTAAAAAGACTTGTGTAAAATAGATTTGGGCGACTTAGTAGGGATTTTAACTAAGTCTAAATAAACTAATAAGCAAATAAACACATAAAAGGGGAAAGAGAGGAGGAAGTAAAAGACTTAAGCCATTGGGCCCAAATCAACGAAACCTATCCTAATCTAGTTGGGATTTTGATCCATTTTCACCTGTTCTAATCTATGTTTTTGAGCCTTTTTGGCCCATAACCTGCCCTGAACTATTTTTTTGAACCTTTGGCTTGAGTTTTTGCTTCACCTGTATTAAATTTACAACTTTGATTTTAAGGCCCAAATGAATGAATAATGAAATGGAGGAAAAAAGTCAATAATAATAAAAACACAACAATAAATGAATAAAAAAATAAATGAGACTTCCAAGTCTCCTAGCCGCTTTAAGGATAGGACTTTAGTCCATTCTTCTTTTTTTGATTCCTTGTATTCATACGCTATTTAATTGACTTTGGGCTTTCCTTCGGCTTGACTCAAAAAGATGGGCCATATTGTCCCATTATGAGATGCAAGAAAAAGATCCCATTCGGACTCCAAGGTGGGTTCACATGTGAAAGAAGCAACAACAATAACAAACCTAGTGTATTCTCACATAGTGGGGTCTGGGGAGGATAAGATGTATGCCGTGCATACTACTACCTCTGGAGAAGTAGAAAGGCTATTTTCGATAGACCCCCTGCTCAAGGAATGCAAAGGAAAAAGTAAACCAACACATTGGAAAGCTAATACTTGAATACTACCCTATTAAAAACCAATTTTAAGAGTAAGAACTTCAAAATGGTATCTCGCGACATACTTCTACTAGTGACTATGTTAAGGCATCCAAATTTCAACAATGAAGGAATAGACCAAAGACAAGACACAATGAAATTAGTAATATAAGCAAAGGAAAAGATAATGGATATTCAAGTAATCACGTACCTTAATGACTTCAAACATACTGTATGATGGCAAACTAATTTACTGCAATTTAAAGAAATAAAATGTACACCAACTGGGGTACACCATCTTATGCAATCATATTGGATTATTAAACAGTTTATGCACAATAAGTTAGGTTCTAGTCAGATTTTTTCAAAGAGAGCCAAATTGGATCAAAAGTAAAGAAAAATTTGAATATACAACCAACCAACCTAAGAAGAGGAACATTATCCCAAAAGTAGACAAGAAAGGAGCCTACCAAGTATCTAAAGATTAAAACAAGAAGATAAAATGATATAGAAAAATCCAGACATTTCCTAAAGTGAAAATGCAATTAGGCAAAATTGAAACATCGAAGTAAATTTGTTTGCAATGAAGGAATACAGAAGAATTTTGCGTAATTAACAAACAACAAGAAACCCAATTTTCATTTCTCAGAAGTGTATATGCAAAGCCATCCTCACCCTCTCTTCGATCAACTCGAAATGAACTTTTAAAGGTCGAACAAAAAGTACTTGAAGAAAATCGGGATGAATCAAAGAAAAAATACATTTGAGAAGATGTAACTAGACTAAAATAGAGATATTCAAGCATAGCGACAGGAAATCCAATAATAATACTCAAAAGAAATAAAAAAAGCATGGCAGAAGTGACTGAAATTTAGTATTACAGTAGTCTCTAAAGCGAGATGCATTCAACTCAAATTAAGAATAAATAAAAGAAACTATGCGTTTGACTTTCATTTAACAAAGTTAAGGTTAGACGATGATATAACATCTCGCAATGAAATTTGAAAAATCAAGATAGTGAGGCAACAATTCCATGGTATACGATACTTCGGTTAATTGATCACATTAACAGTATGTTCAAAGTAACCAAAACATGGAATAATAATCATCGGCTCAACGAACCACATAACAACTAACACATTTAAATCCTACAACCATTGAGGCTATCATCTACAATGAACTCCCAGCATACAAAACTATTATGATAAAATGATGACGACAAGATGAAGAAGACATAAAACCAAAAAAAAATTGGAAGGATGATTACCTATTTCAGAGCAGCAAAATGGGATCACGAGCTTTATCGGGATCTATCACCACCGTAAAACATCATCGCCAACTCAAAATCTTTATTTGGCAGATGAATTTCACGAAAATAAATTTTTTCTACTAAAAAATGTGAGACTATTTTTGCTTAGAAGTTTTTCGACCTCCAAGACTTGTTTAATTTTGCTCCTAAACATGATTTATATAGGAAATAGTTGGGTTTGACCTTATTCATTCCAACAATGTGGGAACAACCCATTTTGGGGTAATTTTGGATTTTTTAACAAATCATAAAGTTTTTCCAAATATAATCATACAAATCGATACCAAATTTGAATTTCAAAATAGATGAGCTGTGCTTGTATGATTTCGTACAATTGAAGAGCACCACATTGTGGTTTTAGAATTTTTATCAAAGCCATAAGAAGGGTCAAAGTCGGGTACTATTGTTTCTATTTAGATTTTTGTTGGTATGGGGTTTTGGGGGTCGTGTCGAGTTGTACACAATTGATGCTTTTCGTGATGAAATTAGGTCTGGGTCAATGATTATACCGTTGTCATCATTTTGCCGTTGCTATTGGATTATTGGGAAGCTGTGTGTGAGTTGTACGTTCTAGCTGGTTTACCGTTGTTATCCATCTTATACGCTTGCTTATAGGTAAAGGCAAAAAATATGGGCCGGGTCACGGGAAGTTGTTGGGCTATTTTATGTGTTGGGTCGATGGGGATTGGTGTCATTTGCTGTTAAAGGAATTGGGCTGGTTTAGTTTTAAGATTGGGGTTATTAATTAGACACTAAAAATGCCTACTGGGGTAGACACTGAAAAGGGCTCTGCTTGAATTTCAGGACTGACTCCGAAGTTGACAGCTATATATGGAGTTACAAAAGAAATAGAAGCTCCAGGGTCTAGTAAGGCATAAATATGTAAGTGAAAGACTTGTAATGTAATAGTATCTACATCAGGAGAATTTTCTTGATCTTGGCGAGACTGAAGAGCATATAATCTGTACGGACGCTGACCACTGCTAGCAGTGGAAGCGGCACCCTGCTGAGTTAGACGACCGGAGGGAACTGACAACTGATGGGACTGGCCCTATTGGCGCACATCCCTACCTTTCTGAACAACTGCTCGACACTCTCGAATCTAATAGCCTGGCTTACCAAACCCAAAGAATATATCACTACCCGCTCTATACTCACCCTGATGGTGTCTGCCACATTTCTTACATAGGGGATTTATACGAGCATTGGTAACACTGACCTGGGACTTAGAGCCTGGTGCTCTATCCCTATTTTTATTTCTGAATTTGGGTACTGGAGCACTGGCCGAAGATGGCGCTGGGGCTGGAGTCCTTTATTAAAATTGAGGACAGTTACCATTTTCTGACTTTGATTGACTAAAATTAAAACTACCCGTCCTAGCTCACTTGTTTCCTCCATCCCTATCCTTAATCTTTTGCTCTTCTATCTATTCAACATGAACCATCAACCTAGACAAGTCCATCTCACTAATCAGCATTGTAGTCCTACACTTCTTGACCACACTATAAGATACACCACATACAAACTTACTCATCTTGAACCTGTTATCAGCTACCACATGAGGACCATATTTAGGTAACAGAGTAAACTTGAGGGAATACTCCCCCACGCTCATGCTGCTCTACCTCAAATTAATAAACTTTAACACCTTGGCCTCCCTCAACTCCAATAGGAAGAATCTGTTTAAGAAAATTGTGGGAAACTCTTCCCATTCTACAAGCCCTGCATCTACACTCCTGTCAACCATCCACTGCTTCTACCAAAAATAGGCTACATCCCACAACTAGTATGCAACCAACTTAACACTCTGACTAGATGTTACCCCCATAGCATCCGTGACCTTTTGAACCATATCTAAGAATTCCTGTGGATCCTTTTCAGACTTGGATCTCGTGAAAGAAGGAGGATTCATCCAAGTGAAATCTTGAATTCTAGTTGTAGCAGTATTGGCCACTGGGCTGGCCGGAACAACAGCTATCCGTTCATTTTGTGCTGCTACGGAGTTCACTAGAGTGGTGAACGCTGCTCTGAATTCTACGTATGAGACATACTCGTCCAAAGGATCTGCCAGGATGGGCTGAGCTGCTGGATGGTTTCTCGTTCTTCTTTCATTTTCTTAGGAGGAATGTTCTGTAAACGGAAGAAAAAATGGATTATACAGAGTATTTAACTTGACCTTATGCTTACTCGCACGATATGAATACAAAAAAAAAAGGGAAACTTTTCCTAAACTCGTTGTAGCCTCTCATCTATAAATGTGGCGCGCTACACACCCATGAACAAGACTATACTTGATTCAGCTTTCAGACTTCCAAGGAAACTTTAAAACCTTAGGCTTTGATACCAAGTTTGTAATGCCCGGAGAGTACACCCTGGGCGTTGAATGGTGCTTACTGTACCAAGGGACCACAAGCTAACCCATGAGCTGTTACCTGTGGTAGGCACTGAATAAAAATATTATAATTGCAGAATACATCCGATATTGACATAATATTTTATTACTAAATCAATACTGAAATATGAATCTATAATATAAAAACTGATTGAATCTGATTAAATACTGATAAACTGATATGTCAACTGAACATCCAATTACTGAATAATTGACTCTAATGTCTGAAAAGCCTCTAAAACTAACTGACTGAATATGAGTTGATGGGATAGGCCCCCAACTAACTCTGCTAACTATTGAAATAGAGATATAAAGTAAAATAATCTGTCCTCAAATAATGAGGACTCACCACTGCTATTATACTGCTGATAGCCTGAAAAGTGAAGTCTAAGCGTGGTCCGGGAACTGAGCATCAACACCTATGATATAATACATCATAGATCAAAAGAAAGGTATGCGATCAGTACTTTAAATGTCCTGGTATGCTAAATGAGGTAGGCTGATATGCATGGTTTTATGAACAGAACTAATTATTATTTGAATATGCATGTAAAACATGGAGTACTAAGTAGAAAACATAGAGTCTGTAGATACTAAAAATATAGAGAATTTGTAAATATCGAGTACACATGATAGTCTGTAAATACTAAAAATACGTGAAAATTTGTAGACACTGGGGATGCATGACAAAGAATATAACATGAACATAGTAAAATCTGTAAACTGAAATGCTGAAAAAAATATTGATATCTGTATGCTTTGGTCAAACAAATCTAAGACTGCATAACTGAACTGGGAGTATAATTGAGACTGCATCTGAGACTGTGGGAGGTATCATCTAAATGACATGCCCCAATTTGAGCTAATCGGGGTCCAACCTGTAACCCCAATTGGAAGGGTATTAAAATCATGCCACGGGTAATAACACTGGATGTGTGGATCCACTAAACTGATATAATGTTCGAAGGACTAAGGGTGTCAAGCCTGAACTGACGGGTGACCCCTGCGAGATAGTCTAGCCTAATATAATGGGTGACTACTCATAGCCTACGCTGACTACGTAGTTTTGGAGTATAGGGACTGCTACTAACACATTTTCTATCTTACGGAGAAGCCACCATCCCTACACTCGCTCGGTGCTAAATCCTACTCCCAATTGAAAGACACCGAAATACTAGATCGTTTTGAGTTTAACTATCTAATATTTGGCTATTCTGATAATGCTCATAGTATATTAGAAAGCCTATTCTATAATGTACTTTGTACAAAGACTAAACTAAATAAACAATTATGGTTTTTGGGTATTCAATACTCTCAGGACTCAAAAACAATAATAGTAAAATGACACTAAAATTTGGAGATCAAAACATGAAGACTTTTATTAAATCAATTACTCTTGTAGGAATTTTATCAAACACTTGTAGTTCATGGTTTAAAACAATCATAGGAATGTCATGGAACTCAGACCCCGAAGGACCACAAGCTAATCCATGACTGATATATGTACTTGAACACTACATAATACATTGTATAAATACGAAAATAAAGGATGTAGGGCCTTAACGTTCAAAACTATAACATAACTAATAAAACATAACATATGGATGGGGTATGAAATACCTAAAACAAATGAAATAAACTGTCTGAACATACTGTAGTCTAGAAAGACTCTAACTGACTAAACTATCGAACTAAGGAGTTGAAGGGACATGTCCCCAACTAACTCCAACTAATTAATTAATTAATGAGATAATCAAGTAGTGCTCATGTCCTCAAAGGATGAGGACTCACTGCTAACTCTGACTGCTGAGACTAGAATTCTACTAATGCTCTGGAGCTCGTGCTTTCGAACCTATGGTATGAAACACCATAGTGCAAATGTGTCAGTACATTTGAATGTACTGATATGCATGTGAGGTAGGCTGAATGCAAAGGGTTCACATGCATGAACTCTACTAACTAACTTGATAACATGAACGTGAGAATACATATGCATGAATACATAATGACCATGACTGAGTTTGTGATAACATTATTTATGAGTCTGAGTACTGTTAGCATGAGATACTGATATCTATATAACTGAAATAACTGATACTGAGCGACTGTATCTGACAGTCTAGGTTTTGATGGAACTAGTTGAGTTCCGTACTGTTCTGAGTTGACTGTACCCGACAGTCTTGAATCCTGTAGAACTAACTGAGTTCTATTACTAAGTCTAAATAACTGTATCTGATAGTCCTGATTCTGTGCAAAAACTGTGGGAAGTAGTCATCTAATCGACATCCTCCTAATACGCCATTATGGCTGAGTTAGGGTCCAATCTGTAACGTCAATTGGAAGGGTGTAAATACCGCGCCATTGGTAAGGACAATCTATGAGTAACCCTCATATAACAGGTGACTCTATTGAGAATGGTGGGAACCCTTATATAACAGGTTAAGCCACTTTACCTACCCTTATATAACCAGCTATGATTTCTCAGCCTACGTTGGCTACGAGTTCTGGAATGCAAGAATTGCTTCTAAGAATCACACCCTCATATAACAGGTGGGTTACCATCCTTGGGTTCGCTCTGTGCTAATTTCTACTCCTATCTGGATAGACACTGAACATGATTAACTGAACTGAGTTTCGCTGACTGACGGAATACTACTGAGATTACTGAATTTTTGAGGTTTTTAAGATTACTGAGTTTATTGAGTTTTCCTGAGTCACATGACTGACTGAATTTCTATGATCATGGATCGATTGAGAGTATCTTGAAAACATGACATTGGCTTTGGGCACACAACTAATTATTGGGTACAAGTACCCCCAGGACTCGATAGCATGAAATTGACAAAGCATGACTTTCTTGAATACATGACCAACATCACAATCCATAATACAATAAGTTGGAGAATTCATGAAGTACAAGTTCTAAAGAACCACAATGGCCACACATATATCCATAACTCATTGACTAAGACATTTCATCAAACACTTGACATGCATACACTTGTACATAAATGGGGATTTTATATTATCATACTAGTATGACAATTTTCCTTCACATAGGTATTTAATTGAACACATGGGGAGCATGCTTTGGTTATACAATCATCAACATATCTAATAATCATGGACACATTAATCAACGTGTAAATTTAAGTGTTTATCATGATTACTATGCAAATCACCACATCTTAGGGTCAATCATTGGAATATGTAATTTCAAACATGAATCAAAACCCCATAACATCATAAACATGAATTTCAATTCAATTTAAATCATTAACATTCATAAATACATACATCTTGGATTTTGAAAAGAGATTCTTGACCTTCATGGGTGAAAGAGACCCATGAATCAACACATGACATAGCTGAGTGGATGATTTCTTGAAGATTGATGGAGGAAAACTTGAATCCTTGACTTGAAATTAAACACCTAGGGTTTTTTATTCTTGGGGATTGATCTTTGAGAAGAAACCCTAATTTGATATTGTTAATAAATAATGAACTTATGAACCTTGGTCTGATATAATAAGGCGTTAAAATGGGTGGAAAAAGACCCAAATACCCTTTAAAAATGACTTAAAATGCCATCTCTGCGACACGACACCATCGCGGAGGCTCACTGAAAATTGCCAAACTGGAAATTAGCCTGCTCCGCGATGCCCCAACATCGCGAAGTCACACTAGAAATTGAAAATTATCATTTGGACTATTTCTGCGATGCGTTAAGGGTTAAAATAATGATGTTTAATGACTGAAACTTGAAATCGCCATAACTTCTTACCTGGTTATTAGATTTTGGTAAATTTTACATCGTTGGAAAGCTAATTGAATTTCTACGCAATGACAGTCTCTAAACTAATTAATAATGAGTGTTTCAAATTATTTTTCTATACGAATACTCATGTACAAGGACTTAGATTATGCTAGGGAAATACGGGGTGTTATAATATTTCCCCCTTGGGATCATTCGCCCTTGAATGAAATCGGTTAAGCTTAGGAAAGCTGCTGGGCTGAGCTTACTCACTGGACATGCATATCTGATGTATGGAATGCATTACTGAACTGATTTGTAAATGAATGATTGACATGAACATGATGTGCAACTAAAACTGAGTATGATAGAGAGAAATCTTAAGAAGATTGGTACCTTATACTAAATCTTAATTCGCGGAGAAAAGATGAGGGTACTTGGTTCATATATCTGCTTATACTTCCCAAGTGGCTTTCTCAATGGACTGATTCTGCCAAAGAACTTTAACCAATAGAACTTCTTTGTACCTTAGTCTACACTCTCTAAGGGAACAACTTATTTTGGATCACCAATATACTTTTTCAACAATGAGACATGGAACACCGGGTGTACTGAGGCGAGATCTGAAGGCAACTCAAGCTCGTAAGCTATTTTTTTAGAACAACTGAGAACTTTTAAGGGACCTACATATCGGGGACTAAGTTTTCCTTTCTTGCCGAATCTCTTC